>CAWUFW010003100.1:0-1200000 GCA_963921515.1 Calotriton arnoldi | reverse complement strand
GGTGGAGATTCTGTCTTCAATCGCTTTTTTCCTCGTTTCTCTGATGAGTTGATGGTGGGCGTTGGTGGCGGCTCTGAAGTTGTCGTGGGCTTCTGTGGATTTGGTGTTCCTCCAGGCCTTTTCGAGGCGGCGGCATGTGCTTCTGGACTCTCGAAGTTCGGTGGTAAACCATCTGGCTTTCTTGGCGCGGGTATTGTTGTTTTTCTTGAGGGGGGCTATGGTGTTGGTGCTGTCCGAGATCCATCTATGCAGGGTTCGGGCTGCGGTGTTGGGGTCGTCGTTTTCCGCGATGGTTGGGGTGGAGTTGTTGAGTGAGGAGGTGAGCTGGTCGTCGGTGATTTTGGTCCAGTTTCTTCGTGGAAGCAGGTGCTGGTGTCTGTGGATGGTGGGTGTTCTGAAGGTGAAGTGGACGCAACGATGGTCGGTCCATGGGAGTTCGGTGGTGTGGCTGAAGGTGATGGAGTTTCCTGTAGTGAAGAGGGGGTCGAGGGTGTGTCCTGCTGAGTGCGTGGGCTCGGTCACGATCTGGCGCAGTCCAATGTTGTGGAGGTTGTCCAGGAGGGATGTGGTGTTGGGGTCCAGTTGGTTGTCGAGGTGGAAGTTGAGGTCTCCCAGCAGGGTGTAGTTGGTGGATGCGATGGCCTGCGGGGAGATAATGTCCGTGATGGAGTTGGCGAAGGGTCCGCGGGGTCCAGGGGGTCGGTAGATGAGGGTTCCTCGGAGGGTGGCGGTGGGGCTGGCCAGTATCTTGAAGTGAAGGTGTTCCATCAGTTCTGTGGGCTCGTCAGGGAGTGTGCTCAGGCGGAGGCTGGATTTGTGGACGATGGCGATTCCTCCTCCTGGGCGGGTGGGGCGGTCCTTCCTGGAGATCTTGTATCCTTGGGGGATGGCGATGGCGATGTCCGGTCCCGAGGTGGTGTTGGTCCAGGTTTCGGTGAAGAACGCTACGTCCGGGGTGGTGCTGTCGAGGAGGTCCCAGATTTCTGTGGCGTGTTTGTGGAGGGATCGGACGTTGAGGAGGATGCATTGCAGGGTCTTCGGTTCGGTTGTGTTCTTGTGGGCGGGTTGTGCTGGATCCGTGTTCTTGGCGGTGCTGCAGGTGTGCCGGCAGCGGTGACAGCTGAAGGGTCCGTGGGAGTCGGCTGGTGATGCTAGCTTGCAGTTGTTGTTGCGGCCTGGGTTGAGTGCGTGGAGTGCTGCTGGGTCGTAGCATTGGCGGGGCGGAGGTCCAGGGTTCCTGGCGCTGGTCGCGGTCGGGTCGCGGACGGGCGCAGACGGGCTTGCCTTTGACGCACCTTCGGCGCGCCAGCGCCGCGCCCGCAGCCGCGGCCGCGCAGTGGCCGCCATTAAGTAGGGGTCGGGGAGGGCTGGACAGCTGGGAGGCGGGAGCGGGGAGGGGAGCTGGATTGGGCCGGTCGCGCTGGGGGGAGGGGCCGCGGGGGCAGCAGCGGCGGGGAAAGGTAAAGGGAGGAAATAAGGGATAAAGAAAAAAGGGAAAATAGGCAGAAATAAGGCACAAAAGAGCAGAGATGCAGAAAGGTGAAAGATAAAAGAGGGTAGAAAAACGAGTGAAAACTAGTGAAAGGGCAGAGCGAGAGGAAGGGAAAATGAGCAGAAATAAGGCACAAAAGAGCAGAGATGCAGAAAAGTGCAGAAAGGTGAAAGATAAAGAGGGTAGAAAAACGAGTGAAAACAAGTGAAAGGGCAGAGCGAGAGGAAGGGAAAATGAGCAGAAATAAGGCACAAAAGAGCAGAGATGCAGAAAAGTGCAGAAAGGTGAAAGATAAAAAGGGTAGAAAAACGAGTGAAAGAGCAGAGTTAGAGGAAGGAGACAGAGGTCCACTGGACCACCAGGGATGAGGCGCAGGGAAACCTGCGGGTGGAGGAGGGCCTCGATCACCAACACTCGAGAGTGCAGGGGCAGGCAGGCCTCACTTAATGGTGGAGCTGCGAGGGTGGGAGAGCAATTTCACTGACAATGAGTCAGTGGTCTTGCTCGCCTGTCCCCGCAGTGGCCGCCATTAAGTAGGGGTCGGGGAGGGCTGGACAGCTGGGAGGCGGGAGCGGGGAGGGGAGCTGGATTGGGCCGGTCGCGCTGGGGGGAGGGGCCGCGGGGGCAGCAGCGGCGGGGAAAGGTAAAGGGAGGAAATAAGGGATAAAGAAAAAAGGGAAAATAGGCAGAAATAAGGCACAAAAGAGCAGAGATGCAGAAAGGTGAAAGATAAAAGAGGGTAGAAAAACGAGTGAAAACTAGTGAAAGGGCAGAGCGAGAGGAAGGGAAAATGAGCAGAAATAAGGCACAAAAGAGCAGAGATGCAGAAAAGTGCAGAAAGGTGAAAGATAAAAGAGGGTAGAAAAACGAGTGAAAACAAGTGAAAGGGCAGAGCGAGAGGAAGGGAAAATGAGCAGAAATAAGGCACAAAAGAGCAGAGATGCAGAAAAGTGCAGAAAGGTGAAAGATAAAAAGGGTAGAAAAACGAGTGAAAGAGCAGAGTTAGAGGAAGGAGACAGAGGTCCACTGGACCACCAGGGATGAGGCGCAGGGAAACCTGCGGGTGGAGGAGGGCCTCGATCACCAACACTCGAGAGTGCAGGGGCAGGGGCAGGCCTCACTTAATGGTGGAGCTGCGAGGGTGGGAGAGCAATTTCACTGACAATGAGTCAGTGGTCTTGCTCGCCTGTCCCCGCAGTGGCCGCCATTAAGTAGGGGTCGGGGAGGGCTGGACAGCTGGGAGGCGGGAGCGGGGAGGGAGCTGGATTGGGCCGGTCGCGCTGGGGGGAGGGGCCGCGGGGGCAGCAGCGGCGGGGAAAGGTAAAGGGAGGAAATAAGGGATAAAGAAAAAAGGGAAAATAGGCAGAAATAAGGCACAAAAGAGCAGAGATGCAGAAAGGTGAAAGATAAAAGAGGGTAGAAAAACGAGTGAAAACTAGTGAAAGGGCAGAGCGAGAGGAAGGGAAAATGAGCAGAAATAAGGCACAAAAGAGCAGAGATGCAGAAAAGTGCAGAAAGGTGAAAGATAAAAGAGGGTAGAAAAACGAGTGAAAACAAGTGAAAGGGCAGAGCGAGAGGAAGGGAAAATGAGCAGAAATAAGGCACAAAAGAGCAGAGATGCAGAAAAGTGAAGAAAGGTGAAAGATAAAAAAGGGTAGAAAAACGAGTGAAAGAGCAGAGTTAGAGGAAGAAGACAGAGGTCCACTGGACCACCAGGGATGAGGTGCAGGGAAACCTGCGGGTGGAGGAGGGCCTCGATCACCAACACTCGAGAGTGCAGGGGCAGGGGCAGGCCTCACTTAATGGTGGAGCTGCGAGGGTGGGAGAGCAATTTCACTGACAATGAGTCAGTGGTCTTGCTCGCCTGTCCCCGCAGTGGCCGCCATTAAGTAGGGGTCGGGGAGGGCTGGACAGCTGAGAGGCGGGAGCGGGGAGGGGAGCTGGATTGGGCCGGTCGCGCTGGGGGGGAGGGGCCACGGGGGCAGCAGCGGCGGGGAAAGGTAAAGGGAGGAAATAAGGGATAAAGAAAAAAGGGAAAATAGGCAGAAATAAGGCACAAAAGAGCAGAGATGCAGAAAGGTGAAAGATAAAAGAGGGTAGAAAAACGAGTGAAAACTAGTGAAAGGGCAGAGCGAGAGGAAGGGAAAATGAGCAGAAATAAGGCACAAAAGAGCAGAGATGCAGAAAAGTGCAGAAAGGTGAAAGATAAAGAGGGTAGAAAAACGAGTGAAAACAAGTGAAAGGGCAGAGCGAGAGGAAGGGAAAATGAGCAGAAATAAGGCACAAAAGAGCAGAGATGCAGAAAAGTGCAGAAAGGTGAAAGATAAAAAGGGTAGAAAAACGAGTGAAAGAGCAGAGTTAGAGGAAGGAGACAGAGGTCCACTGGACCACCAGGGATGAGGCGCAGGGAAACCTGCGGGTGGAGGAGGGCCTCGATCACCAACACTCGAGAGTGCAGGGGCAGGGGCAGGCCTCACTTAATGGTGGAGCTGCGAGGGTGGGAGAGCAATTTCACTGACAATGAGTCAGTGGTCTTGCTCGCCTGTCCCCGCAGTGGCCGCCATTAAGTAGGGGTCGGGGAGGGCTGGACAGCTGGGAGGCGGGAGCGGGGAGGGGAGCTGGATTGGGCCGGTCGCGCTGGGGGGAGGGGCCGCGGGGGCAGCAGCGGCGGGGAAAGTTAAAGGGAGGAAATAAGGGATAAAGAAAAAAGGGAAAATAGGCAGAAATAAGGCACAAAAGAGCAGAGATGCAGAAAGGTGAAAGATAAAAGAGGGTAGAAAAACGAGTAAAAACTAGTGAAAGGGCAGAGCGAGAGGAAGGGAAAATGAGCAGAAATAAGGCACAAAAGAGCAGAGATGCAGAAAAGTGCAGAAAGGTGAAAGACAAAAAAGGGTTGAAAAACGAGTGAAAGAGCAGAGTTAGAGGAAGAAGACAGAGGTCCACTGGACCACCAGGGATGAGGCGCAGGGAAACCTGCGGGTGGAGGAGGGCCTCGATCACCAACACTCGAGAGTGCAGGGGCAGGGGCAGGCCTCACTTAATGGTGGAGCTGCGAGGGTGGGAGAGCAATTTCACTGACAATGAGTCAGTGGTCTTGCTCGCCTGTCCCCGCAGTGGCCGCCATTAAGTAGGGGTCGGGGAGGGCTGGACAGCTGGGAGGCGGGAGCGGGGAGGGGAGCTGGATTGGGCCGGTCGCGCTGGGGGGAGGGGCCGCGGGGGCAGCAGCGGCGGGGAAAGGTAAAGGGAGGAAATAAGGGATAAAGAAAAAAGGGAAAATAGGCAGAAATAAGGCACAAAAGAGCAGAGATGCAGAAAGGTGAAAGATAAAAGAGGGTAGAAAAACGAGTGAAAACTAGTGAAAGGGCAGAGCGAGAGGAAGGGAAAATGAGCAGAAATAAGGCACAAAAGAGCAGAGATGCAGAAAAGTGCAGAAAGGTGAAAGATAGAGAGCAGAAAAGTGCAGAAAGGTGAAAGACAGAGGAGAAAACGAGTGAAAACAAGTGAAAGGGCAGAGCGAGAGGAAGGGAAAATGAGCAGAAATAAGGCACAAAAGAGCAGAGATGCAGAAAAGTGCAGAAAGGTGAAAGATAAAAAAGGGTAGAAAAACGAGTGAAAGAGCAGAGTTAGAGGAAGGAGACAGAGGTCCACTGGACCACCAGGGATGAGGCGCAGGGAAACCTGCGGGTGGAGGAGGGCCTCGATCACCAACACTCGAGAGTGCAGGGGCAGGGGCAGGCCTCACTTAATGGTGGAGCTGCGAGGGTGGGAGAGCAATTTCACTGACAATGAGTCAGTGGTCTTGCTCGCCTGTCCCCGCAGTGGCCGCCATTAAGTAGGGGTCGGGGAGGGCTGGACAGCTGGGAGGCGGGAGCGGGGAGGGGAGCTGGATTGGGCCGGTCGCGCTGGGGGGAGGGGCCGAGGGGGCAGCAGCGGCGGGGAAAGGTAAAGGGAGGAAATAAGGGATAAAGAAAAAAGGGAAAATAGGCAGAAATAAGGCACAAAAGAGCAGAGATGCAGAAAGGTGAAAGATAAAAGAGGGTAGAAAAACGAGTGAAAACTAGTGAAAGGGCAGAGCGAGAGGAAGGGAAAATGAGCAGAAATAAGGCACAAAAGAGCAGAGATGCAGAAAAGTGCAGAAAGGTGAAAGATAAAGAGGGTAGAAAAACGAGTGAAAACAAGTGAAAGGGCAGAGCGAGAGGAAGGGAAAATGAGCAGAAATAAGGCACAAAAGAGCAGAGATGCAGAAAAGTGCAGAAAGGTGAAAGATAAAAAAGGGTAGAAAAACGAGTGAAAGAGCAGAGTTAGAGGAAGGAGACAGAGGTCCACTGGACCACCAGGGATGAGGCGCAGGGAAACCTGCGGGTGGAGGAGGGCCTCGATCACCAACACTCGAGAGTGCAGGGGCAGGCCTCACTTAATGGTGGAGCTGCGAGGGTGGGAGAGCAATTTCACTGACAATGAGTCAGTGGTCTTGCTCGCCTGTCCCCGCAGTGGCCGCCATTAAGTAGGGGTCGGGGAGGGCTGGACAGCTGGGAGGCGGGAGCGGGGAGGGAGCTGGATTGGGCCGGTCGCGCTGGGGGAGGGGCCGCGGGGGCAGCAGCGGCGGGGAAAGGTAAAGGGAGGAAATAAGGGATAAAGAAAAAAGGGAAAATAGGCAGAAATAAGGCACAAAAGAGCAGAGATGCAGAAAGGTGAAAGATAAAAGAGGGTAGAAAAACGAGTGAAAACTAGTGAAAGGGCAGAGCGAGAGGAAGGGAAAATGAGCAGAAATAAGGCACAAAAGAGCAGAGATGCAGAAAAGTGCAGAAAGGTGAAAGATAAAGAGGGCAGAAATAAGGCACAAAAGAGCAGAGATGCAGAAAAGTGCAGAAAGGTGAAAGATAAGAGGGTAGAAACGAGTGAAAACAAGTGAAAGGGCAGAGCGAGAGGAAGGGAAAATGAGCAGAAATAAGGCACAAAAGAGCAGAGATGCAGAAAAGTGCAGAAAGGTGAAAGATAAAAAAGGGTAGAAAAACGAGTGAAAGAGCAGAGTTAGAGGAAGGAGACAGAGGTCCACTGGACCACCAGGGATGAGGCGCAGGGAAACCTGCGGGTGGAGGAGGGCCTCGATCACCAACACTCGAGAGTGCAGGGGCAGGGGCAGGCCTCACTTAATGGTGGAGCTGCGAGGGTGGGAGAGCAATTTCACTGACAATGAGTCAGTGGTCTTGCTCGCCTGTCCCCGCAGTGGCCGCCATTAAGTAGGGGTCGGGGAGGGCTGGACAGCTGGGAGGCGGGAGCGGGGAGGGGAGCTGGATTGGGCCGGTCGCGCTGGGGGGAGGGGCCGCGGGGGCAGCAGCGGCGGGGAAAGGTAAAGGGAGGAAATAAGGGATAAAGAAAAAAGGGAAAATAGGCAGAAATAAGGCACAAAAGAGCAGAGATGCAGAAAGGTGAAAGATAAAAGAGGGTAGAAAAACGAGTGAAAACTAGTGAAAGGGCAGAGCGAGAGGAAGGGAAAATGAGCAGAAATAAGGCACAAAAGAGCAGAGATGCAGAAAAGTGCAGAAAGGTGAAAGATAAAAGAGGGTAGAAAAACGAGTGAAAACAAGTGAAAGGGCAGAGCGAGAGGAAGGGAAAATGAGCAGAAATAAGGCACAAAAGAGCAGAGATGCAGAAAAGTGCAGAAAGGTGAAAGATAAAAAAGGGTAGAAAAACGAGTGAAAGAGCAGAGTTAGAGGAAGGAGACAGAGGTCCACTGGACCACCAGGGATGAGGCGCAGGGAAACCTGCGGGTGGAGGAGGGCCTCGATCACCAACACTCGAGAGTGCAGGGGCAGGGCAGCCTCACTTAATGGTGGAGCTGCGAGGGTGGGAGAGCAATTTCACTGACAATGAGTCAGTGGTCTTGCTCGCCTGTCCCCGCAGTGGCCGCCATTAAGTAGGGGTCGGGGAGGGCTGGACAGCTGGGAGGCGGGAGCGGGGAGGGGAGCTGGATTGGGCCGGTCGCGCTGGGGGGAGGGGCCGCGGGGGCAGCAGCGGCGGGGAAAGGTAAAGGGAGGAAATAAGGGATAAAGAAAAAAGGGAAAATAGGCAGAAATAAGGCACAAAAGAGCAGAGATGCAGAAAGGTGAAAGATAAAAGAGGGTAGAAAAACGAGTGAAAACTAGTGAAAGGGCAGAGCGAGAGGAAGGGAAAATGAGCAGAAATAAGGCACAAAAGAGCAGAGATGCAGAAAAGTGCAGAAAGGTGAAAGATAAAAGAGGGTAGAAAAACGAGTGAAAACAAGTGAAAGGGCAGAGCGAGAGGAAGGGAAAATGAGCAGAAATAAGGCACAAAAGAGCAGAGATGCAGAAAAGTGCAGAAAGGTGAAAGATAAAAAAGGGTAGAAAAACGAGTGAAAGAGCAGAGTTAGAGGAAGGAGACAGAGGTCCACTGGACCACCAGGGATGAGGGCGCAGGGAAACCTGCGGGTGGAGGAGGGCCTCGATCACCAACACTCGAGAGTGCAGAGGGCAGGCCTCACTTAATGGTGGAGCTGCGAGGGTGGGAGAGCAATTTCACTGACAATGAGTCAGTGGTCTTGCTCGCCTGTCCCCGCAGTGGCCGCCATTAAGTAGGGGTCGGGGAGGGCTGGACAGCTGGGAGGCGGGAGCGGGGAGGGGAGCTGGATTGGGCCGGTCGCGCTGGGGGGAGGGGCCGCGGGGGCAGCAGCGGCGGGGAAAGGTAAAGGGAGGAAATAAGGGATAAAGAAAAAAGGGAAAATAGGCAGAAATAAGGCACAAAAGAGCAGAGATGCAGAAAGGTGAAAGATAAAAGAGGGTAGAAAAACGAGTGAAAACTAGTGAAAGGGCAGAGCGAGAGGAAGGGAAAATGAGCAGAAATAAGGCACAAAAGAGCAGAGATGCAGAAAAGTGCAGAAAGGTGAAAGATAAAGAGGGTAGAAAAACGAGTGAAAACAAGTGAAAGGGCAGAGCGAGAGGAAGGGAAAATGAGCAGAAATAAGGCACAAAAGAGCAGAGATGCAGAAAAGTGCAGAAAGGTGAAAGATAAAAAGGGTAGAAAAACGAGTGAAAGAGCAGAGTTAGAGGAAGGAGACAGAGGTCCACTGGACCACCAGGGATGAGGCGCAGGGAAACCTGCGGGTGGAGGAGGGCCTCGATCACCAACACTCAAGAGTGCAGGGGGCAGGCCTCACTTAATGGTGGAGCTGCGAGGGTGGGAGAGCAATTTCACTGACAATGAGTCAGTGGTCTTGCTCGCCTGTCCCCGCAGTGGCCGCCATTAAGTAGGGGTCGGGGAGGGCTGGACAGCTGGGAGGCGGGAGCGGGGAGGGGAGCTGGATTGGGCCGGTCGCGCTGGGGGGAGGGGCCGCGGGGGCAGCAGCGGCGGGGAAAGGTAAAGGGAGGAAATAAGGGATAAAGAAAAAAGGGAAAATAGGCAGAAATAAGGCACAAAAGAGCAGAGATGCAGAAAGGTGAAAGATAAAAGAGGGTAGAAAAACGAGTGAAAACTAGTGAAAGGGCAGAGCGAGAGGAAGGGAAAATGAGCAGAAATAAGGCACAAAAGAGCAGAGATGCAGAAAAGTGCAGAAAGGTGAAAGATAAAAGAGGGTAGAAAAACGAGTGAAAACAAGTGAAAGGGCAGAGCGAGAGGAAGGGAAAATGAGCAGAAATAAGGCACAAAAGAGCAGAGATGCAGAAAAGTGCAGAAAGGTGAAAGATAAAAAGGGTAGAAAAACGAGTGAAAGAGCAGAGTTAGAGGAAGGAGACAGAGGTCCACTGGACCACCAGGGATGAGGCGCAGGGAAACCTGCGGGTGGAGGAGGGCCTCGATCACCAACACTCGAGAGTGCAGGGGCAGGCCTCACTTAATGGTGGAGCTGCGAGGGTGGGAGAGCAATTTCACTGACAATGAGTCAGTGGTCTTGCTCGCCTGTCCCCGCAGTGGCCGCCATTAAGTAGGGGTCGGGGAGGGCTGGACAGCTGGGAGGCGGGAGCGGGGAGGGGAGCTGGATTGGGCCGGTCGCGCTGGGGGGAGGGACCGCGGGGGCAGCAGCGGCGGGGAAAGGTAAAGGGAGGAAATAAGGGATAAAGAAAAAGGGAAAATAGGCAGAAATAAGGCACAAAAGAGCAGAGATGCAGAAAGGTGAAAGATAAAAGAGGGTAGAAAAACGAGTGAAAACTAGTGAAAGGGCAGAGCGAGAGGAAGGGAAAATGAGCAGAAATAAGGCACAAAAGAGCAGAGATGCAGAAAAGTGCAGAAAGGTGAAAGATAAAAGAGGGTAGAAAAACGAGTGAAAACAAGTGAAAGGGCAGAGCGAGAGGAAGGGAAAATGAGCAGAAATAAGGCACAAAAGAGCAGAGATGCAGAAAAGTGCAGAAAGGTGAAAGATAAAAGAGGGTAGAAAAACGAGTGAAAACAAGTGAAAGGGCAGAGCGAGAGGAAGGGAAAATGAGCAGAAATAAGGCACAAAAGAGCAGAGATGCAGAAAAGTGGAGAAAGGTAAAAGATAAAAGGTAGAAAAACGAGTGAAAGAGCAGAGTTAGAGGAAGGAGACAGATGTCCACTGGACCACCAGGGATGAGGCGCAGGGAAACCTGTGGGTGGAGGAGGGCCTCGATCACCAACACTCGAGAGTGCAGGGGCAGGGCAGGCCTCACTTAATGGTGGAGCTGCGAGGGTGGGAGAGCAATTTCACTGACAATGAGTCAGTGGTCTTGCTCGCCTGTCCCCGCAGTGGCCGCCATTAAGTAGGGGTCGGGGAGGGCTGGACAGCTGGGAGGCGGGAGCGGGGAGGGGAGCTGGATTGGGCCGGTCGCGCTGGGGGGAGGGGCCGCGGGGGCAGCAGCGGCGGGGAAAGGTAAAGGGAGGAAATAAGGGATAAAGAAAAAAGGGAAAATAGGCAGAAATAAGGCACAAAAGAGCAGAGATGCAGAAAGGTGAAAGATAAAAGAGGGTAGAAAAACGAGTGAAAACTAGTGAAAGGGCAGAGCGAGAGGAAGGGAAAATGAGCAGAAATAAGGCACAAAAGAGCAGAGATGCAGAAAAGTGCAGAAAGGTGAAAGATAAAAGAGGGTAGAAAAACGAGTGAAAACAAGTGAAAGGGCAGAGCGAGAGGAAGGGAAAATGAGCAGAAATAAGGCACAAAAGAGCAGAGATGCAGAAAAGTGCAGAAAGGTGAAAGATAAAAAGGTAGAAAAACGAGTGAAAGAGCAGAGTTAGAGGAAGGAGACAGAGGTCCACTGGACCACCAGGGATGAGGCGCAGGGAAACCTGCGGGTGGAGGAGGGCCTCGATCACCAACACTCGAGAGTGCAGGGGCAGGGGCAGGCCTCACTTAATGGTGGAGCTGCGAGGGTGGGAGAGCAATTTCACTGACAATGAGTCAGTGGTCTTGCTCGCCTGTCCCCGCAGTGGCCGCCGTTAAGTAGGGGTCAGGGAGGGCTGGAGAGCTGGGAGGCGGGGAGGGGAGCTGGATTGGGCCGCTCGCGCTGGGGGGGAGGGGCCGCGGGGGCAGCAGTGGTGGGGAAAGTTAAAGGGAGGAAATAAGGGATAAAGAAAAAAGGGAAAATAGGCAGAAATAAGGCACAAAAGAGCAGAGATGCAGAAAGGTGAAAGATAAAAGGTAGAAAAACGAGTGAAAGATCAGAGTTAGAGGAAGGAGACAGAGGTCCACTGGACCACCAGGGATGAGGCGCAGGGAAACCTGCGGGTGGAGGAGGGCCTCGATCACCAACACTCGAGAGTGCAGGGGCAGGGGCAGGCCTCACTTAATGGTGGAGCTGCGAGGGTGGGAGAGCAATTTAACTGACAATGAGTCAGTGGTCTTGCTCGCCTGTCCCCGCAGTGGCCGCCATTAAGTAGGGGTCAGGGAGGGCTGGACAGCTGGGAGGCGGGAGCGGGGAGGGGAGCTGGATTGGGCCGGTCGCGCTCGGGGGGAGGGGCCGCGGGGGCAGCAGCGGCGGGGAAAGGTAAAGGGAGGAAATAAGGGCTAAAGAAAAAAGGGAAAATAGGCAGAAATAAGGCACAAAAGAGCAGAGATGCAGAAAGGTGAAAGATAAAAGAGGGTAGAAAAACGAGTGAAAACTAGTGAAAGGGCAGAGCGAGAGGAAGGGAAAATGAGCAGAAATAAGGCACAAAAGAGCAGAGATGCAGAAAAGTGCAGAAAGGTGAAAGATAAAAGAGGGTAGAAAAACAAGTGAAAACAAGTGAAAGGGCAGAGCGAGAGGAAGGGAAAATGAGCAGAAATAAGGCACAAAAGAGCAGACATGCAGAAAAGTGCAGAAAGGTGAAAGATAAAAGAGGGTAGAAAAACGAGTGAAAACAAGTGAAAGGGCAGAGCGAGAGGAAGGGAAAATGAGCAGAAATAAGGCACAAAAGAGCAGAGATGCAGAAAAGTGGAGAAAGGTGAAAGATAAAAGGTAGAAAAACGAGTGAAAGAGCAGAGTTAGAGGAAGGAGACAGAGGTCCACTGGACCACCAGGGATGAGGCGCAGGGAAACCTGTGGGTGGAGGAGGGCCTCGATCACCAACACTCGAGAGTGCAGGGGCAGGCCTCACTTAATGGGGGAGCTGCGAGGGTGGGAGAGCAATTTCACTGACAATGAGTCAGTGGTCCGGCTCGCCTGTCCCCGCAGTGGCCGCCATTAAGTAGGGGTCGGGGAGGGCTGGACAGCTGGGAGGCGGGAGCGGGGAAGGGAGCTGGATTGGGCCGGTCGCGCTGGGGGGGAGGGGCCGCGGGGGCAGCAGCGGCAGGGGAAAGGTAAAGGGAGGAAATAAGGGATAAAGAAAAAAGGGAAAATAGGCAGAAATAAGGCACAAAAGAGCAGAGATGCAGAAAGGTGAAAGATAAAAGAGGGTAGAAAAACGAGTGAAAACTAGTGAAAGGGCAGAGCGAGAGGAAGGGAAAATGAGCAGAAATAAGGCACAAAAGAGCAGAGATGCAGAAAAGTGCAGAAAGGTGAAAGATAAAAGAAGGTAGAAAAACGAGTGAAAACAAGTGAAAGGGCAGAGCGAGAGGAAGGGAAAATGAGCAGAAATAAGGCACAAAAGAGCAGAGATGCAGAAAAGTGCAGAAAGGTGAAAGATAAAAGGTAGAAAAACGAGTGAAAGAGCAGAGTTAGAGGAAAGAGACAGAGGTCCACTGGACCACCATGGATGAGGCGCAGGGAAACCTGCGGGTGGAGGAGGGCCTCGATCACCAACACTCGAGAGTGCAGGGGGCAGGCCTCACTTAATGGTGGAGCTGCGAGGGTGGGAGAGCAATTTCACTGACAATGAGTCAGTGGTCTTGCTCGCCTGTCCCCGCAGTGGCCGCCATTAAGTAGGGGTCGGGGAGGGGCTGGACAGCTGGGAGGCGGGAGGGGGAGGGGAGCTGGATTGGGCCGGTCGCGCTGGGGGGAGGGGCCGCGGGGGCAGCAGCGGCGGGGAAAGGTAAAGGGAGGAAATAAGGGATAAAGAAAAAATGGAAAATAGGCAGAAATAAGGCACAAAAGAGCAGAGATGCAGAAAGGTGAAAGATAAAAGAGGGTAGAAAAACGAGTGAAAACTAGTGAAAGGGCAGAGCGAGAGGAAGGGGAAATGAGCAGAAATAAGGCACAAAAGAGCAGAGATGCAGAAAAGTGCAGAAAGGTGAAACATAAAAGAGGGTAGAAAAGCGAGTGAAAACAAGTGAAAGGGCAGAGCGAGAGGAAGGGAAAATGAGCAGAAATAAGGCACAAAAGAGCAGAGATGCAGAAAAGTGCAGAAAGGTGAAAGATAAAAGGTAGAAAAACGAGTGAAAAAGCAGAGTTAGAGGAAGGAGACAGAGGTCCACTGGACCACCAGGGATGAGGCGCAGGAAACCTGCGGGTGGAGGAGGGCCTCGATCACCAACACTCAAGAGTGCAGGGGCAGGGGCAGGCCTCACTTAATGGTGGAGCTGCGAGGGTGGGAGAGCAATTTCACTGACAATGAGTCAGTGGTCTTGCTCGCCTGTCCCCGCAGTGGCCGCCATTAAGTAGGGGTCGGGGAGGGCTGGACAGCTGGGAGGCAGGAGCGGGGAGGGAGCTGGATTGGGACGGTCGCGCTGGGGGGAGGGGCCGCGGGGCAGCAGCGGCGGGGAAAGGTAAAGGGAGGAAATAAGGGATAAAGAAAAAAGGAAAATAGGCAGACATAAGGCACAAAAGAGCAGAGATGCAGAAAGGTGAAAGATAAAAGAGGGTAGAAAAACGAGTGAAAACTAGTGAAAGCGCAGAGCGAGAGGAAGGGAAAATGAGCAGAAATAAGGCACAAAAGAGCAGAGATGCTGAAAAGTGCAGAAAGGTGAAAGATAAAAGAGGGTAGAAAAACGAGTGAAAACAAGTAAAAGGGCAGAGCGAGAGGAAGGGAAAATGAGCAGAAATAAGGCACATAAGAGCAGAGATGCAGAAAAGTGCAGAAAGGTGAAAGATAAAAGGTAGAAAAACGAGTGAAAGGGCAGAGTTAGAGGAAGGAGACAGAGGTCCACTGGACCACCAGGGATGAGGCGCAGGGAAACCTGCGGGTGGAGGAGGGCCTCGATCACCAACACTCGAGAGTGCAGGGGCGCAGGCCTCACTTAATGGTGGAGCTGCGAGGGTGGGAGAGCAATTTCACTGACAATGAGTCAGTGGTCTTGCTCGCCTGTCCCCGCAGTGGCCGCCATTAAGTAGGGGTCGGGGAGGGCTGGACAGCTGGGAGGCGGGGAGCGGGGAGGGGAGCTGGATTGGGCCGGTCGCACTGGGGGGAGGGGCCGCGGGGGCAGCAGCGGCGGGGAAAGGTAAAGGGAGGAAATAAGGGATAAAGAAAAAATGGAAAATAGGCAGAAATAAGGCACAAAAGAGCAGAGATGCAGAAAGGTGAAAGATAAAAGAGGGTAGAAAAACGAGTGAAAACTAGTGAAAGGGCAGAGCGAGAGGAAGGGGAAATGAGCAGAAATAAGGCACAAAAGAGCAGAGATGCAGAAAAGTGCAGAAAGGTGAAAGATAAAAGAGGGTAGAAAAACGATTGAAAACAAGTGAAAGGGCAGAGCGAGAGGAAGGGAAAATGAGCAGAAATAAGGCACAAAAGAGCAGAGATGCAGAAAAGTGCAGAAAGGTGAAAGATAAAAGAGGGTAGAAAAACGAGTGAAAACAAGTGAAAGGGCAGAGCGAGAGGAAGGGAAAATGAGCAGAAATAAGGCACAAAAGAGCAGAGATGCAGAAAAGTGCAGAAAGGTGAAAGATAAAAGGTAGAAAAACGAGTGAAAGAGCAGAGTTAGAGGAAAGAGACAGAGGTCCACTGGACCACCAGGGATGAGGCGCAGGGAAACCTGCGGGTGGAGGAGGGCCTCGATCACCAACACTCGAGAGTGCAGGGGCAGGCCTCACTTAATGGTGGAGCTGCGAGGGTGGGAGAGCAATTTCACTGACAATGAGTCAGTGGTCTTGCTCGCCTGTCCCCGCAGTGGCCGCCATTAAGTAGGGGTCGGGGAGGGCTGGACAGCTGGGAGGCGGGAGGGGGAGGGGAGCTAGATTGGGCCGGTCGCGCTGGGGGGGAGGGGCCGCGGGGGCAGCAGCGGCGGGGAAAGGTAAAGGGAGGAAATAAGGGATAAAGAAAAAATGGAAAATAGGCAGAAATAAGGCACAAAAGAGCAGAGATGCAGAAAGGTGAAAGATAAAAGAGGGTAGAAAAACGAGTGAAAACTAGTGAAAGGGCAGAGCGAGAGGAAGGGGAAATGAGCAGAAATAAGGCACAAAAGAGCAGAGATGCAGAAAAGTGCAGAAAGGTGAAACATAAAAGAGGGTAGATAAACGAGTGAAAACAAGTGAAAGGGCAGAGCGAGAGGAAGGGAAAATGAGCAGAAATAAGGCACAAAAGAGCAGAGATGCAGAAAAGTGCAGAAAGGTGAAAGATAAAAGGTAGAAAAACGAGTGAAAAAGCAGAGTTAGAGGAAGGAGACAGAGGTCCACTGGACCACCAGGGATGAGGCGCAGGGAAACCTGCGGGTGGAGGAGGGCCTCGATCACCAACACTCAAGAGTGCAGGGGCAGGGCAGGCCTCACTTAATGGTGGAGCTGCGAGGGTGGGAGAGCAATTTCACTGACAATGAGTCAGTGGTCTTGCTCGCCTGTCCCCGCAGTGGCCGCCATTAAGTAGGGGTCGGGGAGGGCTGGACAGCTGGGAGGCAGGAGCGGGGAGGGGAGCTGGATTGGGACGGTCGCGCTGGGGGGAGGGGCCGCGGGGCAGCAGCGGCGGGGAAAGGTAAAGGGAGGAAATAAGGGATAAAGAAAAAAGGGAAAATAGGCAGACAATAAGGCACAAAAGAGCAGAGATGCAGAAAGGTGAAAGATAAAAGAGGGTAGAAAAACGAGTGAAAACTAGTGAAAGGGCAGAGCGAGAGGAAGGGAAAATGAGCAGAAATAAGGCACAAAAGAGCAGAGATGCTGAAAAGTGCAGAAAGGTGAAAGATAAAAGAGGGTAGAAAAACGAGTGAAAACAAGTAAAAGGGCAGAGCGAGAGGAAGGGAAAATGAGCAGAAATAAGGCACATAAGAGCAGAGATGCAGAAAAGTGCAGAAAGGTGAAAGATAAAAGGTAGAAAAACGAGTGAAAGGGCAGAGTTAGAGGAAGGAGACAGAGGTCCACTGGACCACCAGGGATGAGGCGCAGGAAACCTGCGGGTGGAGGAGGGCCTCGATCACCAACACTCGAGAGTGCAGGGGCAGGCCTCACTTAATGGTGGAGCTGCGAGGGTGGGAGAGCAATTTCACTGACAATGAGTCAGTGGTCTTGCTCGCCTGTCCCGCAGTGGCCGCCATTAAGTAGGGGTCGGGGAGGGCTGGACAGCTGGGAGGCGGGAGCGGGGAGGGGAGCTGGATTGGGCCGGTCGCACTGGGGGGAGGGGCCGCGGGGCAGCAGCGGCGGGGAAAGGTAAAGGGAGGAAATAAGGGATAAAGAAAAAATGGAAAATAGGCAGAAATAAGGCACAAAAGAGCAGAGATGCAGAAAGGTGAAAGATAAAAGAGGGTAGAAAAACGAGTGAAAACTAGTGAAAGGGCAGAGCGAGAGGAAGGGGAAATGAGCAGAAATAAGGCACAAAAGAGCAGAGATGCAGAAAAGTGCAGAAAGGTGAAAGATAAAAGAGGGTAGAAAAACGATTGAAAACAAGTGAAAGGGCAGAGCGAGAGGAAGGGAAAATGAGCAGAAATAAGGCACAAAAGAGCAGAGATGCAGAAAAGTGCAGAAAGGTGAAAGATAAAAGAGGGTAGAAAAACGAGTGAAAACAAGTGAAAGGGCAGAGCGAGAGGAAGGGAAAATGAGCAGAAATAAGGCACAAAAGAGCAGAGATGCAGAAAAGTGCAGAAAGGTGAAAGATAAAAGGTAGAAAAACGAGTGAAAGAGCAGAGTTAGAGGAAAGAGACAGAGGTCCACTGGACCACCAGGGATGAGGCGCAGGGAAACCTGCGGGTGGAGGAGGGCCTCGATCACCAACACTCGAGAGTGCAGGGGCAGGGGCAGGCCTCACTTAATGGTGGAGCTGCGAGGGTGGGAGAGCAATTTCACTGACAATGAGTCAGTGGTCTTGCTCGCCTGTCCCCGCAGTGGCCGCCATTAAGTAGGGGTCGGGGAGGGCTGGAAAGCTGGGAGGCGGGAGCGGGGAGGGGAGCTAGATTGGGCCGGTTGCGCTGGGGGGGAGGGGCTGGGGGGGCAGCAGCGGCGGGGAAAGGTAAAGGGAGGAAATAAGGGATAAAGTAAAAATGGAAAATAGGCAGAAATAAGGCACAAAAGAGCAGAGATGCAGAAAGGTGAAAGATAAAAGAGGGTAGAAAAACGAGTGAAAACTAGTAAAAGGGCAGAGCGAGAGGAAGGGGAAATGAGCAGAAATAAGGCACAAAAGAGCAGAGATGCAGAAAAGTGCAGAAAGGTGAAAGATAAAAGAGGGTAGAAAAACGAGTGAAAACAAGTGAAAGGGCAGAGCGAGAGGAAGGGAAAATGAGCAGAAATAAGGCACAAAAGAGCAGAGATGCAGAAAAGTGCAGAAAGGTGAAAGATAAAAGGTAGAAAAACGAGTGAAAGAGCAGAGTTAGAGGAAGGAGACAGAGGTCCACTGGACCACCAGGGATGAGGCGCAGGGAAACCTGCGGGTGGAGGAGGGCCTCGATCACCAACACTCAAGAGTGCAGGGGCAGGGGCAGGCCTCACTTAATGGTGGAGCTGCGAGGGTGGGAGAGCAATTTCACTGACAATGAGTCAGTGGTCTTGCTCGCCTGTCCCCGCAGTAGACACCATTAAGTAGGGGTCGGGGAGGGCTGGACAGCTGGGAGGCGGGAGCGGGGAAGGGAGCTGGATTGGGCCGGTCGCGCTGGGGGGAGGGGCCGCGGGGGCAGCAGCGGCGGGAAAGGTAAAGGGAGGAAATAAGGGATAAAGAAAAAAGGGAAAATAGGCAGACATAAGGCACAAAAGAGCAGCGATGCAGAAAGGTGAAAGATAAAAGAGGGTAGAAAAACGAGTGAAAACTAGTGAAAGGGCAGAGCGAGAGGAAGGGAAAATGAGCAGAAATAAGGCACAAAAGAGCAGAGATGCTGAAAAGTGCAGAAAGGTGAAAGATAAAAGAGGGTAGAAAAACGAGTGAAAACAAATGAAAGGGCAGAGCGAGAGGAAGGGAAAATGAGCAGAAATAAGGCACATAAGAGCAGAGATGCAGAAAAGTGCAGAAAGGTGAAAGATAAAAGGTAGAAAAACGAGTGAAAGGGCAGAGTTAGAGGAAGGAGACAGAGGTCCACTGGACCACCAGGGATGAGGCGCAGGGAAACCTGCGGGTGGAGGAGGGCCTCGATCACCAACACTCGAGAGTGCAGGGGCAGGCCTCACTTAATGGTGGAGCTGCGAGGGTGGGAGAGCAATTTCACTGACAATGAGTCAGTGGTCTTGCTCGCCTGTCCCCGCAGTGGCCGCCATTAAGTAGGGGTCGGGAGGGCTGGACAGCTGGGAGGCGGGAGCGGGAGGGGAGCTAGATTGGGCCGGTCGCACTGGGGGAGGGGCCGCGGGGGCAGCAGCGGCGGGGAAAGGTAAAGGGAGGAAATAAGGGATAAAGAAAAAATGGAAAATAGGCAGAAATAAGGCACAAAAGAGCAGAGATGCAGAAAGGTGAAAGATAAAAGAGGGTAGAAAAACTAGTGAAAACTAGTGAAAGGGCAGAGCGAGAGGAAGGGGAAATGAGCAGAAATAAGGCACAAAAGAGCAGAGATGCAGAAAAGTGCAAAAAGGTGAAAGATAAAAGAGGGTAGAAAAACGAATGAAAACAAGTGAAAGGGCAGAGCGAGAGGAAGGGAAAATGAGCAGAAATAAGGCACAAAAGAGCAGAGATGCAGAAAAGTGCAGAAAGGTGAAAGATAAAAGGTAGAAAAACGAGTGAAAGAGCAGAGTTAGAGGAAGGAGACAGAGGTCCACTGGACCACCAGGGATGAGGCACAGGGAAACCTGCGGGTGGAGGAGGGCCTCGAACACCAACACTCGAGAGTGCAGGGGCAGGCCTCACTTAATGGTGGAGCATCGAGGGTGGGAGAGCAATTTCACTGACAATGAGTCAGTGGTCTTGCTCGCCTGTCCCCGCAGTGGCCGCCATTAAGTAGGGGTCGGGGAGGGCTGGACAGCTGGGAGGCGGGAGCGGGGAGGGGAGCTGGATTGGGCTGGTCGCGCTGGGGGGGAGGGGCCGCGGGGGCAGCAGCGGCGGGGAAAGGTAAAGGGAGGAAATAAGGGATAAAGAAAAAAGGGAAAATAGGCAGACATAAGGCACAAAAGAGCAGAGATGCAGAAAGGTGAAAGATAAAAGAGGGTAGAAAAACGAGTGAAAACTAGTGAAAGGGCAGAGCGAGAGGAAGGGAAAATGAGCAGAAATAAGGCACGAAAGAGCAGAGATGCTGAAAAGTGCAGAAAGGTGAAAGATAAAAGAGGGTAGAAAAACGAGTGAAAACAAGTGAAAGGGCAGAGCGAGAGGAAGGGAAAATGAGCAGAAATAAGGCACATAAGAGCAGAGATGCAGAAAAGTGCAGAAAGGTGAAAGATAAAAGGTAGAAAAACGAGTGAAAGAGCAGAGTTAGAGGAAAGAGACAGAGGTCCACTGGACCACCATGGATGAGGCGCAGGGAAACCTGCGGGTGGAGGAGGGCCTCGATCACCAACACTCGAGAGTGCAGGGGCAGGGCCTCACTTAATGGTGGAGCTGCGAGGGTGGGAGAGCAATTTCACTGACAATGAGTCAGTGGTCTTGCTCGCCTGTCCCCGCAGTGGCCGCCATTAAGTAGGGGTCGGGGAGGGCTGGACAGCTGGGAGGCGGGAGCGGGGAGGGGAGCTAGATTGGGCCGGTCGCGCTGGGGGGGAGGGGATGCGGGGGCAGCAGCGGCGGGGAAAGGTAAAGGGAGGAAATAAGGGATAAAGAAAAAATGGAAAATAGGCAGAAATAAGGCACAAAAGAGCAGAGATGCAGAAAGGTGAAAGATAAAAGAGGGTAGAAAAACGAGTGAAAACTAGTGAAAGGGCAGAGCGAGAGGAAGGGGAAATGAGCAGAAATAAGGCACAAAAGAGCAGAGATGCAGAAAAGTGCAGAAAGGTGAAACATAAAGAGGGTAGAAAAACGAGTGAAAACAAGTGAAAGGGCAGAGCGAGAGGAAGGAAAATGAGCAGAAATAAGGCACAAAAGAGCAGAGATGCAGAAAAGTGCAGAAAGGTGAAAGATAAAAGGTAGAAAAACGAGTGAAAAAGCAGAGTTAGAGGAAGGAGACAGAGGTCCACTGGACCACCAGGGATGAGGCGCAGGGAAACCTGCGGGTGGAGGAGGGCCTCGATCACCAACACTCAAGAGTGCAGGGGCAGGGGCAGGCCTCACTTAATGGTGGAGCTGCGAGGGTGGGAGAGCAATTTCACTGACAATGAGTCAGTGGTCTTGCTCGCCTGTCCCCGCAGTGGCCGCCATTAAGTAGGGGTCGGGGAGGGCTGGACAGCTGGGAGGCGGGAGCGGGGAGGGGAGCTGGATTGGGACGGTCGCGCTGGGGGGGAGGGGCCGCGGGGGCAGCAGCGGCGGGGAAAGGTAAAGGGAGGAAATAAGGGATAAAGAAAAAAGGGAAAATAGGCAGACATAAGGCACAAAAGAGCAGAGATGCAGAAAGGTGAAAGATAAAAGAGGGTAGAAAAACGAGTGAAAACTAGTGAAAGGGCAGAGCGAGAGGAAGGGAAAATGAGCAGAAATAAGGCACAAAAGAGCAGAGATGCTGAAAAGTGCAGAAAGGTGAAAGATAAAAGAGGGTAGAAAAACGAGTGAAAACAAGTGAAAGGGCAGAGTGAGAGGAAGGGAAAATGAGCAGAAATAAGGCACATAAGAGCAGAGATGCAGAAAAGTGCAGAAAGGTGAAAGATAAAAGGTAGAAAAACGAGTGAAAGGGCAGAGTTAGAGGAAGGAGACAGAGGTCCACTGGACCACCAGGGATGAGGCGCAGGGAAACCTGCGGGTGGAGGAGGGCCTCGATCACCAACACTCGAGAGTGCAGGGGCAGGCCTCACTTAATGGTGGAGCTGCGAGGGTGGGAGAGCAATTTCACTGACAATGAGTCAGTGGTCTTGCTCGCCTGTCCCCGCAGTGGCCGCCATTAAGTAGGGGTCGGGGAGGGCTGGACAGCTGGGAGGCGGGAGGGGGAGGGGAGCTAGATTGGGCCGGTCGCGCTGGGGGGGAGGGGCCGCGGGGCAGCAGCGGCGGGGAAAGGTAAAGGGAGGAAATAAGGGATAAAGAAAAATGGAAAATAGGCAGAAATAAGGCACAAAAGAGCAGAGATGCAGAAAGGTGAAAGATAAAAGAGGGTAGAAAAACGAGTGAAAACTAGTGAAAGGGCAGAGCGAGAGGAAGGGGAAATGAGCAGAAATAAGGCACAAAAGAGCAGAGATGCAGAAAAGTGCAGAAAGGTGAAACATAAAAGAGGGTAGATAAACGAGTGAAAACAAGTGAAAGGGCAGAGCGAGAGGAAGGGAAAATGAGCAGAAATAAGGCACAAAAGAGCAGAGATGCAGAAAAGTGCAGAAAGGTGAAAGATAAAAGGTAGAAAAACGAGTGAAAAAGCAGAGTTAGAGGAAGGAGACAGAGGTCCACTGGACCACCAGGGATGAGGCGCAGGAAACCTGCGGGTGGAGGAGGGCCTCGATCACCAACACTCAAGAGTGCAGGGGCAGGGGCAGGCCTCACTTAATGGTGGAGCTGCGAGGGTGGGAGAGCAATTTCACTGACAATGAGTCAGTGGTCTTGCTCGCCTGTCCCCGCAGTGGCCGCCATTAAGTAGGGGTCGGGGAGGGCTGGACAGCTGGGAGGCAGGAGCGGGGAGGGGAGCTGGATTGGGACGGTCGCGCTGGGGGGGAGGGGCCGCGGGGCAGCAGCGGCGGGGAAAGGTAAAGGGAGGAAATAAGGGATAAAGAAAAAAGGGAAAATAGGCAGACATAAGGCACAAAAGAGCAGAGATGCAGAAAGGTGAAAGATAAAAGAGGGTAGAAAAACGAGTGAAAACTAGTGAAAGCGCAGAGCGAGAGGAAGGGAAAATGAGCAGAAATAAGGCACAAAAGAGCAGAGATGCTGAAAAGTGCAGAAAGGTGAAAGATAAAAGAGGGTAGAAAAACGAGTGAAAACAAGTAAAAGGGCAGAGCGAGAGGAAGGGAAAATGAGCAGAAATAAGGCACATAAGAGCAGAGATGCAGAAAAGTGCAGAAAGGTGAAAGATAAAAGGTAGAAAAACGAGTGAAAGGGCAGAGTTAGAGGAAGGAGACAGAGGTCCACTGGACCACCAGGGATGAGGCGCAGGGAAACCTGCGGGTGGAGGAGGGCCTCGATCACCAAACTCGAGAGTGCAGGGGCAGGCCTCACTTAATGGTGGAGCTGCGAGGGTGGGAGAGCAATTTCACTGACAATGAGTCAGTGGTCTTGCTCGCCTGTCCCCGCAGTGGCCGCCATTAAGTAGGGGTCGGGAGGGCTGGACAGCTGGGAGGCGGGAGCGGGGAGGGAGCTAGATTGGGCCGGTCGCACTGGGGGGAGGGGCCGCGGGGGCAGCAGCGGCGGGAAAGGTAAAGGGAGGAAATAAGGGATAAAGAAAAAATGGAAAATAGGCAGAAATAAGGCACAAAAGAGCAGAGATGCAGAAAGGTGAAAGATAAAAGAGGGTAGAAAAACGAGTGAAAACTAGTGAAAGGGCAGAGCGAGAGGAAGGGGAAATGAGCAGAAATAAGGCACAAAAGAGCAGAGATGCAGAAAAGTGCAGAAAGGTGAAAGATAAAAGAGGGTAGAAAAACGATTGAAAACAAGTGAAAGGGCAGAGCGAGAGGAAGGGAAAATGAGCAGAAATAAGGCACAAAAGAGCAGAGATGCAGAAAAGTGCAGAAAGGTGAAAGATAAAAGAGGGTAGAAAAACGAGTGAAAACAAGTGAAAGGGCAGAGCGAGAGGAAGGGAAAATGAGCAGAAATAAGGCACAAAAGAGCAGAGATGCAGAAAAGTGCAGAAAGGTGAAAGATAAAAGGTAGAAAAACGAGTGAAAGAGCAGAGTTAGAGGAAAGAGACAGAGGTCCACTGGACCACCAGGGATGAGGCGCAGGGAAACCTGCGGGTGGAGGAGGGCCTCGATCACCAACACTCGAGAGTGCAGGGGCAGGGGCAGGCCTCACTTAATGGTGGAGCTGCGAGGGTGGAGAGCAGTTTCACTGACAATGAGTCAGTGGTCTTGCTCGCCTGTCCCCGCAGTGGCCGCCATTAAGTAGGGGTCGGGGAGGCTGGAAAGCTGGGAGGCGGGAGAGGGGAGGGGAGCTAGATTGGGCCGGTTGCGCTGGGGGGAGGGGCTGGGGGGCAGCAGCGGCGGGGAAAGGTAAAGGGAGGAAATAAGGGATAAAGTAAAAATGGAAAATAGGCAGAAATAAGGCACAAAAGAGCAGAGATGCAGAAAGGTGAAAGATAAAAGAGGGTAGAAAAACGAGTGAAAACTAGTAAAAGGGCAGAGCGAGAGGAAGGGGAAATGAGCAGAAATAAGGCACAAAAGAGCAGAGATGCAGAAAAGTGCAGAAAGGTGAAAGATAAAAGAGGGTAGAAAAACGAGTGAAAACAAGTGAAAGGGCAGAGCGAGAGGAAGGGAAAATGAGCAGAAATAAGGCACAAAAGAGCAGAGATGCAGAAAAGTGCAGAAAGGTGAAAGATAAAAGGTAGAAAAACGAGTGAAAGAGCAGAGTTAGAGGAAGGAGACAGAGGTCCACTGGACCACCAGGGATGAGGCGCAGGGAAACCTGCGGGTGGAGGAGGGCCTCGATCACCAACACTCAAGAGTGCAGGGGCAGGGGCAGGCCTCACTTAATTGTGGAGCTGCGAGGGTGGGAGAGCAATTTCACTGACAATGAGTCAGTGGTCTTGCTCGCCTGTCCCCGCAGTAGACACCATTAAGTAGGGGTCGGGGAGGGCTGGACAGCTGGGAGGCGGGAGCGGGGAAGGGAGCTGGATTGGGCCGGTCGCGCTGGGGGGGAGGGGCCGCGGGGGCAGCAGCGGCGGGGAAAGGTAAAGGGAGGAAATAAGGGATAAAGAAAAAAGGGAAAATAGGCAGACATAAGGCACAAAAGAGCAGCGATGCAGAAAGGTGAAAGATAAAAGAGGGTAGAAAAACGAGTGAAAACTAGTGAAAGGGCAGAGCGAGAGGAAGGGAAAATGAGCAGAAATAAGGCACAAAAGAGCAGAGATGCTGAAAAGTGCAGAAAGGTGAAAGATAAAAGAGGGTAGAAAAACGAGTGAAAACAAATGAAAGGGCAGAGCGAGAGGAAGGGAAAATGAGCAGAAATAAGGCACATAAGAGCAGAGATGCAGAAAAGTGCAGAAAGGTGAAAGATAAAAGGTAGAAAAACGAGTGAAAGGGCAGAGTTAGAGGAAGGAGACAGAGGTCCACTGGACCACCAGGGATGAGGCGCAGGAAACCTGCGGGTGGAGGAGGGCCTCGATCACCAACACTCGAGAGTGCAGGGGCAGGCCTCACTTAATGGTGGAGCTGCGAGGGTGGGAGAGCAATTTCACTGACAATGAGTCAGTGGTCTTAGCTCGCCTGTCCCCGCAGTGGCCGCCATTAAGTAGGGGTCGGGGAGGGCTGGACAGCTGGGAGGCGGGAGCGGGGAGGGGAGCTAGATTGGGCCGGTCGCACTGGGGGGAGGGGCCGCGGGGCAGCAGCGGCGGGGAAAGGTAAAGGGAGGAAATAAGGGATAAAGAAAAAATGGAAAATAGGCAGAAATAAGGCACAAAAGAGCAGAGATGCAGAAAGGTGAAAGATAAAAGAGGGTAGAAAAACTAGTGAAAACTAGTGAAAGGGCAGAGCGAGAGGAAGGGGAAATGAGCAGAAATAAGGCACAAAAGAGCAGAGATGCAGAAAAGTGCAAAAAGGTGAAAGATAAAAGAGGGTAGAAAAACGAATGAAAACAAGTGAAAGGGCAGAGCGAGAGGAAGGGAAAATGAGCAGAAATAAGGCACAAAAGAGCAGAGATGCAGAAAAGTGCAGAAAGGTGAAAGATAAAAGGTAGAAAAACGAGTGAAAGAGCAGAGTTAGAGGAAGGAGACAGAGGTCCACTGGACCACCAGGGATGAGGCACAGGGAAACCTGCGGGTGGAGGAGGGCCTCGATCACCAACACTCGAGAGTGCAGGGGCAGGGGCAGGCCTCACTTAATGGTGGAGCATCGAGGGTGGGAGAGCAATTTCACTGACAATGAGTCAGTGGTCTTGCTCGCCTGTCCCCGCAGTGGCCGCCATTAAGTAGGGGTCGGGGAGGGCTGGACAGCTGGGAGGCGGGAGCGGGGAGGGGAGCTGGATTGGGCTGGTCGCGCTGGGGGAGGGGCCGCGGGGCAGCAGCGGCGGGGAAAGGTAAAGGGAGGAAATAAGGGATAAAGAAAAAAGGGAAAATAGGCAGACATAAGGCACAAAAGAGCAGAGATGCAGAAAGGTGAAAGATAAAAGAGGGTAGAAAAACGAGTGAAAACTAGTGAAAGGGCAGAGCGAGAGGAAGGGAAAATGAGCAGAAATAAGGCACGAAAGAGCAGAGATGCTGAAAAGTGCAGAAAGGTGAAAGATAAAAGAGGGTAGAAAAACGAGTGAAAACAAGTGAAAGGGCAGAGCGAGAGGAAGGGAAAATGAGCAGAAATAAGGCACATAAGAGCAGAGATGCAGAAAAGTGCAGAAAGGTGAAAGATAAAAGGTAGAAAAACGAGTGAAAGAGCAGAGTTAGAGGAAAGAGACAGAGGTCCACTGGACCACCATGGATGAGGCGCAGGGAAACCTGCGGGTGGAGGAGGGCCTCGATCACCAACACTCGAGAGTGCAGGGGCAGGCCTCACTTAATGGTGGAGCTGCGAGGGTGGGAGAGCAACTTCACTGACAATGAGTCAGTGGTCTTGCTCGCCTGTCTCCGCAGTGGCCGCCATTAAGTAGGGGTCGGGGAGGGCTGGACAGCTGGGAGGCGGGAGCGGGGAGGGGAGCTAGATTGGGCCGGTCGCGCTGGGGGGAGGGGATGCGGGGGCAGCAGCGGCGGGGAAAGGTAAAGGGAGGAAATAAGGATAAAGAAAAAATGGAAAATAGGCAGAAATAAGGCACAAAAGAGCAGAGATGCAGAAAGGTGAAAGATAAAAGAGGGTAGAAAAGCGAGTGAAAACTAGTGAAAGGGCAGAGCGAGAGGAAGGGGAAATGAGCAGAAATAAGGCACAAAAGAGCAGAGATGCAGAAAAGTGCAGAAAGGTGAAACATAAAAGAGGGTAGAAAACGAGTGAAAACAAGTGAAAGGGCAGAGCGAGAGGAAGGGAAAATGAGCAGAAATAAGGCACAAAAGAGCAGAGATGCAGAAAAGTGCAGAAAGGTGAAAGATAAAAGGTAGAAAAACGAGTGAAAAAGCAGAGTTAGAGGAAGGAGACAGAGGTCCACTGGACCACCAGGGATGAGGCGCAGGAAACCTGCGGGTGGAGGAGGGCCTCGATCACCAACACTCAAGAGTGCAGGGGCAGGGGCAGGCCTCACTTAATGGTGGAGCTGCGAGGGTGGGAGAGCAATTTCACTGACAATGAGTCAGTGGTCTTGCTCGCCTGTCCCCGCAGTGGCCGCCATTAAGTAGGGGTCGGGGAGGGCTGGACAGCTGGGAGGCGGGAGCGGGAGGGGAGCTGGATTGGGACGGTCGCGCTTGGGGGAGGGGCCGCGGGGGCAGCAGCGGCGGGGAAAGGTAAAGGGAGGAAATAAGGGATAAAGAAAAAGGGAAAATAGGCAGACATAAGGCACAAAAGAGCAGAGATGCAGAAAGGTGAAAGATAAAAGAGGGTAGAAAACGAGTGAAAACTAGTGAAAGGGCAGAGCGAGAGGAAGGGAAAATGAGCAGAAATAAGGCACAAAAGAGCAGAGATGCTGAAAAGTGCAGAAAGGTGAAAGATAAAAGAGGGTAGAAAAACGAGTGAAAACAAGTGAAAGGGCAGAGTGAGAGGAAGGAAAATGAGCAGAAATAAGGCACATAAGAGCAGAGATGCAGAAAAGTGCAGAAAGGTGAAAGATAAAAGGTAGAAAAACGAGTGAAAGGGCAGAGTTAGAGGAAGGAGACAGAGGTCCACTGGACCACCAGGGATGAGGCGCAGGAAACCTGCGGGTGGAGGAGGGCCTCGATCACCAACACTCGAGAGTGCAGGGGCAGGCCTCACTTAATGGTGGAGCTGCGAGTGGTGGGAGAGCAATTTCACTGACAATGAGTCAGTGGTCTTGCTCGCCTGTCCCCGCAGTGGCCGCCATTAAGTAGGGTCGGGGAGGGCTGGACAGCTGGGAGGCGGGAGCGGGGAGGGGAGCTAGATTGGGCCGGTCGCACTGGGGGAGGGGCCGCGGGGGCAGCAGCGGCGGGGAAAGGTAAAGGGAGGAAATAAGGGATAAAGAAAAAATGGAAAATAGGCAGAAATAAGGCACAAAAGAACAGAGATGCAGAAAGGTGAAAGATAAAAGAGGGTAGAAAAACGAGTGAAAACTAGTGAAAGGGCAGAGCGAGAGGAAGGGAAATGAGCAGAAATAAGGCACAAAAGAGCAGAGATGCAGAAAAGTGCAGAAAGGTGAAAGATAAAAGAGGGTAGAAAACGAGTGAAAACAAGTGAAAGGGCAGAGCGAGAGGAAGGGAAAATGAGCAGAAATAAGGCACAAAAGAGCAGAGATGCAGAAAAGTGCAGAAAGGTGAAAGATAAAAGAGAGTAGAAAAGCGAGTGAAAACAAGTGAAAGGGCAGAGCGAGAGGAAGGGAAAATGAGCAGAAATAAGGCACAAAAGGGCAGAGATGCAGAAAAGTGCAGAAAAGGTGAAAGATAAAAGGTAGAAAAACGAGTGAAAGAGCAGAGTTAGAGGAAAGAGACAGAGGTCCACTGGACCACCAGGGATGAGGCGCAGGAAACCTGCGGGTGGAGGAGGGCCTCGATCACCAACACTCGAGAGTGCAGGGGCAGGGGCAGGCCTCACTTAATGGTGGAGCTGCGAGGGTGGGAGAGCAATTTCACTGACAATGAGTCAGTGGTCTTGCTCGCCTGTCCCCGCAGTGGCCGCCATTAAGTAGGGGTCGGGGAAGGCTGGACAGCTGGGAGGCGGGAGCGGGGAGGGGAGCTAGATTGGGCCGGTTGCGCTGGGGGGGAGGGGCCGGGGGGGCCAGCTGCGGCGGGGAAAGGTAAAGGGAGGAAATAAGGGATAAAGAAAAAATGGAAAATAGGCAGAAATAAGGCACAAAAGAGCAGAGATGCAGAAAGGTGAAAGATAAAAGAGGGTAGAAAAACGAGTGAAAACTAGTGAAAGGGCAGAGCGAGAGGAAGGGAAAATGAGCAGAAATAAGGCACAAAAGAGCAGAGATGCAGAAAAGTGCAGAAAGGTGAAAGATAAAAGGTAGAAAAACGAGTGAAAGAGCAGAGTTAGAGGAAGGAGACAGAGGTCCACTGGACCACCAGGGATGAGGCGCAGGGAAACCTGCGGGTGGAGGAGGGCCTCGATCACCAACACTCAAGAGTGCAGGGGCAGGGGCAGGCCTCACTTAATGGTGGAGCTGCGAGGGTGGGAGAGCAATTTCACTGACAATGAGCCAGTGGTCTTGCTCGCCTGTCCCCGCAGTAGACACCATTAAGTAGGGGTCGGGGAGGGCTGGACAGCTGGGAGGCGGGAGCGGGGAGGGGAGCTGGATTGGGCCGGTCGCGCTGGGGGAGGGGCCGCGGGGCAGCAGCGGGGGAAAGGTAAAGGGAGGAAAAAAGGGATAAAGAAAAAAGGGAAAATAGGCAGACATAAGGCACAAAAGAGCAGCGATGCAGAAAGGTGAAAGATAAAAGAGGGTAGAAAAACGAGTGAAAACTAGTGAAAGGGCAGAGCGAGAGGAAGGGAAAATGAGCAGAAATAAGGCACAAAAGAGCAGAGATGCTGAAAAGTGCAGAAAGGTGAAAGATAAAAGAGGGTAGAAAAACGAGTGAAAACAAGTGAAAGGGCAGAGCGAGAGGAAGGGAAAATGAGCAGAAATAAGGCACATAAGAGCAGAGATGCAGAAAAGTGCAGAAAGGTGAAAGATAAAAGGTAGAAAAACGAGTGAAAGGGCAGAGTTAGAGGAAGGAGACAGAGGTCCACTGGACCACCAGGGATGAGGCGCAGGGAAACCTGCGGGTGGAGGAGGGCCTCGATCACCAACACTCGAGAGTGCAGGGGCAGGCCTCACTTAATGGTGGAGCTGCGAGGGTGGGAGAGCAATTTCACTGACAATGAGTCAGTGGTCTTGCTCGCCTGTCCCGCAGTGGCCGCCATTAAGTAGGGGTCGGGAGGGCTGGACAGCTGGGAGGCGGGAGCGGGGAGGGGAGCTAGATTGGGCCGGTCGCACTGGGGGGAGGGGCCGCAGGGGCAGCAGCGGCGGGGAAAGGTAAAGGGAGGAAATAAGGGATAAAGAAAAATGGAAAATAGGCAGAAATAAGGCACAAAAGAGCAGAGATGCAGAAAGGTGAAAGATAAAAGAGGGTAGAAAAACGAGTGAAAACTAGTGAAAGGGCAGAGCGAGAGGAAGGGGAAATGAGCAGAAATAAGGCACAAAAGAGCAGAGATGCAGAAAAGTGCAGAAAGGTGAAAGATAAAAGAGGGTAGAAAAACGAGTGAAAACAAGTGAAAGGGCAGAGCGAGAGGAAGGGAAAATGAGCAGAAATAAGGCACAAAAGAGCAGAGATGCAGAAAAGTGCAGAAAGGTGAAAGATAAAGGTAGAAAAACGAGTGAAAGAGCAGAGTTAGAGGAAGGAGACAGAGGTCCACTGGACCACCAGGGATGAGGCACAGGGAAACCTGCGGGTGGAGGAGGGCCTCGATCACCAACACTCGAGAGGGCAGGGGCAGGCCTCACTTAATGGTGGAGCTGCGAGGGTGGGAGAGCAATTTCACTGACAATGAGTCAGTGGTCTTGCTCGCCTGTCCCCGCAGTGGCCGCCATTAAGTAGGGGTCGGGAGGGCTGGACAGCTGGGAGGCGGGAGCGGGGAGGGGAGCTGGATTGGGCTGGTCGCGTTGGGGGAGGGGCCGCGGGGGCAGCAGCGGCGGGGAAAGGTAAAGGGAGGAAATAAGGGATAAAGAAAAAGGGAAAATAGGCAGACATAAGGCACAAAAGAGCAGAGATGCAGAAAGGTGAAAGATAAAAGAGGGTAGAAAAACGAGTGAAAACTAGTGAAAGGGCAGAGCGAGAGGAAGGGAAAATGAGCAGAAATAAGGCACGAAAGAGCAGAGATGCTGAAAAGTGCAGAAAGGTGAAAGATAAAAGAGGGTAGAAAAACGAGTGAAAACAAGTGAAAGGGCAGAGCGAGAGGAAGGGAAAATGAGCAGAAATAAGGCACATAAGAGCAGAGATGCAGAAAAGTGCAGAAAGGTGAAAGATAAAAGGTAGAAAAACGAGTGAAAGGGCAGAGTTAGAGGAAGGAGACAGAGGTCCACTGGACCACCAGGGATGAGGCGCAGGGAAACCTGCGGGTGGAGGAGGGCCTCGATCACCAACACTCGAGAGTGCAGGGGCAGGCCTCACTTAATGGTGGAGCTGCGAGGGTGGGAGAGCAATTTCACTGACAATGAGTCAGTGGTCTTGCTCGCCTGTCCCCGCAGTGGCCGCCATTAAGTAGGGGTCGAGGAGGGCTGGACAGCTGGGAGGCGGGAGCGGGGAGGGGAGCTAGATTGGGCCGGTCGCACTGGGGGGAGGGGCCGCAGGGCAGCAGCGGCGGGGAAAGGTAAAGGGAGGAAATAAGGGATAAAGAAAAAATGGAAAATAGGCAGAAATAAGGCACAAAAGAGCAGAGATGCAGAAAGGTGAAAGATAAAAGAGGGTAGAAAAACGAGTGAAAACTAGTGAAAGGGCAGAGCGAGAGGAAGGGGAAATGAGCAGAAATAAGGCACAAAAGAGCAGAGATGCAGAAAAGTGCAGAAAGGTGAAAGATAAAAGAGGGTAGAAAAACGAGTGAAAACAAGTGAAAGGGCAGAGCGAGAGGAAGGGAAAATGAGCAGAAATAAGGCACAAAAGAGCAGAGATGCAGAAAAGTGCAGAAAGGTGAAAGATAAAGGTAGAAAAACGAGTGAAAGAGCAGAGTTAGAGGAAGGAGACAGAGGTCCACTGGACCACCAGGGATGAGGCACAGGGAAACCTGCGGGTGGAGGAGGGCCTCGATCACCAACACTCGAGAGGGCAGGGGCAGGCCTCACTTAATGGTGGAGCTGCGAGGGTGGGAGAGCAATTTCACTGACAATGAGTCAGTGGTCTTGCTCGCCTGTCCCGCAGTGGCCGCCATTGAGTAGGGGTCGGGAGGGCTGGACAGCTGGGAGGCGGGAGCGGGGAGGGAGCTGGATTGGGCTGGTCGCGCTGGGGGGAGGGGCCGCGGGGCAGCAGCGGCGGGGAAAGGTAAAGGGAGGAAATAAGGGATAAAGAAAAAGGGAAAATAGGCAGACATAAGGCACAAAAGAGCAGAGATGCAGAAAGGTGAAAGATAAAAGAGGGTAGAAAAACGAGTGAAAACTAGTGAAAGGGCAGAGCGAGAGGAAGGGAAAATGAGCAGAAATAAGGCACGAAAGAGCAGAGATGCTGAAAAGTGCAGAAAGGTGAAAGATAAAAGAGGGTAGAAAAACGAGTGAAAACAAGTGAAAGGGCAGAGCGAGAGGAAGGGAAAATGAGCAGAAATAAGGCACATAAGAGCAGAGATGCAGAAAAGTGCAGAAAGGTGAAAGATAAAAGGTAGAAAAACGAGTGAAAGAGCAGAGTTAGAGGAAGGAGACAGAGGTCCACTTTACCACCAGGGATGAGGCGCAGGGAAACCTGTGGGTGGAGGAGGGCCTCGATCACCAACACTCGAGAGTGCAGGGGCAGGCCTCACTTAATGGTGGAGCTGCGAGGGTGGGAGAGCAATTTCACTGACAATGAGTCAGTGGTCCGGCTCGCCTGTCCCCGCAGTGGCCGCCATTAAGTAGAGGTCGGGGAGGGCTGGACAGCTGGGAGGCGGGAGCGGGGAAGGGAGCTGGATTGGGCCGGTCGCGCTGGGGGGGAGGGGCCGCGGGGGCAGCAGCGGCAGGGGAAAGGTAAAGGGAGGAAATAAGGGATAAAGAAAAAAGGGAAAATAGGCAGAAATAAGGCACAAAAGAGCAGAGATGCAGAAAGGTGAAAGATAAAAGAGGGTAGAAAACGAGTGAAAACTAGTGAAAGGGCAGAGCGAGAGGAAGGGAAAATGAGCAGAAATAAGCCACAAAAGAGCAGAGATGCAGAAAAGTGCAGAAAGGTGAAAGATAAAAGAGGGTAGAAAAACGAGTGAAAACAAGTGAAAGGGCAGAGCGAGAGGAAGGGAAAATGAGCAGAAATAAGGCACAAAAGAGCAAAGATGCGGAAAAGTGCAGAAAGGTGAAAGATAAAGGAGGGTAGAAAAATGAGTGAAAACAAGTGAAAGGGCAGAGCGAGAGGAAGGGAAAATGAGCAGAAATAAGGCACAAAAGAGCAGAGATGCAGAAAAGTGCAGAAAGGTGAAAGATAAAAGGTAGAAAAACGAGTGAAAGAGTAGAGTTAGAGGAAAGAGACAGAGGTCCACTGGACCACCAGGGATGAGGCGCAGGGAAACCTGCGGGTGGAGGAGGGCCTCGATCACCAACACTCGAGAGTGCAGGGGCAGGCCTCACTTAATGGTGGAGCTGCGAGAGCAATTTCACTGACAATGAGTCAGTGGTCTTGCTCGCCTGTCCCCGCAGTGGCCGCCATTAAGTAGGGGTCGGGGAGGGCTGGACAGCTGGGAGGCGGGAGCTGGGAGGGGAGCTAGATTGGGCCGGTCGCGCTGGGGGGAGGGGCCGCGGGGGCAGCAGCGGCGGGGAAAGGTAAAGGGAGGAAATAAGGGATAAAGAAAAAATGGAAAATAGGCAGAAATAAGGCACAAAAGAGCAGAGATGCAGAAAGGTGAAAGATAAAAGAGGGTAGAAAAACGAGTGAAAACTAGTGAAAGGGCAGAGCGAGAGGAAGGGGAAATGAGCAGAAATAAGGCACAAAAGAGCAGAGATGCAGAAAAGTGCAGAAAGGTGAAAGATAAAAGAGGGTAGAAAAACGAGTGAAAACAAGTGAAAGGGCAGAGCGAGAGGAAGGGAAAATGAGCAGAAATAAGGCACAAAAGAGCAGAGATGCAGAAAAGTGCAGAAAGGTGAAAGATAAAAGGTAGAAAAATGAGTGAAAGAGCAGAGTTAGAGGAAGGAGACAGAGGTCCACTGGACCACCAGGGATGAGGCGCAGGGAAACCTGCGGGTGGAGGAGGGCCTCGATCACCAACACTCAAGAGTGCAGGGGCAGGCCTCACTTAATGGTGGAGCTGCGAGGGTGGGAGAGCAATTTCACTGACAATGAGTCAGTGGTCTTGCTCGCCTGTCCCCGCAGTGGCCGCCATTAAGTAGGGGTCGGGAGGGCTGGACAGCTGGGAGGCGGGAGCGGGGAGGGAGCTGGATTGGGCCGGTCGCGCTGGGGGAGGGGCCGCGGGGGCAGCAGCGGTGGGGAAAGGTAAAGGGAGGAAATAAGGGGTAAAGAAAAAGGGAAAATAGGCAGACATAAGGCACAAAAGAGCAGAGATGCAGAAAGGTGAAAGATAAAGAGGGTAGAAAAACGAGTGAAAACTAGTGAAAGGGCAGAGCGAGAGGAAGGGAAAATGAGCAGAAATAAGGCACAAAAGAGCAGAGATGCTGAAAAGTGCAGAAAGGTGAAAGATAAAAGAGGGTAGAAAAACGAGTGAAAACAAGTGAAAGGGCAGAGCGAGAGGAAGGAAAATGAGCAGAAATAAGGCACATAAGAGCAGAGATGCAGAAAAGTGCAGAAAGGTGAAAGATAAAAGGTAGAAAAACGAGTGAAAGGGCAGAGTTAGAGGAAGGAGACAGAGGTCCACTGGACCACCAGGGATGAGGCGCAGGGAAACCTGCGGGTGGAGGAGGGCCTCGATCACCAACACTCGAGAGTGCAGGGGCAGGCCTCACTTAATGGTGGAGCTGCGAGGGTGGGAGAGCAATTTCACTGACAATGAGTCAGTGGTCTTGCTCGCCTGTCCCCGCAGTGGCCGCCATTAAGTAGGGGTCGGGGAGGGCTGGACAGCTGGGAGGCGGGAGCGGGGAGGGGAGCTAGATTGGGCCGGTTGCGCTGGGGGGGAGGGGCCGCGGGGGCAGCAGCAGCGGGGAAAGGTAAAGGGAGGAAATAAGGGATAAAGAAAAAAGGGAAAATAGGCAGAAATAAGGCACAAAAGAGCAGAGATGCAGAAAGGTGAAAGATAAAAGAGGGTAGAAAAACGAGTGAAAACTAGTGAAAGGGCAGAGCGAGAGGAAGGGAAATGAGCAGAAATAAGGCACAAAAGAGCAGAGATGCAGAAAAGTGCAGAAAGGTGAAAGATAAAAGAGGGTAGAAAAGCGAGTGAAAACAAGTGAAAGGGCAGAGCGAGAGGAAGGGAAAATGAGCAGAAATAAGGCACAAAAGAGCAGAGATGCAGAAAAGTGCAGAAAGGTGAAAGATAAAAGGTAGAAAAACTAGTGGAAGAGCAGAGTTAGAGGAAGGAGACAGAGGTCCACTGGACCACCAGGGATGAGGCGCAGGGAAACCTGCGGGTGGAGGAGGGCCTCGATCACCAACACTCAAGAGTGCAGGGGCAGGCCTCACTTAATGGTGGAGCTGCGAGGGTGGGAGAGCAATTTCACTGACAATGAGTCAGTGGTCTTGCTCGCCTGTCCCCGCAGTGGCCGCCATTAAGTAGGGGTCGGGGAGGGCTGGACAGCTGGGAGGCGGGAGCGGGGAGGAGCTGGATTGGGCCGGTCGCGCTGGGGGGGAGGGGCCGCGGGGCAGCAGCGGCGGGGAAAGGTAAAGGGAGGAAATAAGGGATAAAGAAAAAAAGGGAAAATAGGCAGACATAAGGCACAAAAGAGCAGAGATGCAGAAAGGTGAAAGATAAAAGAGGGTAGAAAAACGAGTGAAAACTAGTGAAAGGGCAGAGCGAGAGGAAGGGAAAATGAGCAGAAATAAGGCACAAAAGAGCAGGGATGCTGAAAAGTGCAGAAAGGTGAAAGATAAAAGAGGGTAGAAAAACGAGTGAAAACAAGTGAAAGGGCAGAGCGAGAGGAAGGGAAAATGAGCAGAAATAAGGCACATAAGAGCAGAGATGCAGAAAAGTGCAGAAAGGTGAAAGATAAAAGGTAGAAAAACGAGTGAAAGGGCAGAGTTAGAGAAAGGAGACAGAGGTCCACTGGACCACCAGGGATGAGGCGCAGGAAACCTGCGGGTGGAGGAGGGCCTCGATCACCAACACTCGAGAGTGCAGGGGCAGGCCTCACTTAATGGTGGAGCTGCGAGGGTGGGAGAGCAATTTCACTGACAATGAGTCAGTGGTCTTGCTTGCCTGTCCCCGCAGTGGCCGCCATTAAGTAGGGGTCGGGGAGGGCTGGACAGCTGGGAGGCGGGAGCAGGGAGGGGAGCTGGATTGGGCCGGTCGCACTGGGGGGGAGGGGCCGCGGGGGCAGCAGCGGCGGGGAAAGGTAAAGGGAGGAAATAAGGGATAAAGAAAAAATGGAAAATAGGCAGAAATAAGGCACAAAAGAGCAGAGATGCAGAAAGGTGAAAGATAAAAGAGGGTAGAAAAACGAGTGAAAACTAGTGAAAGGGTAGAGCGAGAGGAAGGGGAAATGAGCAGAAATAAGGCACAAAAGAGCAGAGATGCAGAAAAGTGCAGAAAGGTGAAAGATAAAAGAGGGTAGAAAAACGAGTGAAAACAAGTGAAAGGGCAGATCGAGAGGAAGGGAAAATGAGCAGAAATAAGGCACAAAAGAGCAGAGATGCAGAAAAGTGCAGAAAGGTGAAAGATAAAAGGTAGAAAAACGAGTGAAAGAGCAGAGTTAGAGGAAGGAGACAGAGGTCCACTGGACCACCAGGGATGAGGCGCAGGAAACCTGCGGGTGGAGGAGGGCCTCGATCACCAACACTCGAGAGTGCAGGGGCAGGCCTCACTTAATGGTGGAGCTGCGAGGGTGGGAGAGCAATTTCACTGACAATGAGTCAGTGGTCTTGCTCGCCTGTCCCCGCAGTGGCCGCCATTAAGTAGGGGTCGGGGAGGGCTGGTACTGGGAGGCGGGAGCGGGGAGGGGAGCTGGATTGGGCCGGTCGCGCTGGGGGGGAGGGGCCGCGGGGGCAGCAGCGGCGGGGAAAGGTAAAGGGAGGAAATAAGGGATAAAGAAAAAATGGAAAATAGGCAGAAATAAGGCACAAAAGAGCAGAGATGCAGAAAGGTGAAAGATAAAAGAGGGTAGAAAACGAGTGAAAACTAGTGAAAGGGCAGAGCGAGAGGAAGGGGAAATGAGCAGAAATAAGGCACAAAAGAGCAGAGATGCAGAAAAGTGCAGAAAGGTGAAAGATAAAAGAGGGTAGAAAAACGAGTGAAAACAAGTGAAAGGGCAGAGCGAGAGGAAGGGAAAATGAGCAGAAATAAGGCACAAAAGAGCAGAGATGCAGAAAAGTGCAGAAAGGTGAAAGATAAAAGGTAGAAAAACGAGTGAAAGAGCAGAGTTAGAGGAAGGAGACAGAGGTCCACTGGACCACCAGGGATGAGGCGCAGGGAAACCTGCGGGTGGAGGAGGGCCTCGATCACCAACACTCGAGAGTGCAGGGGCAGGGGCAGGCCTCACTTAATGGTGGAGCTGCGAGGGTGGGAGAGCAATTTCACTGACAATGAGTCAGTGGTCTTGCTCGCCTGTCCCCGCAGTGGCCGCCATTAAGTAGGGGTCGGGAGGGCTGGACAGCTGGGAGGCGGGAGCGGGGAGGGGAGCTGGATTGGGCTGGTCGCGCTGGGGGAGGGGCCGCGGGGGCAGCAGCGGCGTGGAAAGGTAAAGGGAGGAAATAAGGGATAAAGAAAAAATGGAAAATAGGCAGAAATAAGGCACAAAAGAGCAGAGATGCAGAAAGGTGAAAGATAAAAGAGGGTAGAAAAACGAGTGAAAACTAGTGAAAGGGCAGAGCGAGAGGAAGGGGAAATGAGCAGAAATAAGGCACAAAAGAGCAGAGATGCAGAAAAGTGCAGAAAGGTGAAAGATAAAAGAGGGTAGAAAAACGAGTGAAAACAAGTGAAAGGGCAGAGCGAGAGGAAGGGAAAATGAGCAGAAATAAGGCACAAAAGAGCAGAGATGCAGAAAAGTGCAGAAAGGTGAAAGATAAAAGAGGGTAGAAAAACGAGTGAAAACAAGTGAAAGGGCAGAGCGAGAGGAAGGGAAAATGAGCAGAAATAAGGCACAAAAGAGCAGAGATGCAGAAAAGTGCAGAAAGGTGAAAGATAAAAGGTAGAAAAACGAGTGAAAGAGCAGAGTTAGAGGAAAGAGACAGAGGTCCACTGGACCACCAGGGATGAGGCGCAGGAAACCTGCGGGTGGAGGAGGGCCTCGATCACCAACACTCGAGAGCGCAGGGGCAGGGGCAGGCCTCACTTAATGGTGGAGCTGCGAGGGTGGGAGAGCAATTTCACTGACAATGAGTCAGTGGTCTTGCTCGCCTGTCCCCGCAGTGGCCGCCATTAAGTAGGGTTCGAGGAGGGCTGGACAGCTGGGAGGCGGGGAGCGGGGAGGGGAGCTAGATTGGGCCGGTTGCGCTGGGGGGAGGGGCCGCGGGGGCAGCAGCGGCGGGGAAAGGTAAAGGGAGGAAATAAGGGATAAAGAAAAAAGGGAAAATAGGCAGAAATAAGGCACAAAAGAGCAGAGATGCAGAAAGGTGAAAGATAAAAGAGGGTAGAAAAACGAGTGAAAACTAGTGAAAGGGCAGAGCGAGAGGAAGGGGAAATGAGCAGAAATAAGGCACAAAAGAGCAGAGATGCAGAAAAGTGCAGAAAGGTGAAAGATAAAAGAGGGTAGAAAAACGAGTGAAAACAAGTGAAAGGGCAGAGCGAGAGGAAGGGAAAATGAGCAGAAATAAGGCACAAAAGAGCAGAGATGCAGAAAAGTGCAGAAAGGTGAAAGATAAAAGGTAGAAAAACTAGTGAAAGAGCAGAGTTAGAGGAAGGAGACAGAGGTCCACTGGACCACCAGGGATGAGGCGCAGGGAAACCTGCGGGTGGAGGAGGGCCTCGATCACCAACACTCAAGAGTGCAGGGGCAGGGGCAGGCCTCACTTAATGGTGGAGCTGCGAGGGTGGGAGAGCAGTTTCACTGACAATGAGTCAGTGGTCTTGCTCGCCTGTCCCCGCAGTAGCCGCCATTAAGTAGGGGTCGGGGACGGCTGGACAGCTGGGAGGCGGGAGCGGGGAGGGGAGCTGTATTGGGCCGGTCGCGCTGGGGGGGAGGGGCCGCGGGGGCAGCAGCGGCGGGGAAAGGTAAAGGGAGGAAATAAGGGATAAAGAAAAAAGGGAAAATAGGCAGACATAAGGCACAAAAGAGCAGAGATGCAGAAAGGTGAAAGATAAAAGAGGGTAGAAAAACGAGTGAAAACTAGTGAAAGGGCAGAGCGAGAGGAAGGGAAAATGAGCAGAAATAAGGCACAAAAGAGCAGGGATGCTGAAAAGTGCAGAAAGGTGAAAGATAAAAGAGGGTAGAAAAACGAGTGAAAACAAGTGAAAGGGCAGAGCGAGAGGAAGGGAAAATGAGCAGAAATAAGGCACATAAGAGCAGAGATGCAGAAAAGTGCAGAAAGGTGAAAGATAAAAGGTAGAAAAACGAGTGAAAGGGCAGAGTTAGAGAAAGGAGACAGAGGTCCACTGGACCACCAGGGATGAGGCGCAGGGAAACCTGCGGGTGGAGGAGGGCCTCGATCACCAACACTCGAGAGTGCAGGGGCAGGCCTCACTTAATGGTGGAGCTGCGAGGGTTGGAGAGCAATTTCACTGACAATGAGTCAGTGGTCTTGCTCGCCTGTCCCCGCAGTGGCCGCCATTAAGTAGGGGTCGGGGAGGGCTGGACAGCTGGGAGGCGGGAGCGGGGAGGGGAGCTAGATTGGGCCGGTCGCACTGGGGGGGAGGGGCCGCGGGGGCAGCAGCGGCGGGGAAAGGTAAAGGGAGGAAATAAGGGATAAAGAAAAAATGGAAAATAGGCAGAAATAAGGCACAAAAGAGCAGAGATGCAGAAAGGTGAAAGATAAAAGAGGGTAGAAAAACGAGTGAAAACTAGTGAAAGGGCAGAGCGAGAGGAAGGGGAAATGAGCAGAAATAAGGCACAAAAGAGCAGAGATGCAGAAAAGTGCAGAAAGGTGAAAGATAAAAGAGGGTAGAAAAACGAGTGAAAACAAGTGAAAGGGCAGAGCGAGAGGAAGGGAAAATGAGCAGAAATAAGGCACAAAAGAGCAGAGATGCAGAAAAGTGCAGAAAGGTGAAAGATAAAAGGTAGAAAAACGAGTGAAAGAGCAGAGTTAGAGGAAGGAGACAGAGGTCCACTGGACCACCAGGGATGAGGCGCAGGAAACCTGCGGGTGGAGGAGGGCCTCGATCACCAACACTCGAGAGTGCAGGGGCAGGGGCAGGCCTCACTTAATGGTGGAGCTGCGAGGGTGGGAGAGCAATTTCACTGACAATGAGTCAGTGGTCTTGCTCGCCTGTCCCCGCAGTGGCCGCCATTAAGTAGGGGTCGGGGAGGGCTGGACAGCTGGGAGGCGGGAGCGGGGAGGGGAGCTGGATTGGGCCGGTCGCGCTGGGGGGAGGGGCCGCGGGGGCAGCAGCGGCGGGGAAAGGTAAAGGGAGGAAATAAGGGATAAAGAAAAAGGGAAAATAGGCAGACATAAGGCACAAAAGAGCAGAGATGCAGAAAGGTGAAAGATAAAAGAGGGTAGAAAAACGAGTGAAAACTAGTGAAAGGGCAGAGCGAGAGGAAGGGAAAATGAGCAGAAATAAGGCACGAAAGAGCAGAGATGCTGAAAAGTGCAGAAAGGTGAAAGATAAAAGAGGGTAGAAAAACGAGTGAAAACAAGTGAAAGGGCAGAGCGAGAGGAAGGGAAAATGAGCAGAAATAAGGCACATAAGAGCAGAGATGCAGAAAAGTGCAGAAAGGTGAAAGATAAAAGGTAGAAAAACGAGTGAAAGAGCAGAGTTAGAGGAAGGAGACAGAGGTCCACTGGACCACCAGGGATGAGGCGCAGGAAACCTGCGGGTGGAGGAGGGCCTCGATCACCAACACTCGAGAGTGCACGGGCAGGCCTCACTTAATGGTGGAGCTGCGAGGGTGGGAGAGCAATTTCACTGACAATGAGTCAGTGGTCTTGCTCGCCTGTCCCCGCAGTGGCCGCCATTAAGTAGGGGTCGAGGAGGGCTGGACAGCTGGGAGGCGGGAGCGGGAGGGGAGCTGGATTGGGCCGGTCGCGCTGGGGGGAGGGGCCGCGGGGGCAGCAGCGGCGGGGAAAGGTAAAGGGAGGAAATAAGGGATAAAGAAAAAAGGGAAAATAGGCAGACATAAGGCACAAAAGAGCAGAGATGCAGAAAGGTGAAAGATAAAAGAGGGTAGAAAAGCGAGTGAAAACTAGTGAAAGGGCAGAGCGAGAGGAAGGGAAAATGAGCAGAAATAAGGCACGAAAGAGCAGAGATGCTGAAAAGTGCAGAAAGGTGAAAGATAAAAGAGGGTAGAAAAACGAGGTGAAAACAAGTGAAAGGGCAGAGCGAGAGGAAGGGAAAATGAGCAGAAATAAGGCACATAAGAGCAGAGATGCAGAAAAGTGCAGAAAGGTGAAAGATAAAAGGTAGAAAAACGAGTGAAAGAGCAGAGTTAGAGGAAGGAGACAGAGGTCCACTGGACCACCAGGGATGAGGCGCAGGGAAACCTGCGGGTGGAGGAGGGCCTCGATCACCAACACTCGAGAGTGCATGGGCAGGCCTCACTTAATGGTGGAGCTGCGAGGGTGGGAGAGCAATTTCACTGACAATGAGTCAGTGGTCTTGCTCGCCTGTCCCCGCAGTGGCCGCCATTAAGTAGGGGTCGGGGAGGGCTGGACAGCTGGGAGGCGGGGAGCGGAGCTGGATTGGGCCGGTCGCGCTGGGGGGGAGGGGCCGCGGGGGCAGCAGCGGCGGGGAAAGATAAAGGGAGGAAATAAGGGATAAAGAAAAAAGGGAAAATAGGCAGAAATAAGGCACAAAAGAGCAGAGATGCAGAAAGGTGAAAGATAAAAGAGGGTAGAAAAACGAGTGAAAACTAGTGAAAGGGCAGAGCGAGAGGAAGGGAAAATGAGCAGAAATAAGGCACAAAAGAGCAGAGATGCAGAAAAGTGCAGAAAGGTGAAAGATAAAAGAGGGTAGAAAAACGAGTGAAAACAAGTGAAAGGGCAGAGCGAGAGGAAGGGAAAATGAGCAGAAATAAGGCACAAAAGAGCAGAGATGCAGAAAAGTGCAGAAAGGTGAAAGATAAAAGGTAGAAAAACGAGTGAAAGAGCAGAGTTAGAGGAAGGAGACAGAGGTCCACTGGACCACCAGGGATGAGGCACAGGGAAACCTGCGGGTGGAGGAGGGCCTCGATCACCAACACTCGAGATTGCAGGGGCAGGCCTCACTTAATGGTGGAGCTGCGAGGGTGGGAGAGCAATTTCACTGACAATGAGTCAGTGGTCTTGCTCCCCTGTCCCCGCAGTGGCCGCCATTAAGTAGGGGTCGGGAGGGCTGGACAGCTGGGAGGCGGGAGCGGGGAGGGAGCTGGATTGGGCCGGTCGCGCTGGGGGGAGGGGCCGCGGGGCAGCAGCGGCGGGGAAAGATAAAGGGAGGAAATAAGGGATAAAGAAAAAAAGGGAAAATAGGCAGAAATAAGGCACAAAAGAGCAGAGATGCAGAAAGGTGAAAGATAAAAGAGGGTAGAAAAACGAGTGAAAACTAGTGAAAGGGCAGAGCGAGAGGAAGGGAAAATGAGCAGAAATAAGGCACAAAAGAGCAGAGATGCAGAAAAGTGCAGAAAGGTGAAAGATAAAAGAGGGTAGAAAAACGAGTGAAAACAAGTGAAAGGGCAGAGCGAGAGGAAGGGAAAATGAGCAGAAATAAGGCACAAGAGAGCAGAGATGCAGAAAAGTGCAGAAAGGTGAAAGATAAAAGGTAGAAAAACGAGTGAAAGAGCAGAGTTAGAGGAAAGAGATAGAGGTCCACTGGACCACCAGGGATGAGGCGCAGGGAAACCTGCGGGTGGAGGAGGGCCTCGATCACAAACACTCGAGAGTGCAGGGGCAGGCCTCACTTAATGGTGGAGCTGCGAGGGTGGGAGAGCAATTTCACTGACAATGAGTCAGTGGTCTTGCTCGCCTGTCCCCGCAGTGGCCGCCATTAAGTAGGGGTTGGGGAGGGCTGGACAGCTGGGAGGCGGGAGCGGGGAGGGGAGCTGGATTGGGCCGGTCGCACTGGGGGAGGGGCCGCGGGGGCAGCAGCGGCGGGGAAAGGTAAAGGGAGGAAATAAGGGATAAAGAAAAATGGAAAATAGGCAGAAATAAGGCACAAAAGAGCAGAGATGCAGAAAGGTGAAAGATAAAAGAGGGTAGAAAAACGAGTGAAAACTAGTGAAAGGGCAGAGCGAGAGGAAGGGGAAATGAGCAGAAATAAGGCACAAAAGAGCAGAGATGCAGAAAAGTGCAGAAAGGTGAAAGATAAAAGAGGGTAGAAAAACGAGTGAAAACAAGTGAAAGGGCAGAGCGAGAGGAAGGGAAAATGAGCAGAAATAAGGCACAAAAGAGCAGAGATGCAGAAAAGTGCAGAAAGGTGAAAGATAAAAGGTAGAAAAACGATTGAAAGAGCAGAGTTAGAGGAAGGAGACAGAGGTCCACTGGACCACCAGGGATGCGGCGCAGGGAAACCTGCGGGTGGAGAAGGGCCTCGATCACCAACACTCGAGAGTGCAGGGGCAGGCCTCACTTAATGGTGGAGCTGCGAGGGTGGGAGAGCTATTTCACTGACAATGAGTCAGTGGTCTTGCTCGCCTGTCCCCGCAGTGGCCGCCATTAAGTAGGGGTCGGGGAGGGCTGGACAGCTGGGAGGCGGGAGCGGGGAGGGGAGCTGGATTGGGCCGGTCGCGCTGGGGGGGAGGGGCCACGGGGGCAGCAGCGGCGGGGAAAGATAAAGGGAGGAAATAAGCGATAAAGAAAAAAGGGAAAATAGGCAGAAATAAGGCACAAAAGAGCAGAGATGCAGAAAGGTGAAAGATAAAAGAGGGTAGAAAAACAAGTGAAAACTAGTGAAAGGGCAGAGCGAGAGGAAGGGAAAATGAGCAGAAATAAGGCACAAAAGAGCAGAGATGCAGAAAAGTGCAGAAAGGTGAAAGATAAAAGAGGGTAGAAAAACCTGTGAAAACAAGTGAAAGGGCAGAGCGAGAGGAAGGGAAAATGAGCAGAAATAAGGCACAAAAGAGCAGAGATGCAGAAAAGTGAAGAAAGGTGAAAGATAAAAGGTAGAAAAACGAGGGAAAGAGCAGAGTTAGAGGAAGGAGACAGAGGTCCACTGGACCACCAGGGATGAGGCGCAGGGAAACCTGCAGGTGGAGGAGGGCCTCGATCACCAACACTCGAGAGTGCAGGGGCAGGCCTCACTTAATGGTGGAGCTGCGAGGGTGGGAGAGCAATTTCACTGACAATGAGTCAGTGGTCTTGCTCGCCTGTCCCCGCAGTGGCCGCCATTAAGTAGGGGTCGGGGAGGGCTGGACAGCTGGGAGGCGGGAGCGGGGAGGGGAGCTGGATTGGGCCGGTCGCGCTGGGGGGGAGGGGCCGCGGGGCCCGCAGCGGCGGGGAAAGATAAAGGGAGGAAATAAGGGATAAAGAAAAAAGGGAAAATAGGCAGAAATAAGGCTCAAAAGAGCAGAGATGCAGAAAGGTGAAAGATAATAGAGGGTAGAAAAACGAGTGAAAACTAGTGAAAGAGCAGAGCGAGAGGAAGGAGACAGAGGTCCACTGGACCACCAGGGATGAGACGCAGGGAAACCTGCGGGTGGAGGAGGGCCTCGATCACCAACACTCGAGAGTGCAGGGGCAGGGGCAGGCCTCACTTAATGGTGGAGCTGCGAGGGTGGGAGAGCAATTTCACTGACAATGAGTCAGTGGTCTTGCTCGCCTGTCCCCGCAGTGGCCGCCATTAAGTAGGGGTCGGGGAGGGCTGGACAGCTGGGAGGTGGGAGCGGGGAGGGGAGCTGGATTGGGCCGGTCGCGCTGGGGGGGAGGGGCCGCGGGGGCAGCAGCGGCGGGGAAAGGTAAAGGGAGGAAATAACGGATAAAGAAAAAGGGAAAATAGGAAGAAATAAGGCACAAAAGAGCAGAGATGCAGAAAGGTGAAAGATAAAAGAGGGTAGAAAAACGAGAGATAACTAGTGAAAGGGCAGAGCGAGAGGAAGGGAAAATGAGCAGAAATAAGGCACAAAAGAGCAGAGATGCAGAAAAGTGCAGAAAGGTGAAAGATAAAAGAGGGTAGAAAAACGTGTGAAAACAAGTGAAAGGGCAGAGCGAGAGCAAGGGAAAATGAGCAGAAATAAGGCACAAAAGAGCAGAGATGCAGAAAAGTGAAGAAAGGTGAAAGATAAAAGGTAGAAAAACGAGGGAAAGAGCAGAGTTAGAGGAAGGAGACAGAGGTCCACTGGACCACCAGGGATGAGGCGCAGGGAAACCTGCGGGTGGAGGAGGGCCTCGATCACCAACACTCGAGAGTGCAGGGGCAGGCCTCACTTAATGGTGGAGCTGCGAGGGTGGGAGAGCAATTTCACTGACAATGAGTCAGTGGTCTTGCTCGCCTGTCCCCGCAGTGGCCGCCATTAAGTAGGGGTCGGGGAGGGCTGGACAGCTGGGAGGCGGGAGCGGGGAGGGGAGCTGGATTGGGCCGGTCGCGCTGGGGGGGAGGGGCCGCGGGGCCCGCAGCGGCGGGGAAAGATAAAGGGAGGAAATAAGGGATAAAGAAAAAAGGGAAAATAGGCAGAAATAAGGCTCAAAAGAGCAGAGATGCAGAAAGGTGAAAGATAATAGAGGGTAGAAAAACGAGTGAAAACTAGTGAAAGGGCAGAGCGAGAGGAAGGGAAAATGAGCAGAAATAAGGCACAAAAGAGCAGAGATGCAGAAAAGTGCAGAAAGGTGAAAGATAAAAGAGGGTAGAAAAACGAGTGAAAACTAGTGAAAGGGCAGAGCGAGAGGAAGGGAAAATGAGCAGAAATAAGGCACAAAAGAGCAGAGATGCAGAAAAGTGCAGAAAGGTGAAAGATAAAAGGTAGAAAAACGAGTGAAAGAGCAGAGTTAGAGGAAGGAGACAGAGGTCCACTTGACCACCAGGGATGAGGCGCAGGGAAACCTGCGGGTGGAAGAGGGCCTCGATCACCAACACTCGAGAGTGCAGGGGCAGGCCTCACTTAATGGTGGAGCTGCGAGGGTGGGAGAGCAATTTCACTGACAATGAGTCAGTGGTCTTGCTCGCCTGTCCCCGCAGTGGCCGCCATTAAGTAGGGGTCGGGGAGGGCTGGACAGCTGGGAGGCGGGAGCGGGGAGGGGAGCTGGATTGGGCCGGTTGCGCTGGGGGGGAGGGGCCGCGGGGGCAGCAGCGGCGGGGAAAGGTAAAGGGAGGAAATAAGGGATAAAGAAAAAAGGGAAAATAGGCAGACATAAGGCACAAAAGAGCAGAGATGCAGAAAGGTGAAAGATAAAAGAGGGTAGAAAAACGAGTGAAAACTAGTGAAAGGGCAGAGCGAGAGGAAGGGAAAATGAGCAGAAATAAGGCACAAAAGAGCAGAGATGCTGAAAAGTGCAGAAAGGTGAAAGATAAAAGAGGGTAGAAAAACGAGTGAAAACAAGTGAAAGGGCAGAGCGAGAGGAAGGGAAAATGAGCAGAAATAAGGCACATAAGAGCAGAGATGCAGAAAAGTGCAGAAAGGTGAAAGATAAAAGGTAGAAAAACGAGTGAAAGAGCAGAGTTAGAGGAAGGAGACAGAGGTCCACTGGACCACCAGGGATGAGGCGCAGGGAAACCTGCGGGTGGAGGAGGGCCTCGATCACCAACACTCGAGAGTGCACGGGCAGGCCTCACTTAATGGTGGAGCTGCGAGGGTGGGAGAGCAATTTCACTGACAATGAGTCAGTGGTCTTGCTCGCCTGTCCCCGCAGTGGCCGCCATTAAGTAGGGGTCGAGGAGGGCTGGACAGCTGGGAGGCGGGAGCGGGGAGGGGAGCTGGATTGGGCCGGTCGCGCTGGGGGGGGCCACGGGGGCAGCAGCGGCGGGGGAAAGATAAAGGGAGGAAATAAGGGATAAAGAAAAAAGGGAAAATAGGCAGAAATAAGGCACAAAAGAGCAGAGATGCAGAAAGGTGAAAGATAAAAGAGGGTAGAAAAACGAGTGAAAACTAGTGAAAGGGCAGAGCGAGAGGAAGGGAAAATGAGCAGAAATAAGGCACAAAAGAGCAGAGATGCAGAAAAGTGCAGAAAGGTGAAAGATAAAAGAGGGTAGAAAAACGAGTGAAAACAAGTGAAAGGGCAGAGCGAGAGGAAGGGAAAATGAGCAGAAATAAGGCACAAAAGAGCAGAGATGCAGAAAAGTGCAGAAAGGTGAAAGATAAAAGGTAGAAAAACGAGTGAAAGAGCAGAGTTAGAGGAAGGAGACAGAGGTCCACTGGACCACCATGGATGAGGCGCAGGGAAACCTGCGGGTGGAGGAGGCCTCGATCACCAACACTCGAGAGTGCAGGGGCAGGGGCAGGCCTCACTTAATGGTGGAGCTGCGAGGGTGGGAGAGCAATTTCACTGACAATGAGTCAGTGGTCTTGCTCGCCTGTCCCGCAGTGGCCGCCATTAAGTAGGGGTCGGGGAGGGCTGGACAGCTGGGAGGTGGGAGCGGGGAGGGGAGCTGGATTGGGCCGGTCGCGCTGGGGGGGAGGGGCAGCGGGGGCAGCAGCGGCGGGGAAAGGTAAAAGGAGGAAATAAGGGATAAAGATAAAAGGGAAAATAGGCAGAAATAAGGCACAAAAGAGCAGAGATGCAGAAAGGTGAAAGATAAAAGAGGGTAGAAAAACGAGTGATAACTAGTGAAAGGGCAGAGCGAGAGGAAGGGAAAATGAGCAGAAATAAGGCACAAAAGAGCAGAGATGCAGAAAAGTGCAGAAAGGTGAAAGATAAAAGAGGGTAGAAAAACGAGTGAAAACAAGTGAAAGGGCAGAGCGAGAGGAAGGGAAAATGAGCAGAAATAAGGCACAAAAGAGCAGAGATGCAGAAAAGTGAAGAAAGGTGAAAGATAAAAGGTAGAAAAACGAGTGAAAGAGCAGAGTTAGAGGAAGGAGACAGAGGTCCACTGGACCACCAGGGATGAGGCGCAGGGAAACCTGCGGGTGGAGGAGGGCCTCGATCACCAACACTCGACAGTGCAGGGGCAGGCCACACTTAATGGTGGAGCTGCGAGGGTGGGAGATCAATTTCACTGACAATGAGTCAGTGGTCTTGCTCGCCTGTCCCCGCAGTGGCCGCCATTAAGTAGGGGTCGGGGAGGGCTGGACAGCTGGGAGGCGTGAGCGGGGAGGGGAGCTGGATTGGGCCGGTCGCGCTGGGGGGGCGGGGCCGCGGGGGCTGCAGCGGCGGGGAAAGGTAAAGGGAGGAAATAAGGGATAAAGAAAAAAGGGAAAATAGGCAGAAATAAGGCACAAAAGAGCAGAGATGCAGAAAGGTGAAAGATAAAAGAGGGTAGAAAAACGAGTGAAAACTAGTGAAAGGGCAGAGCGAGAGGAAGGGAAAATGAGCAGAAATAAGGCACAAAAGAGCAGAGATGCAGAAAAGTGCAGAAAGGTGAAAGATAAAAGGTAGAAAAACGAGTGAAAGAGCAGAGTTAGAGGAAGGAGACAGAGGTCCACTGGACCACCAGGGATGAGGCGCAGGGAAACCTGCGGGTGGAGGAGGGCCTCGATCACCAACACTCGAGAGTGCAGGGGCAGGGGCAGGCCTCACTGTGGGGCCGATTCCGATTCGTGTCGGTAATTTCTCCGACCGAGCCGGCCTCGGAGAGATTTCCGACCGAATCGGACCCGTGCAGTCCGACCGAACGAGTCCGATGCATTCGTATGCCACCGGACACGAGTCGGTCGGACTCCCATTGAACTCAATGGGAGCCGGTCGTACAACGCGTACGCGGGCTCCCATTGCCTCAATGGGTGCGAGGCGGACAAGGGCGCCCCTACAGCGAGTACGCCGCGAGCGCTCGCGGCGTACACGCACAGGTAGGGGGACCCATGGGTCCCCCTGTGTGCGCCTCGCACGGGTACGCGTACAGGGGTCCGACACGGACCCCCAAAGTATGGCTCCGACAGCGAGTTCGAGTCGGACGGCGCGAGTCGGTCGGAGCGGTCGAGGTGCGCATCGTACTTACCCGGCCGGAAAACGTCTCCATTGCGCGGTGCGGAATCGTGTCCCGAGCGAGTCGGTCGGAGCGGTACGATCCGGGAACCAGTCGGTCGGAGCGGTCGGGTCGCCCGGACGAGTCGGTCGGCGAATACGCATCGTACTCGCTCGCCCGGACGCGCGTACGACTCGGTCGGAAAATAGGGCTCCGGATCGGATCCGGTAAAACCGAATCCGATTCGGAGCACTACCGGCCGAGATCGGAATCGGCCCCTGAATGGTGGAGCTGCGAGGGTGGGAGAGCAATTTCACTGACAATGAGTCAGTGGTCTTGCTCGCCTGTCCCCGCAGTGGCCGCCATTAAGTAGGGGTCGGGGAGGGCTGGACAGCTGGGCGGCGGGAGCGGGGAGGGAGCTGGATTGGGCCGGTCGTGCTGGGGGGAGGGCCGCGGGGGCAGCAGCGGCGGGGAAAGGTAAAGGGAGGAAATAAGGGATAAAGAAAAAAGGGAAAATAGGCAGAAATAAGGCACAAAAGAGCAGAGATGCAGAAAGGTGAAAGATAAAGAGGGTAGAAAAACGAGTGAAAACTAGTGAAAGGGCAGAGCGAGAGGAAGGGAAAATGAGCAGAAATAAGGCACAAAAGAGCAGAGATGCAGAAAAGTGCAGAAAGGTGAAAGATAAAAGAGGGTAGAGAAACGAGTGAAAACAAGTGAAAGGGCAGAGCGAGAGGAAGGGAAAATGAGCAGAAATAAGGCACAAAAGAGCAGAGATGCAGAAAAGTGCAGAAAGGTGAAAGATAAAAGGTAGAAAAACGAGTGAAAGAGCAGAGTTAGAGGAAGGAGACAGAGGTCCACTGGACCACCAGGGATGAGGCGCAGGAAACCTGCGGGTGGAGGAGGGCCTCGATCACCAACACTCGAGAGAGCAGGGGCAGGCCTCACTTAATGGTGGAGCTGCGAGGGTGGGAGAGCAATTTCACTGACAATGAGTCAGTGGTCTTGCTCCTTTTACAGCAACGTTATAGGTGGCATGACTTATACCAACAAACGCGCAAACATTTGCTTTCCTGTGACATTTGTCAACAGATTAAACCTTCTACTGTTTCAAGCCCGCCACATACTCATCTCTTTATTTCTAATCAACTGTTTGGTTGTATTTATCTTGATCACCGCGGCCCTTTGACATCAGACTAGGCCTGGGCGGTAAATTCCGTTCCGCTCGCGGAATTTGAGGAATTTGGGTAATTTCCCGTTCCGCGGAGAACGCGGAATTGCCAAAAATTCCGCGATCTGCGGCTTCGCGGAGTTTTTTGTTTGTTCGCGCTTTTAAAATGCGTGTTCGCAAGATATTTCTCCCCGAGCACGCAAACAGCATTCGCGAACAGGAAAAAAGCATTGCGTACGGGCGGAACAAGCAATTCCACGTGTTCGCGGAACTTTTGCGTGCTCGCGGAGATTTTTTACCGTTTCGCGGAGCTTCGCGTAGCGCGACTATGCAAATTCCGCACACCCCTACATCAGACAATGCTTTCAAATATATTTTTGTTGCAGTAGATTTGTGCACTAAGTTCCTCTGGGTTTGGCCGCAACGCTGTGCTGACACTCGTGTTATAAAATATTTGCATGTCTTTGTAAGAACATATGCCTGTGGCACCTTCCATTCAGACCAAGGTCCGGCTTTTGCCCCCAAGGCTTACTGTGATTCAATGAAGTCTATGGGGGTGCAGGTACATCTCTCATCTCCATATGGGCCTGAGGGCAATTCTGTTGTGGAGTGGATTAACCGTGACTTAAAGCAATCTTTAATAGCAGGGGTATTAGGTACAGGCCGGGGCTGGTTGACTCATCTCTATGGGCTTCAACGTGCACTAAATAATCTCCCTAGAAGATCTCTGGGTGGGCGGATCCCATACGAAATGCTCTTTGGCATTAAGATGTTTGTGCCAGACCTTGACGGTCTAGACGTTGTGGCGTCTGCCGCAACATTTGACGTAGATAACCATTGTGCTATATTGCAGGATCTACAAAAGGATCGAGATGCTCTAGCAAAAACACATTTGCCCTCGCCAGCGGATGCAGCGGTGCTGATTTCTGTTTCTGGCTGGCTTCCTAAAGTTGGTGATCTGGTCTGGGAGAAGGTGGCGAACAAGAAAGAATTTGGTCCCACATACCGTGCCCTGGTCCTGGTCCTTGGTCTAAAGGGCACCCGAACTGTGATCTTACCTCCTCTATCTGGATGCAAAGACGATAGATTCATTTCAATTGAACATGTCAAGTTACACCATATGGCCGATACTTAATAGTATGCATACAAGCATCCTGCTTCGGGATGTTCCACTACATCATATGAGTTCTGTTTCTCCGGATTCTCACCGACAACTGGAGGGGGAGATTGAGTCTTCAATTGTTTTATTGTCTGTTTTTCCTTCTGCATCTACTGCTGGGGAAAACGAGTATACTTCCCCACCAGTTGAACTTACAGTTGATATCTCAGAACCTATAATACATTCTACTTATAATGAAGAATGGCCCCCATTGTTTCAGCTCAGTTCCAGCGGTTACTATATTGACCAGGATAACTTTTCTTCAGATACATCTTCGTTGTCTTCGTCTATAGCTCTGCCTCCTACACGGATTTGTGTTTTCAACTCGTGGTTGTGAAGAACTTACCTGGTCCCATTGTGGACTTACATCTGGATTGTATTGTTAATGTTATTCCTCTTCATGTGGATTGGGTTTGTGACTGTCTTTTTCCTTTGAATAATGGCCACTACCTACCTGAACGCTCTGCTGTAGAACTGAGTACTGGCCCCTCATACTTCTTCCCATAAAATGAAAAGAGACCAAACCCTTGTTACTATTTCAACAGTCACGATCGCTGATGGCATTATTTGGGACAAAGTGCCACTCGATGGATATGGTCCGACAGAGACCCTGCAAATTCCATATGTCTTCCGTGTTTCCTTGGGAGATGTTGTTTTACCTGGAATGCATGCAGATGATTGGGATGTGAATACTGTTCATTCTTTGTTTTCTGATTTGCAATATTATACAGTTTTTGATACAGAAGACCTATATTTAAATTCCGCAAATTACACAAATTTATTTTGTTACCAGCATTATGGGCATCATTTTGTTCATAAAACCAGTACTCGGCAAACAGTTGTTAATTATACACAATGGGAACATTGCCCGACACCATCTAAAGGGTATTCCATGAGACAGAAAAAGAAATTTACGTATTTTACTGGTTACAATCTATCCGACCCAGCATCATATTCTAATTGAATGCTACCACAGTGAATAAATATATGCTTACCCAGACTAAGTTAGTTTATTCTACAGCCTTCATGGCAAATCTCTCCCTGAAAGGTTACGATTATTGGAAGGACACTATCAATTTAAAGTTTATTTGGGGCACCAAATTTTAGCAAGTGCAAGGTAGTGAGTCCTTGCATCGTGCTTGTCTAATACCGTCTCAATGAATATTTTTGAATGAGACGGTCCAACAAACTACCTGTTTCGGTTTAGCTACTGCTAAAAATGTAAATACCCCTCTAGTCCGTCTCTGGCTCAATACGAGACGTGGTACACACATACCAACTATACTACGGAAGAATTAACTGGTATGATACAAAATGGAACTTTTAATTCTTCTATTATTAACCCAGAGGGTTGGTAACTATGCCCTACAGACACCAATGCTTGTCATTTACGCTTCATAAATGTTACAAATGGGTTTACCCAAAATCGATCTGATCCTCGTTACCCCCATTCACATACAGTTACCACTTATTTGGTTGGAAAATTATGTCAACAATGGTTGGAACATTGCACACTCACGTCTGTGAAACACCATCTTTCCTTTTTGTCAGGTGACATTGATCTTTCAGATTTTCTTTTAGGCCCAAAGTCCCCTCACATTAAACGTTTTGTTCATGCAGACTATAGTGAATTTTGGAAGCTATCACAAATGGAAGCAGCAGTACGCTTACGCCAATTGTATCAGGATAATTTGGAAAAAGTTCTTGCCGTAGTTGATAACAGTATAAACACACTTTCTTCTCATATATATACCTTAGATAATATTGTATTGTCTGTTATTGATATTGTTCAAAATGAGGTATCTACTTTGTATCATGGTCAGAATCAACTACGTTCTGTTATGCAATTCAGGTGTCCGTTACAAGCACTTAAAAATGGGAGGGTACCATGGGATTACCTGAATGCTTCTGCACTGTTTCTACTGTTTAATTTGACGGATAAACAATAATTAATGTCCATTAAAGATGCAACATACACTATGTTACACATTGAGACACTAGAACAGTTACCTTTTACAGTAGCAGAAACAGATTCAACAGTATGGTTAATACACGGGGTTGTTTCATTACCCATCTTACTCTTCCAGTTTACAGCTTGCATGAGACACTATCCTGTGGGTAGATACGAACCACTTGGGAGCAGTTATATACATTAACTGTGGTCCTTGCCATTTGCATTCCGCTGTCAGCATGCAGAAAAGGAAGTTTTCCTTACAGGGGAGGATTGTGACTCTACGGTAGGCCACTCCCTTGTGTGTAAACAGGTAAAACTTAACGCCGCCTGCAACGTTTCAGCACCTAATTTGGCTTGTTTTTTAAAAGGGACCTCGGTTCCTGCTATAATTACAACTCTCACTTTGCTTTCTAACGGTAGTTATCTCATTCTCAACAATCAGAACTGCTGCGGCTTACGGGCAGGCATCCCGTACATAGTAACAGTTTCACAATGAGTTACTTGTTGCAGCAACATCCTGTTCCCCACCCCCACATCGGAGTGTAGATAGTCTGCTGTGGTCTTCCATTCCGACTTTGAAAACAGATTTTAATAAGCTAAGTAGACTCAAAGCGCTATTGTTTCAACAAGCCGTGGCTCTCACGTCAGCTCGTGAGACCTTAGAATTGCAGGTTGCGAGAACATCAAGTGAAATTCAGTCATTGCTAAACACATATCTCCCACTACACTTTGGAGAATTGATTCACCAAATCTTTAATGCGTCTGATACGGCGGGCCTAGCCCACTTTTTAAAAGTTGTGGGATCCGGCCTTGTAACTTCATTTCAGACTATTTTTGGAGTAATCCCTGCCTTTATTCATTCTATTTTTCCCAGCATATTCAGAGGGTTTCCCCTGCTGCTACTCCTGGTTTGTGGCATTCTTGTACTTCTATTGCTGTTCCGCAATGGCTACTCGATCTGTGGTTCAGCCAAGCCTGGAACAGTTGCAGCTGTACCGTGATCGAATGCAGCAGCTTTTTAGTTTGATGCCTTTGGAAGCTCTTGACATCGACTATTGGCTAACCTTCAGTTATGCCTACATTACCTGTGTGCAACCTGTGTTCTACTGCAACCGGTGCCCTTTTCAGTGGGCCCTGGACGTCTGCCTGTCCACTACGTCACACGCTGCCCTGGATTTTGAACTGTTGATGTGTCCATTGATGTCCCATAACTAGGACTGTTCTGTGGTTATGCGGCTTGTGTACAATCCTTCACTGGGGTCGGCGGCCGAAGCGAGTCCCTGTGCCCTTGCTCAGCGCCTCTTGGATCTGAATTTCATTGAAATCGACACAGGTTGCCCAGGAATGCTCCTTGCGGCCTCTGGATATGAGGAGCACGTCTGTTCCTTTGAATTCCTTAATTGGATGGCATCGATTTTCACTCTGGAATGCTCTGACGCCTTATTGGAGCTCATGGCATTCCACTTGTCACGCAAAGTTTTTGGCCCGGATGATGCGCTGCAATTGGATATATTTTTGCGTACAAATTTTTTCTTCTTAATTTTTCCTTTCAATCACAGTCCTGCTTTGGAACTTTGAATTCAATTTGTCCTCTGATTGAGACGCTTTGGTTCGTCTTACCAGTGACTTCTGTATTAGTCCAGTACTAACGTCCTGACCAAGTGGAGGGTGTCACCTGGCCCATGGGGACATTGTCGTCTTCCCTAAGTTAGCATGAGCACACTACAGACTGTCTGCTGCTTTGCGCACGTTACTACACACGTTTATTTTGCATATACCTCTTTTGACATTTTCACACAAGAACCTGCAGTTTTTTTTTCACGCTTTGCAGGTTCCTGGGATTTAGTCTGCACATTGTGAACAAGGTCAAACAACAATGCCCCTTGTTATTATGTTCTGGTCAGGCCCTACCACCTAGACAAAACATACAGATGCAGCTGTTGTTTGAGAATACGTACGTTGGTCTTATTGGAATACACAGATAGGTAGCACACACTTGGAGAGGGACCTTTCCAGGGAGAAGAGCACGACAGCACCTATGATGTAGATCTACCTTCTATAGACTAAGGTACAGGGTCTGCAGATAACACCCAGAGATCTTCTAATATATAATCATCTTGTTTCTATACAAGGGGAGGGATGTTAGGCTACGCTGTCTTTCACGATGACAGCACCTTTTATGATTTACAGACTACTTGCTATGCTGACCGTATTTGTGTTGTGCATTTTTCTGTTTATTGTGGCACGTATACTGTATACTAGAGAACGTTCGTTAAAATACATATTTTAAACTTGTACGTGTCTCTGTCAGATCTTATTGTCGATGAGTATGAGTGTAAGAGAAAGGATGTGCCTTGCAACTGCGATTCCTGAGAGAGTCGGGAGTGTTGTGTTCTGGGGTGCCTAATCACTTGTTCCTCTATGAGTGAGTAGGATGGCAAGTGAGGCACTATAACTAGTCAGTCCCGGGCTCATGGATGCTAAGGTGGTAGAATGACTCAGTCCCTACATACTAAGGTCCCATAATCCTACGCATAGGTCTGTGTTTGCGCACAATCCCTGCAACAGTCTTTGACTTTTCTCAATATTGACATGGACAAGGTCTCGTAATTTTACTATGCGTGTCTTTATATACCTGCTTCTTTATCATTGGCATATTTGTGGTTAAGGCAAGCGTGGTAGCTTGTGGTTGTGATTTCCAATAAGGTAGAGTATCCCAAGCTACTCTGTATATGTTTCTGAAACCCAAACAGAGCCAGGGATTACAACTGATCACAATTCTTCCGTTCTCCAGACAACATCTACTTCAGGGTGAGTTGGAGAGACCCATTGTATCTCTCAACTAACCCATCAGTTAGAGGATGGTAAACCAAAGTCCTCACGTGGTGGATGTTTAACTGTTTGAAGATTTGTTTCATTAATTGAGATACAAAGGGGGTGCCCTGATCTGTTAGGATTTCCTTAGGTAACCCCATACTAGAAAAGACCTCTATCAGATGCTCGGTCATTGTTTTGGAGTTGGGAGATCTTTAGGGTATGGCTTCAGGGTATCTAGTGGCATAATCAATCATCACTAGAACATACTGGTATCCTTTTGATGATTTGGGTAAGGGTCCAATGAAATCCATCCCTACGCTCTCACAGGGTTTTCCAATTATAGGAATAGGTTGTAGTGGAACCTGAAGGGGACGATATGGATTTTTCTTTTGGCATATCTCACAATCTTGACATTAGCTTTTGATTTGTGCCATTGTTCCAGGCCAATAAAAGTGCCACACAATAGCATGAGTGATCTTCTCACAGCCCGTATGGCCAGCTAAAATATAGGCATGTGCATAGATCTTTATCTGTTCTGGAAGTTGTGGGGAATCATTTATTCCAGCTACAAGATATAAAAGTCCCTTTCTAATCTGGACGTGTGGAAAAATAGGGTGGGGGTCCCCTTCACTTTCTTTGGTGCTTTGCCAGGCATGTTGCAGGGTAGAGTCATTTATTTGGGTAATTTTGAAGTTGTGATCTTTTGGCCAGGGCTCAGGGGTTTGCAGAGTGTTTTGCCGTTTTGGGGTATCTTGACTCTTCTCTCCCTGTGGGGTTATCCCCAAAGACCCCTCATCTTTGGTCTCCAGCAACTTTAGAAACATCTTGAGGAAGAGAGGATTGTCAATTCCTAAGATGATATCTTCAAGGAGTCCCCTGAGGACCTCTACTTTGAGTTCAGTCTTTTGCCCCTCAGTATTGCTTACAATGATCTGGGCTACTGAATATGTTTTGATGTCCCCATGTACACACCTAATACCCACAAAACTCCCCAAGAGTATTTGACAGGGGCGTACTAATTCCCCTTTAACTACAGATTGCCTACATCAAAAATCTACCAGGGCGGTGACCCATTTCTGGTTTATCCGGAGACTCACATAATAGCAGGATCCTGTCACCTGGGTATATGGAATTGACCGAGGAACGTACCTCACTTCCATAGGCTCTTCTTCTGGTTTCTTGTTATTGTAAAGCCTGACAATGTGGCCCCATTCTCCACATTCAAAATACTGGGGCCTATTATTGGTTGACGACTCTGCTCTGAAGGGGAGGGATTTGGTTACTTCCACTATGTTTCTTGGAGTCTTTTTATCATTTCTCTGAGTGAATCCCGGGTAAGTGAATTTATGTCCTTTCTGAGTATCTTACTGATGAAACCACAGCTGTGCTCTTGAAGATGTTGTAGCCATCTCTACCTCCTTCTGTTCGGTTAACCCCAAATGTTGGCAGAGCCATTTCTGTGTATGAATTGGAAGCCCCTCCAAAAACTGCTCCAGTTATATTTTGTTCATGGTCTCTTCTTTACTTGTCTCTTGTGGCTTATACCATTTGTCGGCCCCACTTTTCAATTTGAAGAACAGAATATTGGGTTACTCTTTCTTTTCTAAACCTGATTCTGTAGGTTTCTTCGTCAAGTCCCAATCTGTCAAAGATTAGTTTTTCTATGTCCTCATATGGGGTATTTCCCCCAGCATTGGCAGTCTGGTATGCAGCTTGGTCTTTGCCTGTCAATAACTGGGCCAAATAGAAGGGCCATCTCTGGATAGGCCAAGCATTTGCATGATCTGCTCTCTCAAAATTCAATAAGAAAGAGCTGGGATCCTCTACCGGTAGGACCTTTTGCAGAGAAAAAGTAGGTCCCAAAGGGACAGATCTTCTACCATGAGCTATTCCAGAAGTTAGCTGCAAATGCTCCCCTGACACTTTGCTCAGATGTTCAAGTTCAATTTTTATAGCATCACGAAAAAAGTCATGATCTGCTTTTGTAGAAGACATGGGACGTTCCAAAGCCCATTCCAGTTTTCTCTGCCCCTGGATGAGTTGCTGAACTACAGTATCCATCTTGTATTGAAGGATGTCTATGCTCAGATTCGCCTACATTTGTTGCTTGGCATACAAGACACAGCACTCTAGGGTAGTATTTGCTCTATGAAGCTTTATTTCCGTACTTAGGATTACAGGGTTTTCTTTAGTCTTTGTTGTTAATTTTTCTCTCTTCTTTCTCACAGGTTCGTCTGGGGCTCTGTCCACTGGCACCCTCGATAGAAGGAGAAACACAGGTAAATCCTAAACCATTTGAACCAATAAAGTCTTTCCTGACTCTAGTTTAGTGTCTACTTTCTTGGTATTTCAGGTTCTCTTATTTGAGTCTATCCCTCACTTTGGGATATCTCTCCACTTCTCAGAAAAAGGTTAGCCTTTATAGGGCAATGCAGATGGCCCTACCTCACTGACAATATGGATTTAAACAAAAAGGATAACCCGACCTAAACAAAGTAGGCAAAATTCTACCTCTTCTCTCTCCGAGGTGGACTAGAACAGAAAGACTGCCAGTTATTGTAGATTATACAGGCTCCTCGGATGGAAAACTGTCTCAGAACATGGAAGCAGTTTCCAAGCCTTCATAAACCAATGAAGTAATAACTAAACAAAATCAATTTCTCTCTCTTTCGCTTTCTCAAAAGCGACTCACTAGTGGGAGAGGTATGTGGCCCCAGGTTATCGCAGCCCCCAGCTCAGTCCGGCCGTGTTTCCGTCCCGCCTGCTCTGCGACCTGTAATCGGTCACACACCTGTGCTAGCCGCACTCCTCCTGGAGCATGGCTGGGCGAAGTATCCTGCCAGCATCTTTCCGAGTCTGGTGGAATGCACTCAGCCTCTCCTTGGTTGTCCTGTAATGGGCCGGGGCCCTCCAGCAGGTTATTTTTTGCCTCCCATCATGTATGGGCAATCAGCTGGGCTTCTGGGGATCCTCACAGTGTTCTCTGCTGAGCGCTCACTTCGACGCCGGGTGAAGTCTTTTCTCCTTCCGGGTCACACCCAGAGGTCTGCATCACTTCTCTTTATGTCTCTCTCGTATGCATCTCTCTCGTATGCCTGACCTTGTCTTTTTATTTTCATCTATGATTCAAAGGCCAGTAAAAGGGAAACGGTGTCTTTGTTTGTCGTACCAGGTGCAGTGCAGACAATGCACCAGTGGTGATATTCTGATAAGTCCTCGTTAGCCTTTACCTCACAGCCTTCGTCATGACAAGGGGTTTATGTACAGGTTGGAATTAACCGCTCCAATCTAGTCAGGCATTTTGTTTCAAGCAGAGTGACCGTGAACTTGGACACAAATTTGTATCAGCAACCACCTGTCAGAATATCTAAAGAGAACAATAAAAAGGAAAAGGATTAGGGAACAGATATTGAGCATCAATGCAAGACAGAGGAAAATGTGTTGAGTTGCATAAGAATGCAAGAGAAACACAGATTATTATTTTAAGGTTTGTAATGTGTGCAGCTATCCTAAGGGGATTTCCCGATGCAGAGCAAATAGGAGGGGTGTGTAGGAGCAGCAGAATTAAAAAGTCAGGTCTTCAGGCCCTTGGGAAATGTGACGCACAGATAAACTAAAGACAGTCTTGAAGGGGATGAAGACATAAGAAAGGTTGAGACTGTAACAAATAGAGTTACATTCAATGATGAGAAACAACATAGGACAGAAACAATGAGAAAGTAGGGATAGTGTTAGACCTGGCTTTCCCAGCAGGTTTATCCCCAGACTTTTTGCTTTTTGGCCTCCTGTTTTTGACCCTGTTTTTGTTGGTTTTATGACTCTGGGCACTTTACCACTGCTGATCAGTGCTAAATGCATATGCTCTCCCTGTAAATTGTGTTTATTTTTTATTTATTTTATTTATAAATGTTTATATAGCGCGAACATGACCCAGATGGGTATCAGAGCGCTTCACATTTGGAGGGTAGGAAATACTAAAGGGAAAGACAGGTGTCAATTAAGTATGCAAGCAAGAACAATGACCAAGGGGGTATCAAATATCAAAGAACATCACATTAAGCTAGTTAAATAGCAAACTGGGAGAGGAACAAACAATTACTTATAGGAGTTTAGCAGCCGACGCTGGGCTTCAAGGTGTAAGTCCAATACAGTGAAACAGACGATCCATGGCTAATTAAGGCAAGAGCTTGTTGATTAGGATTATTTCTACTTCAATTTTGAAAGCAACCGTGTAGGAGATTCTGCGGAATTCCGGTGGGAGAGAGTTCCAGATCTTTGGGGCAGAGCCTTAGAAAGCTCTGTGACTCATTCTCTTTTTGCGAAAAATCTGTGGTTTCAAGAGGAAAGAGTTTGCGCTTCTTGATGGTCTACCACCTCTAGATAATTAAAGCTTTTGAGCCAGGTAACAGGAGGTTTTGAAATGGAAGGCTTTGTGAGTCATGCAAGAAACCGTTAGCTGTATTCGTGCTTCGTAGGGCAACCAATTTAGTGATTTTAGGACTGGGGATATGTGAGCATTTCTTTTTGTACCTGTAATCAATCTTGTAGCGGCATTCAAGAAAGCCCTTAGTGGGTTCAAGGTATATTTGGGGAGGCCACAGAGCGAAGCACTGCCATAGTCTAGCCTCGGCAAAACAAGCGCTTGGACTACCTGCTTGAAATCAACTTGTGGAAGGAATAGTTTGAGATTCCTAAGTATCCTCATCTGGTGATTAGCAACCTTGCACACGTTACTAATATGAATCTTCATGTTCAAGTGCATGTCCAGGGTGATTCCGAGAGATTTGGCTGAATGAATAATGTGGGGGGAGCAGTTGAAGGCTGTGAGGTGCTTCATCCAGAGGTCTATCTTGGGGGTGTGATTAGAAGGAGATATGAGAAGGAATTCAGTTTTGGAGGTGTTGAGCAGGAGGTTTATGGATTGGCATTTCCATGATTGGCTTATTTCATTTACTACTAAGTCCCTAGTACAGTGAACTGTGTGTGTCCATATCCTGTAAATAAAATGCTGCTAGTGTGCCTGCAGCACTGATTGTCTCACCCAACAAGAACGCCTTTTAAAGGGTTCTCAGACCTGTCTGTGTAGTTTTTCCTGCCATGTCGACCTGGCAAGTGCACCCACTTGCCAGGCCCTAACCTTCCCTTTTCTTACATGTAAGACACCTCTAAGGAAGGCCCAAGGTACCCCTGTGGGCAGGGTGCAGTGTGTGTGAAAGGTAGGACATGTACTGATGTGTGTGACATGTCCTAACAGTGAAATGCAGTGTATTTAGTTTTTCACTATTGAAAGGCTATCTGTCCCATAGGATGGAATGGGAGTTTATTTATAACATCTTATAAGTATAACTTCCCTTTGGGTCAAGATTTAAAAATGGAGTTTAGTATGCCTGAATATAAAAATGCATATTTTAGTAAATATTATTTTTATACTGTGTGTTTGAAAATATCACTTTTAGAAAGTGGGTATTTTTTTGCTTAGCCATCCTGGGTGCCTCTGCTGGTTTGTGGATTGACTGTCTGGCTTTGGAGTGACAGGGGCTAGGGATGTACATTCTCTCAGACACCTCTGCGGGGGTTGATGTGCATCCTGCCTTTCCTTAATAAGTCAGGGCTGGGCTGAATAGACCTGGGCTGCATTTAGAGTAGTGGGCGGAGATTTCCCTGCACCTGAATAGGCCTGGTCTGCCTTACACAATGCTGTCTCCACCTCCTGCCAGGAAGCTGGACCAGAAAAGAGAAGCAACTAAAGAAGCGTGACGATTCTCAACCCATTTCTGACGCATCTCCGCTGTGCCGCTGAAGAAACCGATGCAGCGCCTGCCCGCGGCTGGAGAAATTATGTGCACGCCGAATCTCATGCACCGATCTCCGAAGTCCGAGATCAACACACCAATTCCGGCGCAGGCCCTGTGTGCGACTGCAAGAACCAACGCATCATGGGATCGCGGTTGGAGAGATCAACGCAGCGCCGTTGCTGCCACCACATCGAGAACTGACGTAATCCCGAAGGCCCACCCATCGTACCGGGGCGCCAAGTCTACAACAACACAAGGGCCGCAGAAAGAAACCGATGCATCACCTCCCCGCACAGTAAGAAACCGATGCATCACCTCCTCTTCAGTAAGGAACTGACGCATCACCTCCCCTGCGTGGCAGTAATGAACTAACGCATCACCTCCCCTGGAGTAAGGAACCGATGCATCACCTTCCCTGAGCGTAAAAGATTGACTCATCACCTTCCCTGCGGCAGTTTTTGTTTATGATTTTGATGCATCCAAGGTACTTTGTGAAGAAAGGGACGCACCTATAGTTTGCTATGGACAGAACTGTTTTTGCCTTCTAAGAATCATTTTTGGTTATTGTATGTTGGATTTTTTGTTGTTTTGGTCTTGTTTGGTTTAGATAAATATTACTTATTTTTCTAAACTGTTGTGGTGTCCATTTATAGTATTTCCACTGTATTACTGTATGTGTGCACAAATGCTTTACACATAAGCCTGTCTGCTCGTACCAAGCTACCAAGGGGATGAGCAGGGGTTATTTTAGAAGTGTATCCTCCTTACCCTGACTAGGAAGAGGGTCCCGACTTGAACAAAGGTGCAAACCATTGCCAGCTAGAGACCCCAATTTCTAACAGGTGGTCAAAGAGAAAGTGACAACAGGTGATAATGGATGCAGAAGAAGTAAGAAAGAGTAAAAGAGGGTGGGAGAAGGTTCAGTCGAGAATAGAAACACAAAGGGAGATCGAGAAGGACAATCCAGCACAAAGAGTGGGTAGGAACAGTCAGTGAGCAATAAATGGGCACTCTTAAAGAATGTGTGTGTGTGTGCATGTGTGTGTGAGAAAGAGTAAGTAAAATATATTCTAGAGTGTAAGATTGCCTGAAAAGAAGGACAGTCCCAGAGTGTGACGGAGACAATATGGAGAAAAGAGGGAGAGGCACATAAGACAGATACATCGCAATGGCAGTTAAACAGAGGGGAGGAAAGAAAGGCAGTGGATGGAAACTGCATGTTGAGAGAGGAGGGGAAGAGGTAGCCTACAGAATGAAAAGTGGTGCAACCAACAAGGAAAAGGAGAGATGTTTGGTTTGCAGTAGTGATTTCCAAAGAGAAGGCAAGACACAAGGAATAAGCATAATGAATGTAGCATGAAGCAGTGTGATTATGGGCTTCTAAATGTATGCTTTATGTCAGTGCATACATGCTTAGCATTGACTGGAAACTAGGAAAGCTGTTTTAGCTGTCTTGCCTAGTTGTCATTAATTATGGAGGGATAAACTTACATTTAAATGGATTAATGTTCATCATTCAAAAACTCCTCGGGATATGGATGCAAACCAGGACTCTGAGCCATAGGGCCACCTTGCTACAATACTTGGACACTGACAGTCTGAGCCAGAAGCATCACTCCCACAGTCAAAGGATATGAACCTGGCATTATTCTCCTCTACATTCTCAGAGCAGAGGCGTATGAGCAATCCACATGGTATGTAATTCTCAATTGAACTCTGGGTTGCTAGTGGCGCAAGTGCATGTACTTGCATCAGACGCCGCCTCTAGGGTTCGGGTCACACCCAATCCTGAGAAGCCAGACGAAGCAATGAAAGAAGATATCCCTTCAATTCCATCAGCTAAAGTCTTACATTTTATGAACAGGTGTCGTTCTTTGTTCAGAACTGGCAGGATTCCCAGTGAACAATACACCCATCACACATTGCAGGAGCTGCTGAGTTTTATGTTATCCCTCTAGTGGTGATAATCACAGAGGGGGAAAAGGAATGGAACTGTGGAATAGGCTCCACAATTCTCCATCCCTGCAGGTTATACCATGCCTCTCTTTGGTACATCAAGGTTAATTCCAGAAAGAAAAGGGCTGTTGGTGGACTCGCCTCTTTGATGACACTGGCTAACCCAGCACCAGGGACTGTCTGACTACTTCTTTAATCCCCATGAATCACATCCTTTTGGCAGCTAGACTCTGACATCATGGCCTAGAAAGAAAAGGCTGCAGCAGGCTTAGGTTGAACCGAGTGGAGACCAGGATGCATGGAAGCCAACTACAGTCCTTTTGCTCTTCGCTGCCAACACCTCTGTAGTCTGACTTGGACACTGGATTCTAACTGAGCAGGCACGCTGGATGGGGGAGAACCCACGGCGCAAATCTGAATCCTACCTTCATTCGCCCACCAGCCCTTCAGCAAGAGCCCTTCACCCAACCCTGAAATTTAAACGACCATGGCCTGGCTTCCTGAAAAGCCAGTGAGTTCATAAAATATTACAACACCTTGTACTTACAATTCTGCAGAGCAGTGTCAGTCTGTCGCACTGTGCCTGCACAAAGAACATGGCAGGCTACAGCCTGCTGCATGATATCAGAAAAACAACCAATCTAAATGCCTGAGTGGCTGTGGGAGCCTCCTGAACCATGGGAGTAGGGAGCATGAGCTGTTTTATGCCCTTGCACCTGCACACACAAACGCACACACACACACTCTCTCTCTCTCTCGTTTGTTTCTCTCAGCAGTCTCTCTGTAGTGGTTTCTTCCACTGCTCTCTTCTTTTACCTCTCTTGATCACCTATCCGCTCTCTTGACTGTTTCTTTCTTCTTTCTAGTGCTCAATTTCGCTGACAAACATGATGGAATGCTTGTCCTTCCTGGCCTTTCTACACTGGCAACAAAGTAAAGCAACAATTTTCAAGTTTGTTTCTTTTTTTCTTGAACGTCACCGGGCTAGCAAAGAAAATGCTGCAGGCAAAGAATTACAGCACCTGCTGTTCATGCTTGAACCTGTAGGCCCTTTTGGCAGTGGCACGCACTCTACAGTGGGGTTTGAGGGTTCCCCTCACCCCCGCACACACACTGCAGGGCCAGGTCAAAAGTAAGCTACCTAATTGAAAAAAGTTAAAAAGGGACAGGTGTAGAGGACAAAGGTGTAGGCTTTAATCTAGAATCAATTGAAGGCCCTAGCCTAGAGAAAGTGGGCTAATGATGATTCACAACTACCTTCTTCTTTCTTTCTTTTTATGATTATTCTGCTTTTGGAATCAAACTAAATTACAAGGCTGTTTAATTCTGTTGATCAAGTGAAAACATTTATTAAAACGTTCTATACAATTTACCAAGTCAAACATAAACTTGCCTTAGTGTGGATGAGAGTGCCTTCAGTGTCTCCATATCATAAAGAAGCATGTACAAAATCTTTTAAATGCAGCATTCACTTTTTTATTTTCTGTGCCCCCGTTATGCAAATCACTGTGAGCTATCGGTAAATGAACTAAGACTAGTATGGCATACATCCCATGATAGGAATGGGCACTGTCATACTTTCACTACAGCTATTAAGGTTGGATTGCTCGGAGTCTGAACTGATATCTACAGTATTGAATTCTTAATACATTTTTTCTGCCACAAATCCTTACACTTATTGCCTTGGTTTATTTTATTTTTCATGCAGTTTTGTTTTAGAACGCTAATTTTAAACAACTGCTTTCATTAGACTTGCTACTTCATTTAGACAAAATGAAGGACCTAGACTTTAAGTTCTGTGACAACAGCAACATGTATGGATATTTCATTTTCTTTTGGAGTTATTTTAGTCACAAATTGTAAGCAGTTTTATGTGCAGATATATCAACCAAAAAAACTTTCCTAATTCCCTTTTGTCAGTTTTGTGTTGCTTAACTGGATACGAACCTTTGGTAAGGACAAAAGTTGATGCAATAAAGATATTTTTAATATTTTTTAATTAGACTGGGATAACAGCCTTTATACAGCACAATTTGCATAAGTTCTCAAGAAACATCCTGTGTACAATCACAAAACCATGACATGGATTTTTACATAAAGTGAAAACTGAGACAGATTTACAAGCATTTCTCTATACAATTCATAGACTTTTTTTGCTTTAATTTTTACAACTCTTAGAGAACTTGGTTTCCCAGAGGAATTGGAAGCAAAATAACCATAATCATAAAAAGAAACAAAAGTAATGTTAACAAACCACCATCAATGCATGCAACATTCAGTGCGGAAACATTACACTTCTTCAAAGACAGCTCCTGGTAATTATTCTTATATTTTTTCTAAAGAATTAGATGGGTTGGATGATTGTACAATTTGTGATAGGATGACAGCATACACACCATTCAACCATATTTGGTTGAACACCTGAGCACATCACTGAACATCTACACAATGTACAATGAGAGAATATCCACATTCACATGCTCAATGCTGTATGGAAACAAAATCATGAAAACCTTTGTGTGATATACAAAGGATTTTCGTATGCACAATATGGAATGAATAAAACTGCTTCCTTGCAAATCAATTATGATAAACAAATGCGTTCTCTAATATTTCCTGTGTCACGTTTTTGGATGTATTGAAGTGAAATGAAATGCAATGTACAGGAAAAATGTAAATGGTATATAACATTTTAAAGTGAAAGTATCCAATCTGTGGGACAGAATCTATGCATGTGCAAGCTTCACTAATTAATGTCAATTTGTTTTTACTAGCCAAGTTACCTCCTCTCTCCAGTTTCTATGTTTTGGGCTAACATATGATTCATGGAAATGTGTAAATGAAAGCCTTTACCCAAAACACTAGAAATTGATCGATTTAGGGTAAGACCAAAGTGCACAATCATATTAAATAGGAAGTCTTCCTGAAATATTTTGCATTTGGCAACATAAATATTTAAAAATATTGTCTTATGGATCCAATATAACAATTTCCATGTGTCACTATTTGTCATTTGTGTATTTCAAAAGAAACATCAGTGATTTTCAATATTTTATGACATCAATGTTGTTCTATATTTTATGACATGGCAATGTCATTCTGCCATAAGTTTAGAATGAATTCAATTATTGGATCAATGTTTTAGAACTTTAATATCACACTAAATCGTGACAATGAGAGTTTTCAAGTTGTCACTTATGCATGCACAGATTGGTATTCATTTACTAATTGCACCTAGGACATCAAGAATGCACAACTCAAGTGTATTACTGTTTTGCAAAATGGCTTCGTAACTAAACACAAAAATAGGCGCATGTTGTATTTACTATTTACACAGACTTAAATGTATATACTTCAATAGATCTCCACTTTCATGCAAGACTTTGTAAAATACACTAATGTGTACATTACCCATTGACAACTTTTTATCAGGATCTTTTTTATCGGTCCATTTAAAACTACTGAAATTATCAAGGCGCTAGGCAAGCAATAACTCAGACTAGATTGGATACTTACCCTTTAAATTTCTGGGGTGTATAAGTGATGACCACACATCATAAATACAGAAGTGTCTACAAGTAAGGCAGAACAATTTGCTGCAGCCTACATCGATGTACACACCATCTATGCTACCTTTTAAGACACACTCGCACACACTCACGCCAACTCACACACTGTGCTTTTGCTTGCATTTCAATTTGTTTCCACTGTACAAGACCTTGAAATAAAGTAACCCCATTTCGATCTCTACTAACCAATCAGAAAAAATAAATATGATTCCATCTTTGCATACAAATTTACACATTTCAGTAAATAAAAAACTTCAAAAATTAAACTCTTTAAAATAACTCAAATGCAATTATGACACAATCAGAGGTGATAACTGATTCTGCTTCTCCATCACATCTAAAAATAAATTAAATTAAATGGTAATGTCCTTGAATATTTACAGAACTAAAAAAATACTGAGACAGTCCTTCCTTAAAGAAAAAAAAACGTTTTTGCCACAATGCGGATTTCACTATTTTCAGTCATGAGGAGTGCATTCAAACTTCAGTGTTGCATAGAATAACTCCAGTACAACGCAAGCATTTGGTAACAAGAGAAAGGAAATCATTTGTTGGCACATTTCAGAAACAGCTTATAAAACACGGAATGATTACTAAGAGCACAGTGGAGACTCCGGACAGCTCGGGAACCAGGTGGTACTGTTATACTGACGTATCGAGGTTAACAATCTAAGGAAGGAAAGACTGCCGATACTACCGACATATGACTTCTTTCAAAAATATCTATGTATTCATAAAATGCATATCTATGTATGACACATGGGAGCCTTTGGGTGTACCCTGATCAGAAGTATATACAAGTGACATTGTTATGGGTTGTACTGCCAAATGAAGTCACATAAAGTTAAAAAAAATTACACGTGTATGAAAACTATACCCATAGTGTAACATCAAAATAATGAACGGAATGACCAGGTGCTGAAGATTGGTACACTGCCTCAAATATCTGACCCCAACTTATCGACATATGCGGGGTTTATTATAAGTCATTTTGCTCAGGCAAATAGGATTGTTTTATTATCAGTGAAACTCACAGGAATTTTCATTTCAGCTGGACATCCCCATAACAACCATTCTTGGTTCTTGCCTTCTCTGAAATAAATCCTCGCACAAACGAACATGGCAGTGCCAGTTACAGAGCAGCACAGTAGCCTGTATTTAACACTTAATTGAAATTCAGACTAAAGTTTTCTAACCAGACCAAGTGTACATGTGGCACCAATCTGGGAGAGGGATTCATGTATGAAGGATTTAACATTAAAGTATGTTTTCACTAAATTACACTATGTATAATCTAAAAGTTAGATCGTGTTGTTTTTCTTCTTTTTGTCTTTCCTCTGCTATGGAGATTTTGCCAGATAACACCACACTGTGCATAAAAAGTAAGACACCATATATAGTACGTTTTCAAAATGAAAATACAGTCTAAACATAATATTCTCAATCATTCACCTGAGTTACTAAGAGAAAATGTAGAACACTAGTTGAATGCATTAATCTACATTTGTTAAACATACTTGGTAGGCGTAGGTGTCAATTGCAGAAGGATGGTACAGATAAAAGAACACTGTCGGAGGTTACAGTTTGGAAAAGCAGGCAAATTTTTAGGGTGATGAATTAGAATATTTACTACCATATGAGGATTGCAAAAAGACTAATCAATAGTTGGAAAAGAGGAAATATTAAACATTAATGGCATTGGTCTTCGTGCCTTAGTGTACTTTACAGAAGGTTAAATTCAATGAAAGGCTAGAGTTCAACTCAGAGTACAATTTCTGAGAACAGAACTGTTGATTGAATTTCAAAATGCATTTTTATGTTGTAGTCGCTATGTTTATGTTTTGTGCTAAGCACTGTGTGCATAAGCAGTGTAAATACTTTACATATAACGACCATGTATGTGCTTTCTCTGAAGATTTCACTGCCGTGATGAGCTCTGTGTGTCATACAGAACCAAACTCTCTGTGCATTATGCCGTAACAGCTTTCAATGAAGCAACTAGCTTTCAAGACCACAGAGGTCCTACCACTGAAACACGTATCCGAATCGGAAATGCACGGCTCCTTACATACTTATCCAATGATAGGAAGTCATTAGCAGCCACTTGCTTGTCTCATGGCCCAATCATAGTTCTCTGAAACTGTACAGATCCCTTGGTGTCAAGGCCATAACCATGACACAAACATTAGTCTTTTTTTGATAACCACGTGTTAATGCCACCAATAAGCTTCAGTATGCAGTCATGTTCTTGTAGGTGCCCTCCTCCACCGATACTCATTTCCAAGCTTCCCATGTTAACTTACAGTGCAGACAATTGATAAAAAGTCACATTTTAAACAACTCTTTCCATGATGATAAATGTGGTTGTGTTAAGACTAATGGTCTAACTTCATCAGTACAGTGCACTCTAACTAAATCTCGGGGCATTCTGCAGCCTGCTCCTGCCTTACTTCAAAGTCCTCTGAATGTCTACCTATACAATGGTATAAAAGTAAAATCTTTGATGTCTGCAAGTAGTAGCAGGTTTGTTAAGATTTGTGCAAAATCCAACACCATTCAATGTGATTGGGTGGTGCTAGCCATCAATTTGTGCCAGTTAACTATCCTTTTTCTAAGATCCACTTTGTCAAGACAGATGTACGCTTCTCCAATCAGTGTTTTTTTCATGAATTTTCCACCATTGGACACGAGCAAAATCTACAAATAAAAAAAGAAAGCTGTCATAATTATACTTTTTCTCAGCTCATTTTCTACTGTTATTCGTGTTGAATAGTAATTAACTTATGATACCCATTAAAAAAAATAACATGCTCATTCTGCAGAAGATTCTCATGGTGCGTAATTATAGATAGCTTGATTTGTCTTTTTCTTGGTCAATACAGTGTAGAAAGCATCCTTACCCTATATACACAAAAGTAGCATGAACTGAACCAAGCAAGGTCCTAGTTAAATACAAGCATACAAAGAACCCCATTTGAAGCGCAAATAGTAGTATTTGGTATGTGCAAAGAAATCTACTGGTCCAGCAGTCTGCATGAACACTATTACGAGCGCAAGTTGAGGAATTTGAGAAAAAAACGATCATATGAAAAAGTGATCCCTTAACCAAGTACATCACTTTCCACCAGTGCTCTACTATGAGGCTACAACTAGAAAAACTGAGCTTGAGGACCAAAACTGTGTGATTTTTTAATTAATCTGCAGTGACCCATATGCATGCTAGTCTAAGTTCAGAATAACCAAAACAGCTTATCTGAACTAGAAAAACTAGAACTGAACATGCAGCTTTACCAACACAATGTCAATAATCACTCTGATAGCTACAGCAGTCTAGGCTGGCCAGTACCCTATGACTTGCATCTGGGTATTTCTTTGCCTAATTTCTACAGTGCGGAATCACACTGAATAAAATTATCTTGCTTCATTAACTTCATAGGGGTATCTAACTTATGAAGCTATATCATTGTTTTATTACACACAGAGTCTGGGGTATTTTCCTCAACAGCTTTCACTCAAACAATCTATTTCTATTTTGTTATCTGAGATACTGAAAAAAGAGTTATTTACCTGTGGCAACAATGGTTCTGGTGGATGCATAATCTTCTGGCAGATTGTTCACAATATGAATATCCTTTCAGCCAGTGCATCATTTGAGCTGGTGGTTTCCGGTGCTTGGCACCGGAACTTAATTGCCAACACCAGTGCCTGTGACAGTCTGGCTAATTTAAAGAAGTCCACAACAACAGTTAATTATTAATTCAATAAACATTAACAATGACTATTACCTGCAGCCCAAGCCAGTCTTATAGCTTTGGGGGCCTGGAATAGTCTGAATTATCACACTTGCAGGAGTGTGACGGTTAGTAGCTGTGGTTTTTACTATCATTGGCAGCATGGCAGGGGCAATGTATGGTGCAAGCTGCAGTGGCCTCCTGACGAGAGCCCTGGCACTTCATTTTTACAAATTAAGCACTGTGACAGGTGTTAGACTGATCTGGAAAACTTTAGTCCAGCAATAGCTTTCCAACACTATCGGGTGCAACCAGTGGGCTGGCATCAGTTCCTGGTGCTTTCTCTGCACCCCATTGAGACAGGAATAGGGGAACCATGACAGTAGAGTCACTGACAGAACATCAATGTCAGTGACAATAACCATGCACAACTTGTGGAATCAAATTACTTTAAAACAACACTAACGCATCAGGGGGAGAAGGAGGGTTATGAGGAATCGGTAGGCAAGATTATGTATCCACCAGAAATATCATTACAAGAGAAAGTAACTTTTTCTTCTAATGGAGACATCTTCATACAGATTCCTCACCTTATGAATGAGTCCCATAACACTAACTTCCTGAGAGGTGGAACTGAGTCGTGCCAATTAAACAAGGAAGTCATGCAACACTGTCAAAATACCCATGCCTCCCTGCTTGAGAAGTGAGGCAGTGATACTTAGAAAGTATATAGAAGATTTAAATCCAACTGAGGAACAACAAATGAAGTGGGAGGAAACAAGTAAAATAAAGCTTTTAGAAAACAGCTACCTGTGGAAATCTATACATGGACGAGTGGTCAGGAAAACACATGAAGACGAACAGACCAAGACAAAGAGGGGAGCTAAAGTGCCATTAACTATTGCCACTGCCAAACTTTACTGTGCAAGAAACTGCATAGTGTAGCATGTTGGAAAGGAGAGATTTAAAAGAATCTAAGCCTTCCAACTTGCACCAATGAACAAATTTGTTCCAATGACCCACATAAATGGATGTAATAGCAGGTTTTCTAGCAGTTCAGATGAAACCCAAAACTTCATAATGAAGGAAAAAGGACTTTAGCTCACAAGACTAAATCATCACATGTGTAGCAGTAGTAGATAAGGATTGAGATGGTGAACCTGACCACCCTGCTTTGAGAGGAGGTCCACTCTGTCCAGGAGATGAGGAGGTTGGTGAATGTGAATGTCAACGGATCAGTTTACCAGATCCTCTTTGCCCAATCTGGGCAATCCTCTCTGCTCAATCTGTGCTCAATCCTCCCCCTATATGGAAAGAAGGTTACCATTAAAGGGAAGAAATGCCCCATGGATGTAAGAGATAACCCTTATGATGGTCGCAGACGGGGTCGGGTGAGGGACATATTGTACTGGTACACTGAGGAACTCACAAACACTTCATGTTTAGAGACAGATAAACTGAAGTCCCTATAAGGAATACTAAGCACGAGAAGTAGTTCCTAAAATGCCTGTGAAGCACACAGAGGATGGTCCCCATAGAACAGGGATCAAGGCAACAGTGCATCTGCACAGCGCAAGCAAAACACCCTCCATAGAAAAAGTACTCAGGTAAAAACACTAGTTTGAGCAAGAAGCCTGTAAGAACAGGCGCACATAAGCCACAAAATAACATACTTCCCAGATAATTGGAAACGTAACCTGTCACGACAGAATAAGAAGAATAAAAGTACCTGCGGCAAGCAGGAACACATCACCGGTTATCACCCTGGTAAAGGGAATTTGAAAAGAAAAGCCAATGGGCTCCGCCCTATGAATTGCTCATATGTTAATAAAAAAGGGAGCTTCCCTTAACAAACCTACTAGAAAAGTATTAGGAAAACAGACGGCAGAGTTAAGAATCTGCTCCAACCCGACTTTCTCTAAATTTCTGCAAAGCAGTCAGCATGTGCTCCGAATAGGCAGGCCCCATCAAAAGGCATATCAATCAAGGGGGCTTGAATAGCCTCAGAAAACCCAGAGGTGTGAGCAATGTGTGCCCAACCGGGCATGCCGACGTATTGCCACTGAAGAGACCATAGCCCAACCTGCAGACTCAGTGGTGTCTATACCACAGTGAATGATTAGTTTAGCCGCTTGTTGCCCATCTTGTACTAACGGGACAAGATTGTTCCGGGGGACAGCAGGTGCTCCAAGGAGTTCCACAATGCATGGGAGAAGAGTCTGAGGACACAAGAAGTATTGAGTGATTGAGGTGCAGAACTGGTGGAGGCAAAAATATGCCTGCCACAGGTGTCTAATCTTTTGGCCTCTCTTTCTGGAGGGACAGCAGGGAGCGTATCTACATTTTGGGTGGCCAAGGCAGCCTGAACCACAAAATTATGATGAGCTGGATGTCGAAAAAGACATGTTGGCTCTGCAGGGGCCGGAGGGAATCTGTGAGAAACAGAGCAATCCACACGGGTCCGTGTTTTGGGTTTAGCCTAAGCCCTCAACAGAATATCAAAAAGAGCCTCACTATAAGGAAGCACCGGCTCTACCCCTGATTGGCCTTGATACAGGACGCCAAGTAAAGGATCTGTGGTCATTTCCACAGAAGGAAGCGTCACATTCAAAACAACAGAAACCTGTCTGAGCATATCCGCCAGAGAGGAGCTCGCCTCTGTACCCAAACCAGGAGGTGACAGGAGGTCCGAGGCTGGGAGCAAGCCACTAGTTTCCCCAAACTCAATCAACTCAAACTCAATCAACCAGCTAGACTCCATAGGAGGTTGAGTCGTGCCAGAGGTGGGATGAAGAAACTCCAAACCCTCTCCATCACCTCCATCGTCATGTCCTTCAGAAGGAAAAACTGGAGGGAGGGCTTCTGAGATGGGTGGCTCCACTGATGCTGCATACAACAACATTTAGCACCAAAGAGACGACGTGTCAGCGTCGGAGATCGGAAGCTGTGGTGCGGCGCAGACAGCACCATCATTGAAGATGGTAGACCAGACCCCAATGCTGTCGTCGGAGTCAGTTGACAAGACCCATGTGCTGAAGGCGGTAACCCTGAAGGACTGTGCACTGGTGATGAAACTGATTTGGAATCCGAAAACCATACTGAAGCCGATGGTGAACCCGGCAATGTGGGCACAGTCACAGCCTTGTGCACCTTCTTGGTGCCTGAGGTCGCTCCAGGGGAAGGTGAAGAGTTACCCGGGCTCCAGGGTAGGCTGGAAGGCATGGGATAGACTTGTGCACCAACCCTTCAGTGGAAGATCGGGGCAGGCTTTATGTGAGTGATGCAGCGACTTCAACCACCTGCTTAGAGACGTCGATGGAGAGTAGGTACCACAAAACGGTTGAGGTAGGCCAAAAAATTGCCTGAGGAACCGCTGATCGGATCCGCGTTGTTAGCGCAGAAAAGAAGAAAACTGACATCAGCGCGTCATGGGAGGGCTTACATGGACTCTGTCTACGTCACATCCAGAGAATGATGTTGCTACAGAGTCACTCAATGCACTCTACCGAGGTACAGAAGTACTGCTGTAAACATTTTACGTATCCAATATGGCATAGGGGATAATTCTTAGATAAGTAATCTGCAGCTAAATGTGTGTATCAAGTATGGTTTTAATATACCTTATCACTAGGTTTTACCAGGAAGGAAGGAACAGTAACAAATGACTACATGTCTGCCCATTCAAATTGGGTGGGCAGACATGTTGTCAATTCTCCGACGGCTCTTACTCCCAGGGTTGTCGTAGGGAATTAATCACGCCGAAGACAGAGTAGTCTCCACCGTGATTAACCCGGAGGTCCACCTGTATCTATATGCGGCGGGCGGACTGCAATCATGGTGGTGAAGATACTCTGTCGCTGTTGCAAATGAGTATCCTTACCACCAAGAATTAATCAGGCCAAAAGTTCCAATGGTTGTTGTACCAATACTGTGCTTGAGAACTCGAAGTTTCAAAAAATTAAACTATCCAGTAAAACATGGTGTGTTATCAAAGACAAATGTTAAACTCGGTAGAAAGGCCATTTTAACAAAATTCGGACTTCTAAAGATTGCTAGCACAAGATTATACTATGAAATTGGAGTTTTCTTTGTTTTAATAACAATCTATGTAAATGATCAATGACCATCCTGAAGTGATGCTGACCCCCAAATATCAAATTCATGGGTTATACGTATGAGAGTAACAAGTACACAGAAGCATTTCATTATGTTTATAACCTCAATTGTGGCACCTCTGTATCCACCTCTATTGCATATCAGTCTGTAACTATCTGAAGAGTATGACAGTGTGTCATGAAAGGCCAAGATGATTACATGAGAGGTTAACCCAGGTCTTCTTAAAACATTGGTCAGGGATTCATGTAGAACCTGAACAATAATGGAGACTCTGGTCATATCTGTTCTCTGTCCATTGCCCTTTAATCATAAAGATGTTTAAGTTTTGTCCATTAATTATAAACATTCCACACAGAATATCCTGATCGATACCAGCATTCAACAGCACGGCCCAAAAATATACCCAGCTCATCCGGTCAAACACGCTCCTCACATTGACTACCAATGTGACATACGGATGCTGTTCATGATGGAATAATCCCATGTTTTCTTCAGAAAATAACTCTACAGGAGTAGCAGTGATGACATTGTTTACTATTTTCAGAATAACTGCAAATGGTGAGAGAGCATCTTGACATGATTGTACATCTTTATTGATTCCATATTCTCAATAAACATACATCCATGATCAAGCTCAAAATTTGACAAACACTTTGCACACTTCTTGCAGGATCGCAGCATGACCTAGTGCCATTCATAAATTATGTTCTTAATCACATATTTACCCACATTAACAGTAATCACTACCTCACTTTTATGAGTCTATGCAGGTACCCACACTAAGTAAACCAAAGAAGGCTAAATACTCTAACTTCTGAAAAAACATCAAATATATTAGTGCTGTCATCCACAAGAATTGAAAGAAATCACTCCAAGCAGACCATCGATGCTTTGGTTGTATGAGCCAAATCTTTGACAATATCTTTGACTTTCATTTGTTTATAAACGGTAAGATTCACAATTACTTGGAGCAAAAAAAAGAGGGGGGCAGATTTACAAGAAAGTGACGCATCTGTAGAGATGCGTCACTTTCCCTGCGCCAACCTGAGAAACCTTTACACCACCATGGATGTGCCATATTTACAATACGCCGCACCATGGCACAAGGATTGACAGATGCACCAGAAATTCTGACGCATCTGTTGGGGAAAAGTCACGCATTGCTGGAGTCATGTCGCAAGAACGACGCAACTCCAGCAATGCATTTTGAGGCCTATTCCCACTACACTGCATCCCTCCTTGCGCCTGCTTCAAGCAGGCGTAAGGTTTTGACGCAGTTGCGTCCTAGAAGTGACGCAGTGAAATCTACAAGATTTCACTGCGTCACTTTTACAAGGCTTTCCTGCGTGGGAACGCCCACCCTGCATACATTATACCTGACGCAGGTATAATGTGACGCAGGGCTTTAAAACGTGAGGCATCTCCCTAGATGCGTCACCTTGTAAATTGGCCACATTTTTTACACCACCGCTGCGTAACAAAAGTGATGCAACGGCGGTGCAAAAGTGTTGCAAGGGGCTTGTAAATCCGCCACAGGATTTTTTGTCAGGGTGGATAGGAGTCCACCACTAGTAGTAATGTCACAATGTTTCATTCATTTAAACCTGACCTCAATCCCTAGTAACTATGGCCCACATCAGACACACTTTTCTTTAAAAATATGCAAAGCATTTAGAAGTGCTGAAACAATTAATCAATCAATCAATCAATCAGGTGTTTGTTAAGCGTGACTACTCACCCGTAGGGGTCTCAAGGTGCTGGGGGGAGGGGGTTTCGCAGGTTCAGGTTCCAGTCCATCAAGGAGGGGGTCTGTCGAAGAGCCAGGTTTTGAGGTTTCTTGCGAAGATGGGGAGGGATGTTGTCTGTCTGAGGTGGAGCGAAAGGTCGTTCCAGGCTCTGGCTGCGAGGAAGGAGAAGGAGCGGCCTCCCGATCTGGTCTTTCTGGTGCGGGGGACCACAGCGTAGGAGAGCTGGGCTGATCGTAGGGTCCTTTGGGGTGCGTGGAATTTGAGTCGGCTGTTCAGGTATGCTGGTCCGGTGTCGTGGAGGGCCTTGCGAGCGTGGGTGAGCATCTTGAAGGTGACTCTAGCTTCGATGGGGAGCCAGTGGAGTGTGCGCAGGTGCTGGGAGATGTGGCAGTGTCTTGGCAGGTTGAGGACCAGTCTTGCAGCGGCGTTCTGGATGCTCTGTAGCTTGCGGGTGAGGTTTTTGTTTATTCCGGCATAGAGTGCGTTGCCGTAGTCGAGTCTGCTGGTGAATTAAAAATGTGAAAACACAACACAATAAAATCCCACTACAATTTATAAAAATAGAGAATGATACCAAAATGACAAAAATCCAATAAGGGAAATTGGAGATGTGAATTATTAAAGTTTTATATGAGAATAGCGCCATAAAACTTTGCACGCCAACCACATTTAAATGGTTGGGGTAGACTGGGTGTGATTTGAGGAGGACCGCTAATGGAACTCAGGTCGGATACACCAACCAGGTTTGATCCAGTTGGGGGTTTTACATTCAGACTTAGTCTTTTTCTGGAAGTCAAAGTCCTTCTGAGGGGCAAGGCAGCAGGCTCTATATGGGAAGGGCTCCACGACTTAGGCTAGTATTGGACAGGGTCTCGTTGAAGCCACTGGTTTGGACAAGATTCAAAATTCACACCCTAGAAAGTCCTCTCAACAGACAGATCATTTTGGCCCCTTCACCCGGTCAACGTCTCTACGTTTGGGGCTAGTCACTTTTTTAGAGCTCAGATTTCTCCAGCAGAGCAGGGCTGCAACCTGTAGCTGGAGAGTGTTCCACAAGGCCGGCTGCATACTACACGAGGTCTCGCTGAAACAGATGTGCTGGTGCATAAAAGCTCTGAGCAAGTGAAACCTGAATCTTCAGCCTATTGGCAATGAGCCTTGGTCAGATCGTTTGGCAGGTTTGTCCTAGTTTTGCTGAGGTCTTAGGAGCCAAACAGTTTCTACATCCCTAGTTTTTCAATATCTTAGAAGAAGTAAACTTTGACACATCCAAGGGTCCCAGGACCTCAAGAACAGCACTTGGGATGTCATGATTCACTCCAGCGGAAGCCACCAGCAGGGTCCAGGGCAGTTCCAGTTGTAACTGGTCAGCTGGGTTCTTCAGGAAAAGGGCTTCTTGCAGCTTGTTTTGTTCTTGTACCTTAACAGAAGGTCAGCCAACTGACCCTTGGAGTCCACTTCTTTCTCTTGGGTATTTGGTACAGAAAGTTCTCAAGAGGGTGCCCATGGCTACCACATATATGCCTGACACTAGATTGTGGGTGGAGGTGACTGCTGGTCCCTTCCTAACCAATAAGAAAAATGTTCCCAGGGGCAACCCACACACTTTTTCAACAGTTCCTGTGTGTCCTTCTGCAAGCAATCTCAAAGTGCCCTTCTCCGCCTAAATCCAAGATGGTGAAGCCCTTCTTGCCTTGTGCAGATCCTGTATGCCCACCCCAGAGGTGAGGCCACGGAAATGAGCAACCCTTCCTTTGTGATCACTGCAATTCAGTTCTGGGGGCAGCTACCTCCTCACTGTGATTGGAGCCTGCCTGACTGTGAGGGAACAAAGGTAGGGCAAGGTATCAGCTAATATTTACATGTTACAGGGGAGGCCTTTTTAAAGTTAAGCAAGTTCCTGGACACTACCCAAAAGGCTAACCTGCCAGAGGAAAAGAAACACCTCCACCAACAAGCTTCTTTCTCCTACTCTAGTAGCAGTTTTCACATCTCAGTCAGGGCTAAGCGCTCAGTAGACTGCAGCTATAGGCCAATGCAAATTAGTCCTCAGGATTTAGTCTGGGGAAAGGTAACCTTCTAAAACGTTCCTTTTCTTTAATATTTATTACAAATCTGACTTCACCAGTGAATTGGGCTTTCAATAAATATCACAAAGAATCCATGAATTGAATGTCTAGCTGTTTCTTACCATGAGACAGCACTTTAAATTGTAATATTGCATCCCAGTGTTTCCCTGTGGAAACACCAGAGCCTTGCTACAGTGAAAATAGCTTCTGGGGCTTTTTAAATATAAGAACATGGGTAACATTACATTTTGTCCATGCCCTACTTTTAAATACCGTGCACCCTGCCATATGGGCAGTAAAGCCTACTAAGGGGTGACTTTTCAATATTTAAAAGAAAGATTTAGACCTGCCAAAAGGTTTTTTTGGCAGGTCGAATTGCAATTTTTAAACTACCACAGTCAGACTACAATGGCAGGCCTAGCAGCGGCGGCCGGCACAAGTAAACCCGGTGAGCAGTGGGGAGGGGCAGTGGTGGGGCAGGGTGGGAGGGTGGAAGTCACCAGACGACGGAATAGGTATAATTAAAAAAAATAATAATACCTATTCCATCGTCTGTCGGCTTCCCCCCCTGCCACGCCCTTCCCCACCTCACCGCGCTTACCTGTGCCGGCCGCCGCTGAGGCCTAAAGCCATGTTTACACTGTTACTGTAATAGATGGAATAATAGGTGCTGCAGTCCATATTGACATTTATTTTGTGCAATATAGTAGTTACTTATAGATAAGTTAAAAATGCTAAGTAGGAGACTAACCAATTTCAACATGTATTAGGGGTCAGAGCACATGCACTGGTGCCTGATTAGTAGAGTTCCACTACGCAGAGTCAAAAAAACAGCAGCATCAGTGTCCAACAAATGGTGGTGACCACATAAAAAGATGCATTTTACTACACTTAGGAAGGTACAGGTGGTAGTATGGGCAATGCTCTTAATGGCCAATATTGTTTTCTCGATTTTTCTTGCTGTATGATTTGACGTACAATCAAAGGGACTCACAATGCTGCTGAATTGTGATGGGCTTGTTTTGATGGAGCTTATAACAGTAACATTTCTGAAGATGTTGAAACTTTCCTTGATTTCATTGAATTCATTCCTGACCATGCTCTATACAATCAACAAACAGAAGAAGACATTCAGAAAAAAACGTACTAGCAGAATTTCTTAGAGACAACTGAGGATGTTGCACCCCACTGAACACTAGTGACTGCCCTAATATTTGTTCAGAATTTCAAAAGCACAGATGGCAGAGTGTTAACCTGGGTACATTGCATAGATATTTGAGCACTCCAAATAATTACCAGAGTATTTGCACAATCCCTGAACATTCTGACCAGAATTATGATGAACTAATCCATATTGTCGATTATCGTATTTCCCCAACTGTCTAAATGACTGTAAAGTGGCACATAAGACCAATAAAAAACACATTCTCTTCTCGTACTACATCTGACCAAGTTAAATGTTCGTTTGTCTTGCCTGAAACACATTCTCAGTGCCATAATTACCTCTCAGAAGTATTGAGTACGACTTTGAAATTACCATATTTTAAAGGCATCACGATTTAGAATATTAGAATGTGTCCTCAAAATATTTCTCATTCAATTACAAAAACATTCAATTTATAAAAATGGTAATGTATCCTTACTCATGCTCCTACGAATGGATGTTTGGGTGACTAATTTTTTTCAGGTCTGGCCTTTGAGACAGTTTTAGCTGTCTAACCAGACCTGTTTGTCCACAAAATGCATACCTAATAAACAGCCATAGAGGGATTTTTGGTTAGAGGGTCTAGGTTTTTTTAAATTGTCCATTCATATTTTACTTCCACTCACCACAGCATACAGCATGGGGCAATAGGCTAGCTCACTTTACCTCTAGGCTCATTTCACTTTAAGTGACTGCACAAAGCATATGCACATTGTTCACACTCACTTAAAATTGCTTCCTTTCTTTCTAGTGACAAAAGCAGTTTCTAAGTGTGCATTTTAATGTGTTTCTTTTTTATATTACTTTAAATACCAGCTATTTATTTTGCCTACAATCCATTGTAGAGTTTGCTATAAAGTGTTTAAGTGACTTTGTAACATTATCACGGTCTGGGATTTGAGTGCTTAATTAGTAATAATAAAAACGCTATCATAACGTTAAAACTTGTTGTTTAAGAATATTGCCTGCAAAACAGGCACATCTGGGAATGTTTTTAAATGTAAAATGTTTCATTGCAAGCATACGGTGGCCATGTTTAAGTGGTGGCTTGTTTTTTTTTTTTTTTGGTTACACCTACAATAAAAAGAAATAGCTCCAGCCTGCCACGCCCAGACCTAGGGTCTTTGCCAATGCTTGTTTTAACTTAAAGGTGCATGATTTTGTTTCACTGGGCTATTCTAAATGCAAATAAAAATACTCACATTACAAAATACAGACAAAAGATGTGCATGATTTTTACGGGCCATAAATTACTACTGTAAATCATGCTTTTTATGAATAATCTTGGCATATGCTGGTCATGGACGCCATTTAGGGGTCGCCAGAGGTTGCAGCTGCGACCCCTGTCTTGCCCCTTGCTACCCAAAAACACAAAAAAGAAGTAGGAGTAATAGAAATCACGCTGCTATGTTTAGTGGCATGCATCATCTGTTTGAAAAACTGCCCTTACCCACAGATTTGTGGCAAGCTTCATTTTAGGACTTGCTAAACAACAACACCCCTGTGCAGACCAACGCCTGGGGTGGAGCAAAAGGGAGGGGGAAAACAATACAAACAACAGTATAGGGATCAAACAAAGAAATATAAGTGCAGAAGGTTGAGTTTAAAACTGGCTTGGGAATATCCACCTCAATACTTTATTCCCGGATTTCCCTGTCAGGATTAAAAGAGAATATAGGATGGTGGTGATCGGGCTTATTAGTAACCCTTCACCTCTCCTATCTGCATATCTGTCAACATGTTTCAGCCGGTTTCGATGTAGCCCATAACGGGTCTTTACGGCTTTCATCAGGACCAACAGATCCCCTTTATATTACCCTCCTTTCCTACCTTACTTTAGTAGGGTGAGGATAGACCCTTTCTGGTCTAGTGTTGCTTAGTCACACTGCAGTAGTACCGAGTTTCACAGTTCTTGAAGCTCGAAAAAACGTGGGAGTGATGGCGACTTCCCGTAGTCAAACATTCGTCAAGGTGAGGCCGCCGCAATCAGTATTTGTCTCCGTACCCCTTGCTACCCTGGCACTGCTTTTGTAACCCCTGGCCCCAGAGATTTAAAAGTCAGTGCATGGAACACAGGGGCAGCTCTTCCTAATGGACACTGGTTGGAGCTCACTTGCCTGGTTTCTGTCAATTTGTTTACAAATAGTGAATAATATTATTCTCTATTAGTGCAATAAAAACTGGAGTACATTAGCTGGAATATGACCCTATCTGGAAGGTAAGGAAAAAAGGCTGGTGTATGCATGCTTGCATGTAAGAGTGTGTTTATGTGTGCACGGCTGTGTGAATGTGTTAGTATGTGTAAGCATGTATGTGTAAGTCAAAGTAAAGGTCAAATGGTATTTGATGTCAATTCACTACCCCTGGCATTTTGGTGAATTGACATCCATGATGCTGGTTTCCAATTTTTTTATGTGTGCATATTGAATACAATGCTTGCAAAGCAATCCAGTTTTTCTTTTTTTCTGTACTTGTCTGCCATTCCTATCGTGCATTGTTGTCTGTAATTATTTGGTGCACTTTCCCAAGCTTACTGTCGAGTAGTTGCATAGATAGGGCTTGGAGCAGGAATAGGAATTTATTTGTAAAATGTGAATATCCACAAGATTACAATTCAAGAGGTCTTCATTCTATTTTAACTGGATTTTTCTGACCCATGTTCAGATAATCTCCAAAGTACAACGGTGACAGATATCCCGTCCACCGAAATATAAATCTCATAATATCCTATGGGATTTATATTGTGGCGGATGGGATATCTGGCACCCAGTAGCGGCCCGTGGTGGGAGTGCTGCCGGGCGCTGACATGGGGCGGGGGAGGGGCAGGGTGGGGGGTAGTAAACTACAGAGTGCGGCCGATTAGAGGTAAATAAACATATAAATAATAAAACGAATTTCGTTGCGTGTGCAACGAAATTCGTTTTATTTATTTTTATGTTTACTTACCTCTAATCTGCCGTAATCCGTAGTTTACTACCCCCCACCCTGCCCCTCCCCCACCCCACGTCAGCGCCCGGCAGCACTCCCACCACGGGCCGCTACTGCTGGCACCGTTGTGGCAGAGTAACCCATCCGCCAAAATCTAAATCAGACCCATAAGTTCAAAACGTGATGTGCACACGTGCATACACTAAATTGCATTTATGGTCAAGAACTGACTCAGGGTGCAAGCTTTGTTAAGAACACATAAAATCGAGCATGCATGTGTCATGAGGTTTTTCAGGAGAAATACTGAATGACAAATAAAATGTTGTGAACAAGCCTTCAAGTTTGCAGTATAATTTAATGATGGAAAGCTCAATTTCTATCACTTCGACATTTGAGAAGATATCGGGCATGTTTTCGAATCATACAGGGGAAAGAACCTGGAAGGAAAACATGAAGTCAGATAATAAACTTTATGTGCATGAATTCAAAGAAAATTTAAGATACAACGGATGGACAGGACAGCATAGAAGAAGATGTAGTACAGAAAGAGTAATATAAGAACTGGGAAGAAAGAAACAAAATTCAAAAGACAAGCACAAAAACAAAAAGCCTGAACTTAAAAGACTTAGCTGGAAAGTAACAGTCAATTAATTTACATTAGATGACATGGTATTAAACATCATTAAACATGTATTGGTAAAGTTGTAGCAGAGTGGTATTAATATGTGATTTTACTTCAACATGTATGAATATTGTTTGCATTATTGCTAACTTAGGGAAATCTCTTGCCAATTGATAAAGCATTTTGTTAAAAAATATCATACACGTGCTCAACAATGTGATGACAATGTTTATACCTGAAGAGAATGTCCAGCAGGATTCATGCTAAACCGAAATGTTTCATTGAATGAAGGTTCTCGGTCATGTCTGCATACCCTGGTTTTTTTCTTAATTATTCGTTTTTGAGTAGCAAGGTTGATCACATATAACTTCACATAAAGATCTGTAAGAAATAAAGCAGCCATCCCATGTATAAACAGCTTTGTTTTGATATAACATATCAACACAGTAAAATAAAAAAGTCTCTTACAACAGTCAAAGCAGAAACAATAAATGGGGTAACTAGCAACACATTGAAGATCGCTCTTTTTCTGTCATGTTCCCTTTGGATGGGAGGATTCAACACAGCTGAACAAGAAAACAAATATAGCTTCTTACTCTGGGCCAAATATAGAAAAAAATATTAGGGACATTATTTTAGGTTGGTCTGGCTGCCAAACCGCTGGGGCTTTGGAGCTTCATCCTTCATCAACTGAGTCACAGGGCGGCTCTTTTTTTGCCAAAAGTGCACCTGCTGACAATATGGGAAACACACAAAAGGTAATGGGAGGAATGCTAGCAATTTGTATAACTACAGGTAGCATCCCAACTCATCTTTCTTTTGATCGCCATGCCACCTCAGTTTGGACCCAGCCACATGCAAATCAGCCTTGACCCTGCTCCTCATGGGAACAGTCCAGCCCGAACTGCAAAGCCAGTATACTTTAGTGTGCTGACAATATTGGATGCACTTTCATTGACAACTCGAAAAAGGCAGCCGGTCCACCATGCCTTGGTTATATGAAGGATAAGCAGACAATTTTTCTTTCTATTTATCAAAGACAGATTTCCAAATAGTGAGTCTCGGAAAATGTAAAAACAATATCCCTGCATGCTCGGAGCTTTCACTCAGTTTTTCCTATCTAGAACCACTATGTAATGCATTTGTGGTATGTTCATGCAAAACAGTGCCCAGCAGGAAATGAACATCTGATGTGAAATCAGAACGAGTGTGAAATCTAGCCTGGAGGGCCTAGGACAGTCAGAAGTTACTGTGGGCCTTCCAATTACGCTTTTTAGAAGTTGACCATTAGGATAGTGGGACAGAGCAGTTCTTGAGGGACTCAGGTGGTACTGTAGACTAGGGGCCAGATGTACGACCAAGAAAATTGCGCATCGCAAATTGCAACTGTTTTGCGAGTTGCAATTTGCAAGGCGCAATTTCGATGTACAACAGTGTATGTCACACTGTTTGCGATTCCTAATGGGGTCGCAAATTGCGAGGCTCAATAATATTAACGAGCCTCTCACAATTTGCGAGCCCATTGGGAATGACAGCCCTTCTAGGGATGTTGGCCTGCTGGGCTCAGCAGACCACCATGTCTGGGAATGCTTTTTAATAAGGCAGCTTTTTTTTTTTTAAATGCAGCCCGTTTTCCTTAAAGCAAAACGGGATGCATTTAAAAAACAAAAATGAAACTTTTCAGTTTCATTTTTTTAAGCGCAGGCAGTGGTCTCTGGGACCACTGCCTGCTCTTACAAAATATTTTCCAACATACTCACAAAGGGGAAGGGGTCCCCTGGGGACCCCTTACCCTTTGCGAGTGGTTTACCACCTACTTGAAGTAGGTGGTAAACTGCGAGTGTTTTGCGGCCGCAAATGCGGTCTCAAAACACTAGTACATAGCATGTTGACTCGCTATTAGGAAGGGACGCCCCTTCCTAATAGCGGAAAGTCGCAAATGCTATTTTGCGAGTCAGGGACTCGCAAAATAGCATTTGTACATGCTATTACCCTTTTACGGCCGCAAACAGGAGGTTCTCCTGTTTGCGGCCGCAAAGTCGTACATCTGGCCCTAGAACCGTAAAACTCAAAAATGCACAACAATAACACCCAGTAAATCAATGTCCAGCAACTAGTTTTACTTTAAAAAAGAAATATTCTTTAATGCACATAGGAAAAATACTATGCACATAATTACAAATATGTGAAAAGCTACTGTAGGAAAAACAATTTGGTCCGCCTCCTAATGGGCCTCACGAAAACTACCAGGGTGCAAATAAGATACCCTATAGATTTATCAGAGAGGCCACCAAACACGTCCGATTCAGTTATCTGTGAGTTTCCCGGTGGTAGTTTGTTCACATGAAGGCATTATTATAGTTCAACCAGAATATTTTCCTAAAGGACTATTACATCTAACGTATATGTTAAGCAATCTAAAAGACAGGCCTGCTGACTTTAATAGGGCCTTCACAATCATACAACAAGACCTACAGACTTCACCTAACACCTTTGTACCATGATTGAAAACAGGCCTAGAGGTGCCTACATTTATATCAGGTTCTCAGTAAAGAGATGACTTCATGTTAGACCTAGTCTCTTTAGGGTGGTCTTCCCCTGGACTTTTTACCTTTTGCCTCCTTGTTTTGCTCATTCTTTTTGTTGGCTTCAGGACTCTGAGCACTTCACCACTGCTAACCTGTGCTAAAGTGCATGTTCCTTTCCCCTTAACATGCTGGCATTGGTGCATACCTGATTGGCATATTTGCTGTACTGGTAAGACTCTTGTAAAGGTGTATATATACCCAGGGCCTGTACCTCAAATTCTCCTAGTGGGCTGCAGCACTGATTGTGCCACCCACAGAAGTAGCCTTTCAACCATGTCTCAGGCCTGCCACTGCAGTGCCTGTGTGTGGAATTTACTGCCACTTCGACTTTGTAATTACAACTAATTGCCAAGCCTTAAGCTTAAGCTCCTCTTTTATTACATAGGTCACCCCAAAGGTAAGTCCTAAGCAACCCTAAGGGCAGGGTTCCATGTAAATAAAAGGTAGGAGATGTATTTGGATGTTTGGCATGTCCTGGTTGTGACAAACAGCATATTTCATTTTCCACCAGTGTGAGGCCTACCCCTCTCAAGGGCCAGCATTGGGAATTCCTTAATACACTTTTAAGCTGTAATTCCGGATCAAAGAGGAGTTGCTTTTTCATATTTCATATTTTTGGAATGGTAATGATAAATACTCCTTACTGGTGAAGTTGGATTTCATATTACAGTTTTAGACATGCCACTTTTAGAAGGTGGAGAATTCTCTATACTTACTGCTCTTTGTCCCTGACAGCCTGTCTACAATATACATCTGGGTTGGGTGACTGCTACACTTTGTGCATTTCCTCTAGAAAGCCACAAACACAGGAAGGCTGGGCTCATCTGTATTCTGAGCGCTCATCTGTATTCTGAACACTCATCTGCATTCATCTGCTTTCTGATGGGCCGTCCTGGGCAGGAAGGAGGAATAGGAGGGGCTGAAACACATCAATAGGTAGTGTCCTATCCACACACAAAGCACTGATTTACCCCCCACAAGTAGCCTGGAAGACAGGACTGGGGTGAAAGGGATCCTTGTGCACTTAGTTTAGAGAGCTGCTTTGAAGTCACACCCTATCTCAAAGCCACTTTTGGGTATAAGTACTGGGTCTCTGACCCCCTCAAATCAGACACTTATGGATCTTGAACTGAACCTCTGTCAGAAGGACTGCTGTGCTGCTTAAAGGACTCAACTGGACTGATTTTCTGGAAGGATAGCTTTTTTGCTTGTTGCCCTGCTGCCTGCTGCTCCCTAACTCTGCTTAAGGAGAGCTGAACTCTGCCTTCCCTCCAAATAATCTACAAGGGCTTGCTGGCTTGCCTCCTGTTTTCTGAAGTCTCAGGGAAAAAAAAGCTTTCCTGCAATTCTGCTTTTGCTGTTGGACCCTGCCTTCTGTGAGTCCTACCCTTCCCTGAGGTGCCCTCTCCTAGTTCTAGGCCTCAGAATTGGGTTCTGCAGCTGTCTTGCTACACAACCGACGCATTGTCACCTTTGCGCCGATCGGAACTGACGACGCTCTGCGTGGGTCGACAACGATGCATTGCCTTCACCTCAGTGAAACTCGACAACGACACAGCAATCTGACTGCGTGTAAAAGATCTACGCATCGTGCCCTCCGGGTCAACGCTTTGCTCCATCCAAAGTACTTTCTCAGCTGGCCCTGCATGGGTCCTGTAGCCGGCCTGCCATCCATCGCGGTCGGACTGAACTTTGGATGCGCGACCTCAAGTAACCTTTTGACCTCTAGTGACTTCTAAGCACTGTTTTTGCATTTAATCTTTAAAAAGTCATATCTCGACTTCTACTGATTGGATTATTGTCATTTTGATCTTGTTTTGCTCTGATCAGATAAATAATCTCTATTTTGCTAACCCTGTGTGGATTCTTTTTGTGGTGTAGTCATTGTGTTACTGTGTGTGTGTGTTGCACAAATATTTTACACATTGCATCTTTAGATGAGCCTAACTGCTCTGTGCCAAGCTACCAGAGGGTGAGCACAGGTTATCATTTAGTGTGTATCTAGCTTACCCTGACCAGAGTGGTGGTTTGTGCCTGGCATGGGTGCAAACCTCAGCCAACCAGGAATCCATTTCTAACACTCCTATTATACGAAACCTCAAATGAGTAACTCATTAACATGAAGTCTCTGTAACAACATAAACCAACCAATGGGCTTACCATAAAAAGCAAACCATTTACTTTGGTCTCTCTCTAAGAAAACAATTCCTAATTTCTCATTATGGAACCTCATGGGCTACAGACTGTCTACGATCTACGTTGTTTGTAGGGTAACTTGCAACCAAAGAGAAATGGCTCCTGCATTTGATGTGGGTGGGCGGTGTTACTTTACTTTTTCTGACTTTTGCAATGGTATGCCAAATCACAAATGCTCTGGTCAAAATTAGCTTTGCCAGGGTGCCCTTGCTTTCATGTAGCACACAACAGTCGTACACATGGGAAGCGTGGTCACTTCTCCTGGGCTGCATTTATTAATTAAATTATTTATTAATGGATTTATTCTTCCAAGGTGCTTAACAATAAACGGTACACAACTAAGGGGACGATTACGATGTCGGATGGAAAGCCTCTGCCCGACACTGACTCAGAAACTGGACCAAATGACACGTGGTCGGTGGTTCTGCCTGCTGCATTACGATGCAACCGAACACTTTTCGGTCGGATTCCCATTGTTTCCTATGGGAACTCGTGTCCAACAACCAGCCATAACACAGGCTCCTATGGCTCCTATGGGGTAATGGGGGTGTGTGTAAACCCCTGCACCCTGTCGTGGGTCCCTTAGGTACCCCCTCTGCCCCCAACCGGAGGTGGAAGGATAAAGGGGGCCCCGCTAGGGGCCCCCAAAGTCACTTTCCGACAACCTTTAAGTGTCGGACATGCTGACGCGGACAGGCTGTTGGAAATTGACATTGTAATCCCAAGGACGGAAATGCTGTCCATAGGGGTGTACGGTGCGGTTCTGACCGACAATACTCTGAGAGCCAGTTGGCCAGCCAGCCAGCCAGTTGGAACCGATTCAGAATGACCGTGCGGTTTACCTTCCAACCGCAAACATCGTAATCGGGCGGACAGAATGTAAACCGACCAAGTCGGTTGGAAGGGCTCTGACACGGACGAGGAGATTCCAACTATAGGGAGGAGGCTTTCCACACAACATCATATTCGGCCCCTAAGAGTCCCTAAGAGGTACAACAGAACCCTCACTCAGCTCCAGTCAGTAGATGCTCCTTTAATAGTTTCTTGAAAACAGACAGAGTACAAGCAGAGTGAATAGATATAGTGAGGTTATTCCAGAGATGAGTGGATAGGAGTGGGAAGAAAGTAAAGTGTGAACAAGCATAAGGAGGTTGGGAATTTGAAAAACGAAATCATAAAACCGAATAAGGAGAACAAATAGGGGTACATAGAGAAATGAATGAACCTACAAGTGATCAGAAGCCTCCAAAGCTGAGCCCAACAGGAAGAAATACAAGTTTGATAACCAAGGTAAAAACAAAATAGATGCAGGAGTTTCGAATAGCTTGAATCAGAGTAAGATATTTAGGAAGACTAACATATAGCGAAGAGAACTAGTTGATGTGAGAAAACAAAAACTGAAGAAGCAGTTTAAGAGGAGAAAGGAAGAAAAAAATGTGCTTTATTGGATTTTTAAAAAGTGCTAGCGACCGTTCTTGCAGTTGAGAGGGAAAGCTATAGTGAGCAGAGAGGAAATTATATATGAAAAAGGGGTCCAATGTTTATGCCATCTGGGTTCAAAAAGATGTGCACAGAGAGAGGCAATCTCACTCAAGAGGAAGGTTTGCAGTAGATTTAAAGGAAGCGTGAATATTGAGACAATCAGAGCAAGCAGGGAAAACGGACAAGGTAGCTTGTTAAAGAGATAGGGCCTCATTTATGAGGCTCAACCGGCACTATTGCGCTGCTGGAACGTCACTTTTTCACGTTTCGGTGGTGCAATGTGCCACTTAAAGACAAGTTACGTGGCTGTTCATAGCTTTATAAATATATGCCCCTTTCACATATTTCCCTTTTCAGAAAACTGCATGAAAGGGGCGTTCCATGGGTGTTGCTTGGGGCGTACCCAGCAACATCCATGGCTTTTTGACACTGCCCCAGATTTACGAGAAATCGTAAGTCTGAGGCAGTGCCAAAAATGTACGCCTCCCCAGGGGAGGCATAAAGGAGGCACAACGAGGAGAAATATCTTTATTTCTCCTCGTTTTCCTCTTTCGATTGTGCTGCATTCTGGAGCAAACATAGAAAGAGGAAAAAGCCTCTTGTGATTGTTTTTGTGCAGGAAGGTTTTCCTTCCTGCACAAAAATAATCATCCCCGCAACGCAGGCACCCTTGCACCATGTTGCAAAGTTGCCTGCATGGCAGCCCATTGTGCACCGGCGCAGGGGAAGAGGGTAGGAATGTGCCATATCTGATAGATAAGGCACATTCCTGCCCTTTTCTTTTGCCGTAGGGCAGCACAGCAGCAAGGCCTGCTGTGCTGCCCTAAGGCAAAAAACCCATAAATGAAGGCCACAGAGTCCTGAGTCCAGGATGCCCAGACTTGGGCAGCTGTTTGAGCTCTACAAACATGCTGCCATTGATGTGTTAATTCATTCATAAAGAACAGAATAAGTACACAGAAGGAAGAGTGCCCCAGACCAAGGAACTGCATGCCTAAATCAAATGCTAGAGTGATAAGATCAGAAGTTGGAAGTAGAGCTATACAAGGCTGGGGAAGCTGGCTGAAAGTAAGAAGAAAAGAAGATAAGATCCAGTGTAATGCCAAGAGTATGTGTGTGCGGGACTGAAAAATTAAAGATCAAAAGATTCCATAGGAATATGTAGGGAAAGTGTAGATGCTTTTGCAAGAAGCCTATAAATTGATGTTGACCAAAACAATTGGAAATTATAGAATAGTTTCCAGATCCCTGGGAAAACAAGGTGAATGGACTAGGCGGGCAGTAGATGATGAGAAAGACCAGAGGAGTAGGCTAAGCTAACCACCTCCTTAGTATGAGGAGAATGAGAAAGAAAAGATTCAAGCATAATCAACGCAGCGGAAACAGTAGAGGCATTCAAGGCTCATCATGCCTCAGTAATACTAAAAATATGCAACTTTAAGGAGATGAAGGTATCTAAAGCAGTGACATGTTTCTTTGATAATGATCTAGCATGCCTGAGACCTTTCTTGATATTGAGAGTCTTGTACTCAATAATGAAGTTGGCAGTCACGAACGATGAAAACATACGTTTATTAAGCACACAGAATACACTGCTTCTGGTGATCAGTCTCCAGCCGGCAGACAACTGACTCGAGAGGAACCCATTTCCGTCATAGAACATCATGACTCCAGAACTCTGGAGATAGTGCATTCTTTGTTAAAGCTATATACATACTTATACCAAGTAAACTATATACAACACATTTTCTCCCTTTTAATCAAACACAGTATTTCGGATTTGCTAGCCCAATTAAAACTGAGGACAGCATACCCAACTTCAGCGTCTATGCCTCTAGCTGCATATTACATCTCACCACCCTTCTCACCAACCATGAAACTCAGTCTTGCAATGCACACAAAATCGTCAAGAAAACTGGGTGGAAGCCCGTGTCTTTGCAAAACCGTACTTCTGATGCCATTATTGGAGACACTTGTTTCAGTTGCAATGCTTCCATTGACCTCCGTTCACCCAGGCCTACCACCTAACACATCCTCATCACTCATCAACATAAACCTACTGCAACCCGGCCCTTCTTCTTCTGTAACATTTTTTTTCCATACAGCCCCCTTTTTCTCGTATAGTGCCACTCTCCTCAAATCCCACTTCTCACCATTATCCAAGACTACAAATCCTTCATGCACACTCTTTACTTTGTACGTACCACGAAACTTTGGAAGACCACTCCCAATACGTCCTGGCTTGACTTTCACCCAATCCTCTTCCTCTATTCTATTCTTTTTTTTTGTTTCCATCTCCTTAACTTTGCTATACTTCAGGTTTGCCCAACTTAACATCTCCTTCATCCATGCTGGCAACATCTACTGGCTCTACGCCCCCTCATCACACAGAAGAGCACTTCCTTTGTGACTCCATTTTCTGTGGTGCGATATGTCCAGACCAAATCATCAACCATGCCCTTGACACTTTTCCTACTTTACACTGCCATTTGAATTACCCCTTTCACCATACGGTTGGCCCTCTCAATGATACCATTACCTTGTGGGTTATAAAATGAGGTTTGTGAATGTACAATACCACAACATTTCAAATAATTGGTTATTTCAGCAAATGCCAACTGTGTACCATTATCCGTAATCAATTTAATTGGATAACCTTCTTCCATAAATATCTCCTCCAACACTTTGATGGTAGTTTTTGTGTTGATTTTCTGCATTTCACAATAAGCCACTTAGCGAAAACATCGACCATTACCATACCAAACCTCAACTCTGTGACCACACCTCCCAATAGAGAGTACAGTATTTGAGGGTAAATGCAATTAGCCGTAACCAAAGTCCACAGATCAGACAGATTTTGATGATTAGTAATGCGACAATCATTTCACCCAATGATCAACAAAGAAACCAGAGTTGCAGAGTGAGACACATTGATACTTTAAATAAAAGGCACAGGAAACTGAGAATGATTTAGTCAATGGACAGAGTAGTAGACATGGGCTCGAAATTGCTATGGGGTTGAGACCCACCCACTCTGTAACCATTATGCAGGGGTAACATGCGTTGCTGTACAAGAAGTGCAGAGGAAACTGGATGATGGGCATGATAGACAGGTGAGATAGATAGTACAAGACGGCACACACATCAGCAAAATCATCATCAAGTGCAGCCTAAAATGGTATCCAGAGTGACCAGGGTGTGCTCATCGTGAAATAGAGTGATTTCTGTTGGCCCCCTCCCCGCAGGACTCTCCTGACTGAAACAAAGAGAGACTTGTAACAGTGTGGGGAAGCACTGCTTTTCCCCCTTTGCTTCATCCTCTAATGGACTTCTTCAATTATTAACAGCCTCTGCAATACTGCTTCCTAGTCATTGCAGAATTTGCTGAACTAAAAGATTCATAATGCCCCTCCTTCAGGGCACTGCAGCAGATCCTCCTTGCTAGACCCCTGGCAGAATAAGGATGCTGGTGCCAGGAGCTATGAAGAAAGTGTCCAAGAGATTCACAAAGCACATGTCAGGGGTAGACACACCTCCAAGGCTCCTGACAGGGGTCAACAACTGTGCTTTCTTCTTCTTTTTCCAAGTAAATACATGTACAATGGTCTTTTATTTGTATATTAATCTGCCATTTCGCTTGGATTGCTGCATTAGGAACCATTGTTCATGTACTTACTAAATATATCCCTAGTCCTATTTCAAGGCACCTTCTCTAATCATCCGTCTAGTGCAGGGTCCTAAGAAGTCCTTAACATTCACCCTCAGGAGGTGGATCAGAGTTGCATTTGGTGGCATATGAATGTGGCAGGTTCCCACTGATGTTATGGGTCGTTGGCTTCTGTGTTAAGACTAGATGGGCTTCTTTGGGGCATATCAGCCAAGTCTCTCTTCACTTCATTGTCCTTTTATTGGCTCCAGACTGTTGGTGGGGAGATTCTTTTGGGGCGGCAATGCTCTGGAGCATGTCTGTATAATTTTGCTTAATTCCATTATTTGCACTGCACACATTAAATTATATTGCGTGCTGCAACTTGAACCACTAGGTTTTTGTTGATTAATGCGCTTCTTGATGTTTGCTCTGTCTTCATTTATACTGACTCTGAGAAAGAAGGAAGAATTAATAATGTCTGCATACTTAATATGCTGACTGCTCATCTTCTCATCAACTTCCCGCTTCCTGGCCAGTCTCTGAGAGGTCATAGTTGAATTATTGGTTGCTTCCGATGATTATTTGCAGGGAGGGAGTATTTTTCTTAAATTTTAGAGTTGGCAATAAGGTGCCGGTCTCCAGGGTTTTTCACCATCATAGATAAGACCTTTGACAAGAAAGACTATGACTAATTTAAGTGAAGATGACCGATAAGTAATTTGTTTAGAACGTCAAAAAGAAAATCAGCGCACCTCTCTGATTTGCTAAAGACCACTTGGGGACATTCAGAAAGCTTACTGTTAGACCTGGCATCTTTTGGCATGATTTCTCCTGTCTTTTTGCTCCTGATCTCTTGTTTTTGACTGTGTGCTGCATTTCGTTTTTGCTGGTTTCAGGACTCTGGGTGCTTCACCACTGCTGACCACTGCTAAAGTGCAAGTGATCCCTGTATAAAATGTATTGGTGATTGGTTTATCCAGGATTGGCATATTTGATTTACTAGTAAGTCCCTAGTAAAGTGCACCAGATGTGCCCAGGGCCTGTAAATCTAATGCTACTAGTAGGCCTGCAGCACTGATTGCGCCACCCACATGAGTAACCCTGCAAACGTGACTTACACCTGCCAATGTAGTATCTGTGTGTGCAGTTTTAAACTGCCATTTTGACCTGGCAAGCCCACCTACTTGCCCATTCCAAAACTTCCCTTTTACAACATGTAAGTCACCCCTAAGGTCTGGCCAAGGTAGCCCCAGATTGCAGATAGAGATTTGGAGTTTGGGGTCTCTGAACTCACAATTTAAAAATACATCTTTTGGTGAAGTTGTTTTTTTAATTGCATGTTTGATAATGGCACTTTTAGAAAGTGGATATTTTCTTGCTTAACCATTCTGTGCCTCTCTCTGTCTGTAGAATACACGTCTGGGTTGGCTGACAGTTGGGCTCTCGTGCATTCACTCTAGACAGTCACACAAAGGGAGCTGAGGTGAGCTTTGCATATCCTGATTGCCCATCACCGGGCTGCTGGGCCTACCTGAGCTAGAGTGGTGGGAGGAGTTGTCACTGACTCCTGAATAGGGCTGTGCCTGTCCTCACTCAAAGCTGTCTCCACCGCCCTGTAGTGTGTCTGGAGCCAGGACAGGGAAAGGCAGGGTATTGTGCACTACCAAGACTTTCCTTTGACGTTTTCCTACTTCAAAGGCAGAAAGGGGTATAAGTATTGGACGTCTGACACCCCAAAATCAGAACACTTCCGGACTGAGGACATTCTTCCAGGAAGAAGAGCTTGATGCTGGAGGATGGACTGCCACTCTGCCTGTTGCTTTGTTGTGTTGGCCTGCTGCTTGCTGCTTCTGTCCTGGGATTGAAAGGACTGGACTTTGCTTTCTGTATCCTGCTTCCAAGGTTCTTCAAGGGCTTGAGTTGAGCTTGCCTCCCGTTAAGAAGTCTCAGGGCCATCAAAGACTTCACCTGCCAGTGCCTGGGCTCTTCTGCTGAGAGTCCTGACTTGCCAAGTGATGCCAAATCTAGTTCTTGGGCTCTTGGAAGTGTAATCTGGTGATCTTATGGAGAAAATCCATGCATCAAATCCCAGCACCTGTTTTATCAATGCTTCACTGCAAAAGATCGACGTATCGGCGCTGCCTGCCCCAAAGCGTGCTTCTCACTTGAAGCATCGACCACGGCTTTCAATGCATGCTCCAGCATGCCATTGCAGCGCATCAGAAGAGTCGCCACAGCGTGAGTCTCGAGTCCCATGTAGCTAACGTGCGTGGCATCTGCTCTGACCTAGCGCCTGCTTCGTGGCTGAGGAATCGACGCAGCGCCTGCTTCGTGGCTGTGGAATCGACAAAGAACCTGAGTCGCCACCGTTGCATCGACGCAGCGCATTTGGATCTTCAAAGCATCATCCCTGGCCAGATTCTTCACCGACACCGCGGAGCAGTAAGGAACTGAGCTGGCATGTCCAGAAACTGATGCATCACCCCCCCCCCGGCCAGTAAGGAACCGACGCATCACCTACCCTGCCTTGCAGTAAGGAAGCAACACCTCACCTCCCCTGCCAGTAAGGAACTGACACATCACCCCCCCTGTGTTGTAAGAAAGCGTTGCAACACTTTGCTTTTCCGGTGCGTCACCTCTCCTGCGCCTTGCACTGTATTGGATTTTTGACGCATCTAAGGTACTTTGTGCTAAAACAAATGCATCCATTGATTTCTATGGACTAAACTTGCTTAATCTTTTTAAAGTGATATTTTGACTTGTGTATGTTTGATTTTTGTTGTTTTGGTATTGTTTTATTCAGATAAATATTGGCTATTTTTCTAAACTGGTGTGGACTCCTTTTGTAGTGTTTTCACTCTGTTACTGTGTGTGCCTGTGTGTTGCACATTGCCTCTGAGATAAGAGGATTCTGGGAATCAGGATCTGCCTGGGGGGAGAGCACACTCCAGGGCAAGCAGCAGTGTTTCCTCTAAAGGTCTGTCCCCAGAGGAGCTGGAGGACAGGCAGTAGGAAAGGAAGTTCAAGTTAGAAGTTGCCAGGCTCAAAAGAGAAGCAGAAAAGGATAAAATGGCCAGGGAAGCAGAGAAGGATAAACTGGCCATAGAGGAGAGAAATATGATTTTAGCTCAAGAGCTGAGCTTGAAGGGGCTGGATTTGAAGGCCAAGTCCAGCACAGATGGTGGCAACATTACTTCAGTGCAGTGAGAGAAAGGTGCGCATTCCTAATAATCTAGGGAAAGAGTATACCAAAGAGGATGATATCCAGAGTTGGTTTCAGGGTTGTGAAGCATCTTTCCACGTGAATGGGGTCCCTGCGAGAGATCGGGGGCAGGATTGTAGAACTACTTCACAGTGGAGGGGAGGGGCACGTTGCTAGCCTTAGAGACAGTACATGAACTCACCTACACTACCATGAAGGATGCCCACATCACCAGATATGGTCTTATCCCAAAGAGGTACAGGGACAAGTTTAGGCAGAGCAAGAAACTTGATTCTCAGACATGCCTTTAATGTGTAGATTTTTTTTACAGAGCACTGAATGGTTGAATGAAGGGCAGTGAGGTAACAGATTACCAGGGGGTGTACAATTTGATTGTGTGGGAGCATGTGCCTAGTCTGTGTTTTCCAGAGCTGCAGCAGCACTTGATGGACAGCAGGTTTACTCACCCCAGGAAGCTTGCTCAGGAGGCGGACTGCTTGGATGAGTACCAGGGCCCACAAGAAGTTGTATGGGGAGACTTAGCCAAAGGTTGGCAGGGTCCCCAGCAGAAGAAGGAGGTGGGGACAAAGATAAAAGAAGGGAGTTCTCTAAAGGGCCCATAAATTGTTCCAAGGGTAAGGATTTCCCAGCCTCCTGTTGAGAAAAATAAGAGTTGGTTCCCACCAGGAAAGCCTGGAGGGAAGGGACCTGGAAGCGCTTTGACTATAGCCAAGAAGGGCACTTTAGAGAGAGTCAGTCAGTCAGTCAGTCAGTCAAAATCAATTTATTCGGTTATTCAAAACCATAAAAGCATGTTAAAATACCCATCACATAAAAACCAAATATTACGCAGAATCCATCATAGAAAAAATACATCTCTAAAAATTCAACAGTGAGATATAAAATTCATGTTATAAGGGAGAGAATCAATTACACATTAAAAAAGAAGAGACCAACACCTAATGAGGAGAGCATTCTTGCATTATAAAATACATATGGAATGAAGAAAAAACATTTCACAATTAAGGAATAAATATACATTTAAAAGATCAATTCCCGTGAGCCCACACTCTTATTATTTCCTTTTTTCCTTTCTCTGACTGCCGCTACTAAAAAGCTAGCGGTATTAAAAATTTCCAAAGGGCTATTCAACATCTGCAGATATATTAGTGCCGGCCTGACCTGCAGGAAGCCTTTGTCCTTTAAGATTGGAAAAATAAAACGCTTGCGAATATGCAAATAGTGGTCACAAAACAGGACAAAGTGCAAGGTATCTTGCCTCGAAAAACTATCGCAAGAGCAAGGTCCCCCATCCTCTATCTTGCTCCAGTCCAAAGGTTCAGCCAATAGAGAATGTAAAAAATTAAACCTCAGTCTCGTCAAGAGAAAACGGTGTTGAGGCTTAGTGACTATGTCCAGATAGGGCTCCATAAAATAAGAGGTTTTTAAAATCTGGTGAGCACGGACAGTAGGTTTCAATAGATCTGTAGCCTCTCTTTCTGCGGACGCTAAGCGTAAAAATGAGGTCTTAGCCCACACCAGGTCTTTTTTGCATATTATTTCTGGGTTATCAAATACTTCTGGGCGGCCTAGCAACCTTGCTGTGCTTTTCACGTGTCTCAGCCATGGGATACTACTAGCCCTATCTAGTACAATACAATCTCGAATGATCTCTTGATTTAGCACTAATTCTGGATTACACCAGATCGAGATCCATTTAAGAAAAGGTGACATTTTAATTAAATCAGCCACATAGCCGATACCCACTTCTTCATGGATTATATATGAAGGTGTGGATTGGGGGACTGAGAGCAAACTTCTTAAAAATTTGTTTTCCACAATTGGAAGCTCTAAACAGTTTTTATAACCCCAAATTTCAGATCCATAGTTCGCTATGGCAATACTCTTAGATTTATATATATTTAGAATTGCCTGCACAGGTTTGGCACCCAGCCTCCGGGCAAAATCGAGTACCGCACCTGTAGACCTTGCCATAGCGTTTCTCTTCGCCCTCCTTTGCGGGGCCCATGAGCACCTGTCATCAAATAAAACACCTAAATACGGGAATGAAGTGACTCTAGTTATTTCCTTACCGTCACAACCAAACGTTTTGAGTTTACTTTGCTTTGCTCCCATACTCATAGTGTGAGATTTGGAAAAATGTACGTTTAGGTCCGGAGAGCCCATAAAATCGGCAAAGGAGGTCAGCAAATGCTGGAGCCCCACTGCTGTGCGCACCAGTAGGGCAGCGTCATCTGCATAAAGTAATGCAGGGATCAGTCGATTCCGCAAGCGAGGGATATCCTTGGCGGCTCCGCACAAGACCGAATCTAGATTATTAATGTAAAGGGTAAATAACAAGGGAGCCAGAATACAGCCCTATCTGACTCCTCTTATAATAGCTATCTTCTGCGTTAAGTTACCCTTTTGGTCAAACCTTACTGCTGCCGAGAGATCCCTGTGCAGATCAGACAAGAAATACACAATATTTTTATCCATACCCATTGCTAACAACAGGTTCCAGAGCTTGGATCTATTTACTCGGTCAAACGCCGAGGATAGATCCATGAAAGCAAGATGAAGTGTCCCTTTCTTGGCTACTGTATATTTTCCTATTAAAAGATAGAGATTAAGGCACTGATCCAAAGTGCCGCTGCCTTTCCTAAAGCCATATTGAAGGTTTAACAGGACACCACTTTCATTGATCCATCCAGTTAATTTGCTGAGAACCACTCTCCCCAACACCTTAACCGTAGAATCAATCGATGATATTGGCCTGTAACACCTTGGATCCCCTCTCTCTCCTTTTTTAAAAACTAGGACAATAATTGATGTTGACCAAGACTTAGGCATTCCCTGTTGACATACCGTGTTTAAAACGTTGGCCAATATCTTTGCCCATAGAAGAATATCTGCATTGAAAAGGTCGACTGGGACCCCATCTGGGCCCGGAGCTTTATTACTGGTCATTTGGGCTATAGCCGCAGCCACTTCTTGTTCTTAAAAGTTCAAGCTATATGCAGCAGATAAACACGTGGGCCCTGTGTTTACCTGATCAGGCTGGTCACCATAGATATGTTTGAAGTGATTAAATCAGAGCTCTTCTGGAATATTGCACTCAACAATGTTACCCTCAAGACCAGAAAAGAAAGGTCTGTTGACGATCTCCCAAAATTTCGCGCTATTCTTAATCACGTCAACAGACAACAGTTCGTCCCAGGCTTCCTGTTTAATTTCCAGTTTACGTATATGCCGTACCCGCTTGTACTCTAGCCTTGCCGTAGCTATTAAATTTCTATCCTGGGGTTTTTGTTTCAGGGCACATAATAATTTCTGATGGGCAACTGTGCAGTTGTGATCAAACCACCTCTCTTCCTTGTGAATGCCCTCTTTGTTAGGTAAGGAGAGAGCACTGGATACCTGCTTACAAATCCTGTCAAAAGCTGCATCAATCACCACTCCCCCCTGGGTACTATCTTGACAGATGACGATCTCATTCCCTGCAGTATTTATCAAATCATTTAAAAAAAGGTCTGGTACCACCTTAGCCCATTTCAATCTACAACATTGATCCCTAGTTTTTATTATGGGGTCTGAGGCCCTAATCTCCACCACATCTGTGGTCTTTAAACACCCTCTTAAACTAATATGAATAGGGTTATGGTCCCTATAATGTGACCATTTCGCAGCATAATCCAGAACAAGGGGAATTAGAGTTGTGTTAACAAATATATAGTCAATAGTGGAAAACATACCCTTGCCCTTAAAGGAAGGGATGCCCACGCCAACTTCTTCCGTATTTGGGAGGGCCAACACAAAGTCAGCTAGAACATCCTCTAAATATCCCCCTTGAGAGGAATGTTCAAAGTGAGTCTCTAAGTTACCACCTGGACCAAGTTCATCAGAGACCTGGCACTTTTTATTACACAAATGAATATTAAAATCACCAAGTAAAATAATCGAAAACTGGGTAACTTGCTTCTCCCTATATAGGTCTAAAAAGTGATTTAGGCTGCATAAGTGTTCATTTATAGATGCCTTTTCAAACGAATTATAGAAATTAAGAATAAGTATCTTCTGAGCTTGGGAAGGGTTAATCTCGACTGCTAAACAATTTGCGGACCCTGTGTCCAGTTTACAGTGACTACCCCTCACTTTTAGAGAAATCGAAGTTAATAGGCCGCCCCTCGAGCGGCCTGCAACCGACGGTCACGCGGCCTCCATATAAGTTGTGTACCCGTCCAGCCAAAATACATTTTTAGACTCCCAAGTTTCTTGAAATCCCAGTATATCTTGTTCCCTCACCAGGCCAAGCCAAACGGGGTCATCACACTTGTTCTTAAGGCCGGCTAAATTCCAACTTAAAATTTTCAAAATTTCTGTCCCTCTTTCTGGTACCCTTATAGGGGTGCTCAGGCTAGGAATGGTCTGACTCGGGTGGGTCTGAGCCAGTGTAGGGGTATGACTTAATAGTAAATCGTTGGCAACTAACTGGCTTAAAGGGGAAAATCTATTAGCCAATTCTAATGTATTCCCCGGTGGTCTAAGACCTGGTACAGCCCCAAATGTTAACAGACTTGTAGGTTGTGGGTTTGGGTTCTGATTGGGCAAGTTATTGTGTCTTAACGAGCGCGTGGTGCCCAGCCCTATGTGTGTCCTTTCTGTGGGATAACCACGCAGAGATATAGAATTCTCAGCTAGGTTTCTCACAGGTGGGCGGTAGAAAAACCCCAGGGGAAGCGCTCTGATCTCACCCAAACCAAAATTACCAAGCTCTTTAAACAATTAGCAAGCTACATTAGCCTGATTAAAGTTGAGAGAGTCCCAAGTGTCACAAGTGCCAAGTGGGCACAGGCCCCCACCAGAGGGCAGTCACTGGGGATGGCCAGTGTAGGGCTTGGGGAGGAGTTGGTCGGAGGTGGGTGTGGGCTACCAGATGAGATGACCCTTGTCTCACTAGGGGATAGAGAGATGGTCTAGAGAAACCTCATGTCTGATAACTCTAAGAAATACTGGCAGTGGGTGGCCATTAATGGACGTAGGGTAGAGGCTCTAGAGACACAGTGTGACTACTGTCATGTGTCACCTGGTGTCTGAAAAGCAGGTGGTCTCTGGAGTACTTCACCAAGTAGTTGCAGTAAACAACAGTGAGCACCATTATAAGGTGGCACAGGTTCCCTTTGAGTGGAGGGGTCTCAGATTCCTAGAGGGCAGCTGTGAGCCCATCCATGCCTATGGATTGTCTGCTGGGAAACGACCTGGAACCCACCGCCTGGAGGGAGGTGGAATACAGGTCCCATTTGGAGATGTTGGGATTGCTGAGTGGGCGTGCCTGACCACACAGTTCATGGCAGCCCAGGGTGATCAGAAGGACTTGGAGCCTGTAAGAATGGCCCAGGTGTATGCCAAGAAGAGGAGGGGCAAGGGGCACGGGAATCCCGCTCCAGAAATTCCCACAGTCTGGGAGAAAGCTTAGCCTGAGAGGGACGCCGCGGAACCTACAGGAGAAGTAGTGGCCGAACTGGGGGACCTGCCTGGGCTGACGCATTGGCAGCAGGAAGGGGATCCCACCAGGGAGGAATTCTGCGTAGCACAGAAAGAGTACCCTACTCCTGTAGGTCTTCGGCAGCAGCCGGAGGACTAGGCAGCTGGCAAAGAGTCTGGATCTTACCTAATCTATTGGGAGAATGATCTTCTATATAGCGAGCCTAAGGTTGCTGAGCCGGGGGCAGTCCATGTGCTGGTGGTACCCAAGCACTTCAGAGCCTTACTACTGGGTTTGGCTCATGATGTGCCTCAAGTAGGTCATTTAGGACAGGGCAAGACCTTTGTCAGGCTTGTAACCCACTTTTACTGGCCCCAAATGAGAAATACCTCAGATGCGTTCTGTAGGTCTTGAAAGACTTGCCAAGTGAGTGGCAAGAGTGGGGGGAGATGTATGGCTCCCCTGCAAGTTTTCCCTGTCATGAGCACCCCTTTCAGATGGGTGGGCATTGACATTGTGAGGCCACAGGATCCCAAGACAGCCATGGGCAACAGGTTCATCCTGGTCTTGGTGGACCATGCCACCCGGTACCCGGAAGCTATCCCTCTGAGGACAATGATGGTCCCCATCGTGGCCTCGCACTGATGGGGATCTTTACCCACATGGGTTACCCAAAGGAGGTGGTATCTGACCAGGGTACCAACTTCCTGTAACTGTACATGAAGGCTATGTCGAAGAATTGTGTGGAATGAAGGTCCCTTTACCATTCCCAGAGCAGTGGGTTGGTTGAAGGGTCAACCACACCCTGAAAGGCATGATTGGGGGCCTGTCAGAACCCATGAGGCATAAGTGGGATGTCCACTTACTATGCCTTTGATTTGCCTACAGGGAGGTACCGCAGAAGGGGTTCACCTTCAGCCCTTTTGAGCTTCTGAATGGGCACCCTGTGAGTGGACCTCTGAGTTTGGTAAACGAGGGCTTGGAGCAAGCTCCTAGGAAGCCACCCAGGGATATATTCAGTTACATGCTGGCCTTCCGGAACCAGACAGCACGCTTCAGGAAATTTGCCCAAGTAAACCTAGAAGCTAGCCAGGAGGACATGAAATGTTGGTATGACCAGAATACCATTCTGGTTGAGTTTCAGCCTGGTCAAAAGGTGTGGGTGATAAAGACAGTAGAGCCTCAAACTCTACAAGAAAAGTGGTTTGGGTGAAGGAGAGCAAGAGTGATGTCACCTACCTGGTGGACTTGCAGACTCCTAGGAACCCCCTGAGGACCCTGCACACAAACTGCCTCAAACTTCCCTTCCAGAGGTCTGATTTGACCATGCATTTGGCTACTGATGATGGGGTGGAAGAGTAGAGTGAACCTCTCCCCGACCTCATGTCTGCCCAGGAGCAGGATGAGTCAGTGGAAGGTGTGATCCTCTCCCCTACACTGACCCTAGAGCAACAGAGTGACTGTCACCCTTTGCTGGGACAGTTTGCAACTCAGTTTTCACTGGCCCCATTGGTGCACTCATGAGATCGATACTAGGGATAGTCCAACTGTGAAAAACAAGATTTACAGGCTGACTGACTGAGTGAAGGCTAGCATTAAGGAAGAGATTTCCAAGATGCTAACCCTAGGGGTGATTGAACCTTCAGCAGCCCAGTGGTCTTGGTTCCAAAGGCTGCCACGTTCGGTGTCACTCCTGAACTGCGGTTCTGAATGGACTACCATGGGCTCAGTGCCATCACCAAGACTGACGCACACCCCATCCACTGAGCTGATGAGCTCATGACCACAATAACAGGTCAGCAAGTGAGGTTTAACCAGAAGTGATTCAAAAGAGTGTCTTACGTGTGTACAGACATAACAAGTGACTACAGTTATAGGGTACATACGATAGGCTCTAGGTCACAATGAGGAGGTGGATTGCACAAGTATTTTGAAAAGGGGGTAGGAGTCTGGCGACTATGGTGTTCCAGTAAGAGAACTTTTATTCTTGTATACAAACCGCATAAACATCTGTGAAGTATAAACTGCAGGAATACATGAAAAGTTGCTGACCAGGTCATGTCCTGTTGCATTTCAATAAGTGGCAAACAGAGGAACATAATGCAATGTAATAGTGAGATGGCACTGCACTGAACTCTCAGCAATGGGGCTGATGAAAGATGGCCTTGTAGATGAATATGTGACAGCCTCCAGGGCCGGACTGGCCGTAGCGGGCACCGGGCGGTTCCCCGGTAGGCCGCCAGGGTGGGGGCGGGCTTTAGGCCCTGGGATGCCGTTTTTGTTACCGGGGGCCGGCAATATCGGCCCCCTGTAACAAAATCGGCCGAAATCAGCCGTAGCAAACAGCTCAGCCGCACCCCCCCTCCCTACCCCCAGGGGGGCCAGCCGAGCAGTTTGCCAGAACCGGCTTCAGTTCCCAGTCCGGCCCTCACAGCCTCTGACTATCTAACAGGCAAAATATGTGTCCTTTTTTAGTTATCACAAATTTTGTACCTTCAGTTCCCCGCGGCCCTGTTGAGACAGTGTTATCAACTGCTGAAGACATATTGTCCTCTGGCCTGAGGAACATAGGGGCATACTTACGAGCTCCTTAGCGTTGCGCTAGCTCCACGCAACTTGGTGCAAGAGTGAAGCAAATTAAAAAGGAGATTTATGAAGCCCGCAAGGCCACCTTGTGTGGACCTGAGTGGCTTCATAAATCTTGTGTAATGCAGCCCAGCACAAATTGCTCTGTTGCATTACTCTGCACTAGAGAGGCATTTCCATGGGCGTTGCATGGATGTTCCTACGCAACATCCATGGATTTTGACACAGTCCCAGATTTACCAGAACTGGTAGACCTGGGAATGTGCCAAAAACCTATGCCTCCCCAGGTGAGGCGTAACGAGGAGAAATATGGCTTACTTCTCCTCGTTTTTCCCTCTTTCTCTGTGTGCTGCATTCTGCAGCATACATAGAAAGAGGAAAAAGCCTCAGGGGATTGCTTTTGTGCAGGAAGGTGTGCCATCCTTCACAAAAACAATTCTCTTTACATCGCAGGCACCCTTGCACCATGGTGCAAAGATGCCTGCGCCGGCGATAGGCAGTCAAAAAGGCACCAGTGCAGGGGAAAAGGCAGAAATGCGCAGTATTGTCTTAAATATGGTGCATTCCTGCCCTTTCCCTGTCATGCAGTGCAGCGCAGCAAGGTGACTTGCTGAGCTGCGTGACTTGGCCTTAAATATGGCCCATAATGAGACCTAACAGAGTCAAGCGTGATCAGCCCACAGGAGAAAAATGTAGCTGTTCTCACATAACATCTAGAATGCAGTGGAAGATGAAGCCTTGTCACATTGCATTTGAAGTTAACACATTGCCATAGACTGTCACTATGTACACACTTGGCTCCCATGTGCAGGATGGAAGGTGATGCATATGGGCATAAGAAGAGTGAGTGCTCGCATAAGACAGAGAGTAGTGCTACTGTGGTTGTTGACTACAGGACTTTGCATTTATGAATAGATTTGGCCATACCCTGGGCATAACTAAGACAAGGAGAATAGAAACTCGGAAGCAAGGTTCAGCCATCAGCAACAATATGCATAGCTCTGATAGAGAAGAAAATGTCACTAAATGGGCTACGGGCGATAATGCCAGTGGACAGTGTAGACATTGGACAGAAGTGGTGGGGTAGACATTGATTTAAGGTTACTTAGATGGTATCCGTGAGCAGCATAACTCAAAAAGAAAAAAGCGTATGCCTTGCAACTCTACAAAAATATAGCTCTGACGTCAAAATGTCGGTGTGACTTGAACTTTCCATTTAACTGGAATGAAATAATAATGGGGAATATTCCATTAGGATTGGATTTTTTTAAATTGAATATGGATGGCAACTATTGCTGAAAGGCTTAAAACACCAATTGTTGGTGGTTGACTGTGGTCAAAACTGCAACCTATGTAATTTGACTGGCGAGATTTGCTCCTCTCTTTGCACCCACCGAGACTCATAATTTAAATGCAGAGGAAAACTTTACTGGTATGACTATCCTTTTTATTTTCCTATATACTATAACTGTACAATATTGTTCTTCTTGCTTTTTAACAAAAGAAAAAACAAAATTCTAAAGGAATCCCGCTATAGTGCTATGTATTCATGCAACATAAACGTGTGCAAACATAAGAAAACGACTTACATGCTTGATGTTGTCACAAATACTGAATTACTTTGAAAAATAAGGACAGTACCTGCTGTAGTCTATGGAAAACAATGCAGTTTTGAAAAATCTATGTTCATCATCTCCTGCTTAAGATGCACTTTTTAAAAATTTCCATCTTTTCATTCTTACCTGGTAAATGATCTGGAGATTTAAATTTGTAGGTGATGTTTCGACATTGAAGGATTTCTACTGTCAGCTGCTCTCCGTCTGTCTTCATTTCCTTTTTCAACGCAACTTTCATTTCACCCATAACCTGCGTTTTGCCTAAAATAAAAAACGTTTTATTGTATCTGATTAGACAGCAAATTTAAAAGTTGCATGTAATTTTTAACACTGACAATGTATACCTCCACATGTCTAAAAAGACTTCTGAATAATTTGCATGCAAAACAATCTTTGTTAACAAAAATCCGTAATCACGTTAGTATTTAAAGAAAGTGCTAACAGCTGGTTTGGCCTTCGCTTTCTATTGGCTCACGAAGTTGACATTCCTCTCACTTTACCTACAGATTAAAATTTCCCAAAAATATGCTGTTAGAACCGGGGTCTCCGATTCCGACACGGTAGCTTGGCGCGAGGCAGGAAGGCACCCGAAGGCAATGTGTTAAGCAGTTGTGCAGCACACACTCACACTGACTCAGTAACGCGCACACAATAAGGAGACGCCACACCAGGCTGGTAGGTAAAAACAAGATTCTTTATCTAATTTTAAATCAGCAATAGATGAGGCAGATAATCTCAGGCAACATTTCAATTCATTTGGCTTCTTAAAACCAGTGCGTAAATTCACTCCAGCGCATCATAATAGTAAAACCTTACGCCAGTAAATAGGCAGTAGCAATAACCTCCTAGAAAAACAGGTAACACTGTAGGTCATAGATTGCAGGTCAAAACATAGATTTCAATGCATTTAGCGACATTCAATTAGTACGAAATTAGATGCACATAACACTGTAGATGAGGAGGAACCTGTATCAACCTAGGCGCAACCACATTCAGTACAGTGGGTGTCGCAAAGCAGGTAGGCCTACAACATAGGAACATTTCAACTCTTGGCAGGTGAACACAGAGGATCAATACATCTAGGTACATTCAATTCCATAAAGATCTTAATGTAGATATGCCCCCAACATTGGAGACATTTCACTCAATAAGAGACTTAATGCGGGTACTTCAGCTCCCTGAGACACATAGCAGGAGCATTCGCAAACGGAGTTTCACTGTTAAGGCCATTCCCCTTGTAGGGCAAGTAATAACCTCGGTGAGCAGGCCTGATTGGGACCGGCCTGCGGCATTTACGCATGAAAGGGGGCAGTCAACTCAGCAGGATGGGGAACACTGCCCCTCGTAGTCCACTCGGGACGATAGGCGGGGGTAGCGCTGTTATCCGGAGACCTCCCTGCTGCGTGGAATCCCTCCCCGGGCCTCCCGGGCTCACCTTGTTGTCCACGTATGCGTGGGGCCTCGAGGGGGCCGGGAGCCTCCTCCCCGGTCAGCCCGCTCCTAGTTGCTCATGGGGCTTCGACCGGGGGAGGCGGCGCGACCTCTGGTGACCTCAGTGCTCTCTTGGGGGTCTGCGGGCCTGTTCCAGGGGCTCCCACAGGCAGTGGAGCCCCCCGACGTCGTCCTGCTCTGGGCTCCGGGCCTCCGTCGGCCTCCGGAGCCGGGAACCAATGACGTCGCGGCATCCTGGGGCGCGGCCTCTGACGCGGCCGGTGCCTTTGTTGCTGAGCAACGCCTCCCGCCCTTCTCTAGGCCCAGCGCGGCCTTCGCTTTTACGCGGCGTCCGGGCGGCGGCGGTGATCCTGGGCACAGCGCCTCCTCCGGACAGCGCGGGGGCCGCGGCGGTGATTTGCAGGCCTCCGCTTCTTCTCCCACGATCCCGAGGTCGCGGCGGTGAGTTCTGGTCATGACGCTTCTTGGGCACAGGGTGCTTTTCTCCTCACAGCGCGGGGCCCGTGGGGGTGATCTGGACACAAGGTGCTTTTCTCCTCACAGCGTGGGGCCCGCGTGGGTGATCTGGAAACCCGGCGCTTTTCTCCTCACAGTGCGGGGCCCGCGGGGGTGATCTGGACACAGGGCGCTCTTCTCCTCACAGCGCTCACAGCAGGGGCAGATAGTTGGCACTCAGCGCTTGGCAGGGGATAGCGCGTTACCTGGTGATCCCCCAGTATTCTTCAAAGGTCGCGATAGCGTTGTTACAAATTCTTGGTTATCACAACAGTTTGCTTGTAGTTGCTTGGGTTGTGGTTACTTGAGGGGAAAGGGGGTTGAGTTGGTGGGCACAAGAGGCAGGTAGGTGCCCTTCAGGCACACTGGAGATGGTTCCCTGGGTCCCCTCACGCTGGGCAAGGTCAGCAGGTGGAAGGTGTTCCTCATCTATCTTAGCACAGCAGTGCCTCAGCCCAGTCAGTACCAGTAGTGTAGGTCTCCCTCCTAGGCCCAACAGCCTGTACTCCGGCAGAGGTTCCCCCAGGTCCAGTGGTGCCCCAACTGACTAACTAGGTTTCCTTCCAAACCTCTTATACCCCTAGGTCAGGTGACCCTCCTGAAAGGCGGCAAAACATAACTCCTCCCTGAGCTGGAAGGTTCTAGAAGCTTCCCTCATGTCTGTCTCTGAGGCCCAGAGGCGGGACGGCATGGATACTGTAACATTATGTCCCAGCCTGATCCTGACTACTGGTGCGTGTATGTACAATGGCCACTCCGCAGTAGCAGGGGCCTGTGGCAGCCATCTTATTAGGAGAGAGCACCTGCACCTCAGCACTGTTTGGCAGTGGTAAGGCGCCCAGAGACCTAGGTCCAACAAAAAGGTAGTGGTAAAAAATGAGGCGCAAAGAGAAAAAAAACGGGGTAAGACCACCCTAGGGCTGACAGGTCTAACATATGCGTTAGTGAAACAAACTTACCATAGATACATTTTTGAGAATTCTGTTTTTGAGGAACTTAATTTTGTGTGATAAATTTTGCTCAAATAAAAATGTCAGTCTGTGAAAAACTTCACAAGGGCTGCTCATCCAGTCTGGTACCGAGGATGTACAATTGACGAAGTTTGTTTGGATGGAGAGAGCGTTTTCTGACAGGGGAAGGATAAGTTGTTGATTCTAAATACGTCATAGCAGATGGTGCTGGTGAGGGGGGCCATGTGGGCGTTGAGCTGGGTGATGCTCAGGGAGGAGCCTTGGAGGACGTCACAGATAAGGCTGGTTGCGTTCGAATGGTAAGAGGCTAGGATGCCCAACTGGGTGCTTCCAGAAAGGGTGGGAGTGATCCATCGTATCACCAGGCCATGAATTCCGACCCCGTGGAGACATTGGATAAGGTTGGGGTGGAAGACAGTTTTGAATGATGCAAGAGGTCTAATAGATTGAGGGCTGTTGTGTAGCCTTGATAAGGCGAATCTCATCGGGAGCTGCGATGAGGGAGGGTTTCCCAAAGAAATGGTATGAGAAAACAGAATGCAGTTTGTTTCTAAAGAAATGTGTTAGTTTCAGTGGCGTAGCTAGACCTACTGCCACCCGGAGTGGCCCCTAAGTTTGCCGTCTGGTGCAGGTAAGAGCGGGGGGATTGAAGTGACCAACGCGCCACTTGTTCCGGGGGGATGGTGGTAGTTGACAGACATGACTCGCTCACCTCTGCTGCCCTCAAATTTTAAATGTGCCCCTCCCCCCCCCCCAGCTACGCCACTGGTTAGTTTTTGGCCGAGTGCTGTATCAAGCATCATATGAAATATCTATTTCACCCTCATACCAATTGCAGAACTGATGAACAGGATTTTAGAGAAATGTAACTGGTGTGCAGTAAAGAGCGGGATGGATGTTATAATGGCAGTGAATAGCATATTGTGGTCACATCGCACTACACTCAACATGGTTAGTGGAAAGAGCCATTTGTGGTTTTGCGTGAAAGGAAACCAGTACCCAGCTTGGATGAGGAAATGGCATCAAAGGGATGAAATGAAAGGATCGGTAATGAGAACTGTTGTGTATTAGAACAAGGTTAAACAGGTCTATGATAATAGACACCAGGTAAAAGACTACTCCTAAGGTAATAGTCAGGGATAGGGTGCATATAAAGAATCCCAAATATGTTTCAAAAGGAAATTTCAAATTTACCCCCACCCCTTTCAAAGTTAAAGAAGTAAGAGGTGATGCTGTAAGAATACATTGGAGTGAGTGGTGGAATATGGAAACTGTAGTTAAGTACAAAGATTTATAACCTAAGGAGCAAACTGAATGAGGTAAGAAAGCATCCGAGAGGATGTAGGGAGTTCCATGGAATACAGATTGCAGTTGGGCAGCTAATGTTAATATGAAAAATGAGGCATAGATCGATGGAAATGAAATATCACCATTATTAACAGATTGGTGATATTTACATTATTGGTGAAAGCAGATTTATTATTACTATTTTACTTATGGCACTTTTAGAAGTGGGCATTTCTGTGTGCTGATGCATCTTTGTGCCCTGCCTGGATGTGTATTGACAGTCTGATTCTGACTGACAGGGGAGAGGGGATGCCCATTCACTCCAGCCAGTCACAAGGGGGATTGAGGTGTGTCCTGCCTTTCCAGGGTGACTCAGTGCTAGGCTGAATAGACCTTGGTTGAATGTTGAGTAGCGGGAGGAGTTTTCCCTTGCACCTGAATAGGCCTGGTCTGCATTTGGAGTGGTGGGAGGAGTAGCACCTTCACCTGAATAGGGCATTGCATGCCTTCCTCAATGCTGGCTCCACCTCCCTGTGGTGTGTCTGGGGCCTGGGCTTTCAATGTAAATGGGGGTGTTGCGCACTTCAATGTAGTGTTTGAAGTGCCCCCCAGAGCAAAGACATTGCACTATAAATACAGGGGCTGGGACCCCATGATAGTAGAGAAGACACTGCGTGGGACTTGCAACCAGCTGCTGCTGGCCCTACAGACTGCACCTGGCCAGAAGGAACTGTCATGCTGCCAGGAGGAACCGCCATTGAACTTCCTTATCTGTTGTGCTGACCTGTGGCCTGTTGGGGCTGCAAGAAGGACTGCCAGCTTCTTTGCAAGGACTCTGTGTGCTGGCCTGCTGCATCCACCCTGGCGCCCCCAGTGACCTCCTAGTACTTGGTGGCCTGCCCTGTGGGTGGAAGAAACCTTGGGCAAGCGCTTTAATGTGCCTCTTTCCCAGCAGTGGCTAATTGTTCCTTATTCCAAGGAGCCAGGAGTTGCCAAGCGCAGGCTGCGCGTCTTGCCAAGATAAACTGGCACCTGCGGTTTAGTTTTGCGGCTCAGCTCATGTGGAGGGCTTCATACTGGGTCACTCTGAATTGTAGGGCTGTTTTTGACTCATACTATCCACCGCGTGGTGATCACTGCTCCCGGGGAGAGGATCAGTGTTTGAACTGATCCCGTGGGTGATTGTTGTCTCCAAGTGAGTGAGGAGCCATCTGGTGGTCTAGGGCTCCCCTCAGTGTGCTGGGCTCCCGTGGCAGGAGAAGCGCCGGCAGCATTGCGGACAACCCCCTTCAGTGGGGCCCTGTCTCAGGGAAGTGATTGTGGCGGCTGCAACCGGAACACAGGAGAGGCGGAGGTCCATTGTCGATAGAGCCTGGGTGTGGGCGTGGTCAGGGGAGGCCCGAGCCTCCCAGCCACCCCAGGACAACGAGCAGCGTGACACAGGAGAGACTCGCATCCTTCCCAAAGGAGACCCGCTGAGGGCTCCCGATGCATAGGTGGTGCTCCGCTCCCTTTCAGGCCGCAGAGCCAACCGGGGACGTGGGGCTGCTTACAGTCCCCGCTGCATTCCTGGATTTCACTGGAGGTATCAGGCTCATTTCAAGGACCCGCCGCAGGGCTGAAGCAGGTATGGGCCGGAGGTCTCGTCACTCCAGCCAGCTGCCGTAGGTCAAGTCAAGCGGGGGACCCAGCAAGGTCACCCCACGGACGGGGGTAGTAAGTACTTCCCCCCACCCCATTTTTGTACATACCTGGGGACATAGTTTTGCTGGCATCTCGGGGTAAACCTTGACGTATGCCCCCACTCCTCATTTGAAAAGAGGAGGTGCATCAGAGGTCTTAATTGGGATCGGTGATTACCACATTTCTGGTTGCAGGCGGGCAGGTGGCCCAGAAGCCTACCAGGAAGGGGTCAGGATAGTAAGCATTAACTCAGAAGTTGCATTATATATGCAGTGAAGATGTTGCTATAATGTGTGCAACCTACACGCCTTTACTGGAGTGCATTATTTGTGATGTTATGACAATTGTCGAATTGGCCAAGTGATTTGTGTAATATATGTGACATCATGACAAGTGCCTAGTGGCACAAATGATTTATGTGATTGTGATCTAATGTGAATTATGAATAATACAAAGGATATTTTTATAACCTTGTGTAGAGTTCTTTTTGTGGTGTGCCTAGTGTGCCACTGGTATGTGTGTGTCTTGCATAAACGCTTTACACATTGCCTCTGGGATAAGCCTGACTGCTCTGCCAAGCTTCCAAGGGGGTGAGCAGGGGTTATCTTCAGTGTGTAACTCCCTTGCCCTGACTAGAGTGGTGGGTTCCGCCTGTCTTAGGTGCATACCCTGGCCAACCAGAAACCCCATTTCTAACATTGGTTGTCAGCGGTGAGGATAGGACTTGTGTTTGCACAGTACCACAGTGAAGCATGGTTGCACTACAAACTCTGCATTTAGACAATCACATGTTTGGGTTTTTCTCCTGATTTTTCTCTCATTAGTCATTTTTTATTGTGTACTCCTGCTTCAGCTCGTAAGCCTAGGAATCTTGTGTTGCACTTGTGTATTTAGTGCCTAGCCAAAACGTAATCTACCTGTGACCTAAATGACCTGTTGAAATACAATCTGGAGGAGTTAAAAGTGTTCTGCAGGGAGAGGAAAATAGTAGTGACTGCAGAAGACACCAAGCTAGGCCCTCATAAAGTCATATTCAAGTAGCAAGAGGTTGAATGGAAACATGAGTAGTCTGAGTGGAATGGTTCCCAGTCGGCATACCAAGAGGGTGGTGGTTCTGAGGGAGACCCTGGGGAGTCTAGAGAGGAGGGAGGAAATGACTGGGCAAGGACGCCAGTAGGTTGTGAGGACCCCGTGGAGAGGGAGTCCCTTGCTGGGTCTTGTGCCAGGAGTAGTGTCCTCTTCCTTTCTCTGTCCCCAGAGAAATTGGTGCACAGCAGGGAAGAAAGGGAGCATCAGCTGGCATTGGAAAGGCTCAGATTGGAGCATGCCAAGGAGCTAGCGCAGCTGGTTGTGGAGGAGAAAGGCTGATGTGGAGAGATCCTTAGTTCAGGAGAGGATGGCGGAGGCAGAGAAGGCCTTCGCCAGAGAGAAGCTAGCTCTTCAGGATAGGTTGTCCCCTGAGTGTAGTTTCAACATTCTGGATTCACCAGTGAGGGTGGAGTCCAGTGGTGGCAGCAATATTGTGTCCAGTGTAGAAAGTTCCACTCCCAGATCCCAGAGCGTGGTACCTAGTTCCCAGGAGCAGGGTGTCACCCCTGAAGGGTATAGGTTGAGGTTCAGGGGCAGTAGGAAACTGTCTCACAAGTCTTGGCACGAGTTTGTGGAAGAATGTTGTGATGCACTGAAGGGTTGAGTAACTGGTAGCACAGCAAACAATTATGAAGGGCTGTTCAATCTGATTGTCAGAGAGCACATGTTCCGTTGTTGTTTTCCAGGGCTATGCCAACACCTGTTGGAGTGTGAGCTCTCTGATCCCAGGGAGCTTGCACAGGAGGCAGTCCTCTAGATGAGTATCAGAGGGTCTGTAAAGGCATTTGGGAGTGATCCTAAGAGGAGTGGCTCAGGTATTTCCCAACCGACGGTGGTGGGAAATGTTCGTAGTAGCCAAGATAGGTCCCAATGCAGTGGGATGGGTGAAGAGACCCACGTCATGTCTCAGAAGAGAAGGAGTGGGCATGGGGTGTGCCCCAAGGTGCCCAAAGCCCAGTCCAAGAGCCTGGTTGGTTCCACGAGTGAACGCCAGGAGGGGAGCCTGGTCTGTACTGGAAGGTCAGCCGCTGAGGGGGATCTCCTAGTGTCAGGAGAACTTGGAGGGGCATCTGTAAGCAGCGTTCCACCAGTTCTGGTGTCTGGCAGCACAACTCCTGAGTGGAGGGTGTGGAAGCCCAGATTGAGGGGTGAGAGGGGAAGGTAGTCCCCAGTGGGAGAACCAGTGGGTCAGGGGCCAGCTCTGAGGTTAGAACTCCCCAGGAATGACCATGGTAACACCGCTTCTGGTTTGGGGGGTCTTCATGCACTGTCAGATGTGCAGGGGTCGGGAGATCAGCGCCAGGCAGACTGTAACGCAACACATGAGGTATGTGTTACCCTTGGGGCGCAGGTGTGCTCCCCAGGAAGTCCTGGCTTGCCAGGCACATGTTCAGTCGCAGGGTGTAGTCCCTGGGTTGGGAGGCCAGGTTCAGGAGGTAATGTCTGACCTGGAGGGAAGGACAACTGCTAGCAGTGTCCCTACCATTTTGTCTTCTGAGGGTACCACTCCAAGTGGTAGGGTACAGAACTCTGGAAGGGGGTGATGGGGGAGGGAGTACTCGCCTCTGGCCCTGGTTCAAGCTGAGGGTTTGGTCCCTGGGTTGGGAGACCATGTGCAGGGTAGAAATCCTGAACTGGTGGGAGAATTGTGTGGGAGGGCTGATACCAGCGCCCTAACAGTTTTAGGTTCTGGGGGTACCTCTCCTAGGAGGAGGGTACAGAACCCTAGAAGAAGGGGTACGGGATGAGAGCCTCGCCCATAACCCCTGGTCAGGCTGAGGGTGCAGACTCTGGTTTGAGGGAACAGTGGCAGAGTAGAACTGCACTGATGAGAGGAAGAGTGGGGCAAGGATACTATGTATCTGGGGCTACCGCCCCCACCCTGTGAGATGGCAAGGACCAGAGACCCCTGGATGGCCTAGTGCCTGGTTCTGGCTGCAGACAGCTAAGGAGTCCCCATGGGTTAGCTTAGTTGGTCCTGAGAGCAGAGACAGAGGAATCCACACCGGTTCAGATTGGTGTAGAACTGGAATGTGCCCCTGAAGTTGCAGGCCAGGGTCCATGTTCTATCGCCCCAAACAGGGAAGCCCATCAAGGTATTGATTAGTCTACCCTGGCTTTAGGCTGGAAAGTAGTTGTGTTGGACATGGCCCTTTTTGCAGGGTCATCCCAGAACAATTTGCCTTCCTCCTGTATTTTCTCTGACCTGTTCTTGGTGGGTTTATGACTCTGGGCACTTTATCATTGCTGATCACTGCTAAAGTGGATGTGCTCTCTCTTGTAAACTTGGTAAGATTGGTCTACACCTATTTGGCATGTTTAATTTACCTGTAAGTCCCTTGTACAGTGGTATCCCATATACCCAGGGCCTGTAAATTAAATGCTACTGGTAGGCTTGCAGCGCTGCTTGCACCACCCACCGAAGTAGCCTTTCAAACCTGTCTCATGCCTCTGCCACTGCAGGGCCTGCGCACGCAGTTTACTTCCGCCGTGACGTGGCATATGAAGTGGTTGCTACACCTGCCATTCCCCTTTTACTACATATCAGTCACCCCTAAGGTAGGCCCTAGCTATCCCTATTGGCAGGGTGCTGTGTAGGTAAAAGGTAGGACATGTGACTTAAATGTGTGGCATGTCCTACTAGTGGCAACCAGCCTATTTGGTTTCTCACTGCTGTGAGGCAGTCCTCTCAAAGGTTTGCATTGGGGATTCTATGATATGTGCTTCAGTGGTAATTTCTGATCTGAGAGGGGTAACGTGACTATGTTTGATATGTTTGGAATAGTAGTGATAAATCCTGCTTATTGGTGAAAGCAGATTTATTATTACTATTTTAAAAATGCCACTTTTAGAAGTGGGCATTTCTGTGTGCTGATCTGTCTTTGTGCCCTGCCTGGATGTGTATTGACCGTCTGGTTCTGACTGACAGGGGAGAGGGGATATGCTTTCACTCCATCCAGTCACAAGATGGGTTGAGGTGTGTCCTGACTTTCCTGGCTGACTCAGCGCTAGGCTGAATATACCTTGGCTGAATTTAGAGTTGTGAGAGGAGTTTTCCCTTGCACCTGAATAGGCCTGGTCTGCATTTGGTGTGGTGGGAGGAGTAGCACCTGCACCTGAGTAGGGCTGTGCCTGCCTTCCACAATGCTAGCTCTACCCCCTGTGGTGTGTCTGGGGCCTGGGCTTTCACTGTGAATGGGGGTGTTGTGCACTTCAATGTAGTGTTTGAACAAAGATATTTCACTATAAATACAGGGGCTGTGACCCCATGAGAGTAGAGAAGGCACTGCGTGGGACTTGTAACCAGCTGCCGCTGGCTCTACAGACTGCACCTGGCCAGAAGGAATGGTCATGCTGCCAGAAGAAACCGCCATTGAACTCCCTCGTCTGTTGTGCTGACCTGTGGCCTGTTAGGGCTGCAAGAAGGACGGCCAACTTCTTTCCAAAGGCTCTGTGTGCTGGCCTGCTGCATCCACCATGGCTGAGTGCCCCCAGTGACCTCCCAGGGCTTGGTTGTCTGCCCTGTGGGTGGAAGAAAGCTTGGGCAAGTGCTTTATTGAGCCTCTTTCCCAGCAGTGGGTAATTTTTTCTTATTCCAAGGAGCCAGGAGTTGCCATCCTGGCTGTGCATCTTGCCAAGATAAACCGGCACCTGCGATTTACTTTTGAGGCTCAGTGCATGTGGAGGGCTTCATGCTGGGTCACTTTGCATTGTGGTGCCGTTTTTGACTCATACTACCCACTGCGTGGTGAGCGCTGCTCCTGGGGAGAGGATCATTGTTTGAACTGATTTCCTGAGTTATGGATGGCTCCAAGTGAGTGAGGAGCAGTCTGGTGATCTCGGGCTCCCCTCAGTGCACTGGGCTCCCATGGCGGGAGAAGCGCCGGCATTGTGGACAACCCACTTCAGTGGGTCCCCGTCTCAGGGAGGTGATTGTAGTGGCTGCAACCGAAACACAGGAGAGGCAGAGGGCTGTTGTCAATCGAGCCTGGGTGTGGCGTGGTCAGGGAAGGCACGAGCCTCCCAGCAGCCCCAGGAAGACAAGCAGCCTGACACGGGAGAGTCTCGCATCCTTCCCAATGGAGACCTGCTGAGGGCTCCCGACGCATTGGTGGTGGTCTGCCCCCTTTCAGGCCACAGAGCCAACCAGGGGCGTGGGGCTGCTTACAGTCCCCGCTGCATAACTGGATTTCGTTGGAGGTATCGGGCTCATTTCAAGCCCCGCTGCTGGGCTGAAGCAGGTGCGGGCCGGCAGCCTCACCACTCCCGCCAGCTGCCATAGGCTGAGTCAAGCGGGGGACCTAGCGAGGTCACCCCACAGACGGGGGAAGTAAGTAATTCCCCCACCCCATGTTTGCACATATCTGGGGACATAGTTTTGCTGGCATCTCGGGGTAAACCTCGACGGAGGCCCCCGTTCCTCCTTTGAAAAGAGGAGGCACATCGGAGGTGCCGATTGGGATTGGTGATTCCCGCATTTCTAGTGGTAGGCGGGCAGGTGGCCCAGAAGCCTAACAGAAAGGGCTGAGGATAGCAAGCATTAACTCAGAAGTTGCATTATATGTGCAGTGAAGATGTTGTTATAATGTGTGCAACATACACGCCTTTACTGGAGTGCATTACTTGTGATGTTATGATAATTGCCCGATTGGCCAAGTGATTTGTGTAATCCATGTGACATCATGACAAGTGACTAGTGGCACAAATGATTTATGCGATTGTGATCTAATGTGTCTTTATGAATAATACAAGAGATATTTTTATATAACCTTGTGTGGAGTTCTTTTTGTGGTGTGCCTAGCATGTCACTGGTGTTTGTGTGTGCATTGTGCAAACGCTTTACACATTGCCTCTGGAATAAGCCTGACTGCTGTGCCAAGCTACCAAGGGGTGAGCAGGGGTTATCTTCAGTGTGTAACTCTCTTGCCCTGACTAGAGTGGTGGTTCTGCCTGGCTTAGGTGCATACTTTGGCCAACCAAAAACCCAATTTCTAACAGTATTCATATGATGAATAATTACTATTACATATACTAAAATAGAACATGGTGATACGTTTGTTTGAGGAGTATGCCTACTGTACATGGAATCAAGAACCCAACCCACAAATATACTAGCACATCTTGTGAATAAATGTTGGAATGTGATTTATTAGTAGGTGTAGGTCAGTACCTACAACTAGCAATAAGGTCAACATCCCAATATAAGGTCCAGTCAAGGTCTCAATAAATTATTCCCTTGCTCAACCCTTGGTAGCTAGATACAGGTGTATAAAGCATTACACATAATACAAATACAAAACCAGCTTATAAAAATAGGAAATAATTTTATGATTAAAATGACATCAAAATAACAAAATTCCAATGAACGGAACCGGAGATATGAATTTTTAAATATTACACACGTTTTAGTGCCTAAAAACAGAAAGCACCAATGTGGGACATCTGATTGCGCATACTGGGATAAAGACAAAGTTTCAGGCCAACCACAATGAGCATGGATACAATGAGCGCTAGGCCCCGGTCAAATGTTTACCTTGTGACTTAGTCACTTTTTTGGAGCTTTTTCTCTCGACGTCGAGTGAGGCTTCTCTTCAGGCCGGGGTTCAAGTCGACGACGGCGGCTTGGTACAGCGCAAAGCCTTGATGAAATCCTGGAAGTCTGAGCTCCAGAGCTTTCAGCGGGATGAAACTGAAATCCAGGGCGGGTTGCAGTTCGACAATGGCAGCTTGACTCTCGGTAATGGGTCGATTAACATTTGGAGCTTATTTTTTCAAAAATGCTCCACAGTTCTCTAAACTTCTGGAACTTCTTTCAGAAGGTCCTTTTTGGGTTCCAAAGTGTCCACAACACCAATCCAAGGTTCCAGAAGCTCTGAGTTGCTCCTTGGTATATTGCGACTATATTTCCCACAATGCACCTGGTCAAATCCTTTAAGTCCACTGGACGCCATCCAGCTGGGTTCTTCTTGATGGAGATGATGCAGATGGAGCTCTTTCAACCTGTTGCTTGCAGGGAGTCCACTCCTTCAACTTTCCAAGCAGGGCAAAGTCCTTTTTGGTCTGAAGACCAAAGTGTGCAGCAGGCGCAGTCCTTATGAGTGCAGTCCTCTCTTGTACAGTCCAAGGGCCTAGCAGGACAGTCCTTCTTCTGGTAGTTTGCAGGCAGGGATCTGAGTTGCTGGGCAGCTCGCCCATATTTATCCAGTGTTCCTGGGTGACAAGCAGAGGGGCACCCCTGACAAATGGGATACAGGTTACCACACAGACGTATGACAGCTTCTCCAAAGTATGGCATATTCTTGTCCCAGAAAGCACTGTACTTTAAAATTCAAAATGGGGAAACTTTCTTGTGGAGGTTAAGATCTAGCTAAGCCAACCCAGTGGTGTGACTAAGTTTCCCTAACACTCTCCTTTCAGCCCACTGCTAATTCAAATACTGTAGCTCCTGTCTGGCTGGAGGTAAAGGGAGAGGGGGTGAGCCTGAGTCCTGTCCTGTCATTCCCTCTTTGAAGACCAGGTTGGCTACCCAGTCCCCTTCCTGCCTTTTGCTCTGCTGCTTGCAGATCTCCTCCCACCAAATATCCGTGTCTCTATCCAGGCCACTTCACACCTCATCAGAGCATTTTATTTCAGTCTGTCAAAGGCCGGCCAATCCGGAGAGGCTGCTGGAAGGCTGGATTTTAGCACATCTGAAAGGCAAGTTCTATAACTTCTTTTCTATGATAGTTATAATAAATCTAACCTTGGCAAGTTGTTGGATTTAGTCTAACTGTAATTTTCATACTTTGAAGTAAGTTTTTAGCTCACTTCTATCGATAGTTTTACTTTTTCCCATGTTAGCCTATGGAGCCATTGTGCTACAATGGGGAAAAACTAAATTGGCAGTTTTTCCCTCACCAAGGCATATACAACACCTTTTAAAATGTCCATGCTTATAGTTACAAGGCACACTACCCCTGGGGCACTTTGGGGAAGCCTTAGGGTGACATATGTAAAAGTAAGGTAGTTTAAGACTTTGGAAGTACCTTTAATTGCAAAGTAAAATTTGCATATAATTTACTTTTAAAAGCAGCCTTCAAAGCAGTGCTGCATTTAAAATGACCATCAGAAGTAGGGGATAAGCCCATTTATCATTTACTGAACAGCACATACAAAATCTGATCTCAACTCCTTCTCCCTTCTCGTCAATAACATTAAGTAATTCGGCTAAACAGCAGAACGAATCAGAAAAACTCACTCGTCTCCACAAAAAGCATATACGCATGGAATTGCATGGACACTTTCTGCTTGAGCCTCTAAAAGCAGGAACTATCCTTTGGGGACTTCAAGTCAAAAATATCCCAGTTATATTTACAGAAGATCCGGAGTATAAGAAATGGTTCAGCTTTATAAGCACAAAATGTAGTTGAGACCTTATGGTTCACACAATCGAGACGCGCAAAGAATTTGCCAAAAAGAACTAGAAGAGTTGGGGGCGGAGCTTGCTGCAGCGCAAGATGGCCGCGTAGAAGAAGAGCTCCGCGAGCCATCGGTGCCACAAACCTAAGATCCTGGCAATCTGGACTCGAAAGCTTCACCCACACAACTGACGGAGATCCGCTAGACCCGGAGCACCGATTGACACCTCCTTGTCGGGAACGGAAGCACAGAAGCCCTCGCGGACTGCGGTGAGGGGGCCGGCCCGGAGGCCGCGCGGCCGAGCTAGGTGTCCAAGCGGTGGGGCCGCGCCCGCCCGGTGCACTCACCAGCGCTCCTGCCTGACAGAAGGAAACCCGAGACCCACCCGCGGGGCTCCCGTACGCCGATTGCGGCTGGTCCGGGCGTCTGGGCTGTTGCGGCCGCCCCCGGTGCGGGACCTGACACTACTGGGGCCTGGCTGTGCTGCGTGGCCTGCGGCCTGGTTGGGACGCCGGCCGGCGCTGGGCTGCGGGGCCCGCGGATCGCTGTATCGGCTCGCTCCTTCCTGAAAGCCTTTGAGGATCACCACTAAACCACGGAGGTTGGCGCTAGGTGATCTGCCACTTTCTGGTGCCGCATGAGCCCACGTTGACTTCACTGCTGGGCGCCCCGTGGGGGGAGGTGCTGTGGAGGAGGTTGAGGCTTGCGCGTAGAGAGCGCCCCGGCTGGGGCGGGTGCCCTGTGTCCTCTCTGCTGCTGGCCGGTGCAGCGTCTTGGCGCTGTGGACCCCCCCGGGGGACTGGACCACCTGGTACTTGGGCACTTGAGCAGCTGCTGCCCCGGGTGCTGCTAACTGAGTCGTAGCGCTCGGCCCGTCGGACCTCCCAACACTTACTCCGCGCCCACCTGATTGCCCCAGGGTCTTCAATATGGGCAAGGTGGATAAAACACAATCTCGCCTCCAGTTCAACGCCAAAGACACTCGATCTAAACAGGCGGAGCGGGCGCGCTCAGCTGACTCAGGCGCAGATCACTCAGAAGACGACCCCACAGAGGTAAAACAAATGCTCGTCTCTATTCAAAAAAGTCTCTTAGCAATGGATGGGAAGATCGACTCTGTGGTGTATCGATTAGATAGAATGTCTGAGCGTCTTGACAAGCAGGCGGAGCGTACGGATATGGCCGAACGCAGGATCTCCGACGTGGAGGAGGCCCAGACTGAAGCGGACCAGGTACAGAAACAAATGGCTAAAACCCTTGCTGTGCTTCAGGACAAGGCGGAGGATTTGGAGGCTCGCTCCCGTCGCAGCAACATCCGTATAACGGGCCTGCCAGAGTCCACCCCAATGGGCAATACCGAACAATTCACTGAAAAATTGCTAATCTCTCTACTCGGCCGCGGAATATTCTCAGATCTGTTTGTGATCGAAAGAGCGCACCGGTCGCTTGGCCCGCGTCCCCTCCGGGTGCACCACCACGTCCAGTGATAGCCAAGCTCCTGAATTACCGCGACCGCGACTCTGCCCTGCGACGAGCCAGGGAATTGGGAGAGCTCAGGTACGAAGGCTCGGCGATCTCACTCTACCCGGACTTTACGGCCAAGGTCCAGGAAGCACGCAGGCTTTTCAACCCACTCAAGAGACAACTCCGGGACCATAACGTCCCCTACGCCATGCTGTACCCGGCGAGGCTGAAGGTTACTCTGGATGGCTCATCCCGCATCTTTCTTGATCCGAAATCCTTGCAGAAAGCCATGAAAGACATTCTCAAGAAATCTAGACAAGAGACTGCCCCGGAGCGCATGGCTGAGACATCGGAGGGCGCTACAGGAGGTTCCCTTGAGAACAATGACTAGACGGGAGGCAGTCGCCTTCATCCTGTATAGTATTGCTTTCCAATTTTCTCACATCAGTATTTCTGGCTCGGTAGCCCTGTTGGGATGGTTTGCCTGTTTTTTCAAATGTGTGGCTGGCCTCCCGGGCGCACTGCCCGCTAGAATCGTATATTGCCCATGGTGTAAGTCACAGTGACATGCCTGACGCCCTAGATGGCTAATGTTGATTTCCCTGTGGGCGTTTGGTACCCGCATTCTTGTTCATGTTTTCTGTTGTGGATAATTCGCTTCCGTTGGATGTCTTACTTTTCTGAAAGTACTGTTTAATGCTCTGCACCTGATAACCTGGTCTGAAGCGGTTGCTTCTTATTGACAGCTGATTGCCGTTCTATGCATAATTTTTTGTGGCTAGAAGCCGATGGTTACTCGTAGCGCTTTGGTAACATCCGCCCCTGCGTGTTACACACACTATGGCTAGCCGCCATATCTCTTTAGAGGGGGGTAGGGGGGTTTGAATAGGCAGTGCCACGATTGGGGTGACATGGCGTGGGAGGGGGAGGGGTTCCACATGGTTATTTGTGTTTTTTGTGTCATTGTATCTTTATTGTGTTTGGTATTGTTTATTGCGACACATATGTAATGGAATACATAAAGCGTCCTTCACAAGGTTGTATTACCGAATCAAAGCCTCTGGGCGCTCTTAGACAGCTTCTTATGCACTACTTTACTTTGGATGATGGAGGCTAAATTAAGATTTTTGACCTGGAATGTTAGAGGTCTTAATGACCAACGTAAAACGCGGAAGGTGATGTCGTATGTCACCAGACACTCTATAGACATCGCCCTCTTACAGGAAACACACCTCCCATTGACACACCTCTCGCAGGCTCGAGGCGGGATCCGTGGTGTAATTCACGCTGCGGGCTTCACCTCGCATGCACGGGGGTCCTCACATGGGTCAACCCCAAATCACGCCTTACGCTCGAAGAACTACATACAGACACTAACGGCAGGTATGTGATGACTAGATGTAGGGGGAAGGGTCTGGATTGCATCCTGGTTAATGTGTATGGTCCCAACTACGACTCCCCCAGTTCTTTCGCGACTTACTAGCCCTGGCACGACAACTGCCAGATATCCCGCAGCTATGGGGAGGGGACTTTAATTGCACTCTTAATCCGGACTTGGACAGGTCGGGAGGCCCAGCGAGGCGCCGCTCACAGGCAGCGGAGACTCTCCTAGATGCCCTAACGGAGTTGCATTTAGCTGATGTTTGGCGAGTCCGGTCGGGGACAGCAGGTGGCTACACTCACTACTCTGCCCCCCATGACCTTCATACCCGGATAGATTACTGGTTTCTGGCTGGTTCTCTTAGACAACAAATACGTGACTGTGAGGTCCTCCCACGTACTTATTCGGACCATTCCCCCTGCTCTTCACTCTGGCTACCTCCGCCAAGCGGCCCCTCCATTTACATGGCGTTTCCCCCTTACGCGCTGCTAGACGAGGCCTTCAAGGCAGAAATGCTTGAGGCAATGGAGACCTTTTACGTCCAACTTGGGCTCGGTTCCACACTTTGCCACAATTTGGGAGACCTTCAAGGTGTATGTCCACGGAGTGGCCATATCCAAACATTCAGGGGTGTTAAAATCAATAAGAGGAAGGCTGACTCTCTTGGAGCAAAAACTCTTGGGGCTAGAGAGAGACCTGTGTGACTCCCGTGATCCTTTGGGGAGGGCGACCCTGAAGGAGACACTTGAGGAGTATCACGTGGAAGCCGACCGGGAGCTCAAGCTGATGGGCAAATATGCGGTGGCTAGAGTGTATGGAGAAGGTGAACGACCGGGCACGACTTTGGCGAATCTCATGAGGGGACGCCGTGACACTATGCAACCTATACAGCTAAGTTCAGAAGGTGGGGAGACCATTGTAGACCCCGAGGGGGTAGCAGACCAATTCCGGCAGTATTACGCTGATCTTTACAGAGCCCGATCGCACGCGAATCCCTCCGACATGCGTGAGTACCTAGAATATATTCAGTTACCCAGACTGCTGGACTCTCACAGAGAGTACCTGATGCGCCCTCTTGAGGCGTGGGAAATACATACTGCCTTGTCCACCATGCGTTCGGGTAGTGCGCCGGGGCAGGACGGGCTCACAGTGGGTTTCTACAAAGAATTCAAGGACCTCCTGATCCCCCACCTACTTACTCTATTTGAGGAAATGGCTGAGGAGGGCAGCATGCCCCCCTCGATGAGAGAGGCGCTCCTGGTTGTACTACTGAAGCCTGGGAAGCCCCCGCACCACTGTTCCTCTTATCGGCCACTCTCCCTTTTAAATGTGGACACAAAAATCTTTGCTAAAATACTAGCAAACAGACTGAGCCCCCTAATGACAACCCTTGTGGGTGCTTAGCAGGCCGGTTTTATACAGGGACGTACGCTTACATATAATCTACGTACAGTCTTCGCTACAATTCAACATACTAAGCCAGACACTCAGGCCTCGGCGATTTTTTTAGATGCTGAAAAAGCATTTGATTCTGTAGAGTGGCACTTCATGCTACTGACCCTGGAAAGAATGGGGTTAGGGGGGGTCTTTATACGCCTAATCAGCACACTATACACTGACCCGAGAGCTCGTGTGCGGGTGGGAGATGTAGTCACTAATCCCCTGCAGATATCCCGAGGCACCAGACAAGGATGCCCGCTCTCCCCACTGCTCTATGCACTGGTGGCGGAGCCCCTCGCCTGTGCAATGCGTGAGTACCACAGCCACAGAGGGATTAGGTTTCCAGGGTATAATCTCATAATATCTGCGTATGCGGATGACACCTTGCTTTACATTCGCGACCCAGCTCAAAATGTCTCTCCTGTTCTCCGCGAGGTGGTGCGATTCGGTGAATTTTCTGGCTTGAAAATTAATTGGGGAAAGTCGCTCATATTCCCACTCACCCCGGCGACCACCCCTGACGAGTTGGACTTCCCCCTGCAGTGGACCACGGACCCGGTGCGGTATCTGGGAGTACAGGTTCACACGGATCCTGATCGAGTGTTTCGGGAAAATTATGGCCGCGCCATTGATACGCTAGAGGACGATATTGCGAGGTGGGTCCGTCTCCCCCTCTCCCTCCTTGGCAGAATCTCTCTCATGAAAATGGTTGTCCTCCCTAGGTTTTTATTTCTATTTCTCAATGTCCCGATGGTACTGCCTGCACAGTTCTTTAAGACATTACGGACTCTGCTGATTGGCCTGGCTTGGGCTCATAGACCGCCGCGGGCAAGTTGGTTGACCCTCACCTTACCATACTCTATGGGAGGGCTTAATGCCCCTGATTTTGATTTATACTATCGGGCAGCCCAGGCTTCACATGCATATTACTGGTTACATCAACAGTCGCCCCCCCCGCATTTGCTCATAGAGCGCTTGTCGTCTGCCCCGGCCCACTCGGTGACAACTCTGTTCCGTCCTCCGCGGCGCACTACAGGGGTCTTAGATTCGATAAATGCCACTACGCACGCCTGGAATAACTTGCTCAACCGACAAATGCTCTCCATACTATATTCCCCGGCCACCCCTGTTGCTTGGTGTGACTGGCTCCCAACCCTGACTGCACCAGAGGTTACAGCAGCACTTCACTCACTGGGGCTGGAAACTATTGGCGACTTTTTTGAGGACGGGGTGGGTAGGGATGGTGACGGCATACTACGGGTGGAACCCTTGCCATCAGTATTGACCTCATTCCAATACTTTCGGGCCCGCAGCGCGCTGAGAGGGCTGCTTGGGGAGGACCTACAGGAGCCCCCAGAAGTACGCTCCTTCACCGCCCTGCTACAGGCTAGCTCCCCGAAACGCATGGTCTCCCTGATTTACCATAGAACTCTGGAGCTGCGGCGATACACATATACTAAGGCAAGGCTGGCATGGCAGTCCGATTTGGAGATTTTGATAGATGACAGCATGTGGACATACTGTTGCGAAGCCACCAAGCGAATCTCGCTGAATGGCCGGCACCGCCTGGTGCAGTTCAAGTTCCTCAACAGGATTTATTACACACCGGCGAGGTTGCGAAGGTATGGGTTGCGCGAGACAGCTAATTGTGAGAGATGTAGGGCGAGTGAGGCTGACTTTATACACCTTGCCTGGTTGTGCCCCATTATTGCAGCGGTCACGTGTCCATGTCCCAAAATATATATTGGAAAGACAAACCAGCAAGCTAATCAACGAATAGTCCAGCATCGCTCTAGGATTAAAAAGCAGGTACTGACAGCCCCGATGGTCTCTCATTTTGTTGAAGAAAAGCATACTGAAAAAGACCTCAAATGGACAATACTAGCAGTGGTTAAGTCTACCCCACGAGGAGGCGATGTGGAAACAGCGTTACTACAGAAGGAAGCGTACCTCATTCTAAAATTCAACTGTACCTCAAAAGGCTTGAATGAAATGACTGAACTGTCAAAAATCCAATAGACATAACTGAAGGACCTCTACTACATTTTCCATAATGCAACTGAATGGACATACATATACCAACAGTTGATTTGAAATGCAGCGCTTAATAATTGCGCTTAGAGCGGAATGTCCAGTGCCAACGAAAAGCGTTTTAAAAACATCAACATTGAAAACTAGTGGTTGCGTGAACTACAATATCCAGAAACCACTCTGCCTAATACTCCCATTTTCTGTTAAAAAACTGCCTTAAGACAGCATGCAACCGGGAATGCTTGCGTCCCGATCAAGAATCAGACAGGACTTTTGCCTGCACTACGGAAAGATCGGCTGAAAGTAAAGCTCTCCGAGTGTCAAGTAAGCCTGTGGCCTTTTTAACAACAAGTGCGATGTAGCCATTAATAGCTTCAGGAGATGAGCAGTATTCCTTCGTATTTTCGTTCACAGAAAGAAAACTCCTGATTACTCATGAGGGGCCCCTGCATCTGAAAAACGAAATCACAGCGTTGTATTTAAAGTAAGAGACTACATGAAAGTCTGACCGAAAGCAATAAACACTTGTACCTTAATAGAAGCATACCCTATAAAGTGCTCTTTATTTGCCACAGGCGACCGCCCTCCCAGGGGAATCATTAACTTGGACTAAAATTGGAGAACTAATTAGATGCCAAATTTGGCTTTGATGAATGAATTCCCTCAAATCAGGTACTCCATAAGACTAAATACAACCCGATAGGAGACACAGAGAAGAGATTGAGTTCAGTAATTATCACATTTTTTCTTTATTAATTTCTAGATCGCACTATGTCACAGCCCTGAAGAGAGTCCCATGAATCAGTCTGGGGCTTGAAACGCGTCGGCACTTCTGTTCTTGCCGTTGAGGAATGAATAGCCATTGAACTAAGACAGTGTTGAGGGATATGTAACTTTGATTTAACCCCAACCCATCTCAAGTGCATTTCCAACGGCGCGCATCTCTCTAAAATAGCCATAAATCCTATGTAATGAGAGCGCCTCTCATTTAATGATTTTGAAACAATCGACTGGTGTAATATCTTCTGTGTTTTAATGTGAAATTGTTGGTGTGCACTATTTTGTTTTAGCTGTTTATTATGCACACAGCTTTTTTTGTTCATATTTGTACACAATTGTCTTGACTTGTTTGTAAAAAACAGTGTATCCTTGTTTCAGACGTAATGAAATGAAAAAATGATATATGGAAATTAAATGAAGAAATGGTTAAATAAATAACCAAGATCAAAGGAATCTAAGTTTGGTCTTTAGTCTGCCTAAAGATGATAGCAGCATTCGAAATGGTAGCTAGGCACTTTTTTGTACGCAATTAAAATGACAGCAGGCAACCCAACAGTGCACACTTAAATGCATTAAATCTACTAGGCCTCTAAACCTACATGCCCTACCATGTACTAGGGACTTACAGGTATTATCTCAGTACCAATTGTAATTATACTTAATTACAATTGTACTTTTAATCAGAGCACAGGCCCTGTGTCTGGTTAGCAGAGCTCAGGGCACAATCTGAGTCAGAAAACCAGCATCTAGTAGTCAAAACGGGGGCAAATATTGCCGGGACACTGCAAAAAGCCCTGGTCTCTTACAAATGTCAACATTTTGTTTTGTTCCATGCAAAGATAGAGAATGTACTTAATCAGCAGGTTGTGTATTGCTTGCTATCACAGGCGAGCAAGCCCTGCCTGGAGGAATTATCCACATTTTTCAGCAGATCAGGCAACAGACGGTTGTACGTAGCCAATTGCACATAGTCTGTGGTAGCAACAATGCATTCTGTGATGAGGGCGGTGTCCTTCTCAAAAGCCACTAAATCTAAAATCCGTATTTGTAAAGCGCGAACTACTCACCCTTACGGGTCTCAAGGCGCTGGGGGCCGTCGTGGAAATTAAGTGAGCTATTGCCCAGAGTCACATGGTGCTGAGCTGAGCTGCCGCCGGAGCCGGGGATCGAACCGTGAAACCCTGTGCTCCGAAGTCAGCTGCCCTGCCCGCTGCACCACACCTCTCCACCAGACTCTGACATGCAGTGAGTCAAGTCCCAACTGCCAGGACTATAAGCTGCATCTCCCCTCAAGTATTCTGAAACCCACTCTGGACACGGACCACATGGACTCTGCTGTTGTTTGTGCTTCCAACATGTGGAACTGAGTCTGCCCCTAACCCGCCTGGCTCTGAATGGTCATCCTGAAGGACCTTTTGGAGCTCAGCTGGTCAAATCTGGAAGCTCCTCGTCAGCCTAAAGGTTCAAGGGGGATGAACTCAGCACATAGAAGGCCATTCTACCACGTAGGAAACTACTTTTAAAAAAGAATGTGAGGTGTGTAGTAGACATGTGATCCTGGACACTGTAACTCATGTACCTGAACTCCGAAACACTACCAGTTCCACGTGCAGTTTACTGTTCCAGTGCTCTTCGTTTCCCACTGACTCATTCTTCATTACAGCTTGCTTCGGTGTTCATGATCAGTAACAGTGAAAGTGGAAAAGCTTTGAAAATTGTAGTCAAGTGCTGAAGTGAGGATTGCTATTCTCCAACATATAGTTTTGGGTTTGTGAATGGGTAGCAATCACAATCAGTGCATTTTTGTAGAACATTGCTTGCACCATTCTATTGTCACCTTATAACTGTTTTAATATTGTATACATTTTCTCATTTTATAGAGTGTTCCATTGTCCTCGATCATTTAGTGATAGCAAATTGTATTCAGCAGATGTTCTTTTGACTTCTGTGAACCCCGCTGTATAACTACTGGAAGCCACAAGCTTAAGCAATTTCTATGATGTGGGCCTCAAATCAAAAGAAGAAAATACAGATCCATGTACACATCAAGCAAACACACAAGCAACCAAAAAAAAGTCAAAATCGAAATTTTAGTGTCAAAGGAGAGTTAGGAGCTTTTCAACTTTTATTTCTATTTATAAAAGATGAAGCCTAGAGGATGGCATATTACTTTGTCGTTTTAGCTCCTAATGCATACTTTCTTTTTGTCAGCGCATACCAGTACTGGAGGATATCAATTGTTCATATTAGATTCTGTGTACTGTACTTCTGTTGCTCCCATTAATCAAGATAACGATACCAACTTAATTTTGAGCCTCCAATTCCAAATTCCTTAATATTTACAGATCGTTTCAAAATTTTCAATTTTGTTTTTTACGCATATATCCTTTGTTGATCCAATACGATTTAATTTTCTAAACAGTCGCAGACCTTGCGAGTTCGCATTGCAAACCCCCATGGGTCTGCGGATCACAGATTAAGAACCATTGGTATACAGTGTTTGTTAACTGCATGTTCCCAGTCAAGGGGGATTTGCAGACCAACTTTGCATCGCAGACCAAGTACTCAGAGCCCTGGCTAGCAGAAACCCCAAAAACTCTCATCTTTTTAGGGCCTGCTTTTCTATGTTCCCGCACAGATACGAAAAGACATACACAAGCTAAAACACTCAGAGAATCTCTATATTACACGTTTATTTCAGAGCATCATATGAGTATGGAAAAATGAAGAAGCATTAAAATTAGGGAGAAACAGGAAAACTTGCAGCTTCATTTAGAGAGGGTAGCTGGAAAACATAATCAGTGCCTTTATAAAAAAAATCATGCGCTTCACACAAGATGTATATTGTGATGTAAATGTAAATCCGTATTTGTAAAGCGCAAACTACTCACCCTTACGGTCTCAAGGCGGTGGGGGCCGATGTGGAAATTAAGTGAGCTATTGCCCAGAGTCACATGGTGCTGAGCTGAGCTGCCGCCGGAGCCGGGGATCGAACCGTGAGCCCTGTGCTCTGAAGTCAGCTGCCCTGGCCGCTGCACCACACCTCTCCACTGCGAAACTCAAGTTAAATATAATGCAGAAAGCTACTCTTTAGCAGTTTGAGTTGACGGAACCCTTTTTAAGTGTACATGCTGTCAGCGTCGGATTGGTAACGCGGGCACTCGGGCGATGCCCGAGGGGCCGGTGTCCTATTTCCAGCCGTGGGCTGCTTTTTTGAGCAGTCTGGGGGCCGATTTGGGTGGTTTTGCATTGTTCAGATACCGCCAGCGGCCCCGTGGGTGTCTGAGTGGCCTTTCTGGAGGCAGATGGGCGTCCATTACCTCCCATTTAGGAACGGGCAGAGGTGTCACTCCCTTTCTCTTGCTGGGCCGGCCCATTAATATATGCATATTGAGCGGGGGCAGGGGGCCTGAGCAGAAGTGGCCTCACTTGTTTTCAGGTGTGTTTCACCAGTGTAAACTAATCAGTGCATTTTTATTACCCCCTCCCCCTTTTTATAAAATTTCGCCGAAGCAATGTTTTGAGAAAGGCAATATGCAAATGTGGGCCACTTTTTTTTAGCGCGCCCGAGCCGATTTTTAATCCCAATCCAACCCTGCATGCTGTAAACCCAATACGAGGCTCGTTTGGAATTAAAGGTTTCTCAGAAACACAGTTTTAAAAGGAGCAGGATTCCAAACTGGACAGCTAAAAACCGCTCTTCAAAGACCGACAGGAGTTCATTTCACTTAGAAGCAGTACATTCTGTACGAAGATCAGAGGAAAAACAGACAGCAGGGGACATCTGACATCATACAGAGAGATATCTCTGCAGGTAGCAATATGTATGTGAGAGCGATTCTCATTAGCAAATGCTTCCCAGAGAGGTCTCTGGAATTAACCGCTTAACCGCGGCGGCAATTCCGCCGCGGTGCGGCGGTTTAGCGGAGTGGGCGGGGCCGCGTCGGCCAACCGACGTACGCAGCACTACAGAGGTAGTGCTCGCGACGGCCGTTGGCCGACAGACGCACGCAACGGGTTAACACAGACTAATTACTGACAGAGGCCTGCCTACACAGGGCCTCTGTGTCCTTTAACTGAGTCATCAGTTCGATAATTAGACGTTGGAAGAAAGGTGAAGTTTGGACGCATGGACACAGTTTTCTTAGATTCCGCAACTTGAAAACAGTTCAGATAAATATTACAACGCATGTGCCTGTGTTAACAATTTACGTTTTCCGATTCAGCCTTCTGTGTGGGAATAAAAAGCTCATATTTTGCTGGTTTGCATGTAGGACCCTTGCTCTGCTTAATTTTGTCAGAGCAGTGAGAGGGGCAAAAGTCAATGACAAAACCGAACCATGTACTAGGACATCACAGAATCTAAATTACAAAGACATTGATCCAGGTGGCACCACAGGAGATAGCGTTACAGAAGTCATATCACAATGTAAGGGATACAAATTACCTGACATTTAATACAACTCTTTCAAAATCTGGCTGAAATTGCCACAAATTTTAAAATCGCTCAAGTCACCTTAGGAAAGTTGTCATTTTCTTGCGTAAAACAACGGTGCCTTTCCACCAGTGTCTCGGGTTGCATGACTGTGAATTAAACTGTTGTGGGGGTTTGTGCATTGCTTCCAGACAGTAAGACAAAGGAGACCTAGGTTTGAGGGGAGAGGGTCTTCATGACAGGATGCTGGGAAGGAGCTGTACCCTGTTCTGATTACTTTTCAAATGGTCCTGTCTGCAGCACACACAAAATAACATGGCACCAGGCCTGCACTGCCTATTGTCACCCTAGACAGTTTACAGTCAGACCAGGGAAATGGGAGGATCTGACCAGAACCAGTTTCGGGGGCAGGTCAGGGAATACTCCTTCACAAAGGCTGGCACCAAGTATAACAAGCATTTGCAATGCAATAGGTCTCACATTGGTAAGAGTTTGAGCTATTGGTGCTGTAAATGACAATGTCTTTTACAAATGTGTTTTGGTTTGGAGTGGAGTGGATGTATGTGGTGTAGAGTAAAATTATTTTTGTTGGATTGGAATTGTTAGTTCTTGAATTGTGTGGTGTGGAGTTGATTTGTGTAGTGGATTTTTGTGGTAGGTGTGCAGTGGAATTATGTGGATAGTAATTATGTGGTTTTGAGTGTACTGGAATTATGTGGAGTGTAATTGTGTGTGATGGAGTGTAATCATGTGGATTGGTATTTTGTGTTGTGGAGTGGAATGCAGCGGAGCAGGAGGGAGGTGTTTAGTATTGGATGTGGTCGCCAGAAGTGATGAGGGTAACAAGCAGTCAGTGTTGCCTGGACTTCGGGTGCAGCTCTTCCAGTGCGTCTACTCATGCAGAATGTGGCTCCTGCCACTCTTATTTTATTTTATTTTTATTTGCAAAGTTTATATAGCGCTGGCTAGACCCGGAGGTATCAGAGCGCTTTACATGAGGATCAGAGAGTTACAGGTTACATAGTTACATCAATTAAATCAAAGAATCACGGAAGGAGGGGGAGGGGGAGGGGGAGGGAAGGAAACACATCGGGGAGACGAGGAAAACAATGTCATATGTCTGGCTGGGTAGGTGACGGCCAAGGGGGTGAACCAGAGCCAGACTCCTCTATAGCTGCATAGGACAGCTCCACCGGACATCGGCCAAGGTTGCTCAGGCTCCGCGGTACACAGGCAGATGTGATGGCAGCCTTATTGTTAGGATGGGATAGTGATGCAAACAAAAGTAATGCAACCAACGCCCGTCCATCCCTAGGAAAGATACTGAAAACGCTACTTTGCAATCACTACTTAGTTGCCAAACGTTAAAGCCTGCAGCAGTCCCGCAGCTTTAAAGAAGTTTAACAGACCACAAAGAAGTCATGCATTATTTTTTATCACCTCTGCCCTTTAAAAACTGCGAGGTTAATTCGATGTATAGTTTATGCCCTCCCACCCCCATAAACACTTTGTACACCCCCACCCCACTGAGAGGCGACCCTGTAGAAGCAGAGCCCAGAATTTGTGAGTCACAGGACGAAACCTGTTGTCAGCATCACTACTACAAGGGCGGGCAGATCGATGCAGGGTCACACGCTGAGACCTACCTCGATTTCAGCATGCCGGGAGCGTCTCTGTATTCGCAAGGCACCCTGTGTCTTTCCCACTGAAGCTGCTTGCTCCCAGTTCCTGCAGCGGACCATGCGCCATGAAGCTCGCAAACTGGCCTGTCACTGCTATGGCACAGCTGCTTCCCAGTAAGCAATCCCACTTCCCGCCCTTCCTGATGTTAAGAAATAACCAACCGTTTAAAGGATTGAAATATACTGGAAACAATGCGTGATCAGGAGGTTGCACATAGGCTGTGCGCCGACTGGGAGAAGAGGGGCTGTGGGAGTGAAAAGGGGCTGCGAACGAAACAGGGAACAGGAGCAAGCTGCGGAAGTCTGGGGAGGAAAGAAAAGAAGCCTGTAGAACGTGTGAGGTGCAGGAGGCAGAAAACAAATAAAAAAACGAGCTCTCCCACAGAACAGATCAGGATGGAAAGCACAATGAAACTGTACTTTACTGGTGTGCCTCAGCCTTGAACGGAAGTGACGTATCGGCAAAGCAAACGAGATAGGAGTTAGTAACAAAGAGAAACACTGGAGTGAACCAATGGTAAGTAGCAGGCGGGAAAAAAGTAGTTTTTTAGCATTACTACAGGTCTTGCATACAGCGCATGCGCGCTGAAGCTCGACCTAAAAATGGAACCCTCAGAACCACTCATCAGAACACTCCGGGACCAGTAAAATATTCAGAAGAAGAACTGCCCTGCTGCCAGAAGGACTGCCCTGCTGCCGGAAGGACTGCTTTGTTGTCTGAAGAAAGAAGATTGGATGTGCTTGCCTTGATCCTAGGCTATTCAGAGTGGCTTCAAGGGTCAGGTTGCTGACCTACTGTGTGAGCTACAGAGACACAACAATTTTCCAGAGGTCTCCCTGCACTTATCCAGCTGACCAGCTGCTGGCCTCTGCTAGAGTGAGTCCTTATCCTCAAGAGGTGACCCAGGCCCAGGACCTTTGGCTGCCATCACTGAGAGCTCCTCTTGAAGAAAAGGGGAAAATTCTTACGTTTGTGCTCCTTGCGACAGCAAAGTGACCTCTTTGTCCTGAGAATCAACCACCCATGATGACAGCCAACACGAAGTCATCACATGCCAACAGTGAGCGTCCGTGATCAGTGGCAACGTGAGACCTGGACTTTGCACCTACAGCGACTGTCCACAGTGAACAACCAATGCATAAGCTCCAGCAACGGCAGTCCACAATGCTCAACCTGCTCTTTGCACCGAAAGCCTCCTCCTCGTGGCCTCCTCCAACGTGAATGGAACTCTTCTCACCCTATTTGAGAAGGTAACTCTTCTGCATGACTTACCTGGTCCCTATCCGACCTGTGCTTCATCGTGGACGTCATGCTCTTGTAACTACCCGCGGTTTAGTGCCACCAGATACCCGTGAGTGACACTTTCTGCTTCTTCATGTTATTTTTTCCCACAACTTTAAAAATCAATATCTCAGGTTCTACGGGTTGGATATGGTTTGTTCTGGTATCATTTTATTTATAGAAATGTATTCTTTCTATAAATTGGTTTGTGATTTGTGTTCACTTTATTACTGTTTGAGTGCTGCGTAAATACTTTACAAATTGCCTCTAAGTTGAGTCTGATTGGATTGTGTCTGGCTACTAGAGGGTTAATCACAGGTTGATTTAGTGTGTTTTGTGGCTCACCCTGACAAGGATTGTGATGTTATTTGAGCGGGACTCCCACCTCTCTTAGCTAATAACCCAAATACTTACAGGCACGCTCTGCATGATCAATTGGAAAGAGCTGGACTTTGTGAGAACCAGCTTCTATGATTCTGACCATCTGAAAGGTCTGTAAATTTAGTGGCACACAACGAACAGTTGCAACTCAATGAGCCATGTAATGGGTATGTTAAAATGAAAATGGAAACCTGTAGTTAGGAACTTTGTTCTCGTTCAATGGAGCTCATCTTTTGCAAAAACATAATTGGGAAAATACACTACGAAAAAGCTTAAAAAGGCTAATTTTGTTTTGTAAGAGAGAAACAAAGTACATGCACACTAGAAATATATACTGAAAGCCCTTCACTTATTTTGGGAACCTGTTTTATAGACCTCGGCGTAACAAACAAATAATAAATAGAAAAACAACATGCATTGCCAAGGCCAATAGTTCTGGGGTTGACTGCTAGTCGTTTGGCAATTCTTGTCTTGTTTTGTCATGGCTTTTGCAAAACTTTATTATTTGGGAAGCTGATGGGCCCTCTTTAAATCTAAAAAAAAAACAATGGCTATGTTATGCATACATTTAGTATAATATAAAAGCTTTTGCTAACCCAGAGCTAAAAAAAAAAAACATTGTTCTGGCATTGGCTGCCAGCCTCACTTTTGAGAAAGAAGGCAAGAAAGAAAGGAAGAAAGGAAGGAAAAAAGGAAGCAAGGCAGACAAAAAAGGAAGAAAGAAAAAGGACAGAAGAAGGGCAAAAAGGAAGGAAGGAAAGCAGGTATAAAGAGAAAGGAGAAAAGCAAAATGAATAAGGAGGAAATAAGGCAAAAAGAAGGAAGAAGGAAAGAAAAAAGGAATGAAGGCAAAAAACAAAGCAAAAAGAAAGAAAGAAGGCAAAAATTGAAAGAAGAAAATATAGGCAGGAGAGAAAAAAGAAGGATAGAAGGAAATAAAAGAGAAAAGAAGGCATAAATAGAAAGAAGGAAAGAAGAGTGAAAAGAAAAGAAAGAAGAAGAAAAAAGCAAACAAGGCAAGAAAGAAAGAAGGAAAAATAAATAAATAAGGGAAGAATGAAAGAAAGAAGGCAAATGTGAAAGAAAGAAAGAAAAGGAAAAAAAGAAAAATCCTGAAAAAAGGAAAGACGTCAAAAAGAAAGAACACAAGAAAGAAGGCAAAAATAAAGAAAGAAGGTAAGAAAAATGAAAAAGTCAAGCATGAAGGTAAGAAGAAAAGAAAGAAGAAGAGAGCAACAAAGAAGGAAAGAAAAAGGAAAAAAAGTAAGGAAGGCAATAAATGAAGTTTAAAAAAGAACAGAAAAATTTATGAAAACCAAAAAAAGAAACAAGGCAAGAAATAAGGAAAGATTACAAAAAAGAAGAAAAGAAAAATGAAAAAGGCAAAAAAGAAAGTAAGAAGGAAATAAAGAAGGAAAGAGTAAAAAGAAAGAGGGAAAGAAAGAAGGCAAAAAGAAAGAAAGTAAGAAGGAAAAATGACAAAAATGAAGGAATGAAAGAAAAAGGAAAAAGAAGGCATTAAATGAAGATGCAAAAAAAGGAAAGAGAAAAAAGTAAATCAAGAAAGCAAGAAGGGAAAGAAGGGAAGAAATAAGGAATAAAAGTCAAAAAAATAAAGAATGAAAGTAGACAAACAAGTAAATAGAAGAAAGGAAAGAATGAAAGAATGAAAGACAGCAAAAGAGAAAGAAAAAAAGTAAAAAGAAAGAAAGAATTGAAAAAGACAGAAAGAAACAAGAAAAAATGAATTGAAAAAAGAAAAGAAAAGGGAAACAAGGAAAGAAAAAGAAAAGCAAACAAAAAATAAAGAAAAACAAGAAATAAAATGATGGAAAGAAGGGAAAAAAGAAAGAAAGAAAGAAAAAAATTGTAAGAAGGGTAAAAACAGAAGGAAAAAAGAAAAGGCAAAAAGAAAGTAAGAAGCAAAGAGGGAACAAAGGAAGGGAAGAGGGACAAAAAACTAAAGAAGGAAAAAAAAGGCAAAAAAGAAAGGCGGACACAAGAAGAAAAGAAAGAAAGATGGGAAGAAAAAAAGGAAAGAAAGAAGATGGAAATAAGGAAGGAAAGAGGGTTCACAGTATAAAATATTGTATAATGAAAACCAAATTACACCCCACCTATGTTTAAATAAAAGTTACAAGTGTGCTGCAAAATAGACACCATAAAGTTTGTTTTTCTTCCCGGGCAAAGTTGGTGAAACCACGTCCAGGAACACAATAAGGTATGCTGTGAAATAGCAGCAGCCCATTTCAATAGGAATTTACAACAGCATTGGAAGGAGACTGGAACTGATAAAGCTGGAATATGCTGATTGGTCACTTCAAAAGTTTCCTACTAACACATCAGAAAACACTGGCACTAAAGGGAACTCCTTGTGTGCGGATGTGCACCTTGTGAAGAGCAAAATGCAGGCACTCAGACTGACATTAACCAGAGGCTTATGTAAGTTGACCCATTGTCCCATACTGAATGCTGTAGTGAGTGGAAGCAAAATGGGAATGACACAACAACATACCAAAGGGTAAAGAGAGGTGGCTGAAAACCTGTTTAATTAAGTATAATATATATGTTATTTTAGTGAAATCAAATAGTCTTTGCTAATGCCAGACCTAACAAGGAGCAGTCTAGTTTTCAAATGTATAACTCCTCCATGACTCCGATGGGTGACAATACCATGCTAAAAATGCCCACCCAATATGTACAGTTTCCCCACAGCATAAGTATCTGTTTCTTAAATGACAGGGACAAGGGCTCGATCAGAGCTGTCCAGATGTTTCGTTGTAATAGCATGAATCTGTAATACCGTTCCAAATCTCGTTTCATGATATTACCGCAAATTTATTTAAGGCAGTGTTTAGTTTTAGCAGAATTACTGTATGTTTTTTCACTATTAAGGCTGCAGTGTTAGCACCAACATTTGCTGGTGCTAACAGGCGCTGCTTTTCCGGGGAGTAAATAGATATTACTGCATTTATAACGCAGTAATACCGCTTTGATTTAAATGGTGTTAAATGTGGACAAATTCCTTTTACACACATTTAACACGATTTGTTAGGCATTCAACCTCTCCCGAAGGAGGGTCACACTGCGTGTTGTAGGCACTAGTCTCTTGCTCATCACAAGACGAGACAAACAAATGCACTGCCCATTTATTTAATTCCCCTGGAAATAATTGCAAAATTAAAATAGGAACCAGAACCTAGAATGGCTGAACTCTGTCACTGTCTCTTTTATCCGTGAACGAGAAGCATTTTACTCTTGGCATTCTGTGTATTCAGAGCTCATCGCTTGGTTTTGTTCTGGGAACCAATGGTAGTAAGAACAGAATAATGCAATGACCCATTTCTGGAGGGCTGAAATTACGTCTGTCATAATGCATTTTTTGAGAAATCAGCTGTTCAAAAAGGGCCTTTGGAAAGAAATGCTTTATAAAACATCGCTTTTAACAAGAGACTAAAGGACTCATGATACTGATATCTGAGGTTTTGTGACTTTTAAGGCGCCTACAAAAATCTCATATGAAGGCTAAAAGTTTATTTAGATAGATGCAGTCCTGCGGCATCAACTTATCATTCAGCTTTTATGAGTTTTCATAAGTGGCGCAGTAAATACTCGGCCAAAACATTTCATAATAAAGGGAAATACTTTGGCAGCCTGAGCCTTGATTAAAATCTGCAACAATACTTAAAAAATGTGGAAACAGGAAGAAATGCTATTCACACCTCCACCCCTTACTTTACGCATGTGAGACATGGGGTAAAATGCAGAGAAAGTGCAGAGACGGTGTGATGACATGAGGGTTGGTCACTGCATTTATTACCCTACGTCCTCCGCTTCCCGCCCGATAATGGGTTAGAAAACATTTTTCCTTTTCCCTTGAAGTTGAACATCTTGGGCCTCCCAGCAAGGGACAGTTTTAAGTGTCCTCAAGTGCTTTCTCTCTTCAAGAGCTGCATTTCACTCTTCTTCGAAGGAGCCTACTCCAGGGACATATTAAGGATTTTGGGGGGGGATCCTGGGACAAACACATTTGGGGGATGGGCTGTTCGGAACATCTACGAATTTATTATCCAGTTTCAGTTCTTTCATAACCTCTTAAGGCCAGTTCCCTAGCATTGCACGCACTGGGCCCAAACAAGAATCGTGGATGTATTTTTTGACAATTTCGACTTATTAAGTGGTGAAAATTGCACACCCCCATATGAATTCCTGGCTAAGGAAGAAGAGTTGCAGTGTACTAGAACATATTGAATTAGAAGAGCTACAACCAGAGTTTGTCAAATATAGGAGACAGATGTGAACATCAATAACTTAAAAAGTAGGCTTTTTTTTAAATGTAATTCGTTTAAGAAAAAAAGGGGTATGTATTGCAGCTTTATCAGACTCATTTTATTTTAATATAACTGATTTAAACATTTGAATCCTCCACAAATTTTTAGGTAGAGTTTTTTGACATCTACACAGATGTCTCAGAACATGACTATAGAAAACTGAGGGCCAGATGAGGCAACGCAAGGCGTCAAGCAAAGTTGCTTTTCTGCATTGCCTCAACTGGAGAGAGCAGAACAGCATATCAACACACAAAAAAGAAGGGTAGAGAGGTACTACTCCTTTTCCATCCTACCTGCCATAAACACTATAAACACAAAATGAGGAAAAGGAGGAAGAGACGGGTGTTCAAAAATACCACCCCTCTCTTTGAAAACGTGGGGTTGTTAAAACTGCCCTCACCCACTAAGTAGTGGCATGCTTCATCATAGGGCTGCTACAACATCCCTGTGCAGACCAACGCCTGGGATGGATAAAAGGGAAGAAGAAGACAAAACATACATAAATGTGTTGGGATCCACTCAGTAAATTACATACAAACGGACAGTGATTATGTGAAAATAAAACTAACTAAGCGATATCCTTCAACAATTTTTATACATGGGTTCCTGGATAGGATTAAAAGTAAAAAAACAGAGATGGTCTAGGGGAAAGTTAGGGCCCTTTATCTCTCCTATACTGCTTCTACGTTGACATGTTTTGGCCTCTACATTTTTAAATGCAAAAACAACAGTTGATGGACAGAATGCAGAACAATGTCATACATTCACCCCAGTACAGAGATCTGGGCCTAAATCCATCGTTTTTTTGCTCGCCATGCCATTCCAGTTTGAACCCAGCCATATGCAAATCAGTCTTGACCCTGTGCCTCATGGGAACAGTCCAGCCCGAACTGCCAAGCCAGGTCCTCCCTGGACTGGAAACAAGCATCCTAGGACCGGTTTCGGGGTTTCACCCCTCTTCAGCCAGGATAGCTTGATTCCAGTGGCATGGAGAGCACGGGACCCACGTCTGGGCATACCCGTCCCACTCGGGGTGACAAATGCAAAAACAACAGTAGATGGTCTGAACTGGGGTGGTGGAGTGAGCTAAAGAATGATGATGGATTAAACCCAGATCACTTGACTGGGGGTGAGTGTTTGATTAGCTCAAACGCTCCGTCCATCATCCCCTTTGGTATTGCTCTACATTTTTAAAGGCAGCCCTGCTTTGCGAACTGTCTTTAACAGTAAATTATATGCACATTCAAATTTGGAATTAAAGGTACTCCCAAAGTGGTAGTCTACCTTATTTTAAAAGTTAAATCACGCCTTATGTCTTCCCTAGGTGCCCCAGGGGTGGGGTGCCATGTAACTATAAGCAGGGACATTATAAAATATGTTTTATATGCCTTAGTGATGGAAAAACTGCCAATTTCGTTTCAGCCATTGTAGATTATTAGCTCCATAGGCTAATATTGGAAGATGTTATTTAAGTATAAATATTGCTAGGAAGGAGCTAACTAGTACAGAAATTCTTTTTATAGAACTTTCTTTTCAGTGAGCCAAAATCCAGCCTTCTAGAAGCCTCTCCTGATTGGTCAGCCTTAACAGGCTTAGCCAAGCTGCTTTGATGAGGTGATAAGTGGACTGCTTAAAGCAGAGGTTATCTGATGGGGGAAGCTCTGCAGCTGCAGATAACAGGCAATGTCGGGGGCTGGGTAAATCAAACTGGGCTTCAAAGACAGCAGGACAGTAAGGAGGGCCGGCCAGGCCTACTCCCTCTTCCTGTAACCGCAGCCAAATGGCAGGCCCAGGAATGGAAGGGGGAGTGTTAACAAAAATGAGCTACATCAGTCAGTTGATTTAGCCAGCTCTTACTCCAAAGGAGAGAAAATCTCCATCTTGAAAAGTGCAGTGCTTTGTGGGACAAGAATATGCCACACTTTGGAAGATGCTGCCATGTTTTTGGTTGCACCCTGAGATCAACTCGGATTTGCTGCCTGATACTACAAGAAATAGGACTGCCCTGCTGAAAGCCTGGTCTGCACCCCAAAGGACTACAATCTGAAGTACTGCTCCAGTTGCACACTTGGAACTACAACCCTGAGGACTTTGCCTTGCTTCAAAAAGGATCAAGGTGTGGACTCCCTGAAAGCAACAGGCTAACAGAGCCTCCCTGCACCATCTCTCTCAAGAAGTCCCCAGCCTGGAGGGCGTCTAGTGGACTTTTAAGGATTTGACCAAGTGCATTGTGGGAACAGTAGTCTCAAACTTCCAAGTACCAACTCAGAGTTTCTAGACCCATGGATTTGTGTTTTGATAGTTTGAACCCTCCTCGAGAACTTCAGGAAGAACTTCCAGAAGTTTGGAGAAGTCTGGAGCAACTTTTGGAAAAAGCTCCATAAGGTTACCTACTCGACATCAAAAGTCAAGCAGACTACCTTCAACCGCAATTCGGCCTGGATTTCAGGTTCGCCCACTGAAAGCTTCAGGGCTCCAGACTTCCAGGATTTGACTGGAGCCTCGCGGAGCAGCAATCCGACGACGTTGCATCTAAATCGTACTGCTGGAGGGAACCGCACCGCATCAAAAGAAAATCCTCCAGAAACGTTTCCAAGTCCAAAGGTAACATTTTGACCTGCTTAGTGTATCCAACCAGGGCTCCATCGCGGTCGGCCTCAAACTTTGAATTTGCCCCAGTCAAGCTTGACCAGATGTCCCAAGTTGGTGCTATATTTTCTTAAGCACTTGAAAGTGGTTAATCTTTAAAAATTCATATTGTTCGGTTCCCTATAATGGGTTTTTGTTGTTTTGGTGTCATTTTAAAGATAAAAATAATTCCTATTGTTAAAAAATTGTGTGAGATTTTTATTGTGTGTTGTGTCTCACTTATTTAATGTACTGGTGTTTATAAATGCTTTACATACCTGTCTCCTAAGTAAAGCCTGCCTGCTCATCACCAGCTTCCAAAGGTTCAGCAAGGGAATCCTTTATTCAGACCTTGTCCGGACCTTATATTGCATTGTTGGCCTTATTGCTAGTAGTAGGTGCGTACTTACCCCTATTAACAATACACCTTCCAACAATATATATATGCACTTAAAAAAACAAAGGTAACAGAGTTGTTACAGTTAAGAAATAGAATTTAAAAAAACCTTAGAAATTCACTGACAAAAACAAAGGTTACAGGGACACTATATTTAGGCTCAGATTTTACTCGTACAAAACCAGTGAAACTCAGCAATAATAGTTACCTGAGCTAACTATAACTTAGACCCCGCAATGCACTGCTTATGACCTCACATGTTACATCACTCATGACATAGTAAGAGACATCACTGATGACATCACTCATGACATCTCAAATGACATCACTGATGACATCATCAAGTGAGTGTAAGTTTTTTCTAACAGTTTATGATTGTTAAACACATATACTTACCAACTACAAAAGTTAAATTAGTATACTAGGTGCACTACTACTAGTAATACTGCTTCTAACATATAATGAGTGTGGCTGTTTGATTGTATGTATCCGTGTGTGTATGGGTGTGTGAGTGGATGTATGGATATATAAGTGGGTGTGTGAGTAGCTGTGTGGGGGAGTAAATTGCTGTGTGAGCGGTTGTATTGATGAGTGGGTGTGTCAATGGCTGTATGGGTTAGTGAGTGGCGGTGTGAGTGGCTCTATGGGTGGGTAAGAGGGTGTGTAATTGACTGTTGGGTAAATGAGTGGATGTTTGCATGGCTGTATGAGTGAGTGACTGGGTGTGTAAGTAGCTGTATGGGGGAGTGAGTGGCTGTTTGAGTGGGTGTTTAGTTAAGTGAGTTGGGGTGAGTGAGTTTATTGGAGAGTGAGTGTCTGTGTGAATGGCTATATGGGTGAGTGAGAGGGTGTGTGAGTGCTTGTATGGATGTGTGAATGGGTATATAAGTGGTTTGTGGGTGTGTGAGTGAGTGATTGTGAGAGTGCTTGTGTGGGTAAGTGAGTGGCTGTGTTGAGAGTCTGTATGGGTGAGTGAGTGGGTGTGTCAGTGACTATGTAGGTAAATAAGTAGGTGTGTGAGTAGCTGTATGGGTCAGTGTGTGGGTAAATGACTGGGTGTACAGGTGAGTGACTGGTTGTATGAGTGGCTGTATGAGGGATTGAAAGGTTGTGTGAATGGCTGTATGAGTGAGTGAATGGGTGTGTGAGTGCCTCTATGGAGGAGTGAATTGGTGTGTGAGTACTGGTATGGGTCTGTGAATGGGTAGGTGAATGCTTGTGCGGGTGTGTGAGTGGGCATACAAGAGGTTGTATGGGGTATGAGTGGGTGTGTGAGTGGTTCTGTGGATGATGTCATCAGTGATGTCATTTGAGATATCAGTGATGTCATTGACCATGTCATGAGTGATGTAATATGTGGAGTCATAAGCAGTGCATTGCGGGACGTAAGTTATAGTTAGCTCATGTAACTATAACTGCTGAATTTCACTGGTTTTGAAAGAGTGAAATCTGAGCCTAACTATAACGTCCCTGTCACATTTTGTTTTTTCAGTGAATTTCTAAGCTTTTTTTAAAGATTCTATTTCCTGACTATAACGGCCCTGTAACCTTTGGTTTTTAAGTGAATTCCTAAGGTTTTTCAAATTCTATTTCCTAACTATAATGTCCCTGTAACCTTTAGTTTTTTGAGTGACTTTCTATTTTTTTTAACTAGTAGTCGCATTTGCAGAGTGTGGAGAAAGGGGCAGGGATTCCGACCAGCTCTCCGGATTCCTGCTGTTTCGGACTTACTTGAGGTAACAGGAAGGCTTGATGGCCCCCAAGGACCCCCAGCATCCAAGGGGTCTTCAGTCCCAAACCAGCAGTGTGTCAGTAGGTGCATTTGAGTGTTGGAGAAAGAAGGCGTGGCTCCGAAGACCTCTCAGCAATCCCGCTGTGTAGTACTTACTGGAGGTAACAGGAGGGCGTCTAGGCCCCCCGGGACCCTCTGCAGCCAAGGGGACTTCATCCCCCAACCAGCATTGCACCAGGAGGCATGTTTGCAGAATGGTGGAGAAAGTGTGCGTGGTCTCCAGCAACTTGTTGGTCATTTTCTTTATTTCGTTTTATTTTTTAGGGGAAGGGGTCATGTGGCCCCCCTTTCCGGGGCCAATATCTGCCCCGGGGACCTCATCCTTCAAGGCCAGGCCTTTTTTAAATGGGGGAGAGAGACAGCACCGACTCCCTCTCCGGGCTGATTTTAGCCCAGAGGACCCCAGCCCACGGGGATGGCTTTTTTTAAATAAAACTTTAAATAAATTGTAAAGGAAGGGGGGATCCTCCCGGGTTGATTTCAGCCCCGGCGGCCCCATCCCCCAGGGCCAAGCCTCTAGAGTGGGTGCCTTGGTCCCACCTAGTGTTACAGCAAACAAATGATGGACGGAATGCTGACAATGCAAACATCCTCCCCCAGTCAAAAGATCTGGGTTAAATCCATCGTTCTTTTGCCCACTACGCCACCCCAGTTTAGACCCAGCCATATGCAAATCAGTCTTGACCCTGCGCCCCATGGGAACAGTCCAGACCGAAGTGCCAGGCCAGGTCCTCCCTGGACCGGAAACAAGCATCCTGGGACCGGTTTCAGGGTATGTCACCCTTCTTCAGCCAGGCTAGCTTGAATCCAGTGGCACAGTGAGCAAGGGACCCACGTCTGGGCATACCCATCCCACTTAGGGTGAAAAGTGTTACAGCAAACAAATGATGGACGGAATGCTGACAATGCAAACATCCTCCCCTAGTCAAAAGATCTGGGTTAAATCCATCGTTCTTTTGCCCACTACGCCACCCCAGTTTAGACCCAGCCATATGCAAATCAGTCTTGACCCTGTGCCCCATGGGAACAGTCCAGACCGAACTGCCAGGCCAGGTCCTCCCTGGACCGGAAACAAGCATTGTGGGACCGGTTTCAGGGTATGTCACCCTTCTTCAGCCAGGCTAGCTTGAATCCAGTGGCACAGTGAGCAAGGGACCCACGCCTGGGCATACCCATCCCACTTAGGGTGAAAAGTGTTACAGCAAACAAATGATGGACGGAATGCTGACAATGCAAACATCCTCCCCCAGTCAAAAGATCTGGGTTAAATTCATCGTTCTTTTGCCCACTACGCCACCCCAGTTTAGACCCAGCCATATGCAAATCAGTCTTGACCCTGTGCCCCATGGGAACAGTCCAGACCGAACTGCCAGGTCCTCCCTGGACCGGAAACAAGCCTCCTGGGACCGGTTTCAGGGTATGTCACCCTTCTTCAGCCAGGCTAGCTTGAATCCAGTGGCACAGTGAGCAAGGGACCCATGCCTGGGCATACCCATCCCACTTATGGTGAAAAGTGTTACAGCAAACAATTGATGGACGGAATGCTGACAATGCAAACATCCTCCCCCAGTCAAAAGATCTGGGTTAAATCCATCGTTCTTTTGCCCACTACGCCACCCCAGTTTAGACCCAGCCATATGCAAATCAGTCTTGACCCTGTGCCCCATGGGAACAGTCCAGACCGAACTGCCAGGCCAGGTCCTCCCTGGACCAGAAACAAGCATCCTGGGACCGGTTTCAGGGTATGTCACCCTTCTTCAGCCAGGCTAGCTTGAATCCAGTGGCACAGTGAGCAAGGGACCCACGTCTGGGCATACCCATCCCACTTAGGGTGAAAAGTGTTACAGCAAACAAATGATGGATGTAATGCTGATTGGGGGTGAGTGTTTGATTTGCTCAAGCGCTCCGTCCATCATCCCCTTTGGTATCGCTTTGTTCGCCTTAAGTTGGCAGGGTATGCCCAGACGTGGGTCCCTTGCTCACTTTGCCACTGGATTCAAGCTAGCCTGGCTGATGACGGCTGAATAGCCAGAAACCGGTCCCAGGATGCTTGTTTCCGGTCCAGGGAAGACATGGCTTGGCAGTTCGGGCTGGACTGTTCCCATGAGGCACAGGGTCAGACTGATTTGCATATGGCCATGTCTGAACTGGGGTGGTGGAGTGAGCGAAAGAATGATGATGGATTAAACCCAGATCAGTTGACTGGGGGTGAGTGTTTGATTTGCTCAAGCGCTCCGTCCATCATCCCCTTTAGTATCGCTTTGTTCGCCCTAAGTTGGCAGGGTATGCCCAGACGTGGGTCCCTTGCTCACTTTGCCACTGGATTCAAGCTAGCCTGGCTGATGACGGCTGAATAGCCAGAACCCGGTCCCAGGATGCTTGTTTCCGTTCCAGGGAAGACATGGCTTGGCAGTTCGGGCTGGACTGTTCCCATGAGGCACAGGGTCAGACTGATTTGCATATGGCCATGTGTGAACTGGGGTGGTGGATTAAACCCAGATCAGTTGACTGGGGGTGAGTGTTTGATTTGCTCAAGCGCTCCGTCCATCATCCCCTTTGGTATCGCTTTGTTCACCCTAAGTTGGCAGGGTATGCCCAGACGTGGGTCCCTTGCTCACTTTGCCACTGGATTCAAGCTAGCCTGGCTGATGACGGCTGAATAGCCAGAAACCGGTCCCAGGATGCTTGTTTCCGGTCCAGGGAAGACATGGCTTGGCAGTTCGGGCTGGACTGTTTCCATGAGGCACAGGGTCAGACAGATTTGCATATGGCCATGTCTGAACTGGGTTGGTGGAGTGAGCTAAAGAATGATGATGGATTAAACCCAGATCAGTTGACTGGGGGTGAGTGTTTGATTTGCTCAAGCGCTCCGTCCATCATCCCCTTTGGTATCGCTTTGGTCCCACCTAGGGCACTCACTTACAAATCTTGGGGACTACAGGGATAGCCTGAGGGCCACCGTGGTCCCTGTCGGCTCCCCACCTGCTGCGGGAGCCAGCATTGCTTTTACACATAGGGAGCTGATAACATGCAGCTCCCTGTTTGTAAAAGCAATTGAACTCCGCTTTGAGCAAGCGAGAGCAAAATGCTTTCACTTGCTAAAAGCGGAGCACAGTTTGCTATGGCTTGGCGGGAGGGGTAAAGCTCCCGCCAAGCCATAGCAAACAGCTATGTCCCTGGGGTGGGCACCCCAGGACATAGCAAGAGCAAGCCCAGAAGAGGTTAATATTGGCTCCAGGAAGGGGCCGCGTGGCCCCCCTCCTTTCTTGATTTTGCTCCGGGGAGATGGTGGCCTCTGGGGTTGCTGTGCTGCCCCGTGCACTCAATTTAAGAAAAGGCCCACATTATTTGTAATTAAAGCCCCAAGAAGGTGGAGGCCCCCAGGGCTGCGGGGTGGGGGTCCACGCGGCCCCCCGTAATATTTACAGATTAAGCCCCAGGGAGGTGGTGGTCCCCGGGGCACATGTAAAAACAAATAAGCCTCAGGGAGGTGGTGGTCCCCAAGGCAGCGGGGGAGGCCATAAGGGCCTCCCACGCATTAATTAGTAAAAAAGCTCTGGCAAGGTGGTGCTCCCCGGGTGGAAGAATCAGTGCGGTGATCTTGGACTTCGGAGATCAGTGCACTCGATGCGGCGTGCAGCGATTTCTCGAGCCGCGGGCAGGTGCTGCAACGATTTCTTCTGCGATGCATCGGAAACAGGTGCGGGTGCATCGCGCTTCTCGAAGTTGCTTACTTTTTCCAGCTCCCAGCGGCAAACATCCTCCAGAGGTCCAAAACAACAGTAGGCACCTCTTAGCAGGTCAGAACTCCCAGCAAGGAAGTTCAGGGGAGCTGGTGGTGAAGTCTTTGTATCCCAGAGACTTCAGAACAGGAGGCAAGCTCAGTTTCAAGCCCTTGGAGATCTTCCTCAAGCATGGGACACAGCAAACAGCAAAGTCCTTTTCCCTTTCCTTGGCAGAAAGTAGCCAGTGCAGGCCAACCCCAGACAGCAAACAGACAAGGGCAGTATTCCTCCTCAGTTTCTCCAGCTCTTCTCCTTGGCAAAGGTTTCTCTTGATTTCCCAGAAGTGACCTAAATGTCTGGGGTCTGGGCCCCTCTTTTTATACAGCAAAATCCTTTGTTCTCTGATGGCAGAGAAGCCCTGCGCTCAGTCAAAACCAGTTCTGTCCTCTCTGGTTCAGCTATCTGGCAGGAGGTGGTGACAGTATTGTGGAAGGCAGACCAGGCCCATTCAGGTGAAAGGAAATCTCCTCCCCCTAATCTAAATGCAGCCCAGGTCTATTCAGCCCAGCCCTGACTCATCCAGACTCTCAGGAGCCACTGTGCATCCTTAGCCTCTGTCAATCAAAGCCAGACTGTCAATACACATCCTAGCAGAGGCACACTGGATGGCTAAGCAGGAAAATACCTACTTTCTAAAAGTCGTATTTTCAAACACAGAATGTAAAAATCACCCTCACTAAAAGATGCATTTTAACATTCTGAGTTCAGGCATACTAAACTTTATTTCCCTACCTTGTTCCCAGGGGTAGTTATGCTTATAAGATGTTATAAGCAAACTCCCCATTCTATCCTATGGGAACAGGTAGCCTTGCAATAGTGAAAAATTAAATTTGCAGTATTTCACTATCAGGACATGCCACACACATCAGTACATGTCCTATCTTTCACATACACTGCACCCTGCCCACATGGGTACCTTGGGCCTACCTTAGGGGTGACTAACATGTAAGAAAAGGGAAGGTTAGGGACTGGCAAGTGGGTGCACTTGACAGATCGACATGGCAGTACTAGATTGCACACAGGCTCTGCAATGGCAGGCCTGAGACCTTGTTGCAAGGCTGCTTGTGTAGGTGGCACAATCAGTGCTGAAAGCCTACTAGCAGCATTTGATTTACAGCCCCTGGGCACACACAATGCGCTGTACTAGGGACTGACTAGTAAACCAAATATGCCAATCATGGAATCACCAATCCATAACAACAATTTACAAAGGGAGCACTTGCACTTTGGCACTGAACAGCAGTGGCAAAGTGCCCAAAGCATCCAGACCAGCAAAACGGAGTCCAACACACAGCAAAAACACAGGAGGTAAAGGCAACAATGCAGGGGAAACCCACACCAATGATGCCAGGTCTAACACAGTCACGTCTAGACAGTCCTAGCCTTCGAGGCAGGTTCTATCATCAAGTGGGGTGACGTTCACAGACCCCACAGACGTGGTTGGGTCACGTTCCCCACTGACACCATTTCTGAGATAACAGTAACCAATAAAGGGCCAGACCAAACTTCCGGGCAATGATGGCGCAGTCCAATCAGGGTTTAGCACCAAACCTGTACCTTCATTAGACTGCAGCGATCTTTGGCAATTATATCTTTCAATGGGGAGCGTCTATCAGCCGAGCAAACTCATTCATACGACAACACTGTGCACAGACGCATGGTGCTGAACTTGATGAGGCGTGACAATGTCTGACCCTTGCCGTAAAGCTGTAATTTGCCTTATAATGCATTATTCTAACCCCTAATGTGTGACACTTGGCAGGGGTGACAGAAACATCGGGGAAACAAAGCACATCTAACTCCTTTCTGCATTATTAGTGTCCCTGCCCTACTAGTAATAAGGTGATAAACCAATCAGAAGTGATTGTTTTTGTGTGGAGAAGCGTATTCATAAACTAGTAAGTGGTTTTGGCAAGAAACTGATTCTTTCATCATCTAATTGTACTCTCTAAATAATTGTTTAACCGTGTAAAAGCTTGGGCACCTCTCTCATCACATCTGCAAGTTACACTGCTCTGAGATAGTGGAAATCAAACAATAGGACAAATAAACTGTGAAGGGCATTTGAACAATGATAGGGAAAGAAGCACATGACAGTAGGTGATAGTGATTTTAGAGGAGAGGCGTTGACTGCCATCAGAGAAGTTAGGCATTAGACACTAACCCAAGAGAATGCCTGAAGCAGGAGAGAAATTGAGATGCCACTGAAACAAAAACGAAGAAGGGGAACGGTGTTGCACCCTAACAATGTAAACCATTTGGAAAGTTTTAAACATTTTAAACCAGTTTTTTTAAATTAACATCACACACACCAATGTTCTTCGCTCAACTCTCAATAAAAAAGTCACTCGTAGTGTCACACGTGGGACATAGAAATGTCACACATAACCATGTCACACATACATGTAAATGTGACTCATGTAAGCAGTTTGAAGATTTGGCAGCGCTCCATCCACAGCTGTCTAATTGCCTTATGCCATGTGTAACTCTTTTGTGAGCCCTAACTTTTAAGGATGTAATTTCTGATATTTCTTTCTTTCCATGTTTTTCATTGCTTGGTTTTGCTTGTGAGAAAGTGTCACACATAGTGTCACACATCTGGATGTTGAATGTCACTCAAAAGTACCCTGAAACAATGGAAAAGTCCCGTGTAAGCAGTCTGAAAACATGGCAGCTCTGCTAATCCCTGGTGAGAATAAATTCGATCAGTTTCCTCAATATTGCAATAGTTTAAGCAAAGCTGTCTTGTAGAATATACAAAGTGCAGCATTTCAAAGGTTAAAGGATATTCTTTGAGAAATCCCACAAAACAGCTGCATTTTCAACCAATAAAGGACAAATGCTTGTTCTAACTTTTCCCTGCCCACTGTACCAGAGCTTTAGCAATTAATCAGTGCTCACGATATTGTGGGCAGGCATTTTCTCCTTCCAATATTGGTGGCATTGATTAATATTGCACAGCGGAGAGCTCCAGACAACAGACATAAGTCAGAATGGGTTATCGCTGAGCATACTGATGATTTAATGGCAAAGAGCGATGCTGAAAACAGTCTGGTAAAGGACAAAGCCATTACTTTAAAAATCACTTAAGAGAGACGACAGGCGCCGTGCTGTTTAATACCAGCATTTCTCCGGAGTCAGCAGCCGGCCAGCCAGTATATTTTTATAAAATAAAAATGCATCCAACGAGGATGCATAGATAGAGAAAATATGGTTTTTGAAGTTTAGTAAGGGGTTCTTGGTTTGAAAGAAGTACGAGCCGAAACTATTTAAATAGATCTCCAGCGGGAAAATAACGAAGTTGCAGATCAATATGCATTACATCAACTCATAGGACGCTGTAAAATGGCCGAATGCTTTCAACTAAAGGTTTTGCTGATTGCAATGCTAGCCATTAGCATAATTTATTTTTTTGAGGTCTAAGGCAATAAACAAGGCCAATAGCTGATTCTTCTTTGCAATTATTTCTAAATCCAGGTTCTATCCTTTAGCGACCTTGGCAGGAGAAGAAAAGGGAAATGCACCTCCAGACTTTACAATCTATGCGCTCAATTATGTCAATGCACCTAGGATCGTGGACATTGATTTTCATTCCATTGAAGGCCATAGACAGGGTAAAGTGTAAATGTTGAAATGATTCAGTTCAAGCGAGGTACTTGCAGAGTACATGATAAGATGGTCTCCTGGGCCTGGGGTGAGTTAGAGAAAATGTTAGCTAATTTCTTTGGCTACACAGAAAAAATTGCTGACTGGTTTGTACTATCCAACGTGATGGAGTAAAACAGTGCCCCGAAAGCTCGACATTTTACACTTAAGATACTAGACTAATACATTAAAAAGTTAGATTATGGCAAATAGATCTGAATTTAGGATCATTACGTGCAGTACAGGCCTTTAAGTGGGCTGGGTCTGAGACCATGCGAATGCAAAGATACATGTCCTCTATTCACCCATCGACTTGTATGGACCAGTCTGCTTTAGCTAGCGCTTAAAAACGTGCCATTCACATTTTGGATCAGGCCAGAGCATAATTTCTAAGTCACAATCATGCTATGGTCTAAAAGGCACACTTGATAGTTTAAATAGTTCTTCCACTGAAGGCCACAGACTGTGCTACATCCCGGCCCTGCAACGAAGACACATTGTTTTCAAGGGCACCAGGGTGCTGCAAGTGCAGGGAGCAGACAGGTAACAACACCCACAATAAGACATGGCATCACTGCTGCAAGTGCAGGGAGCAGGCAGATACCAACACCCACAGTAAGACATGGCATCACTGCTGCAGGTACAGGGAGCAGGCAGATACAAACACCCACAATAAGACATGGCATCACTGCTGCGAGTGCAGGGAGCAGACAGGTAACAACACCCACAATAAGACATGGCATCACTGCTGCGAGTGCAGGGAGCAGACAGGTACCAACACCCACAATAAGACATGGCATCTCTGCTGTAAGTGCTGGGAGCAGACAGATATAAACACTTATAACAAGACATGGCATCACTGCTGCAAGTGCAGGGAGCAGGCAGATACCAACACCCACAGTAAGACATGGCATCACTGCTGCAGGTACAGGGAGCAGACAGATACAAACACCCAGGTAGGTCGCTCCCCCACCACACAGCTCCGCCTGTGTTGTCTGCCCGCTGCTCCTGTAGGTAAGATCGCCCTCCGCTTGTGGCCCCGGTGCCCGTTTTTGTCTGCTCTCCCCCTGTTTTTCCTTTCTGTGCCCCTCGCTGCCCCACTGTTGTTGTGCCCGTGATTTTGTCTGCTGTCCCCCTGTTTTTCCTTTCTGTACCCCTCGCTGCCCCACTGTTGTTGTGCCCGTGATTTTGTCTGCTGTCCCCCTGTTTTTCCTTTCTGTGCCCCTCGCTGCCCCACTGTTGTTGTGCCCGTGATTTTGTCTGCTCTCCCCCTGTTTTTCCTTTCTGTGCCCCTCGCTGCCCCACTGTTGTTGTGCCCGTGATTTTGTCTGCTGTCCCCCTGTTTTTCCTTTCTGTGCCCCTCGCTGCCCCACTGTTGTTGTGCCCGTGATTTTGTCTGCTGTCCCCCTGTTTTTCCTTTCTGTACCCCTCGCTGCCCCACTGTTGTTGTGCCCGTGATTTTGCCTGCTCTCCCCTGTTTTTCCTTTCTGTGCCCCTCGCTGCCCCACTGTTGTTGTGCCCGTGATTTTGTCTGCTGTCCCCCTGTTTTTCCTTTCTGTGCCCCTCGCTGCCCCACTGTTGTTGTGCCCGTGATTTTGTCTGCTGTCCCCCTGTTTTTCCTTTCTGTGCCCCTCGCTGCCCCACTGTTGTTGTGCCCGTGATTTTGTCTGCTGTCCCCCTGTTTTTCCTTTCTGTGCCCCTCGCTGCCCCACTGTTGTTGTGCCCGTGATTTTGTCTGCTGTCCCCCTGTTTTTCCTTTCTGTGCCCCTCGCTGCCCCACTGTTGTTGTGCCCGTGATTTTGTCTGCTGTCCCCCTGTTTTTCCTTTCTGTGCCCCTCGCTGCCCCACTGTTGTTGTGCCCGTGATTTTGTCTGCTGTCCCCCTGTTTTTCCTTTCTGTGCCCCCGCTGCCTCGCGCCACTCCCGCCGCTGCGCTTCCCTGCGGCCCCGCCCCCTGACTGCCCATTCGCTGCCCCTGCCTCCCGCCTCCCAGCTGCTCCTCCCTCCCACCTCCCCATAAATGGCGGCCGCTGCACGGTGAGGAGAGCGACCCTTGACCTTGCCAGGTAGGTCGCTCCCCACCACACAGCTCCGCCTGTGTTGTCTGCCCGCTGCTCCTGTAGGTAAGATCGCCCTCCGCTTGTGGCCCCGGTGCCCGTTTTTGTCTGCTCTCCCCCTGTTTTTCCTTTCTGTGCCCCTCGCTGCCCCACTGTTGTTGTGCCCGTGATTTTGTCTGCTGTCCCCCTGTTTTTCCTTTCTGTACCCCTCGCTGCCCCACTGTTGTTGTGCCCGTGATTTTGCCTGCTCTCCCCTGTTTTTCCTTTCTGTGCCCCTCGCTGCCCCACTGTTGTTGTGCCCGTGATTTTGCCTGCTCTCCCCTGTTTTTCCTTTCTGTGCCCCTCGCTGCCCCACTGTTGTTGTGCCCGTGATTTTGTCTGCTGTCCCCCTGTTTTTCCTTTCTGTGCCCCTCGCTGCCCCACTGTTGTTGTGCCCGTGATTTTGTCTGCTGTCCCCCTGTTTTTCCTTTCTGTACCCCTCGCTGCCCCACTGTTGTTGTGCCCGTGATTTTGCCTGCTCTCCCCCTGTTTTTCCTTTCTGTGCCCCTCGCTGCCCCACTGTTGTTGTGCCCGTGATTTTGTCTGCTGTCCCCCTGTTTTTCCTTTCTGTGCCCCTCGCTGCCCCACTGTTGTTGTGCCCGTGATTTTGTCTGCTGTCCCCCTGTTTTTCCTTTCTGTGCCCCTCGCTGCCCCACTGTTGTTGTGCCCGTGATTTTGTCTGCTGTCCCCCTGTTTTTCCTTTCTGTGCCCCTCGCTGCCCCACTGTTGTTGTGCCCGTGATTTTGTCTGCTGTCCCCCTGTTTTTCCTTTCTGTGCCCCTCGCTGCCCCACTGTTGTTGTGCCCGTGATTTTGTCTGCTGTCCCCCTGTTTTTCCTTTCTGTGCCCCTCGCTGCCCCACTGTTGTTGTGCCCGTGATTTTGTCTGCTGTCCCCCTGTTTTTCCTTTCTGTGCCCCCGCTGCCTCTCGCCACTCCTGCCGCTGCGTTCCCTGCGGCCCCGCCCCCCTGACTGCCCATTCGCTGCCCCTGCCTCCCGCCTCCCAGCTGCTCCTCCCTCCCACCTCCCCATAAATGGCGGCCGCTGCACGGCTGCGCAGCGGACGTGCGCAGCGGGCGCGCCGCTGGCGCGCCGAAGGCGCGCCTAAGGCAAGCCCGTCTGCGCCCGTCCGCGACTGGACCGCGCCCAGCGCCAGAACCCCTGGAACCCACCAACGCAACACTACTCGACGGACCTACGACGCCGCCACACTCACCGCACTCAATGCCGGCCGGAACCCTGCCTGCTACCGAGCCTCACGAGACGCACCCACGGACCCTTCGCCTGCCAAGCCTGCCGATTCACCTGCCCCCGGACGTGCACCACCTCCGCCAAGTCGAGCAACAGCAGCAACCACCTGAAATGCATCCTGCTGAACACCCGCTCCGTCCACAGGCACGCCGTGGAACTCTGGGACCTGCTCGACGCAACAGCACCGGACATCGCCTTCCTCACCGAGACCTGGATGAACGCCTCCTCAGCGCCCGACATCGCCATAGCCATCCCGGATGGATACAAGATCACCCGGAAGGACCGCGTCAACCAGACGGGAGGAGGCATCGCCATCATACACAAGAACACCATCCGCATCTCGACTAACTCCGACGAGACCTTCTCCGCCGCCGAACACCTACACTTCCAGATACACACTGACCCCAAGACCACCCTCCGAGGCACCCTCATCTACAGACCCCCGGGACCACGCACACTATTCAGCGAAGACATCGCAGACTTCATCAGCCCGCACGCCATGCCCTCAGCCGACTACATCCTCCTAGGGGACCTCAACTTCCACCTGGAGAACAACAACGACAGAAACACCACCGCCCTGCTGGACAACCTCGCCAACCTCGGACTCAAGCAACTGGTGAACACGCCCACCCACTACGCCGGCCACACGCTTGACCCCGTCTTCTCGTCCAGCAAGCACATCTCCTTCAGCCACGCCACCGGACTCCACTGGACCGACCACAGCTGCGTCCACTTCAGCTTCAGAAAGACTGCGACCCACCACCACCCGCAACAGGCTCCCCGCCGGAGCTGGAGCAAGATCACCGCCGAGCAGCTCACCGCCTCCCTCAGCCAGAACACACCCACCAACACAACGGACCCAAACGAAGCAGCCAGCAACCTCGCCAAGTGGCTGACCGCCTGCGCCGACGACCTCGCACCACTAAAAACCCTCCCAGCAGACCCGGAAGCAAGAAAACCCCTTGGTTCACCAACGAACTCAAGGAATCCAAGAAGAACTGCCGCACTCTCGAGAAAACCTGGCGACTCGACCAGACCACAGACAACAGGACCGCCCTCAAGCACGCCACCCGCAAACACCACCAGCTGATCCGTGCCACCAAGAAGTCGGCACTCAAAGAACGACTGGACAACAACGCCCATGACAGCAAGGAACTTTTCAGCATCGTCAAAGAGTTCTCCAACCCCAGCGCCGGAAACAACGACATCACCCCTCGCAAGACCTCTGCAACTCACTCTCCGCGTTCTTCCACCGCAAGATCACCGACATACACAACAGCTTCGACGCACAAACAACGCACCCTACCGCCGAACCAACGCCCGCCACCACCACCCTCTGCAACTGGACCCCGATCAGCACCGAAGACACCACCCGCACGATGAACTCCATCCACTCCGGATCACCAACCGACCCCTGCCCACACCACGTCTTCAACAAAGCCGACGCCACCATCGCACCCCATCTCCGGGACATCATCAACTCCTCCTTCCACACCGCCACCTTCCCGGAGAGCTGGAAGCACGCCGAGCTTACCGCTCTCCTGAAGAAACCAACGGCGGACCCCACCGACCTCAAGAACTACCGTCCCATCTCGCTCCTTCCGTTTCCGGCCAAAGTCATCGAGAAGACCGTCAACAGACAGCTTGCCGCCTTCCTCGAGACGAATGGATCCCTCGACCCCTCGCAGTCCGGGTTTCGGGCCATCCACAGCACCGAGACCGCCCTTATCGCAGCCACCGACGACATCAGAACCCTAACCGACAACGGGGAAACAGCTGCCCTCATCCTCTTGGACCTCTCCGCGGCGTTCGACACCGTCTGCCACCGCACCCTAGTGAAGCGCCTCAGCAACATCGGAATCCGAGAGAAAGCACTGGAATGGATCATCTCGTTCCTCGCCGGAAGAACCCAGAGAGTCCGCCTCCCCCGTTCAGATCCGAAGCCACCGAAGTCATCTGCGGCGTTCCACAAGGATCCTCACTCAGCCCAACCCTCTTCAACGTCTACATGAGCCCCCTCGCAGCCATCGCACGCCGACACAACCTCAACATCATCTCCTACGCCGACGACACCCAGCTGATCCTCTCCCTCACCAACGACCCCACCACCGCCAGAGCCAACCTACACGACGGGATGAGAGACGTCGCCGACTGGATGAGGAACAGCCGCCTTAAACTGAACTCAGATAAGACGGAAGTCCTCATCCTGGGCTCATCACCCTCCGCCTGGGACGACTCCTGGTGGCCCCCGGCCCTGGGCACCGCGCCCAAGCCAACGGACCACGCACGCAACCTGGGCTTCATCCTGGACTCCTCCCTGTCGATGACCAGACAAGTCAACGCCGTCTCATCTTCATGCTTCAACACCCTGCGCATGCTCCGCAAGATCTTCAGATGGATCCCCACTGAAACCAGGAAGACCGTCACCCAGGCACTCGTCACCAGCCGACTGGACTATGGGAACACCCTCTACGCCGGAACCACAGCCAAACTTCAAAAGAGACTCCAGCGCATCCAGAACGCCTCCGCACGACTCATCCTGGACATCCCCCGACACAGCCACATCACCGTGCACCTGAAAGACCTGCACTGGCTCCCCGTCAGCAAGAGAATCATGTTCAGACTCCTCACCCATGCACACAAGGCCCTCCACGACCTGGGCCCAAAGTACCTCAACGACCGCATGACCTTCTACACGCCCACACGCCAGCTACGATCAACCAGCCACGCCCTCGCCACCGTACCACGCATCCGCAGAACCACCGCCGGAGGAAGATCCTTCTCCTACCTGGCAGCCAAGACCTGGAACTCCTCCCCACTCACCTTCGGCGAACCCAGGACCATCTCTCCTTCAGGAAGCAGCTCAAGACCTGGCTGTTCGAGCAGTAACTTACCCCCTCCCCCAGCGCCTTGAGACCCTCCCGGGTGAGTAGCGCGCTCTATAAATGCTGTGATTGATTGATTGATTGACAATAAGATATGGCATCACTGCCGCAGGGAGCAGGCAGATACCAACACCCACAATAAGACATGGCATCACTGCCGCAACTGCAGGGAGCAGGCAGATACCAACACCCACAATAAGACATGGCATCACTGCCGCAACTGCAGGGAGCAGGCAGATACCAACACTCGCAGTACGGCATGCCATCACTGCCGCAAGTGCAGGGAGCAGGCAGATACCAACACTTACAGTAAGACATGGCATCACTGCCGCAAGTCCAGGGAGCAGGCAGATACCAACACCCGCAATAAGACATGGCACCACTGCCGCAAGTGCAGGGAGCAGCCAGATACCAACACCCGCAATAACACATGGCATCACTGCCGCTAGTGCAGGGAGCAGGCAGATACCAACATCCACAATAAGACATGGCATCACTGCCGCCAGTGCAGAGAGCAGGCAGATGCCAACACCGGCAATAAGACATGGCATCACTGCTGCAAGTGCAGGCAGCAGGCAGATACCAACACCGGCAATAAGACATGGCATCACTGCCGCAAGTGCAGGGAGCAGGCAGATACCAACACCCGCAATAAGACATGGCATCACTGCCGCAAGTGCAGGGAGCAGGCAGATACAAACACTTACAATAAGACATGGCATCACTGCCGCATGTACAGGGAGCAGGCAGATACAAACACTTACAATAAGACATAGCATTACTGCTGCAAGTGCAGGGAGCAGGCAGATACCAACATCCACAATAAGACATGGCATCACTGCTGCAAGTGTAGGGAGCAGGCAGATACAAACACTCACAATATCACATGGCATCACTGCTGCAAGTGCAGGGAGCAGGCAGATACCAACACCCACAATAAGACATGGCATCACTGCTGTAAGTGCAGGGAGCAGGCAGATACCAACACCCACAATAAGACATGGCATCACTGCTGCAAGTGCAGGGAGCAGGAAGATACAAACACTCACAATAAGCCATGGCATCACTGTTGCAAGTGCAGGGAGCAGGCAGATATCAACACCCACAATAAGACATGGCATCACTGCTGTAAGTGCAGGGAGCAGGCAGATACCAACACCCATAATAAGACATGGCATCACTGCTGCAAGTGCAGGGAGCGGGAAGATACCAACACCCACAATAACACATGGTATCACTGCTGAAAGTGCAGGGAGCAGACAGATACAAGCACTTACAGTAAGACATGGCATCACTGCTGCAAGTGCAGGGAGCAGACAGATACCAACACCCACAATAAGACATGTCATCACTGCCGCAAGTGCAGGGAGCAGGCAGATACCAACACCCACAATAAGACATGGCATCACTGCCGCAAGTGCAGGGAGCAGACAGATACCAACACCCACAATAAGACATGGCATCACTGCCTCAAGTGCAGGAGGCAGACAGATACCAACACCCACAATAAGACATGGCATCACTGCCGCAAGTGCAGGGAGCAGACAGATACCAACACCCACAATAAGACATGGCATCACTGCCGCAAGTGCAGGGAACAGGCAGGTACAAACACTTACAATAAGACATGGCATCACTGCCGCAAGCGCAGGGAGCAGGCAGATACCAACACCCACAATAAGACATGGCATCACTGCCGCAAGTGCAGGGAGCAGGCAGATACCAACACTCGCAATAAGACATGCCATCACTGCCGCAAGTGCAGGGAGCAGGCAGATACCAACACCCGCAGTAGGGCATGCCATCACTGCCGCAAGTGCAGGGAGCAGGCAGATACCAACACCCGCAATAAGACATGGCATCACTGCCGCAAGTGCAGGGAGCAGGCAGATACCAACACCCGCAATAAGACATGGCATCACTGCCGCAAGTGCAGGGAGCAGGCAGATACAAACACCCACAATAAGAAATGGCATCACTGTCGCAAGTGCAGGGAGCAGGCAGATACCAACACCCACAGTAAGACATGGCATCACTGCCGCAAGTGCAGGGAGCAGGGAGATACCAACACCCACAGTAAGACATGGCATCACTGCTGCAAGTGCAGGGAGCAGACAGATACCAACACCCACAATAAGACATGACATCACTGTGACTGATTCAGAGAGCCTCGACTGCTGCACACCCTGCTGTCCCCTGCACAGTGAACTCTTGATACCTGCGCTGTGTCTGTGCGAAGCTGAAGTGTGAAGGGTTCACCTTTCAAAACCTTCCCTACATGCCAATTACTGGCTTTGTGGTTGCCTTGGTAACCACCAATGCCCTTGTTGCCTGTTTCTAGAGATCAGCATGTCTCAATACAGTGAGGACTTTTTCTGCAAGTTATGGTGCTTCATGTACGTTGTCCTGCCCAGGCCCTGAGCCCCCCTCCAGAGACACGGCGGTGAAATTATGCCCCGAGGGGGAAAAGGAACTCCCCAGCTAACTTCTGCTTGTGTACGCACATCCTCAGCACTATAGTCAACGTAATTCACTCTTGCCCTGCTGGGAAGGTACTCGCAATAATAAACTGTAGCAAATAACAAAAATGCCTAACAAAATGAAAGTGTCCTTGTGTAACGCAACTGGTGCTCATGTAAAGCGGTCTGATACCGATACCTTCTGGTCAAGTTCGCGCAATATAAAACTATGGGGAAATATACATTGGTTGCTACAGATGGCGCTGCAGTGAAAGGAAAGATGCACGGAGCACTCGTGTCTGAATGAGTCTGAGTCACAGGCACCTGGGTTAGGCAGGTATATGACACAAATGTGTTGAGGGAGCATTAATGACCGAGTGCCCAGGTGCAAATATCAGCATGTATTGACTATTCCTCCACACTCTCATTTCCCGAATAATGATCCAGGCACTCAATTACTAATTCATTTATCATCCTCCCCTCTAACAGTTAACTAATTTTCACAAACACCCACTCACTTATATGGAAGGCCGCACACTCGCACACACACAAACCCACCAGTCAGTGAAGATGCATATTTCACTTATAAACAGCGAAACATATTGGCTTTGGCAAGTATTGGGTTGCAGCCCTCCCCAAGAGCATTTGGTAAGCATTTGGATGTCACATAGGATGCTACCTCCGGCCTTTCTATTTACTAATTCAGGTTATTATAGATATTGAGGGATGGGGCACGTTTGAGGAACACAGAATAATAATTGAAGGAGATTAAAGTTTCATTGGACACCTACGAGATAAAAGGATAACATTAGTGATGCATTAGGGTACGAGATAAAAGGATAACATTAGTGATGCATTAGGGTACGAGATAAAAGGATAACATTAGTGATGCATTAAGGTAAGATGAGAATCACTTTTTACGAATATTATTAATCGCTCATATGCAAAGTTTCCAAGTGCTATAAAAACCTCCTAAACAGAAACTATAAAAGAATTCGAACAAAATGAACAGTGCACCAAAACTAACCCAGACACAAACTGGGGGATGTCTTATTCATTAAGTAGCTGGGTTTTTTAAAGACCTTTTCTAAACCTTTGCAGGCTTTATTCAGTCCATAAAAATAAAAGGAAGTAAGTTCCAACATTTTGATGTCATCAAAAAAAAGGCGCTGTTCTAACTTTCGGTTTGGGCAAATTTGGGCGAAATGTTACTCGCAGTGTAAGTCTCGATCTAGAACATGCCACTGAAATTTGGAGGCCCAAAAGTCAGAGACTCTAGCAGACACTGCAATGTGAATGATAACATTATCCTGCCTCAAATAGCGAGCCAATGCACCGATCTGAGCACTGGTGTGATATGGTCTTCCCTAAGAGGCCTGTAAACATTCTGATAGCAGCATCCAAAACTATCAGAAGATAGTGCTGGCTTTTACTGGGGCATCAAGATAGATGACGTTGCATAGTCGAATCACAATTGAATCAGTTTTAACATGAAACTGCAAGTCGACGAAGGTAACCCCTTTTTTTAAACCTTAATACAGAGAGCGTGCACACTGGATACATTGTTGTCATGAGTCTAGAAGAATGGGGTATCATCCATGTGAATGCCAAGACTGGCTAATTCCTTGGAGGAATGGAGGGTTCATGGTCTTGGGACAGGATACCTTCTTCCAGGTGGAAATATACACGTATACCCACACAGTGGTAAAGAGAAGAAAAATTCTTGCAGGATTGAGCTCACTGTCATCAGAATACAGTAAAAAGGTGTTCATGCAGAATGGACAGGAGCTGCGAGGAGCCTCAATTCAATTCAATTTTATTTATTATGATTTAGAATTCCGCAGAATTCCACATAAAGGTACATCTTAAAAACACATTTCATGCCACAAAAATTTCCAATGTAAATTCAAGTTGTCATTTTCATCTAAAAGCACGAATGAACATAGCAGAAGCAGTCGGTCTTGGAGTTTTCAATGCAAGAAGGGGTGAACCTTAAATAATCGAATTGTCATACATGTATTCTTACAAATTTATACACATTTCTAATCTAATACTATCATAAAACATTCAGTGATAAAACTTATTATAAAATACAAAAATTTAAAATTCACTATACAATACTGGCCAAAAATCATCTAATACATGATAATTTAGCAGCAGAGCAAATTTAGTTAAGTGCTTGGGATCCTAAAAATGAGTAACTAGCAGCGGAGAACGTTAGAAAAAGTGTGCATGCTTAATTGCAAACATAATAAATCAGTCATAAAGACCGGAAGGTCGAGAAAAAGTGCAAGTGCTCTGTACATACGTATTAAGAAGATCTTTACTAACGAGTAACTAGCAGCAGAAAAAGTTTGTAAAAGTGCACATACTCAGTTGTAAACATAACTAATCGGTCATAAAGACCGAGAGATCGAGATAAAGTGCAAGTGCTCTAAACATATATATTAAAAGATCTTTCCGATCTTAATATATGTTTAAAAATTGTTTAAAAAAGCTAAAAATTTTAAAACACATCAGTTCGGATGGGGGACAGCAGACAATTTCGGGCCTGTTCTGCTGTAGTGATATTATACTTTAAAAACAATTCCTTAAATATCTACGACGTATTGATTGTAATGCGGGACAAACAAATAAAACATGATTCAAATCTTGTATACAGGAATTACATGAATGACAATACCTCTCATGTCTAGGAATACCCTCCCAAGATCCTGTTACAATTCTTAGGGGAGTAAATTCAATCTCAGTAACAAAATCACCCTGCGAACTCCGTGTTTAAGATTCCATAAGACATAAGGTTGGGGATTTTTGACAATACTACTCCCCGCAATACAATACATGTTTCTGTTCTCTGAACACATTTTAATATCTCTTTCACGAGAAACCCCGTAGATTGTTCTCTTAATTATACTTTTCAAGGCCCTTTTACAAAGAACCGCCACCCCATCCATATCTAAACCAAACATTGATAATGCTTTCAAATTATTCCTAAAAATAGCACTTTTTTCCTTCATATTTACAAATATTTCTCTGTACAGCGCCACCCTTAGCAAATTCTCAGAGCTATTTATCAGTCCATTACACCATCTTAAGCACGCGGCCATTGATAGCACATATGTAGAAAGAAGACCAAATTCGAGCCTAAGCGCTGCAATCGGTGCTGCGCGATTCAAATTACATATTTGGCGCCAGATTTTACCTTCCACTGTCTCGAATCTGGCCCACTCTTGTGCATCAATTGTTTCACTGGCGTAGCTCAGGGTTGGTGGAATCTTTATTTTATAGACCGAAATAATGTGTGAAAAATGTCTTTTCCCACAATGTGTATACAGACGATTAATTGCAAAGGCTTGTGAAATCGCTTTACCTCTGCAATGGTCCATATGTCTAGTAGCTGAGCACGTATTTGTAAATATTTTTCCTAAGTATGGATAAAATTTTACTACTTCCAATTTTTCTTTTCCCAGGAACCAATTCAAATTTTTTCTGACCTTACAATCTTGATAACTAAAAATCATAACTTTGCTTTTTAAAATATTTATTTTTAGATAATACTCTTCTGTATACCTAATTAACTCAGCAAGTCGTCTTTGCAGTCCAATTGGAGTTAAATCCATTATTATTGCGTCATCTGCATGTGAGGAGCCTCGTTGTGCAAGTTAAAAAGAAAAGGTGACATTGTGGCAAGGATCTATGAGGGACACCACAGCTGAGCTCCATAGGGTGAGGCAAGGAAACCTTCTGGTAGTTAGCGGTTAAAGTGATTAAGCAAGTCATTTATGGGGTTGAAACCTGCCGCGGCCAGTCTGATGGTCAAGATACCATGGTGCATGGTGTCAAATGCTGCCGATGTGTCCAATAGTGCCGCTGCCGTCCACAAACCTCCATAGATCATCCAGTAGCAACACCACCTTCTACTCTGTGAAAATAACTCATTATGGTTTTTTTCTCGCCCATCAAGGTTTGTTGATGGGCGACATCAATTTTCTCTATTAGATTGAAAACAAATGCCCACATTGACATGGGGCACATGTACTCAGTTCTTTTCCTTAGTGAGGGTTTTTTCAGCAATCGCTCCTCAGTGGTTTGTTTTCGAAGCCTGAGGCACAACCCCTCAGTTTAAAAAGGTATAACACACCAGAATCAACCCACTTATAAGAAACTGCCTAAGCTGTTTCATAAAGCTTAATGGGCATAAATAATAAGGAAAGCCTGGATAATGATTACCCATTAATTGGTGCTCAGATGTGAGACTGTTGTGTATCAAAATCTGTTTAGCGCTTTCGATGGGGAATCTGGTGTCATTATTACATTACCGAATGTGGTTTGTGAAATGTTTCCTGATCACTTAACATGTGCATTACCGGAGAAAGAGGCACGTATAAGAGAAAGATAACTGAAATACATGAGCAAAATAAGAGGGATATAATCAGGTTTATGAGACACACATTGGGATAAGATGAGACACACATTGGGGAAAGGTGAGAAGCAAGTTGGTGGAGATAATACAATTTTGGAAGCTGAGTGGCACGCTAGAGAATTGGAGGCACTCCCAGGCTGGTGAGGGGAGAGATATGTCATAGGGAAATGAGAGCCACACTGGGGTATAAAAACATTGTCAGAAGAAGAGATATGCATCAGAGGGAAATTCATTAATGAAAATATAGAGTTATAGATTTGCAGCTATCAATATTGGGGTTGTTTCCATCAGGTGTTGGAAGTAACATCAGATAGGCAACGAGAGTGAAGCTCGAGTTGTTTATAATGTCACAGGGCACCCCAATGTGAAACATTCTAAAGCTCTGGGTTGAATCAGAGCCCCAAATCATCTTCCCTTGCTTAGCTGAGGAGTTCAGGGTTGGTGGAGTTCTGGGTAACCCATGCAATGCACATCATGGACTCTTCCCATAAAAAATCTGGCATCCTGTCAAATACCCCACCACCCAAAAGTAAACTCTCCCTCCCTTACTCAATCCAAAAATAAACCTGTCTCCCTCTTTCACCACCCGAAGAAGAAACCTCTCCTCCATGCGCAGTAAAAAAAAAAAACGTCCCATCTTGTTACAATCCCCATTTACCCTCAGCAGTACTCTCCCCTCACCCTCCACCAATACAACCCATATGCCTGGCTGCCTACCACTCTACCCTCCTTGCCTTTCCTCCCACTGCTTACTCAAAACTTTGATCTTTGAGCTCAAGGATTGAAGGAGAGCTGGTGCTTCACTGATAGTGGCTCGTCAGTCCGGCCTGCTTTTGCCTGCCAGTGAGATCTAACGCAGATCGATTAACAGGGCAGGAGCGTGAACCGTGATTTCCTCTTCCTTTGGCCTGTGGAAACAGTGGATCACCACCTACAAAACAACAGCGGTGGAGTCCGGCGTTTCACTGCTCTGACGCCAGAGCAGCAGTGACATAATTAAACTTTCATTTTCACAGCTCTGCCTTCAGAGCATTGAATAACCGAATTTGAAGTTGCGGTCCACACTACACAACATTTATAAAGTGCACCATGCCATGACAGTGTATTTAGGCACTGATCATCTGGATGACTGCAACTGGACTAGAAGGAAACAGATGAGACTTCAGCAGGGACGAAATCCCATTTGGTAGTTTTTTCCACACACTCATTTCCATGCAGAATAATTAGCAATGGCCATAGAGGAAAGATCGAAGGGCTCTTGAGTACAGAGTCCAGATTTAGGACCTAATATGTCTCACAGTAAAGTAGGAATGAAGCCATAATGGGCCCATTCCAGGCGATATTTAAAGGACATACAAACACACATAAATTTAACTGCATCTTTTATCAGGAGTCAATGCATTTTCTCCCTGACAGATGATACAGGTTCTAATGGATGAAGTAGAGGGCGCATGCATTTTTTTCAATCACTTGCTATGTCAAAGTTTAACACACAGACTCCCGAAAACACTGACTCCCACTTCCTATTTATAGATCTTTGTTATTATGGCTTTTAAAGGGCAGCACACTTTAAATGCTTTTCTTAGCAAGGGTACAGTTCCCCTGTGCCTCTTTTTAAGGATACAAGTCACTCTCGTATTTGACTGTACTCTTGGCAACCCTTCCCTTTATTTAGCCTTTGCTTCAGGAATTACTGCCTTCACTCGAATTCAGACCTCTCAGTCAAGTCGTAGGAATCATGCAGCAACTTCAACCATTTGGTGGACCTTTTTTTAAGTTGGATTTTGTCCAGGGAGGGCAAAGTCAGCTTTTGTCTTTGCACCGAACAACACACATAACAGGGTAAATACTGAAGGTGTTAGGGGAGTCCACAGGCAAATCTCAATCTTTGAAACCAAATCTAACTCGGAAGGTCAAGATAGATTACTTTCACTTGAAATCTCTAAAGAAAACCTTTCAGCATTTCCAAAAATCTCAGACAATTCAAACTGTCTTCTCTCTATTTCTCTTTAGGATGGACCACAATAATTGTATCAACCTCAAGTAACAGGTACACAAGCCCACTTACTTCCAAGGACAAACATGGTTAATTACATCATACCTATTATGTGCTTGTACGGTCATTTATTCAATTTCCTTATTTTTCTAGCCTCAAAGGTAAAAAAACATACCACCCTAACACCACAACCCCAGTCTGCACGCAGGGCACTGGTAGGGTTCCTTCTCGAACTGCTTCAATTAAAAAGTGACAAAAAAGCCAGCTTCAAACTAGAAAGCGAAACAACAATCTTATCTTAACAAGGGAACGATTGAAAAAAAGAAAGCAATTCTTTAGCCATTGAGATTTATTTCAAGCAAAATTTCAACTGCTCAATACCATACCAAATATATAGGGCGAAAAGGGATATGGGACAGTATCTCACTTCATTTGTCACCTGATGTCAATATTTTATTCATTCCTATGCAACATTTTGGAATCAGTTTGACAACAAAATGGAAAAAAGGAAGCAACTACAATGAGGAGGAGTTATAATTCGCATGCTATTTCTAAATTGGTGTGCCCAGATCACCCCTCTAATGAATGGCCCTACATGGTCCTACAAATGGAGGAAAATGGATAGGAAGATGAATTTCAGTTATCTACTTCAGGGTGAAAATGTCAGGTGTACACAGCATACAGATTCAGTAACAAACTTAAGACAGAACAAATATAATAACTCCTTACAAAAAATACCCTAACAGTAGGCCTAGGTGAAATATCATTTGGAGGTTAAATTTAAACATTTTGCTTTGCATGAAATTCCCAAAAGTTCACATGATACAAGTCTCCAAACTTTTCACACAATGGAGACTGCTTTGCACAAAGAAAAAGTCTCAGCAAAAGGCATTTTCTACCGGTATTTCATATGGGTTTTATACACAAGACATGTCGTCCCCTAAAAAATGTAATGCAAAATACTAGGAGATCCCATTACCACAAATTGTTATATGTGTATATGCTACATTACCGCAAACTGCTATATACTTAAAGTACGCTAAAGAAAAGAAAATTAAACCAATAAAGACCCACTAATTGAAATTTTGAAAACGCTAAGTACATGACAACATTATTTTAATCAACAAACAGGCAGACTGGTCGTTTCAAAGTCCTTCTTGGATGATTGAAAAGGGAAGCGTAAGATGTTCCAGTGACAAAAATTGTGGAAGTATACATGAGAAGCAAAGTACCCACAATTTGGAAATGAAATTAAACGATCATAGAATTTCCATTCATCTTTTGTAATTAGACAAATCCATTTAAAACTATCAAATAAAACATTAAGGGCCCGTTGGAGGCTTTCTGCCCGACATGGTAGGTTTAAAGTCCGACCACCAGATTAGGAAGGCGGAGGTCAGAGTTTAAACCTGCAGGGAAATCCGATATGGTTCTGACGGGCTCAAGGAAAAGCAGCATAATCCCTTAAGAACGATGTTTCCGCCGTCGAGATTATAATGTCGGTTTCCGACAGCAATTCCATGTCGGCCTTTCCGGCATGGAAAGGCTGTCGGAAAGCGACATTGGGGGCCCCCAGCAGGGCCCCTTCTCCCCTGGCCCTCCGCATACTGCCCTGGGGAGCCCCTATTGTGCCTCCTCAACTTCCCTGCAACGTGTGGCAGGCACTGTGAGATGCCTGCCACACCGTGCAGGGATGTTTACAAACTTCCATTTTTCAATGGGAGCTTGTGTTGGAGGCTTTTTCAGCCCACCGCACAAGCTCCCATTGGATGATGGAAGTTTCCAACCGCACTATGTGCGGTCGCATCCTAATTGGGATTGCGGAACCGCCAACCCATGGTCGGGCAGTTCCTTTCCCGCAACGGTGTCGGGTGGATGCAAGTCCGCCCGACATCATAATCAGGGCATAAAATGTAATTGGTTGTGCTCCTTTCAATAACTGACACTAAACACAAGAAAATGTTTGAGCAAAATGCCAAAAATTGGATCTAAACTGAATACGGATAGTAAGAACTGATTTTAATTGTACCTTCTGTATCAGTTAGGGTAACCCCAGGCTGCAATGTTGGATCTTGACCATTTTGGCTCATTTTCCCTCTGTGGAAAAAAAGAAACAGAAACAGTGGTTAGCGTGTTGATAATTTTGACTACCTAAACTAGACTTACAAGCTTAAGAATGATGATAGACAAATATACGAGTTACATAGGCTTTAGCTATCTGCGGTCCAGATCTATTGTTTCCAATATACGACGAGTGGACCTAAGGTCAGCCCCTTGCTCATGACTGGAGAACATTGTTATCTATCTCAGTTGCCTCCTCTTCATTCAATAGCTTTCATCGCTATTCTTGTGTTTTCCCCAGGAGCATTTTGGCCTCACAGTGTTCTGAAGGTTGACTTGAATCCTTCCACTGACACTGCATGTTTCAGCTAACTTGTTTTCCTTTCCTTTAAGTATTTACCTTGCCTCCACTACCTCACTCTTTGTGCTCTACCCTCTCCCTTCCTTCCCAGCTTGTCCGCCATTTCCCCTGCTCTACCCCACTTATTTTGTTTTTAAATATCTCCCCCACTCCCACTTCTCTATTGCTTCCCCAGTCCCCACCCCTCTCTACTTCATTTTTCTTTTCTAAACATTGTGGCACTGGCCATTCTAACAGTGGACGTCCCTTTCACACTTTTACTCCTTTCAACATAGCTGTACGTCTGGCAGAAATGGCACTGTATTTTTTTTAAACAAACCTATCCAAAGATAGCTGATGCAGATGGACGTACAACCACTGTGGACAACATTCAGTGGGTTTATTAAAAAGTTAAAAAGGCATTCAAAGTTGGCCACTGTGAATGTGTGCACATCCACTGGTGTCATCTTTGAATGAACTGTAATGTTTTAACAAGTCCATTCAAAGATGGATGCCATAGATGCATGTACATCCACTGCAACTCCAATTCAAACAGAAGCATTAGCATAGCCAATAGCTTTCACTGTCAAGACACATTCGCTTTGCCAATATTTCCTTAGACTTAGGGACAGCTATTTATTTTGCACTGTCCATGCATGATGTCTATCTATTGATCAGGCTAAAGTAGCTTTGTTCTGTGTAACCTGGACAGAGAAACATTTATGTAAGCCACAAATAATATCAGTTTGTAGTGTGTGAGTAATTTAATATGGAAAACTCATAAGTGATTTGTTAGCAATGTTTGTCCACAGATTTATCATACACACTGCAAGGGCATACCTCTTTTCCATCGGGAAAGGAATCCAAATCGTTATTGCTATGTAACACATTCTAAGAGATAAGTGGCTGAAGGGCAGAGGTCACAGGAATCCCACTTGCGAGTTCAGAAAAGAACAGAAAGCTATTATATAATGGTCAATATCCCAGGGTAAAAAATCATGATGAATGAATGGGCCTGGAAAGTGTAGGAACACCTAGGAACAGAAGGATGCAAAGAAGCCAGTGCCAGACTGGAAATAGCAAGGAGGGAGAGTCTCTATGCAGGTGGGTATTCAAAAATCATGTAACGGTCTAAACAGGAGACTCATTAGCAAAACCTCTGACTATATGCAAGGGAAAAGAACACGGTCAAGAAAGGTAGAAAAATATTGTGGCAACATATAGTGTTCTAAAATAAAGAGCCCCTCTTTGAGCCATTAATTGAGTATCGCCCTATCCTGTAAAACAGCGCGGCAGCAGCATTTTTCTTGAAAGCACTAAATGAACATTGATGGATCTTTACAAAAAGCTCTACCTTTCATAGACTGAGGAGCTGCAGGAAAGGATATTATAACACGCACCCCTTTGAATAGGTACATAAATACATAAACGGAAACAGCAAGACACAAAGTATATATATCTCATAACTTGACATACCCACAGAAAAGCAGTGAACGCAAACCACACGTACCAAATCAATACACCCCATACATAAAGCGGCTGCAGTAAAAGCAACACAACCAATAGCAGCCAAAATATGTGTAAAGCACCAACACAGGATAGAAACTCCATGTACCCATAACATCGCACTCTCGTAAGGAAAGAGATCCTATATGCAACAAGTGGGTTAGCGATTTATGTACATACATTATTAATACGTCAGTCCACCCTGTAATTGAGCTACGAGTAGGCAGTGAAATTCACTTTTAACCTTGTAATAAACTTCTGAGCCTCCATCTTTTCTAAAGAAAAGATTAAGAACCTCCTGCATAATCACATTAATGGTTCACGCATCTAAACTAGCATTTTTTTCAAACTACATATTCATAAAACCTAAGAATAGATAATTGAGTGTATAATCCAGTGAACAGAAATTAAGTAGGATAATATATTTTATACAGGATAACATATTTCACATTAGGCACACTGATTAGCCAATAAATTCTTTATATGAACCTTGATCCCTAGTACCCACAAACGGATGTAAGACAGCTACGCATTCCGTTGTAACGCATGCCATTACAACACGGCCGTTACAATACAAATGCCATTACCATGCATGACCTGTACCATGCATGTTTTTACAACGCATATTCCTTTACCACGCATGCCTTTATAACAAATTTTGTTGTAAAAGCATGAATGGTAAAGGCATATGCGTGGTAAAGGTTTCACCAGTAAATATAAGTATTTTACAGGTAAGAATAAACCCTTTGTATATATATATATATATATATATATATATATATATATATATATATATATATATATATATATACATATATACAAAGGGTTTATTTTTTCCTGTAAAATACTTACATTTTCGTGGTAAAGGCATGCATGGTCAAGACACATGTGCTTGTAAAAAATGTACAGGTAGGTAAAAACACTATTTTATATATACAAGAGGGGTAGTTGGCCCCCAAGGACTTCCTTGGTAGCCAACTACCCCTCCTCTTACCTCCAGTAAGTCCCACACAGCAGGATTACTAAGAGGTCTTTGGAGGCAACGCCCCCTTTATCCAGCACTCAGCAAACACGCCGCCTAGTGCATTACTGGTTGGGGGCTGAAGTCCACTTTACTCCTGAGGGACTTTGGAGGCCAAGTAGCCCACCTGGTACCTCGTGTAAGTCCTACACAGCGGGATTCCTGAGAGCTGGTTGGAGGCCCAGCCTCCTTTCTCCACCACTCTGCAAACACAACTACTACCTAAAAAACCATAGAAATTCACTGAAAAAAACAAAGGTTACAGAGATGTTATAGTTGCAAATCAGCATCTAAAACACCTTAGAAATTCACAGAAAAAAACGAAGGTTCCACGGACGTTATAGTTAGGCTCTGGTTTCACTCATACAAAACCAGTGAAATTCAGCCGTTATAGTTAGCTGAGCTAACTATAACTCACGTCCCCGCAATGCACTGCGTATGACTTCACATATTACAACACTCATGACATGATAAGTGACATCACTGATGACATCTCAAATGACATCACTGATGGCCTCACAAATGACATCATCCACATAATAACTGTTGCACCCACTCACACCCCAAAGAAGCTTTCATATACCCACTCCCACACAACCATACACAAATCCATTCACAGACCCATACCAGCACTTACACACCCACTCACTGATTCATATATCTACACACAAATACACTCACAAACTCATACAGCCACTCATACACCCACTCAGTTACTAATACAGCCATTGACATATCCACTCATACATGCATACAGCCACTCACACACTGAGTCAGTCACCCATAGAGCTACTCACCCAGTTAGTCACTCACCCATACAGTCATTCACACAGCCACTTACTCACCCATACAAATACACACACACACCCAGTCACTTACTGATACAGATGCTAACATGTGCTCATGCATGTATACAGCCACTGACATAAGCACACACTCACCCATACAGAAACTCTCACATTCACTCACTCACTCACTCACTCATACAGTCACACATATACCCCATCACTCACCTATGCTGCCTTTAACATACCGTTATTCGCCCATATACCACTGACATGTCCACTTACTCACCCACACAGCCATATGCACACTCACTCACCCATACAGCCCCTTATACACACACACTCACTAACCCATACAGCCAGTGACTCACCCACTCACTCATCCATACAGGCAGTCCCACACCTCCTCACCCAGCCACACAGACACTCAGACAACCATACAGGTACTCAGACAACCAATAATTCAATAAATACAGCCACTCACGTACCCACTCACACTTCCATGCAGCCACTTAGACACCGCCCGACAGACAGATGCAAACATTCACACAACATTCACTGAGACACCTAATCACTCACTTATATAGTCAGTTGTGCACCCACTGAATCATCCATGCAGGTACTCATACTCCCAATGATCCACCATTACACCTTGGTGTGTGTATATATATATATATATATATATATATATATATATATACCCTTCCACTTGGCTCCGTTATACTGGATGTATCGGTGCTGTAACGCGGTAGAGACTCTCCGTACAAATCCTCCAAGGTTTGCATGAGTAAATAAACGGGTCGCACTCATGGAATGATTGTCAGTCCTTTATTATCTCTTCATGATTTTAAAAAACAAATCCTTGTGATATCAATCAGCAGTTTTGAACAGCAATGAGCCTGCCAAGCACTTTCCCTGCAATTTCCGGTGAACAAGGACGTGATGTCCGAAACGTGTAAGGAAGCAAGGAATTAAACTATTTGAGCACCGGAATTGTACTTGCCTGATAAAGATTTTAATGAAATGGAGAGTGCGTCTTCAGTCTTTGGACAAACTTTCTGCACATATTTTCTGGCTGTCCTGCTGGGAAGATGCACCGTCGCTGAAATGAAATGCAGCGGGTCCGAGATGGCATGTATTGGAACAGCCACATAAAGGAACTTTCAGTATGCACAGAGTGTAATTATTAAACAAATTCGGGCGTGTTTGAGTAGGCAAACCCACTGGAGGGAAAAAGTAAAAGCTGTCTGCAACTACAGATTCCAGCATGCACCTCAAGTAAGAATCCAGTGAGGAGACCTATCAGAGGGCTCAATATTTAAAAGTGCAATCAGTCAACAGTTGTGAACAGCAATGAGTCTGCCAAGCACTTTCCCTGCAAATTCCTGTGAACAAGGACGTGATGTCCGAAACGCGTAAGGAAGCAAAGAATGAAACTATTTGACCACCGTCATTGTACTTGCCTGATTAAAGATTTTACTGAAATGGAGAGTGCGTCTTCAGTCTTTGGACAAACTTTCTGTATATATATATGTGTGTATATATATATATATATATATATATATATATATATATAACAACCAGGCTCTCTTCAGGTAGGAACAGAGTGCAAGACAGCTCCGGGGAAAGCTTGAATAGACTTTATTGATTTTTCGCGCTCAGTGTGCAGAGTCCAAAGAAACGCTCGGCAGACGCGTTTCTGCTTTAAAAGAGCTTCATCAGTGCCCGTTTCTCTGGCTATTCTTTTTCCTGGGGATAACTTCACTTATAGGTGTTCACTATGACCACTTCCTGTCAGATGGTTTCTTGCCCCTCCTCCGCCGTAAGGACTGCTAGCCACCTCGCATTCCCTTACCAGGCAACTGCATTCTGGGTGATGAAGTCCTCTGTGAGAGCCCATACAGTTACGATATATATATATAGTAAATTCACTGAAAAAAACAAAGCTGTACATTGAAAATAGGCAGGAGAATTGTTGGTAACATCAGTACTATCAATAGTTTTTCTGGCTCCCTTATCACAATTATTTTCCTGTCAAAGGAGGAATTCCTTCTATTAGAAAGGACAGACTTCATTTTAAATTAAGAAACGCAGTAAACTTTTGCCAACCTTAAGCCACATGGATAAACTAGTCCAGGGCACATAGAAATCAGCAACAGTCACTGTATTGGGACATTTGTTAATAGCACAAGCACGGTAGCCTAGCTCAAGCCACAGAAACTTAATTGTTTGCCTCAAATTTGAGTTAGGTTTACATTTTATCCTCATGCAAGTGAACTTAGTCCTGCAATATCTCAGCCAAGAAAGGTTTTAGGTGCAGTGAGGAAGCCAGGACATGTTCAGAATTTGTTTCCTGCATGGTGAAAGAGTAACTTCTCCAAAGGATGACAAGTTGCACACTCATAAAAGAGACTGGTGTGACAATTTTCCATGGCCAACATCCACTATCTCATACAAACAGCCTGAGTCTGAAAAGGGTTCTCAACCATTTAGCCTACCCAGAATTTTTTTTTTTACTCCACCAGTGTGTTTTTGGGATCTCAGCTGTTAGCAAGACTAATTTTACTGTAAGTGTTGGTAAAATGCCCACCTTTTAAACTAAGGTCGGTGGTAATGTGAAAGACACGAGTCCATAGATGGCTCCTTATTCCAAGAGCTTTATGATGAATGGTTCATGTTATACGGTTTCATTAAGGTATCTCACCCTTTGATACCTATTCTTCCTTGGTCATCCGGCATCCTGATTGTGTGTTGCGGGAGCCGGGTATAAATACCGAAGAGTCCCACTTGTTTCCTGGACCTGTCCGTGCTTGCGCAAGCACGGACAGGTGCAGGAAACAATAAGGAGCCATCTATGGACTTGTGTCTTTCACATATGCCTGAGATAACTATCCGTGTGCTCCATTAATTTGGAGATTTTACTATATGTGCCGACTTCTGCATTGAAACTTAACGCGATTTGGATTGATATATTTAATGTTACTTTCTACATACTGAGTTTGAAGCCAGATATTTCAGAGCCCTGACGAAGTTCCCTCTGGCAACCGGGAACAAAACGCGTTGGCTCTGTGCCAGTTTTTATGATTAACCCAATAAAAGAAGCACTTTTTGGATAAACTTGGCCCGACTGTTTGACTTCGCATTGTGTGCACCTTCCTTATTCCTGAACATTTTGTCATTTTCTGCATCCTTGGACGGCGGATGCTGGAAGCGATTGCACCACCTCTAAATACACTATATATATGGGTTCGATGTGCTTAACCTTGGTCAGCCGTTTGTTCTTCTGTTACTAACAGATAGCACACATGTACACGTGTCCTTCTCAGATCTGTGTAACATGCTTTTATCCAAAGAGACCTCCTGTTCAAAATCCACCACGCAATGGAGTCTCAACCTTCAGCAACACATGATTACACCTATAATAATAGTACACATGCAAATGAAGACCAGAAAACTATGAGAGGAAATCAAATTGTTGAATTCGGTGGGAAAAACAACCTTCTTGATGTCAGCTCTGACAGATTTCCCACAGAGCCTCAACAATCTGGCTCTGAAAACTTGAACTTACTTTCATGAGGAATCACTGGCTCACCCCTGGCAGATTGGCTTACATACAACAACACCACTAGAGCAATAAATAAATAAGGAATCAAACCATTTCATACCGGGTTGGTTGAGAAGAAACAAATGTAATGAGTAAAATGGCACAATTGTAAACAATCGTCTTGATGCTAGATCAAAAGGTAAAGTAAATACAAAATGCATTTTACTAAAAAGATAATGGACAAATAAAAAACAATGGTAGTCTCTGTTGTGTACTGAAACATAGGCAAAGGTTTATGGATGAATCAAGATGGATTGCAGCCAGGAAAAACTTGGTGGTTTACAAAAGTAAAAGATTTTACCTTCGAACTTAGAAATGTTCTAAAAAATCTTCAGGCTTGAAGTGGCAGCCAAGAGACCTCAGTGACATTGGATATATGTGTTTAATGGCCCAACTGCAGTTTAGTTTAGACTGGGAAACTGCTATGGGTGACAGTTTTGGGTAGTCTGGGAATCTTTTACTAATGCTCAAGAGATTACATTGTTTTCAAAGTCTCATCTTTTGGAAAAAGTTCAGTAATTTCAGTTTCTTTAAACCAAATGTCTCCTAGCTTATAGGATTAGCTCCCCTCATTTCAGACCATGGGTTCAAGATACAGGAGGGCTTCCAACAACTACACCTCATGACCAGAACCACATTTTTTGTTCCAACTGCTTCCTGGTATGTTTCTGTAGCTGCCCCATCTTCTGTTTCCACAGGACATTCTTTACATCCCCAGACATATAGGAGACATTTTACTGGAGAAGGCAATAGAAATTTAGAGCAGGAACTGGGTTTATTCCAGGCTGGCCATTGTTTACTCTTTTTTCACATATACTTTAAAAACACAAAGGAAGAGTTACACCATGCACATAGACTTCACATCATGGCCTCTACTGCTGAGTCGTTGGGGTTCAGGAGGAAGCCAAAACAGTTAGCCTTTGGGACAGATTTCTAGATCCAGGTATTTAGGACAAATATGGAGGGAAATCTCTGCCAAAAAGTTAGGAATTCTTCAGAAAGTGCAAGAAACATTTTTCTTCAAGCGGTACACTTGGCTCTTGGCTGAGAGAGAGCCAAGAAATCCAATTTAATTTCTGCCAGTTATTTGTGATGACAAGCAAATCAACGTAAAATGCTGCTTAAGTTTCTCAGCAAAGTTCTGGTTCTAGGGATATGACTTCAAGCAAAGCCTATCACAAAGTCCACAGGAAGTCTAAACAATGAAATCATTATTTCTCTGCATTGATCAATCATCTTCCTTAAACTCCACTTTGATGAGGCCGGTCACTACCACCGAGGATTAAAAAGATCGGCACACCATGCCAACTCCTGCACTAGACCCCATGTGACTTTTAGCTCTGAAAATCTGGAAAAACTTCCCAACATAAAATCAGTACGTGCTACAGGCCACTCACAAACAAGTGTGACCCAGTGGCGTAATGGGAAATGATGCCCACCCCCTGCAGAATCTGGAGAGGGGCCGCAGAGTCTCGCATATCTCACAGATATGTATAGGCCCTGGGTGGAATGGGGGGTCCTCTGAAGTGTTTAGGGACCCTGAATGGTTGAGGGCCCCTCTGTGCTGCATGGGCATATATTACTCCCCTGCTGTGATCTGGAAGTCCTGTGTAACATTTTTCTTTCCTTCCCTAACGCACTTTGCCACTGGGGGAATTAGATGTGAACGGCTGGTTATAAGCCAGAAATGTGGATAGCCTATTCTTAAACACTGCAGCTGAGCTGCAGGCATACTATATTTAATAGTTGAGGCATGGATATAACTATAGGTAATCATATAGTGGTCATTTCATTCATTTCTATGTGCTGTGATTTTGATTTTCATAGCATTATTCTTTTAGAGGTTAGTGTAAAAGGCATCTTGAATACAGAAACTTTTGGTACAGTATATATTTTAATACTTTTATATATTTTGGTAGAAGTGGGAAAAGCTTTGCTTCAGTCTTGAACGTGAAATCTGGACTTTGTATATGTGTCCGAAGAATTTATGCACATACACTTTTGATTTAAAGTGTTGCGTGACTTTAAATAATCAATAGTTGTCTTTATTAAACCGTGGAAATGTAAATGAGGCCTGATTGGAAGGCCTCAGCCACATTAGAGTTCAGAATAACAGATTTTGAGAGTAAAAACAAAATTGGGGAAACCCAGAAAAAAGATGGGTTTCTTCTACACATTTTAGACTCGGAGTGACCTTAAAATCTTATATGAAATATGCGTTGGTAAATTGGAAACATGCCTGTTGCACACATAAGTCACAATCAAACGTCGTAACTTTGCCCCTTACCCATCATCAACATAAGCCCACTTCAACTGCCCAGAACAACATCTACCTCAATATAAACACAATCAAAGCCTGGGGGATGCAAGACAGGAAACAACAGTCAATATGTAACATTTTCACTACAAAACAATATTATAAAAACAACATAGATCAAGGGGACTAAGGCTACATGGCAGTCTTTGTCACCGAGCTTGCAGGAGGTGTGGATGTAAAGAGGTGGGTTGAGCCTTTATGCAGACAGAGCAGAGCGAGAGCCTTGTGAAATGAGGACAGCCCCCCCCCCATTGTGTGTGTCAGCCCGGGCTGAGACAGCTTCCCGGCCACACACACACACCGTTTTTGAGCTGCTGTAGGCTGGCTGGTCTGGCGTCCGTTTTATTGCAGCCGCACCCGTGTACTTCACAGGTCTTTAAAAGACCATTTACTTGTTAACAAGGCTTTGTTGTTTTTCACCCCTTCGTAGAGCCCCTGCATCTCCACTCTGCCTATTGCTGGAAGAATTAGCCCCCCCCCTGAAATGTAATTTTTATTAACCTTCCCCTTGCCCCCCTGAAAGTTGCCTCTGAGTCTAATCCCCCTAAAAGGCGGTTTTGGGGAGATAGAGCAGTAGAGGCAGCCTTTATGCAGACAGAACCTGTATTGAGCCTGTATCCTTTGTGTACTTCAGAATGTGAATATATTCCTACATCAATGATGTTGGAAGAAGAAGCAAAGTAGACCACAGGAATGTGAGCATCGAATATACAAAAGTGCAGCCAGCACATTGCGTTTGGACAGTACTGCTTACATTCTTGGGATAGGGAACTGGTTGCTCTCTCCAGTTGTGCTGTTTCCTTCACTGTCCATGCCATATCCGCTACCAAAGCTATTGGCAGACGACGTGGTGGAGGCTGATGATTCAGGAGCCCTGTGGGCATTTGGTTTTGAAGCTGCAAAAGGATATAAAACAATTATGTTATAAATACATGTGCGTTTGATATCCATAATACATACAACAGACGGCATTTGTGCTATTACTTAGCGGTGATTCGACTACATACACAGACACGACACATCATAACTACATGTTTTATAGCATTAATGGTTCTGCTTAGAGACAGTGACTTGTTGCACTCGACAGAAATGCGAAGTTGTTGAGAAACATAAATACATTTCCCTTTTACTTCAAAGGTAACCGGATTTGTCAAGAGCACTTGAAGCAGTAGCAGATGACAACAAAAGTGTTCAATGAGAAACTTAATTTTTCATTTATTTAATTGTATTTATGTGTGCAGTTATGTATAGTGCGAAAATGGAACCTATGCCAATGGGGCGCCTTACAAGATATCAAAGTTAGTTATAGATAATAAAATCCAGAAATATATAAGCTCATATATAAACATATTATAAGGTAGGTGTCCCACAAAATAGGCATGACAGTAGAATAAATGAGAGGCGGAAAGCCAGCCCTCGAGTAGAGTCAGAGTACTCAACCGAGAGAAACAAGTAAGGAAAATAAAGGGGATGGGGCACTTAAGGTCAACACTGAGGTCATTTACTGAAAATGCCCTAAATCCTAAAAAAGAATATCATGGGCACACACCACTTCATCCTTCTGAAGTTACAGTTGTAGAACTTACTGAAATTAGAATGTACATAGTTTAAATACTTTCAGAAAACATCAATGCACTGAGCGCCGGATGTATAAAGCCATTTTGCTACAGCAAACTCTGCGATTCGTAAAATTTGATGCCAACATTTCTCTTTCTATTGAATAAACCCATTTCGCCTGTCAGGAAACCCTCTACAACTCGCAAAATGGGTTTTGAGATCCATCCCAAATTGAAATTAGGTGGGCATCTGACAGGGGCGACCTATCTAATTGCTATTTGCAATGGTATGTATACATCGTTTGCTACTGCAAACACTACTGCAAACGCGGGTGCAAACCCCTGATCAGTTACTGAATCCTCATTAGAAGTGCTCAATGATTACCAAAGGGGCAGAAGTCTTTGTGGATGACTGGCTACAAACACAGAGATGGGTGGTCTACAAGAAACAGCAGACCACCAACCCTGTGTTTGCATTCCCAAAAGGGAACGTTTGTTAAGCAGCCTTTGTTCCTTACAGGAACCGGTGCTGCTTTAAAAAGGTTTCCTATTTGGGAACTAGTGTACCGGGGCCGAGATGTGAGAGGCCCCCTGAAACCTGAATATAGCCGTCTTTTAATAACCAGCGATGGGCTGAAGAACATTTATTGCTTTATTTCTTGCATTAGGGCCAATAGCAGACTTGTCACCCCAATGATAAACATATAGTAGTGTGCTAAGTATAGTATTTTCGCCAGTTTTCTTCCGTACTGTAAAAGTAGTGACAGAAAAGTGACGAAAAAGAGGAGGAACATTTGGATCATATATTCTTGAAGTTAAATAAGTTTACTAATTAGAAAGTGGCTGCTCACACTCTATTAATGGAAATTAGGCAAGTGTCGTTAAGGGTTATTAGGGAATACAATCACCCCATTGCTCATCTCTGATAATTAACTCAATCAGATAGTTTCCTGTTGATGCAGATATGATGCATAATTTGCTTTTGGCAGAACATTCCACACTGTAAAGCTTCTTTAAAGTGTAAAGTACACTTCTTAAGTCATAAACTGAATGAGGTGAACTCTATTTGGTCAACACTTTCTCTTAGACCACGCGTCAGCATGATTTTACTTTCCTATAAATGTCATGAATAGTATAAAGGAGCAGAGGAAAACAAACCCATTTATTTGGCTGCAAAGTCAGCTTACAAGGAAGGGAAGGCAACAGAAGGGAATACATGCTTTATTAAGGAGCTCGCAGAAACAAAGACCTGCCACATGGTGAGCCACTCCAACTGTCAAAGGCAATAGGAAGAGACCAAAACAAGAACTTAGGCATTTCATACGATGCATAAAATGGAGAGTATCTCCTGCATCTTCTGGATATTGTCACATACCCCCTCCATGAGTGTAACAGGTACGGCATCTGATCTGACTCCTGCTGCTTATCATCGCTGTGATATACCACGATGTACTCTTGGACGTTATTCGTTCACCCCTTCAATTTTAGCATTAGACTCACTGCTCCAACCTCTCAAAGATTTAATTCCAGGCTACCATCTCCCATTTTACAACTTGAAAAACTGGGATCAGAATGATTAGGTAGGTACTCGCTGTGGTGAGCATGCCCCTAATCTCCGAATTTCATCACATGATAAACTCCATCAATCACTATTCTGTACATGTGCAGTCTGCCGAATTTGACATCTAAATCACTTTGCAAGGTTCAAAGATTGCAAATATTCCTTTTCCGTAACATCTAGGTTTTCTTACTTTTACTGATTCCCCAGTTTACATTTTACTGAGTCACAAAGCATCCCTCATGCCGTCTTCTGTTTGTGTCCCACAAGCGGTGACATACTTTCTATGTCATACATCTGGGGATTTATATAACCACCCTGTTACTTGTACACTGTTCCCGAGCATTTCAAAGGGAGAGGTGTACAGTATGCTACGTGGCATACAGTGGTATGTACACATTTTCCACATATTTATTTCTTTACGAGTTTTATTACATAATCATGAATGTTAATTAAAGCCACAAGCCAAAGCTGTTTGCATCCCTTCATACACAAGTCTGTTAACTCTTTCAGTTATCCCATTGGTGTGGGGAGAGTACATGGAGGTTTGCGAACATATCCAATTCTTTCTAGAAACTGTTACTTTTTCAAGCAACTGATTTTTACCCCATTTTCAGTTTTGGTTGATAGCCTTCCTTGAAAAAATACCTCATGTCAAAGTTCCAAAACATGGTCAGTGGTAAGTAGAGTTAGAAATTAAAATTCTACCTATGTCAAGAAAGAGCAAAATACCATTAATGATTGTTCATGTGCAGGAAGGTGTCCCTTCCTGCACATAGACAATAATGGCAATTTGTTACGTCTATGTGTGCTGTGTACTGGAGCACACATAAAAGTAGCAAATCACCATTATTTATTGATTGATTGTTTATGTGCAGGTAGGCGATCCTGCACATAAACAATCATTAATGGTATTTTGCTCTTTCTATGTGTGCTACAGATGCAGCATACATAAAAAAGTAAAAATGAGGAGAAATAAAAGATATTCCCCTCGTTGCGCCATTCTAATACTGCTATAGCATTGCGTTCATTTGTGGCGCTGCCTCAGATTTACACCTCCTTGTAAATCTGAGGCAGCATAAAAAAGCATTGGGTGTTGCAGTGGAATGCCCACTGCATGCCCCTTTCCAGCAGATACCTGTGTGAAAGAGTACCATATTTACAAAGCCAGCTTTGTGAATATGGTGCAGGGCATTGCACCTGAACGTAAAACAAAGAACGTTCCGGTTGCCCAAACTCCTTGTAAATATGCCCCTATCAGACATAGTTTGTTGCTTAAGAAAGGGAAGATTGCCAGACGAAAGTCTGTGTTACCTGACAACCTGTCTGTTGACTGGTGGACAAGAGCCAGGCTTGGTCCAATTATTAGGTTTTCTGTTAGGGCTTCATTAAAAGAAAGCAGTGATTCTGCGGAAGTCTGTCCAGGTTGTAGGACCTTCATCAGAACATTAGTCTGAACTTCAATACACAGAAGTTGGAGGTCAAAAGCTTTAGAATACCTTCTGATTACTACAGCAAACTAAGCACTGTGGACCTCTCTGGAACGGCCAGGGGGGGAGTTCAACCCAGTATCCAGGAAAGCGTTTAAAGCACTGGCATTCTGCAGGCCAGTAAAAAGATTGGCCTCCTTATAGTAATGGGATGAATCATGTTGACTGTGCTCTGAATCTGAAGCAAAAGGAATATGGAACGTTCTAGATAATGGCAGCATTTTTTCTGAGACAGAATGAGATTGGACCAACTGCACCAAATGTTTTGGCAGGTGCGACTTAAGTCTAGGTTGTGTTGATTTAGCTTCCAAGTACGATAAGACCATGGGATCTTCCTCCGGCACAGGCTGTGTTGGTGCTGGGGATGATGTACAGGGAACTAGTGAGGAACCAGGTTCGAAATCGAATTGGCCGTCAGCCCTGGAGTCGGGGTGGACACTGCAGCAGAGTCAAGAGGTGCAGGCAGCATCGAGGATGGTTCCATCAATGTTATTCCAACTGGAGGCCTCCTCAGATCCTTGAGGCCTGAATGTGCACCAGAGGAAGCTAGAAGGGTGCTACAAATGGGCATCATGACTTCCTGGAAGACTTCAACTTGCTGCAGCATCACTGATGGACCTGGAAATTCAGGTTGCATCAGTATAAGCCTTGGTACTGGTTCTACGGTAAGGGACCAGGACCGAGAGGCACCTTGGCGTCCATGGGATTTCCTCTCATGAGAGTGTCAGGGAGAAGGAGAGTCATGCTTCAGCTTTTTATGTTTCTTTTTCAATTTGGACTTATTAGACGACTTGGAATGTAAAGAGGACCTTTCATGAGAATGGCCTCAAGAATGGGAATGGGTCTGCGTTCTCGACTGACCCATCCTTATGCACCTTCCAACAGTGTTGGGTGACCTGAAGCTTGCCTTCGTGATCCCAGATTGCCTTGGTAGTCATCCTGGTGCAGTCCCCACAAGACTCCGATCTGAATTTAAAGACATAGAAAGAAAGTAAGTGACATCAGGGTGCAAGTGTGGTACATAATCATTGCTCCACCATCACTGGGGTGGGCCGAAGCCAATGGGGAGTAGCATGACACAGCCTATCTGCTAAGGGCGCAATGATGAGAAAAATCTCCAGATCCAGTCTGGTGCCTGGGGGGTATACACAATGTGAGGAATCTGTGGCTAGAAGTATCCATCAGCATTTTCTTAACAAATCAGCTCTTTACGTATTTCACAAAAAAGTTCAGCTCTTTGAGCTAAGACATTATCAACTGTCCTCTTTGTTAGCCTTAACCCACTCCATTTCACTAATGTTCAGTCCAACTTTCTTTAAATCTTCATTAGGCCTGACAACAACACACAAGCCCCGGTCACTTTTCACTTCAAGATTGCTGTCTAAAACAAGTAACCTGGATAAGAATGGTTATTTTTAGCATCTAATGTGTGCCTCACTGAAAAACATATACCTATACATTTCAAAAGAATTGTTAATCTTACTGAAGCTTTACCTGGACCACACTTCTCCCACAAAAACACCAATACTTTGATATTGGTGTTAATCACAAATGCTCTATCAGAGAGAAATGCCAGGAAAGGATCCCAATCCAACGAGCTAGCCAATGCTGAGCTCTCTATGATGATATTCCAGCCTCAGTTGCCACAACACTAGAATCTACTGTCAAAACACATTCCAAATCACTCAAAGAACCTGAGATAAAATGTGAGTAGTACTAGAATAGTCCATCACACATTGTTTGTGTTTAATACCTTCAATAGTTATTTGTGTCACTGTGAGAAAGTGGTTAATTTGCTGGGGTAGATTGATGTCCACCACAAGCACTAAGTCACTGTCTTGTTAGATCCAGGCAAGGATTTCAGTAATATAAACCTGAACTCAACCCCTGGTAGCTTTGGCACAGAGTAAACAGGCTTAACTTTATGGAAATGTGTAAAGCATTTAGAAGAACCAAAGCAGCCGAAAAGTGACAACACAACACAATACTAATCTCACTCCAATTTATAAAAGGAAAAAAACATGCAACAAGCAAAATGACAGCAAAATGCCAAAAATCCAATAAGATGAAAAAGAGCAAAAGATTTTTAAAGATTTATGCTAAAATTGTACCAGAAAGTGCAAAATGCCAATAGTAGTCAATAGTCGTGATAGACAGGACAGAGGTGAATTTTGAAGCCAGCCATGATGGAGCACAGGTTAGATACACCAAGTAGATTGGCCCTGCTAGGGCCTGGAAATAGGGAAGTTCAAAATAGTTTCTAAGTCCAAATCTGAAAAAGGGACTTTGTCGTTCTTCTGAGCAAAAATCTCTTCTCCACACACCACAAACAAGACATTCAATTTGACACCCTGGACTGTTGGTCGGGTACTTTTCATGTCAGTCCTCTTGACGATCTGGAGCAAACGTTCTGAAAAGGTTCCCAAAAATTTGGTGTCCAAGCAACCCCATGAATACAATTTCAAGGCCACAAGACATCAGAGGGAGGATTAGAGTTTGTCAGGGTGTCAGGCAGACGCCATAAACAAAGTCCAGTCCATGTCCAGTAGTCACTGGCCAGCTGCAATGGAATGTCCTCTTCAGTTTTTTTTAATGTTCCTGGAGCCATGCAGGTAATCAGCCTTATAATCTCTGGAGATCTTTCTGTCCTTAGATTTAAAGTGGAAGGGGCACAGCTTCTTTGGGTCCTTCACACAGGTCACAGATCCCAAGTGCAGAAGGTTCAGTCTGCCTTGTATTCTTTCACAAGTACAGGAATGTTCTGAAGAAGGCTAGGTCAGGGTCCAGCTTTGCAGGGTTAACCAGCCTGTCAGAGAGAAACACCCTAAGACACTTCTGGTTCCTGACTGTTGGACATGGCCCCATCTGAATGATCACCCCAGAATTCTGCTTTCCTTTCCTGAACCCATTTTGTTGGCTTTTAGGGCTCTGCATAATTTAACTAGTGGTAAAGTACGTGTGCTCTCCCTTTTAAACATGGTAAAATTGGTATACACCTCATTGGCCCATTTAATGTATTTTAAGTCCATAGTATATGGTACTACATGTATCCAGGATGTGTAAATTAAATACTACTAGTATGAAGCAGCAGTCATTCTGCCACCCGCTAAAGTAGCACTGTAAAACATGTCTCAGGCCTGCCATTGAAGCCTGTAGTGCAGATTTAAATTGCCATTTTGACCTGGAAAAATAAACGTTTTGCAAGGCCTTAAACTTCCTTTTTAATACTTATAGGCCCTAACAGCTCATAGGGCAGGGTGCATGGTATTTAAACAGTAGGACATGTGTATTTTTGTTTTACATGTCCTGGCAGTAAAAAAAAAAACAAAGTCGTTTTTCACTGTTGCAAGGCTAACCTCCCACAACCTAACACTGGGTTACCTTTTTACATTCAATAAGTGATAGCTTCAGTTTGGGAACTGCTAGGAAAATTCTCCTTCCACTTATTTGAGTTGTATTTTAAAATCCTCTTTAAATGGTAAAGTCAGAGTTTAAATTACTCTTTTGAAAGTTGGCTTTCTTTCTGTCTGAACCAATTTCGCCTTCTTCTTTTTTGACCTGGGAAACTAAACCTTTTACAAGGCCTAAACCTTCCTTTTTAATGCTTACAGGTCATACCTATGGTAGACCCTAACAGTGCATATGGCTGGGTGCATGGTATTTAAACAGTAGGACATGTGCATTCATGTTTTACATGTCCTGGCAGTGAAAAGAATACTGTTTCGAAAATTGGCTTTTTTTCCGCCTAAACCAATTGTGCCTTCTTTCCAGTGTCCAGAGTCACATGACTGTTAATGGCTCTCTTGTGGTATGATGTGTATTCCTTCCAGACAGGGGAAAAAGGAGGCTTGGGTGTGGGGAAGGCTGCCCCTCTCCTGAGCAGGATGGCTTGGAGGGTTGTACCCATCCCTTCCTGACTTCAGAAAATGCCTGTCCTGTCACTGGCAAATGCAGCCCCCACCTGGGCCTGCCTGTCTAGACAGATTGGAGCCAAACACAGGGGAATGGGGAAGGACTGACCAGAAACAGTTTAGGGTTAGACGAAGGTAGGCTGTCCTGTTTTCTGTATTTATTTTTTGTGGATTTCAGTGGAGATTTCTCAGTGTATTTCAAGCCCTTTGAAATCAGTGCTTATCAGTGTTTACTCAGTAGCCTAACTAAAAAAGTAGGCAAAAACTGTGTTTCCGGTGGTTACAAATCATGTTTTTTTGCATTGATTGTCATAAAGTGCATATTTAATTTAAAGGAAAAGTAATGCCAGGTATGCAGTGCTTTCTATTCGCAGTGTGTCCAATGGTCCTACGTTAGAATGATTGAAGCATGTTTTGCACACATCTCATTACCCTCAATCACAGCATCTTCGCTCACTCTGTGAGGACTCTGTCTGGTTGACAGGATTATTAATGATTTAAAAAGTAAGAGTGCCATATATTTTAAATAAACAGATTCCTGGACACACCTGCAGGTCATACACCGACTCTTTGCTAAATATTATGACATTGTAGGGGTGGTCAGCCATGCCAAACATATAGCACCTTTTGAAACCTTTAATATGTATAATTACACCAGATTAATTTGCAGCTCTACATTCAAAGGTCTGTGAAACGGGATGCGTCAAGAATGCACACCACTGGTTTTCTGCACGCTTTTAATGACTACATTAAGGTGGTGCTGCTGTGGTGTGGGCGTTCATAGTTGCCAAGTGTCATCATAGCAAATGCCTACCTTTAAGTAAGTCCTGCCCTTTTAAAAGACATCATATTGTGTTAACATTGTAACTATGGAGTCAAAATCCCCAGCAGTAAACTACAGCTGGATCAAAAGCCAGGAGTAGCTGATGGTATCACACATAACAATGGAACACATAGCTATGACTTTTGTTGGTACATGAAAATCCTTGTGCCATGTTTTAACCACTATCCCATGTGCATGGTGACTGCATCCTTTTCACAGATATCTGTCACTATACCTTGCATTGTATGTTTAAAGCCTGAATGTTTGGCAGGTGACCTGCTATCAACACTGACTTGTTGGAAAAGAGGGATGATGTATCAAAGAATTTTACACCTTCTGTGTCTGTGAGTAATAGTGATAGTACATAATGGTCAAGATTCTCATTAGCCAGCCATTTCCCCAATCAGTGAAAGTAGATCTTTTGGCTGTTATCTTTCGGCAGTGAAACACTGCCAAAAGATCAAGCATGATATTAATATTCCCAGATCTCTACAGTGTATAAAATAATTAGAGCAGATGTAAATCATGCTCCTAAACCTTGAACCTTTAATACAAGCACAACAAACTGGAGGAAGGAAAAGGTAGAAGAAACAATATGTTAGTGACATCCCTAAAAAACAAAACTCAATCAAAATAATCTTAGACCAGTCACAGTTACATTGAGTTGGCCCTTTCAGAATGAAATAAAAATAACTAATTTTTTCTCACTTTCCTTTGTTTGAATGGCATTTTAGAATGTGGTTGTGTAGGTGCTTATCAGTGTTTGTAAGTTAACACTGATGAGGGCTGTTTCATTTTTGTTTGGATTATTTTAGTTATTAAAGGTTTAAACCTACAATAGGATAGGCTCGACAAAGGGGGAGTCTCTCACATGGGCAGGCACTGGGTATAAAAATGGCAACCTTTAGAAACTCTCATCAGAACACTCCAGGATCTGTGGAGACTCAGAAGAAGGGCTGCCCTGCTGCTTGAAGCCTGCATGAAGATTGGACCTGCTTGCCTTGAACCCAGGACCCGAGATGTGACTCCAAGGGTCATTTGGCTGACCTCCTCTTTGAGCTACAGAGACACAACAAGCTTCCAAACACCTTTCCTGAAACTGTCCAGCTGACCAGCACCAACTGGACCCTGCTTCTGGCCCGTGCTGCAGTTCATCCTAACCCCTAAGAAGTTCAACCCAGGTCTTAAACACTTGGCTGATGTTAGAGTGTGCTCTTCCAACTCCAAAACTGTAAGAACTGGACTCTAGGTAAAAAAAAACCTGATGTTCTGGGCTCTTCGCATTGAAAAGAAGTGTCCCGGCTATCCTCGCAAAAGCAAGAGGGCTTCATCGGGGCCAACGTGGGAGCGGGATCTGACTGTTGATGAGACCTTCCTGGATATAGGCCTCAGACTTTAGCACCTGAAGCTCCTCATGTTGACAACTGCCCTGCATTTCCTGTCAACTTGAAGTTCCGATCATTCGACCAGCTCTTCACACTAATGAGGACTGTACCACCAACACAAGATTACGATCGAGGCCTGGGACTTCAGTAATCTGCCGGCGATGAGTCCCGGTCTTGAGCCATCCTGCAGTCTGACCACTCATGACATCATTGAGGAGTGTTTCTTGCAAGAAACTGGACTAAGTTAGAGGGTAAACTTTCCACTGGGATGACTTGGTCCATGCATGCAACCCATGCATCAGTGCAGTTGTCCATAACTGTTGATTTTGACCCGGTCCAGCGCAACAAGATTACTGCGTTTGCCATTTTATGCTTCTTGGTGCGATTTCTACTGAAAACTTAAAAAATTCATATCTCTGACTCTACTTATTGGATTTTTATTGTTCTGGTATCATTTCATTTATTAGAATGTAATGTATTGTTCTAAATTGGTTTAGGATGTTTCTTGTGTTGTGTTTTTACTTTATTATTGTTAGAGTGCTGCACAAATACTTCATACATTGCCTCTAAGTTAAGCTTGATTGCTTTTGTTCCAAGCTAACAGAGGGTTAGCACAGAATTACTTAGTGACTTTTGTGGTTCACCCTGACAAGTATTGTGTTTATTACTTGAAAGGGGCTAATATTCCTCGTAACTAATAACCTAATTTCTTATACTGACTAATGAAGTAAAGGTTCCCGGGCCCTGATCTACTAATTTTTGTAGATGTTCATGTTTGCTTCACTGCAAACACCTCCAAAATCCAATGTGTCAGGGCAAATCCAAGATGGTGAAGTTCTTCACTACACTATATTTGGACTAGGTTAGGGGTGTAAGTGTGAGTGTACAATGGTAATCCTAGTGCCAGCCCATCTAACACTAAAAATCCAGTTTGAAGAAGACATGCTCCCACAATTCCAGAGACATAAGTCTGATAGGAGAAAAGCAGGCTCCTTCAGCAACCGAAAAGTGGATAGACAAGAGTTGTTCTGGCATCCTATTCTCTCCCTTTCTAGTGACCCAAAGTGTTACATGTGGTTCAATAGTCCTGTCAGGCAGGAATTAACACTGTGGAGTCAACAGAATGCCTGCAACCCCTACACACTGCATATACTTTTGAGCTCAGAGGAATTATTAGTACCCATTCAGGTCAGCCTATAGTGTGCTCCTGGGGGCAATTTCACACCTCCTCCCAGGTGGAGGACAGGGTAGGAGTTGGCAGAGGCTAATGCTAATTACCCTTTAGACAGCTCAGGAAGGTAAATTGGAGCATTCAAAAAGTTACTTTTCTTTAATATTTATCAGAAATCTGACATCACAAACATATTGTATTTTTTTTATAATATTTGTCCCGAGATACAGTATTACTATTTTAATCATACTCTGATTTTATACATAGGACAGCTTGGCCTGCTGCAGTGAAAGTAGCTTCTAGGACCTTGTCGCTGTAGGGACATGTTAACATTAATCTTCTACATGTTCCACTTTTATATAGCAATGCACCCTTGTTTGTGAGCTACAAGTCTTAGGGATTTCCTACTAATAATTAAAAGCGAAGTTTTACCTGCTAAAAATATTTATTTCAACAGGTCGCAATGCAGGTTTTACACTGCAGCAGTCAGGCTAAAATGGTATGCCTGAAGCCATGTTTCTTTTGTCATACTAGTGGATGGCACAATAAGTGCTGCAGTCTACAGGTGCCATTTTAACTCTATGCCATAGGTGTATTTTCCGTATCATATTCTATGGGCTTATATGAAAGTCAAAAAAGCCAATCAGTGTACAATTCCTACATGCTTTAGGGCTCAGGGCACATGCACTGGGCAGTGGATAGCAGTGACCCAGTGTGCAAAGTCTAAAAAATCAATAAACTTCATCATAAAATGGGCCATGCAAAAAGGCCATTTTCTTATAGTCACCTACATATGTGTCTTTCATAGCTAGGAATTTACACTTACCAAATTGGAATACCATTCTTAAATTGCCTAAAATTGTCAAAACACTCCAAACATGCCGTCTGACTGGATATTACCCATTTTTGTACCTATACAGCACATATATCAATTTCTGGAACACAGAGCTAGCTGATGCAAAGACAAATGGTAGCCTCAGCTAGTGGAAAGTGTAGAGGTCTCTAAAAGAGCCGGAAGCTTAGCTTGATGGCACAGTGGACAAAGATCAAGAAAGAAAAAATGTATGCCATTATCCACATTGGCAACAAAGACCTGAATTGTGTGCAGCTATTTTCATATTGCCCATCTCTAAGTAGAACCATTTGTTGTACATACTGAATTGTATTTCTTCTTATGTATATATGTCACCAAAGTTACTGTTCTAGTGATTTGTAAATACAGGGAATGAGGGAGCTGTTATGGTAATGTTGTGTGGCTGGCTTTAGGCTTCATTTCTCTCAGGCGTTTTCACAGTGGGTCTGTTTATCTGTGCTGTCAGAGGGCACCAAATTATGTTTTTTTTTTTTTAAATGCTTCAAGTGCTCACCCCCTTGGTAGCTTGGCACGAGCAGTCAGGCTTATCTTAGAGGCAGTGTGTAAAGCATTTGCACATAACCAACAGTAATACAGTGTAAGCACTACAAAAGGACACCACACCAGTTTAGAAAAATATCCAATATTTTTATATACTTAAGACAAGACCAAAAATGATAAAAATCCACAATGCAGTACTTAAAAGTCTTCAGTTATCAAAATATGCTTTAAAAACAGTTCCTTGATGTCGATAGCTCCGTCCGGGGCTATCACGGCGTTGTGAGCAAACAAATCCAAACAGTTCTGGCTGACCGCGGCATCGCGGGTCAACTACGGTGTCGGGAAGTCCCGCAAACAGTACCTTTTAGAAATTCAGGGCGTCGGTGACCTCTCGTTGGGCTTCCGAAAGTACGGCGTCCGCAGACGTCAGTTCCGGAGGTCGGTGCAGGTGTCATTGGGGCCCTCGAAGTCACACGCGTTGCAGATCGATCTCCTCTCTGTTGAAGTCAGGAGTGCTGGAGTCGGCAGGTGCCGGGTGCTGCGGTGCGAAGTGCAGCGGTGCGGCGTGCGGTGGCCTCAGGTCGCTGTGCGAGCCGCGGCTCGGTGGCGGCGTCGGATGGCGTCGTCGGTGAGACCAGGGTCGCGGTGCGAGATGAAGGCAGTGCTCGTCACGGTGCTGGCAGGTCACGGTGCAAGCAGCGGCGTGGTCGTTGCTGAAGCGCTGTCGTCGGCTGACGAACTGGAGTCGATGGCGCAGGCATCGGTAGGCCAAGGCTGCAGTGCGGGATGAGGGCGGTGCGTAGTGTAACTTTACGAGCGGTGCCCTCGAACCACGGTGCAAGCAGCGGCGTAGATTTCGGTGTGGAGCGGCGTCGTCGGGGATACCAAGGCGTCGTAGTGAAGCGAGGCGGTGCGGAGTGCGGTGACCTCAGGTCGCGGTGCGAGCAGCGGCATGGTGGCAGCGTCAGCAGGCGTCATCAGTGAGACCAGGGTCACGGTGAGGCGTTGCAGCGGTGCTCTCTGCGGTGCCAAGGCGTCGTCGCGAAGTGGTGCGGAGTGCGGTGCCCACAGGTCGCGGTGCGAGCAGCGGCTCGGTGGCGGAATCAGCAGGCGTCGTCGGTGAGACCAGGGTCGCGGTGTGGTGTTGCGGCAGTGCCCTCTGTGGTGCCTTCGGGACACGGAGTCGGCAGTGGCGTCGTAGACGTCGTCGAGTTGCTTTTCTTCTGTTGCAGCACAAAACACACAGTCCCCAGTGCTGAGGGCAGAAGAGCTTGAAGTCTTTGTTGTGCCTGAGACTTCTTGAACGGGGGGCAAGCTCTACCTCAAGCCCTTGGAGAAACTCACAAGGTAGATTGCAGAAAGTTCAGGCCAGTTCTTTCACTGCCCAAGACAGAAGCAGCCACTGCAGGCCAACCCAGCAAAGCACACAGCAAAGTGGTAGTTCCTCCTCACAGCTTCTCCAGCTCTTCTTCTTGGCAGTCTTCTTGATCCAAAAGAGTTCTAAAGTTCAGGGGTCTGGGCCCCAATATTTATATCCCAAAATCCTTTGATCCTTTAGGCACAGAGTGTCTGTACCCAGCCAGAACCAGTTCTGCCTTCTCTGGTGTGACTTCCTGGCAGGAGGTGGAGACGGCATTGTCAGAGGCAGACCAGGCCCTTTGAGGTGCAAGGAAAACTCCTCCCCCTTCCCCAGTTGCAGCCCAGGTCTATTCAGCCCTTTCCTGACTCACCTAGACTATCTGGAGCCACTCCTGCTCCCCAGCCTTCTGTCATCCAAAACCCAGACAGGCAATCCACATTCCAACAGAGGCACACAGGATGACTGAGCAAGAAAATACCTACTTTCTAAAAGTGGTATTTTCAAACACAGAATGTAAAAATCACCTTCACTAAAAGATGCATCTTTAGATTCTGAGTTCAGGCATACTAAACTTTATTTTCTTACCTAGTTCCCAGGGCCAGTTATGTTTATAAGATGTTATAAACAAACTTCCCATTCTGTCCTATGGGGAACAGGTAGCCTTGCAATAGTGAAAAACGAAATTGGCAGTAATTCACTATCAGGACATGCCACACACACCAGGGCATGTCCTACCTTTCACATACACTGCACCCTGACCACAGGGGTACCTTGGGCCTACCTTAGGGGTGCCTGACATGTAAGAAAAGGGAAGGTTTGGGCCTGGCAAATGGGTGCACTTGCCAAGTCGACATGGCAGTACCAGACTGCGTGCAGACTCTGCAATGGCAGGTCTGAGGTACCTTTTCAGGGCTACTCACGTGGGTGGCACAATCAGTGCTGCAGGCCCACTAGTAGCATTTGATTTACAGGCCCTGGCACACTCAGTGCACTTTACTAGGGACTAACAAGTAAATCAAATATCCAATCATGGAAACACCAATCCATAACACATTTTACCACAGGAGCACTTGCACTTTACCACTGATCAGCAGTGAGAAAAGTGCGCAGAAACACTAAGCCAGCACAAACAGAGTCAAAACTGGGAGGTCAGAAAGCAAAAACTCAGGGGAAACACGCCAAAAGATGCCAAGTCTAACAATGTTCCTTTGAGAAGATTGTACCCTAAAAATCAGAATGTCCTCTAAGATTGTTTTTCTTGAGGATCAGATGATTATGTTATAAATTAGAAAGAAATTCTAGGACAGTAGTGACTGGTTTTGACCAATTACAGATTTATTTCAAGACGTTACTTCCATATCCCAGAGTCCAGTCTTGGTAAACTCTGAGTTTGAATTAAAAGTTCCACATGTTTATGGACAATGGAAAAATTATCTTGCTCTGCCATGTAAGTGTGTAGATCATCCTTTCAGTGAAACTTGCAATCAGTCAGTCTTGTCTTTTATCTCTGATTATGCAGACAATATTATGGCCACGTGTAGGCAGTTCTTCAGATGATGTGGAGTAATTGTCACATATTTAATATTTTCTTTTCCAATCACGATGCAAATCTTTATGGTGTGCTTTTTGGCATTATTCATGCTTATTGAAAAATGTGACGATTTAGTAACCATAGTTTATGGGGTGAGAGCTTTAGTGTAATCGCCTAATATTGCATTGTGGTACAGCACTGCACATTAAAGAAAGCAGACCCTATGTCCCCCTTTGAAATTCCACACTAGTTGGCACCCTGCCAACTGCTAGCATGGGCATTATGTGGTTCCCACGGTCTTAGCACTTGGAGGTCATCAATTTCTGGCGTCCCTTACTGGGGTGATGAAGAATGGCATCAACCACTACGCTACCCATGCCCGCATCTTCTGGGGCTCTCCCGGAAGTGGTGTATAGAGTCTTTCTATACTCTCTAAGAAAAGAGTAAATGGCCGACTCCAAAGACTGGGAATTGTCAAGGGCTATGCAAATAACCTTGATTAGCGAACACATAAATCTCTCCACTTCCCTGTTAGCCTTCGGCCACCTAGGAGTGACTTTCTTGAGACTGATAGTCCAAGATTTTAAATAGAGGGCAGCTTACTGACCATGAAATGGAGGGCCATTTTCAGGTCTCTACTCTCACAATAAATCATAAGTGGCCATCACCTTTTCCAGTTTACGTAGGATCTCACTAGCTGATTCAGTGGTTACCAGGTCCACTTCTGGATACGTCGAATAATCAGCAATTATTACTATCATGTATCTGCCATCAGACAGGTTGCCAAAAATCAAACTAGCAATAACCAAAAGTGGCCTTTATTCAGTACTAACAGGGGTGCATGGGGGTCTCGTGGTCCTGTTGTCTGGCACCACTCACCGGACCTCAATATCAACTACACCAGCTCATCAAACTGTGGAAACCACATCTTACTGCAGAGTCAGCTTTTGGTCTCGACCACACCCTGATGTCCCACATGCGCCAACTCAATCACCTGGGTGGTCAGGCTGCTCAGAATAACAATCCTATGATCCAGAAGAGACATTCCTTGGTTTCAGCAATAAGTTCCCACCTCAAATGATAGATTCTCTCTAGAATTTTCTGAGCTTCTGGAGTCCGTTGTGTCTGATGGGCTTTGAGCATTTCCCAGCGTCCTGATCTTACAGCTCGAAGGGCCATTTGTATGTAGTCATCAGCTTAGGGGTCACTCAATTAGCTTCCAGAGGTGACAGAGGTAAAGGCTAGCTGCTCCACTACGGCCCAAACATACTCTTCCATCTTCCTGGCTTCCACTTCCTCCTCCTGAGTTGCAGCCCTTGGGTGCCAGTAGAGGTAGTCCGCCGGGTTGGTGGAGCCTGGTTTGCATTCTATTCTACAGGAATATTCTTTTACCTGAAGTATTCACTTCTTGATACGAGGTTAGGGTTTTGACTAGTGTTAGAAATGGGATTTCTGGTTGGCTAGGGCAAGCGCCTAAGCCAGGCAGAAACCACCACTCTAGTCAGGGCAAGGGAGTTACACACTGAAGATAACCCCTGCTCACCCCCTTGGTAGCTTGGCACAAGCAGTCAGGCCTATCCCAGAGGCAAGGGTAAAGCGTTTGCACAACACACTCTCACAGCAGCGACACACTAGGCACACCACAAAAGAAACTCCACACAAGGTTATATAAAAAATAGCCTTTGTATTACTCATAAAACACATTAGAACGCAATCACATATATACACTGTACCACCTGGCACTAGGGAGTACTTTACAGGGGATTTTATACACTACAGGGCCAATCGGGCCACTGTCAGAACATCACAGCTCAGGTAGTGAAAATAAAACAACCAGTAACCACTGGTACAGGCCCTTAGCATAAACCTATTATGCATAAATCACCTTACAATAAGCATAAACCACACTATGCATTATCACATTAGGCATACATATTAGGCATAGACACATTATGCATAAAACACCATAGTAACACAGGTAAGGTGCCCCACCAGAACGCAAGGCGATCTCTGGGCCAACTGGCCTTCCTCTTGGGCCCGTCTTGGGCTGTCCCCAAATGCCCTTTGTCCAGATAGCCAGGGCGCTCCTAGCACAGGGCTTCCACCAGCCCATACTTCTAAGAGGAGGGAGGGGAGGCGAGGGTGCAACTCACCCTTGTTCCTCTCATGCCCAAGAGAAAGGAAATGCCCCCATCGTTGCAGCTGCCGCGACCTGGCGGTACAGCTGTGTAAGCCAATCAGGCACCAACAGTGTGCCTCCTATGCCCCACTCACCGGAGCTCCTCTCCTTTGTCAGCCGGCTTGAAAATATGGCCGAAATCAGGCACCAACAGGGTGCCCTGCAGGCCCCGCTCACGTGACCTCTTCAGACCTCGCCCGGTCTCCTCGTTGTGCCTGGCGATCTGCGGGTACCTGCCTCTCCCTCTACAAGGCGGGGGGAGGCGGGAATGCAAAAAATGGCACCAACAGAGTGTCCTACGAGCCCCACTCACTGGGACTCCTCTCTTTGATGGGCGAGGGGGGAGTGCTGCTTCCCTCCATGTGGAGCAACCAGGAAGCTCCTTCTCAACGTGGCGGCGCGACCAGGACCCTTGGGTCCTCCCAGACCGCCGTGGCCATACTCCCACAGTGGAGATACCAGTGCCTCCTCAGCAGCATGGACCGCGCACTGGACACCTTGCTCCCAGCCAGGCAATGGCTGGACTTCCGGTCCCGGGCACGTCCTGCCCTTGGGATCTGTGTTCACCACACTGGCCCTGCCCACAGTCAGACTAAGTCTCCGCCTGACTTCCGGGCCGCCTCCATCAGTTGCCGGGCAACGCTCGCGGTTCTGGCTGCACTCTCTGGTGATTAGGGAGGGGGGAGCACCACTCGGTCACAGCTCCTCCCTCCTGCAGCAACTTTCTGCACCGCACAGGACACAGCAATGCGGGGTGGGCTCCCGCAGGAAGGTTGTCCAGGGTACGGAGCAAAGTCTCCGTTGTCACAGTTTCCTTCTTTGGGCACCGTGCGGGGTTCCCTCCGGCATCACGGGAGCCCCGCCCACCTCCAGGCACAAGCTTGCCTGACTTCCGGTTTCGCCAATCTCGGGGAAGTCGCTGCCGATTCTGCGGCCCCCTCTCCTCAGCACAGACAGCGCCAGTTACACGCTTCTGGTGTGCAGGGGCAGCCCTCCAGCGCAAGGGCCCTCAGTCATCTTGAAGGCAGGGGCCAAAGTCCAGCGCTCACCACATGCTGATTCCAAGGGCACAAGACGCAGGGCTGGGCCCAGGCAGGCCAGCTCACAGTGCCCTCTAGCAAAGGGGGAGTCCCTTGTGGCGGTTCCTCCTGGCGCCCAGCTGTCCAAGTAAGCACCAAAGCACCAACACTTTACATGGGGTCACAGCCCCAATATTTATACCACATGTGTCTTTGTTCTTAAGGCTCTGCGCCCGGTACAAACCAGTTCTGGGGGCACTCCAACATTTCTATACAGTGCTCAAACACCTTCATTGTTAGATTAGGCTCTGGCCCCAGACACACCACAGGGGGGCGGAGCCAGCATTGTACAAGGCAGGCACAGACCTATTCAGGGTCAGGGGCTACTCCTACCACTACTCCAAATGCAGACCTGCCTATTCAGCCTTGTGCTGACTCACCCAGCCCCTCTGGAGCCACTGCAGCTCACCAGCCCCTGTCACTCCAGAGCCAGACATGCAATACACATCAGGCAGGCACAAAGACACATAGCACACAGAAATGCCAACTTCTAAAAGTTGTCAAATACAAAAGGAGGAACCTGACTCCTTCACAACTTGCGCGCTGTCTCTTTACAGCGTCAATCAAACAAAGACCATTTCTGTTTGATTAGGTTATTTATTTAACCTTTTCACTTAGGATTATTTTCGTATTTTTTGACGGGATTCAAATGCATGAAAAGAAGAAAAACACTTAATTTTCAAATAACATATACAAACAATACATTCAACAATTCACTGAAAAACATTCATAGACGAACAGTGAAGTGTGACATCACTATATCCAATGATTCAAAAAAACGTATTTTTACACCATTTCATTTAACAACTAGGCAAGCCTTGGGACTACCAATTGCATCAAGCTCAAGGAAATGCCTAACACAGGGAACAAATTTATGCATACAGACAGGGGATAAGTTTCAGTTCATTTCCTCAAAAAGTAAAGCATATTAGTTCACAGTTCCTCCGTGTTTATGGATGCCAACGCGTTTCAAGGCCCAGGCTTGTAGCACTGGGGCTCTCATCAGGGCTTCTTATTAATAGGTATCGGTGTATTCTATAAGATAAATAAGGCAAAAACGGGTTTAAGTGAATTAAAAAACTCTCCTATTCTCCAACAGGGCCAAGCACCCAGCAAGCAAGAATTACCTGATGGGAATTAGATATCACCATCGGTTAGTGTTCTCGGGGTGGTCGTGAACCAGATTTATATAAATCTTGTGAAGGAGCAATGTTGCTCGTAGCTTTAAAGGGTGTATGATTTCTCCGCGTGTTTATCTGCAAAGTGAGAAAAAAGCCAATTGTCGATACTAGTTGAAGCTCTGTTTCAATCTCAACCATTCGTTAAAGATTATAAAAAGATTAAAATGTACCTTAATTCACAGGGAAGTATCGCTAGCAACACGTACTTCAATTCTGTGGCGTCCCGATTTCCTACAAAGATTACACGTGTCAGTTTGGTATGAACATCGGACCACAGTGCAAGAGCGTTCTGCATGAGTGAAATAAGTTGGATTTACTTTCTGTAGCTCAAATGAATCAGACCATTCCTTCGACCAGCGTGAGTACACGTTAGGTGACTGGGGCATTTCTCATTAAAACTGTATCAAGCACACAGCTGCGCAAGTGCTCATGGGCAATGTAGTGCAAAATTGGCAGCCAATAGCAATGTGGTTCAGAAAAGGGGTCGTACTGGCACCGGCAAGGTGCATTATGGGACTTGCGGGTTTTTTACCGTTATGTTTTTGAGAGTTCTGTCATTCCATTGAGGCCGGTAACTGCACTATTATACTTTAATATGAGGTAGGCCTCCTTCTGTAATAAGGCAGTGTCAATATCAAGTAAAAGTTTGGTTGTATCTAAGATTGACAACACTGTCCACTTAAAATCCTTCTCACTGTGGGATTTTTCAATGAAATGCTCGACCACAGGTGCAGCTAAGACTTGCTTTTTGATTCTTGAGCGATGTTGAGTAATGTGTTGATTTATCTGCAGGTTTGTCTTGCCGATATATAGCTTAGAACATGGGCAGAGGACAGCATATACAACATTTTTGGTTTTGCAATTCGTAAACTCCGAGTGTCGCCATTTGATGGCATTGTGTGTGAATTCAGATCCTTCAATTACAGAGTCACAAGCAGAACAATTTCCGCATTTATGGTGGCCCTCAACCGGTTTTAGTTGGCACTGCGTTCGTAGGTTGCTTTTTGATCGTGCAGGAAAAATTTGTGCCCTTACGATTTGTTGGCCAATACTTTGGTTTTTCTTCATTTCAAATAAGGGTTTCAGGAACGGACATTCCAAGTTTTGTAACAGGTGCCAGTTCTTTAAAACAATTTGCATAAATTTATTGGTATCTGGCCCAAATGTTGTGACACAAACCAATCTTTCTAGTGGTGGTTTCACTTTTTTTTGGAGAAGTTCTTCACGAGGCGTGTACCACGCTCTTTTTATTGCGTGTTTTAGCATTTTCTTTGGATATCCTCTCACGATCATTTGTTCACGGAAGATGGCTGCATGCTGTTCATAGTAAGTTTTTCTAGCGCAATTTCTTTGTATCCGCAGAAGTTGGCCATACGGAAGATTTTCTTTCAGGCTTTTTGGGTGAGCACTCTTGTGGTGTAAGATGGTATTTTTATCAGTGGATTTGTTGTGCAGTGAAGTAGTCAACCTGTTCTCATATGGAAACACTTCCACATCTAAAAACATCAAGGTAGTTTTGCTTATGTTCAGACTAAATTTTATGTCCTCATGGCGCGTATTTAGCCAACTTTGGAAGCTGTCCAATTCTTCTCGGGACCCTTGCCATAGACACCAAATGTCGTCTATATAGCGTAACCACTGTAAAAATTTTCCTTTGAACGGATTGTTGTTAAAAATAATTTTTTTCTGGGGCAAGGGGACAACCCATGGCGGGTCCCTTTACCTGGATGTAATACAAGTCTTCAAACTTAAAGTAATTGACGATCAAACACAATGGATGGTTTCCTTTGATGTAACCTCTCTATACACACAGATACCCCAGGACGAAGCACTACAAGTGATTGAAATTTACCTGGCAGACAGACCACGTCCCCACAGGGTGCCTACGTCATTCATTTTACAATTATCTGAGGTTGCACTTAAGAAAAATTACTTTAAGTTTGAAGACTTGTTTTACATCCAGGTAAAGGGGACCGCCATGGGTTGTCCCTTTGCCCCAGAAATGGCGGTCCTCTTCATGGCCAAGTATGAAGAAAAATGTATTTTTAACAACAATCCGTTCAAAGGAAAAATGTTACAGTGGTTACGCTATATAGACGACATTTGGTGTCTATGGCAAGGGTCCCAAAAAGAATTGGACAGCTTCCATGGTTGGCTAAATACGAGCCACGGGGACATAAAATTTAGTCTGAACATAAGCAAAACTACCTTGACGTTTTTAGATGTGGAAGTGTTTCCATATGAGAACAGGTTGACTACGTCACTGCACCGCAAATCCACTGATAAAAATACCAATCTTACACCACAAGAGTGCTCACCCAAGAAGCCTGAAAGAAAATCTTCCGTATGGCCAACTTCTGCAGATACGAAGAAATTGCGCTAGAAAAACTGACTATGAACAGCATGCAGCCATCTTCCGTGAACAAATGATCGTGAGAGGATATCCAAAGAAAATGCTAAAACACGCAATAAAAGAGCGTGGTACACGCCTCGTGAAGAACTATTCCAAAAAAAGTGAAACCACCACTAGAAAGATTGGTTTGTGTCACAACATTTGGGCCAGATACCAATAAATTTAGGCAAATTGTTTTAAAGAACTGGCACCTGTTACAAAACTTGGAATGTCCATTCCAGAAACCCTTATTTGCCATGAAGAAAAACCAAAGTATTGGCCAACAAATCGTAAGGGCAGACATTTTCCTGCACGATCAAAAAGCACCCTACGAACGCAGTGGCAACTAAAACCGGTTGAGGGCCACCATAAATGCGGAAATTGTTCTGCTTGTGACTCTGTAATTGAAGGATCTGAATTCACACACAATGCCATCAAATGGCAACACTCGGAGTTCACGAATTGCAAAACAAAAAATGTTGTATATGCTGTCCTCTGCCCATGTTCTAAGCTATATATCGGCAAGAAAAACCTGCAGATAAATCAACGCATTACTCAACATCGCTCAAGAATCAAAAAGCAAGTCTTAGCTGCACCTGTGGTCGAGCATTTCATTGAAAAATCCCACAGTGAGAAGGATTTTAAGTGGACAGTGTTGTCAATCTTAGATACAACCAAACTTTTACTTGATATTGACACTGCCTTATTACAGAAGGAGGCCTACCTCATATTAAAGTATAATAGTGCAGTTACCGGCCTCAATGGAATGACAGAACTCTCAAAAACATAACAGTAAAAACCTGCAAATCCCATAATGCACCTTGCCGGTGCCAGTACGACCCCTTTTCTGAACCACATTGCTATTGGCTGCCAATTTTGCACTACATTGCCCATGAGCACTTGCGCAGCTGTGTGCTTGATACAGTTCTAATGGGAAATGCCCCCAGTCACCTAACGTGCACTCACGTTGGTCGAAGGAATGGTCTGATTCATTTGAGCTACAGAAAGTAAGTCCGACTTATTTCACTCGTGCAGAACGCTCTTGCACTGTGGTCCGATGTTCATACCAAACTGACACGTGTAATCTTTGTAGGAAATCGGGACGCCACAGAATTGAAGTACTTGTTGCTAGCGATACTTCCCTGTGAATTAAGGTACATTTGAATCTTTTTATAATCTTTAACGAATGGTTGAGATTGAAACAGAGCTATAACTAGTATCGACAGTTGGCTTTTTTCTCACTTTGCAGATAAACACGCGGAGAAATCATACACCCGTTAAAGCTACGAGCAACATTGCTCCTTCACAAGATTTATATAAATCTGGTTCACGACCACCCCGAGAACGCTAACCGATGGTGATAACTAATTCCCATCAGGTAATTCTTGCTTGCCGGGTGCTTGGCCCTGTTGGAGAATAGATGAGTTTTTTAATTCACTTAAACCCGTTTTTGCATTATTTATCTTGTACAATACACCGATACCTATTAATAAGAAGCCTTGATGGGAGCCCCAGTACTACAAGCCTGGGCCTTGAAACGCTTTGGCATCCATAAACACGGAGGAACTGTGAACTAATATGCTTTACTTTTTGAGGGAAATGAACTGAAAATTATCCCCTGTCTGTATGCATAAATTTGTTCCCTGTGTTATGCATTTCCTTGAGCTTGATGCAAATTGGTAGTCCCAAGGCTTGCCTAGTTGTTAAATAAAATGCTGTAAAAATACGGTTTTTTGAATCATTGGATATAGTGATGTCACACTTCACTGTTCGTCTATGAATGTTCTTTGTGAATTGTTGAATGTATTGTTTGTATATGTTATTTGAAAATTAAGTGTTTTTTCTTCTTTTCATGCATTTGAATCCCGTCAAAAAATACGAAAATAATCCTAAGTGAAAAGGTTAAATAAATAACCTAATCAAACAGAAATGGTCTTTGTTTGATTGACACTGTAAAGAGACAGCGCGCCAGTTGTGAAGGAGTCAGGTTCCTCCTTTTGTATTTGACAATTATTACGGCCCTACCTGACCCCTGTCCTTTGGGCCTAACCCCTTCAGTTGTTGCAACTTCTAAAAGTGGCATTTCTAAAATAGTGATAATAAATATGCGCAAACCATTACACAGCATTTATTACCATTATTCCAAACATACCAAACTTGATCCCACTGCTCCTCTCAGATCAGGAATTACCACTGACACACTTATCAGAGAATCCCCAATGCATTCCTATGAGAGGGCAGCCTCACAGCAGTGAGAAACCAAAATGGTGTCTGTCACTACCAGGACATGCCACACAATTAAGGCACATGTCCTACCTTTTACCTACAATGCACCCTGCCCATAGGGCTAGCTAGGGTCTACCTTAGGGGTGACTGATATGTAGTAAAAGGGGAGTCACAGACGTGGCACCCACTTTATGTGCCACGTCACAGCGGCAGTAAACTGCGAGCGCAGGCCCTGCAATGGCAGAGGCCTGAGACAGGTTTGAAAGGCTACTTTGGTGGGTGGCGCAAGCAGCGCTGCAAGCCCACAAGTAGCATTTAATTTTCTGGCCCTGGGTATCTGAGATACCACTTTACAAGGGACTTACAGGTAAATTAAATACGCCAAACAGGTGTAGATCACTCTTACCATGTTTACCACAGAGAGCACACGCACTTTACACTGGACAGCAGTGCTAAAGTGCCCAGAGTCCTAAAACCACCAACACCAGGTCAGAAAAAAGACCAGGAGGAAGGCAAAAAGTTCAGGGATGACCCTGCAAAAAGGACCAAGTCCAACAACTAGGATCCCTGAAATAAGGGTATGAGGGATTTATGATCTGTGTGGACCACAAACGTATGTCCACACATGTACGATGGAAGTGGCAACACCCCCAATAAATAGCTTTAGCCTCCCTCTCAATCTGTGAAAATCTCTGTTCAGTTAATGTCAGAACTCTAATGGCATAGGCCACTGGAGCCCACTCTCGGCACTGCTATTGTTGAGCCAGGAAAGCCCCTACACCAGTGGGACTAGAGCCCACTGCCAACTCAGTGGCTTTGGCTGGGTCAAAACATTTAAGGGTGGTGTCTGCTGACAATGCCTCGGTGTGCTTGAAAGACATTTCTTTCATTTCAGCCCATCCCCAAGGGATTGATGATTCAGTGAGATCCCTCCTGGGCTGGGTGAGGATTGTCAGGTCCCTACCGCCCATAGTAGTTCACCATGCCACGGAAGCTACGCAGTTCTGACACATTAGATGGTGGTGTGGCATACTTGATGCCCATCACCTTCTCTGGGGCCACCACAGCAGCGAAGGGGTAAACAAGAAACAAATTTGGTTCATCATGAACTTGCATTTGTTCCGGTGTAGGGTCAGGCCAGACTCCTGAAGGCACTGCAAGACCTGCCACAGCCGGACATGGTGTTCTTCCACTGAGGCCATGTACACCAGGATATAATTACTAACATTAATGACTTTGGGGAGCCCAGACAGCACTTCCTGTATCATGTTTTGGAAAACTTTGGCTCCACTTGAAATGCTAAAATTAACCTCTTGTATAGTCATAGCCCGACACGAGTAGAAATGGTGGCTGTTCGAAATTGGGTTACTGGTTGCCCGGGGAGTGAGCCCTGGTCAAGCAGCAACCACGATCCTAGTCAGAGTAAGTAAATAAGCCTGTGCTAACCCCCGGTAGATTTGAAGAGAGGGTTAACTTAGAGGCAATGTGTAAAGTATTTGTGCAACACTTTAAACAGCAAAACAGTGAAAACACCACACAAAAATATCCCACACAAGGTTAGAAAATAGAGCTCAATTTAAATGGCAAAACAAGACCAAATGACAAAAATCCAATCCGTAGGACCGGAGTTCTACATGAAAGATTGATCAATAAAACTGATAAGAGAACTCTAAACATTATTTGGTTAAAAATCAAATTCTTCTTGCGGTTTACTGATATGTATGACTGAAAGTGAATAGTTGGAACCCACAGGGTACCACTAGGCATGCAGGGAAAGGCTCTATACCGAGTCTGTCATTAGTGCTTTGGTGTACTTTCTAAAAGTGACATTTTCAGAATTGTTATTAAAAATCTGACTTTACCATTAAAGCGGGCTTTTAAATACAATTCTTTAGACACCAAACTTGACCTGTCTACCTGCTCCCAAGTGGAAGTTACAGCTTACTAAATGGAATAAGGTAACTCCAATGTCATCCTATGGGAGTGGTAGGCCTTGCAGTGCTTTTCACTACCAGGACATGTAAAACATAAAAGTACATGTACTACTTTTTAAATACATTGCACTCTGGGCTGTTCAGGACCTACCCCAGGGGTGACATATATGTACTAAAAAGGAAGGTTTTGGAAAGGCAAAAAGGTGTATCTTGCCTGGTTGAAATGGCAATTTAAAACTGCAAACACTTGGGCTGCAAAGGGATAGCTAAGTGGGTGTCATAAAAAGTGCCACTGGCCCACAAGTATTGTTTAATTTACAGACCCTGGTTGCATGTGGTACCATTTTACTAGGGACTTACAATTAAATTAAATAGACCAATTGGGTGTAAGCCAATTCTACCAAGTTTTAAAGAGAGAGCACAAGTACTTTAGCACTGGTTAGCAGTGGTAAAGTGTGCAGAGTCCTAAAGCCAGCAAAAGCAAAGGAACCGCAGAATCCCTTTTTCAGTTTCAGGAATGGCTGAATGCCCACTGTAATGGTCTCAAATTCACCCTGACACATAACAAAAAAGAGGTGGCCTTCCTTGACCTAACGATCATAGCGGACAACAATAGGCTTTACACCACCCTCTCCGTAAACCTACTGAGAAAAACACTCTACTAGCTTACAATAGCCATCACCCACAGCCATTGCGAGATTCCCTTCCTTACTCACAATTCCTGCGCATTAGACGCAATTGTTATCTTAAAAAGGACTACTTCAGGGAAGCACAAAACCTCTCTAAAAAGTTGACCAGTAGAGGCTATCCCCGCAAACTCGTCAAGAACTCACTAAAGCGTGCATGGTACTGCCCTCGCGAAACACTACTGAGCCCCAAAGCAAGAAACAGTGATGACAAGACTGTGTGTGTCACTACATTTTCGCCAATTTCTAATTCAGTCAAGAAATGTATTTTAAAACATTGGCCGGTACTTAATGCTGGCAAATTGAAATTAGAACAGCCACTGTTTGCCTTTAAAAAGAGTAAGAGCATAAAAGATCACTTAGTCAGGGCAGCCCTGGCCACCAAGAAAACCACGCAGACACTCACAGAGATATGAGGCCTCCCTCCGACACGGGGCCACTATAAATGTGGTGGGTGTAGTGTGTGTCATTTAACAGCCGACACCAAGAAATTTGTGTATGCCAACATTGATGTAACCTTAACCAATTTCTCCAATTGTAACACTCGAAATTTAATATATGCAATCACATGCCCATGTAATCTAATCTATATTGGGCAAATCACGCAAAAAATCCGAATCAGAATATGTCAACACCGGAGCCGTGTGAGATGCCAAACGCCTAATGCACCACTTGTCAAACATTTCACCATTCAAGGCCACACAGAGGACGACCTACAGTGGCAAATAATCAATGTGATCCAACAACCTCCCCGAAACTCTGATATCAGTGGTATCCTAAACAAGGAGGAATTGAAATGGATTTTACGCACGGATAGCCTCCATACTGGATTAGACCGCACGGAAGACTGGACTAACCTGCTATAAAAGGGACAATGACTATTCTGATCCAAGTAGAAAAACTTTCCTCTCTACTATCATGACAATACGACTATAGCACCGTAATTACTAACTTTGGCGCCTTGCCATTTTTTGCTTAATGCCAATTTGTGCTCAATGTAACTATACTCTCCAACATGGGTCTTGACTCAAATCGGCATTTATCAATGGTCTTGTGCCATACTGTGACGCCGACATGCTGTTGACTGAGCCAGAATGTTATAACACCTCCACCTTGGGCTGAATGTAACTACAAGTATATGCCTTCTGCACACTTTATTCTTGTAATGCCATATTGTGACGTCTTTTTGCTGGTGACTGGCCTTCATGCCTACTAATGGTGAGGCAGAATGCAATATAATGTTCGATTTCTATCTGGGACACTCTATCCTGATCCGATGCAATGTCATTACATGTATATATTTTTCTTACTAACTGTATATAGGTGCTGAGTAAGAATGGTTCGCCCATTCATTCATTCCCTTGTTTTTATGCTCTAGTCAACACGCCATCGCGCATGCGCTCTATCCTGCCTTGCTACTTTAGCAGCCCACGGCACACGCACTCGGCGTTCCATCCCAGCTGGACCACGATCCTCGTAGCCACAGCGCACTATCCCGCTTTGTTATTGCAGCAACCTACGGCGCACACACTCAGCGCATTATCTCCGTCGTACAACGATCCTCGCAGCTACATTGTAGGTAAGCTCCCCCATCCTCACCCCTTGTATACCCAGTGGTTGGAGGTCCTCGCGCCTCTAATCAGCAAGCGCCCTTACTGCAACGTTCTTTTTCTCCCCATTCACCCTTCAGGCATTTAATCCCTTCGGACAATTTCCCCTGACCTCGCTCTCCCGAACGCCTTCGTGGTGAGTACTACTTTTTACCGCGTCCTTGCTTCCTCAGCCCCTCCAGCCCCAAGCACCTTCAAGCATTACCACCTTGTCTTACAGCTATCACGCACTGCCAACAATTATCCCGAACCACTCACGGATCCAGTGGGGGTTGAGACCTCACTCTCCCCTACGACCGCCTCTCGGTAAGCGATCTCCCGCTTTCCTTCGTTGACTGTTCTCCCAGTTTCCCGATCCTCACCTTTTGACTCCTGTTTTTACCTCCTCTTACCAGTCTATTCAGACCTCTGTCACGCTCGTACTAGTCGCCCTGGACGGGTTAGTGTTCCTCTCCTCGTGACCTTCATTGGCAGTCTATCTGGCAATTTCCAGTGTGCGCTGAACCTTCAGCCTTGGTTGGGACATCGTTCCCTCCCATGAGTTAATTGTCTCACTCCTTGCATCTTTAGTAAGCACCAATTCTTACTCTCCTTATTGCAATTAATTAAGCGTCACTATCGGATCGCACACGCGCTCAGTTTCATCTCGCCAATACCACTACTTAATCCTACATTTGAGTTGCAACTGTGCAGCATGCAACCAACCACACTGGGTCTCCAGCATGTGGGGTGTCACCTAATTTTATATTACTCACACTGGTGTAAGCGCGTAATTCCAACAAGTCGTCTTACCTCCTTACTAATTTTTTTCCCCCTACCTCCTTTTTCCCCCTCCTCTCTCCCTCCCCTCTCCCCATACCTCTTACTCCTCTCCCCTATCTTATCCAGGCAACTTCCCAGGCATTTTTTGATTGTTTAGTCCTGATGATGATCCCATAACCGTTGTTGGGATCGAAACGTCGTCGACAACCACGTCTTAACTCTAACCTTCATTTGAAATTTATGCGGAGTACAAGATGTTCTTGTTATTGTTATTGTGACTGTTGTTATTTCTTATTTTCACCAATAAGTCACTTTTAAGTTATATGCCTGAGTTAAGGAAATCTTTTGATTTCCAGAAATCCCGTCACGTCCTGCTCACTTTATGTTAATGTAATGGTATTGCTTTAATTTTTGTTAATAAATCCTAAATATCATCCATTTGGACACGAGTAGACCCAATCCCGAGTGGAGTGTTGTGGTTATATGTATGTATTTTTCTTGAAAGGGACCGCTGTCTCTAATAACTTACTACTACCCTTGGTCCCTTCTGACTATAAGGGTCCCCTTGTTCTGTGTTTATAGCAAAAACAAAATCAGCAAAACAGGAGGGTTGAAGCCAAAAGGTTACGGGAGAACCACGCCAAGGATGCCAGGTCTAACAGTCACCTATGTTACTTTTACAAAATCCTCTCTCTAAGTAAACACCAGGCTCCTTGTTTAAAGAATAAGCTGCAATTTGTGAGAAGACAGCCTGAGATCTCACCTTTGTGTTTAAACACACAGCAAACAGTGACAAGATATACACAAAATACATTTAAAGACACCGTTATAGCTCATCCATCTTCTGAGCTCCACCAAGTTATTTTGGGAGGGCTGCAGGACACCCACCCCATCGCCCGCTCCCCTAATTCCAGCACCTTTATGTGGGAACACAATTAAGTGCATTGCACAGTCCGCATCTAAGCATCTCGCTGCACACGGCCTACTCTTTGTTTATTTTACGTCGCTCTCATCCTATACTGTGCCCCGTTCTGTTGCACAGTAACCGTGTGTTTTACGAAATCTACGCTGCTTAACTTCTCAGCTATCTTTTACCGACATTTCTGCAAATACAGAACGTATAACAACTAAGAAAACGAAGTATCATTACCTATGAACAAGTATGCTTGTGAAGGAACATTATTTCCGCGTTCTCCTACAGTGCACTATTGTGCTGAAAGAATGCGTCTGATTACAGAGCGCCACTCAGAGCTGCTGATACGAAATCCAATTGGTATTCAACCAGTGTTCAGTGCCTTTCTACATGCCGCCATTTCCATATCTCTCTGCGAAATAAAATGAAGTTACAAAGCAAGTTCATTACCCAGAAATAATTGCTTCTCACAGCATCGCATTAATACCCTCTTTATGATGTTTGTTAATTGAAATAGCTAAGATGGGCGCAAACATTGACGTCCTCTCACTGAATCACAGGGTCCGATGGAGGGAAGGGAACGAGGCAGAATGCAAAATGACGGGCGACCATTTTGGCATCACAGGCACATTATATAACGGCGGGAATTATTCCGCCGGGAAGGTGCAGTCAAGCGGAAAAAATTGTGAAGGCTAGACGCACACCATCAAAAAGGCAGTGTAGGTGTTTGATAAAAGGGCAGCTTCTGGATCATAGAACAGTGCTGGAGAACATTTGCAAGTAAAACCAACTCAACCGTGGCACACAATACGACATAAAAAAACGCTTTTAATTCTGAAGTGAAAAAAACTTTCACATGGTAAGCATATAAAATGGAGTCTCACGGCAGCCAAAAGACTGGTAGTATATTTAAAATTAGTAAAAACATATGAAGTGATGCCTCAGCTGTATTCTATGCCATTGCCTCCCGGAAAGGAGGAAACTGCGCCTTCACGCAGTCGCGAGAAAATGAAAACCATTCGACTGAGTTTTTTAAATGGCTTGTCGGTGCATTTTTAAATTCTATATTAGATTGTAATGTTCATAAGTGATTCTCTATAGCTGTGTGTGACAGCTCAACAGCTTAGTATGGCGTCTTAAAAATACTATGTTGCTGTCGCATTGGGCACATAGTTCTGCTCATTTATTTGAATTAAATCGATAACTATAATTGAAGTGCTTATAAACACAACGTTTTATTTTGTTTGAATATAATGTCCATAATAGTTTCCAGAAGAGATCATAGAATCTGAAACCCCGCGCCAAGCTTTCAACAGATGCACAAAGAATGTGTGTATGCAAATCTTTGTGTTTTTTTTTATCACAGGCCATAGGTAGTACATGTTGCAGCAGTGAGGAATACACCAGAGTGTGTCTGCATTTAAGCAGGGTGCTTTTAGCTCCAATCGGGCTAGAACATGAAGAAAATTGAATAATATTTCACATTACAGTCATATTATGTCATGTGCCTCTTGAAAGAAATCAAAGTAGTGTATCAAACAATATTATCTTGTAGTGTCGTTCTTTAAGCACGTGGATGTGGGAAGCTGTCAAGTGCAAACTGTAGAGAAAGCACCCAACTCAATTCATACAGTCAACGAAACAGGTGCCAGATGAACAATCTGTTTAATTTCTACCTCTGTTGAGCATTCTCCCCACCCGGTCGGGATCTGACAACACCATATTGCAGTGGTTCCCAAACTTTTTTGACCTGCGGCTCCCTTGACCTATTGGCCATTGGCCGCGGCTCCCCATTATGTTACTTTTTTTTCGGGTGGGGGGGATGTAAGCCCGGACTCAGAAGAACTTTCATTTTTCTCCATGAAAATAATTGGGATGAAGCCGATGAACATATTATAATTATATTTGTAACAAAATAAAAATTAAAGCAGTCGTTTAATAATAAACTTTAAGTGGTTAAGTGACTGTAAGTGCATAGAAACATTCCTGCGTCTTCAGGTGCCTGTGTTAATCTCATTGTGCCTGTGCCGTGATCTTCTTGACTCTGTTAGTGCTTCTATTCACCTCCTTTTCCCTCCATCTGTTTTGGTGCATCTCTCTGTTTGTACCTAGGTGTTGGTATTTTTGGAGCAGAAACCTAGCTGGAGCACAACGGAGCTCTGAAGTGTGGACTTACCCTCTTGTCTAATATGTTTTGATTCAGCTCAATGTCCCTGAACATGCTTAGGGGCCCATCACTCTTGTAAAGGCGCCTAGATGCTCCGTTTTATCCCTAAAGAAGATGCTTAGATGCACCACCATGGTCCATAAGGAAATGGTCAAAGGTACTCACTGTCTTTGATTTGACATGGCTTGAATGCACGACTACTCTGTCCCTGAAGGTGCTTTGATGCACATCCTAGTCTGAGTCCCTGAAGGTGCTCAAATGCACCCTTGTCCCTGAAGTCGGAGGTACCCTTCCTCTCTGTGTCACTACCAGCTGTGACAACCACCTCCCCCTGTGCACTACTTCTACATTTGAGATATCCCCTTCCTGTATGCTCCTTTCATATGTGAGACCCTCTCTCCAATGGTGCTCCTGCCGCCAGTGAGACTCTCTCCCCCTGTGTGCTCCTGCCATCTGTGAGGTCCTCCCCATCTGTGCTGCCACCACTTGTGATACATACACACTTCAGTGTGACGCTGCCAACGGTGAGAACGCCTCCCTGTGTGCTTCTTCTGTTCAGCCTCTCTGGTGCTCGAGCTCTTGTCCGTGGGCAGCTGTATTATATTATCAGAGGGCTGGGGAGGGTGGGTGGTGCAGTGTAAGCCTGCTGGGAGGCAGCCGCCGTAGAGCTGCAGTGTTTGTGTGTGAATGGGACACGGTGCTGTGCTTTTCACACTCATTCACTGCTCATTAGTGCCTGCTGGGAGGAGGACGCACTAGAGCTGTGTGTGAGTGAGATGGTTTCCAAAACTGAGTTTTGGTGACTTCGCAGTAAGAAGGCAGAGGCTCGGAGACGACTCAGGCAAACCGGCAAAGTCCAGTTTGACGAGATCTCTCCTCATGGATCTCGAGTACAATGGGCGTACACAAGGCGTGCGGTTCTGAGACTTTCAGAACTGTATAAAAATAGGAACAGGTGATTTACCTTCCAGATTCTCTTTAGTTTAAATTTAAAATGCCAACAATTAGTTTGTGTAATTGTTATGAAGACTGTGTGGTGTAGAGCTCGGGGAATCTCACATGATTACCTGATCGTAAGTTTCACATTTCCATGATTACCTGATCGTAAGTTTCACATTTCCTTTCTTCTGAACCTTCTTGTAATGACGATGGCCTCGAGTCGCTGCAGAACATGGGCAGCAATAACGCTCGACATCGCTCCTGATTGTGCCTGACCCTGCCAAAGTGGAGGCTTTTTGAAGCACGTTACGTTACATGCTGGGGCCGGGCCAAACCATGTTCCAGAGTAGACGCTGACAGGGGGGCTTTCTTAACTCCCCCACAACAGTCCCAAATGGGTTATTCGGCGCCACAAAGACAAACTATAAACTTTCCACATTGAAAAAGTATTATTCCGAACTTGCTACCTTTTCCACTTTCCCAAGCTGTGCGTGGCGCCCCTGGCTCCTTCTAACGGCGCACCAGGGTGCCGCGGCGCACAGTTTGGGAACCACCGCCATATTGGCATCTTCTCCAATAGTTACCATTTCGTCCATACGATCACATCCATTTGAGAGCTTTCCGGTGAGTTCTGGAATACCCGAAGGAGCAATCATCTACCCTGCAAGGGGTATGCAGTCTCTCCATGAAAACCCTTCTCCCCAAATATAGATTTTAAATAAATCAATAGGCCAAAGGTACACAGCTTTATCTGACAGTCTCATCACTGATCATCATTCACTGCATAAACGGACGCCTCCTCCTTATCCAGCATTGAAAGGTAAGCACCTACTTCAAACTCAAGCAGGCAAGAATTCATTGTCATCCCTATCCATATCATACAATCCCAAATATAGAAGTAGCTCACAAACATTAATAAAGGTACCTCAGGCCTCTAATAGTGCCAAATACCTCAGCTTCATCATGAACAATTTCCTTCAAAACTCCCATCACTAAGAAAAATCAGACAGTATGGTATGAGTTAGTATTTCTCCTCAAGTTGGGTTCATCCAATGTCTAAAGACATTTACATCACTCTACTCTAAAACTAGGCAGGCTTCCTCTGCAAGTCTGTGTCATTTTCAGGACCTGCAGCATCATGAACAAAGCTGTAATGACCAACAGAGACCCTTATCTAGCAGAAAGGTGTATAATCCTAAAATAATAATAATAATAATAAACAATCTTTATTCGGCAGTGAACACAGCCATAAAAGATACAATACATAAAAAAAAACATGAGCAAATCCATTAAAAAACATATTTCATCATATAATAAATCACACAAATATCCCTATCTTTCTCAAACGTTTCTAAACTTTCTTGGTCTTAATATTCCTCACAAGAGTTCATAGCATTGGCAGTATACAGTCACCTAAATATCCTGCAGCATAAACACGACCATAAAACCGTGCCTATTCATTAAAGCCTTCTATCATCATAGCATAATCCTAAGAGATCTACACAATGTAACGAGCCAAGACGTCATCAGACCCATGGTCAGGAAATGCAGAAAAGAAACACGATGAAACAAACCTTTTCGTACTACGCATCCACGATCTGGATCTCCTGGTTCGATGTCCTAATCTCCCATTAAAACATAATGTACTACCTAAGCATATTTACAATGTGCAAAAATACTCCCCCTTACAGTTATTGTGGTCTAATGTATTATTCTGCAGTCATAGCAGACTGGGGACAATTGCTTCCTAGTGGGGTTGCCCTCACTGTGCAACGTGAACATTTTGGATTTGTGTACTGTAGAAAGACTTTGGGCGAGTAGACTGGATATCTTTCTGACCAGAAAAGGCAAAGTACCCTCTCAAACTTTTACGTCTGTAAAGGCATTAGGTAGTAAGGACTAACTTCTCCTTATATTCCTAGCAGCTCTTCACAGTCTGTTTTCTGTTGCTTGATTCTCAGCTAGACACCCAAATGACTTATCCCCTCCGCTGAAATGATAGAAAGCGAAACTGCTGCCCATAAAGGATTCACTTTGCTGCCATGGAAGCTCATAACAATACTCGGATAATAAATAGTGAAGAACTACAGTAAAGGTCTAATTAACCTAGTGTGAGCATTAGTTTTCCATGGAAATAAAGAAATAGCCAATAATGAGTGAGTGAAGGTTATATGAGTTTATTTCACTGGTTGCATACAGCTTGGAAACATATGTGCACCTGCGTCTCAAGGCAGCCTAGCCATGCATTTGTTGCTACCCCAGGTAAGAAATGAGCTATGCTGGCTCAGAAAGATGTTGACCCTCATTGAGAGATCTGCGGTCTTTCAGTATAAGAAATGTCCTGAGAGAAATACTAATATGGCAGGGTGTGGTCCTTTCCCTGTGTGATTGTTACCTCCTTGTTAGACCTTGCACTTTCTGCATGGTCATCTATAAATGTTTTGCCTTCCTCCTTTTTGCTGAATTCATTTTTGTTGGTTTTATGACTCTGTGAACTTTACTACTGCTAACCAGTGCTGAAGTGCTTGTTCTCTCTTCTTAAAACATGGTAGAATTGACTTGAGCCAATTGGCATATTTAATTTACTCATAAGTCCTAAGTAAAGTGGTACTACGTGTACCCAGGGCCTGTGTGTGCCGTTTTAGACTGCCATGTTGACATGGCAAAATTTGTCTTGCTCAAACTTTCCTCTTTAATACATATGTCACCCCTAGGTTGGGCCCTGGACAGCGCGAAGGTCAGGTTGCACTGTATTTAAAAGTAGGACATGTACTTTTAAGTTTTACATGTCCTGCTAATGAAAAAGTCTTAAACTCATTTTTCACTACTGCAAGGCCTATCTCCCCCATAAGATAACATTGGGGTTGCCTTATTACATTTTATAAGTGTAATTTTCAAATGAGAAGAGATCACTGGTTAATGTTTGGTGTCTGTGGAATCCTAATTTAAAATCCTAATTTATGGTGAAGTTGGATTTTAAATTACCATTCTGAAAATGCCACTTTTAAAAAGTTGTTTTTCCTTGCCTTAGCCATGTAGTGCCTGCAGCCTGACTTTAGTGACATGACTGGGTGAGCTTGGCAGTTGGGGCTTTCTGTATTCCCCCTAGACAGCCATACACAATGGGAGCTTAGGTGTGTCTGGATGGGCAATCACTGGCAAGATGGGTGGGAGGAGCTGAGTTTAGCCTCACTTACACCTGAATAGGCTGTGTCCTGTCTTCACACAAAGGACTGCACACTCCCTGTAGTTATTCTGGAGCCTGGGCATGTAAGGCAGGGCATCTGTGCACTTCAAAGGCATGCCTCTGGAAGCTTCTCCCCACTTCAAAAGCACCATTGTGTACAAAAGAAGGACCTAAGACTCCACCACTTCAATATTCTTCTGGACCTGTGGATACTCTACCAGGAAGGAGGACTGCTGTGCTGCTACAAGGATTGCCAGTCTGCGAACTGCTGCTCTAAAGGAACCTCTGCCCTGCTGTCCTGACCTGCTGCCTTCTGCCCTCTTGCCTGGGTGAGAAGGACTGGACCTACATCTCTTGAACCCAGAACACAGAGTGACTCCAAGGTCTAGTAGCTGACTTCCTGATCAGAAGTCTCATGGACATAACAGACTTCCAACAACCTTGAACCCAGCACCTGGACTCTGTCATCTGTTAGCCGTGCCCTTGTGGTGTGGGGGTTACATGTGGGATTACCCTGCACAAGCAAACATGAACACATGCAAACACAGGCAGACTCACACATGTGTACACACACATTGTGCCTGGGTATATACAGTCAAGTAATGTCTGCAGGAGGTGAAAGAGAAGTTAATAGCTGGTACATTTTTTATCCTCTGTAGACCAACACTGTTCTGACTCCTAATTCAATCCTTGTTCCAGTGCAAACGTGATGGAGTACCCTGCTGGTCAAACTAACAGTACATCTGCACCCTATAGAGTGAGGCCTATTCTCACGTTTTTTATTAGTGGTATCTCGCTGGCTCTGCCAGCAAAAACCAACAGCCCAATGGACTTGGGGCCATTGGTGTAAAGCCATCTGCCCTAATTAGAGCAAACAGTGTAATGTACCTTTTCTTCGCTTTGGTATCACCAGGAAAAGCTTAGCAGTCCGAAGAGAAAAAAAGAAACATGATCCACCACGCCATAGGAGACAACTCCGAGGGTATCAGGGTCATTAATATTTTTTGTTTTACTGAAAGAAACTCCCACTTGGAAGTTTGTTTTTGTAAAACAAAACAGTCTGCTGAGGAGCCATGTGCAAGAGGCGAGCCATTCAGCAAACATTCAATGCTTCAGAGGAGATGCTGTGGCAGCAGCTCCTCTGAAAGCATAGAGATCACTGGCAGGCAGGTGGAGATCTCTAAACATGGCGGGCAGTACACCACAAGGGCAACAGTTAGTGTGCTGCCTGTCAGACTTTAAATCAGGCCCTTAGTTACCTTGTTGTTTCTCAAAATCTTCCAAGTTGAGCAAGAAGTGAAGCTGTAGCTGGGCAGAGCTCTACGATGCCTGATAACTTCACATTGAGATCCTGCTGAACCTATTTTCTGCACAGCAAAAATATCTGAGTGAGACAAACCTGGTTTTCTTGCCGCCCTGTGCAGGGCCTCACTAGGCAAGCCTTAGCACCTTTTCCCAGTCCTCTGGAGGATGAAAAATTACTGATTTTTCCTTTTCGGCAACTGCTGGAAAGGTTCCTTCTGGCCACGTCTGCAGCCCCCAAATCCTCAGGGCAGGGGTCTGGACACCAGGGCCCTTATCACACATAGGGCGCACCCTTCCTGTTTGTTTCCTGTTTCCTTTTCTTGATCAAGAATTGTCTCTCCTGGGAACTTAGTATTTTCTGGTCTAAAACTCAAACAGACAGTGGTTCTACAGCCAATCATAATTCAAGTCAGTCTGCATGATAAAAGTTTACACCACATGGCCCTACTATATTTACATAAGTCAGCATGCTACAAATCATATTTATCATCCACTACCGCTACCAAACCACTTCACTCCAACTGGAAAGACATATAACTACTGAAGAGATCTACTACAGACTGTTGGCCACTGTAGGACACTAACATAGTTCACAGTTAGACCTGGCAGCCTTAGGGTGCTCTTCCCCCAAATGTTTTGCCTTCACCCTTCCTATTTTTGCTTATTTTGTTTTTGTTGGCCTGAAGTCTCTATGCACTTTACCACTGCTAACCAGTGCTAAAGTTCTTGTGGTCTCTCCCTTAAACATGGTAAGATAGGCTTGTACCCAATTGGCACATTTAATTTACTTTTAAGTCCCTAGTAAAAGTGGCACCCTGTGTACCCAGGGCCTGTACATTAAATGCTACTAGTGGGCCTGCAGCACTGAGTGTGCCATCCACTTAAGTAGCCCTGTAAAACATGCCCCAGGCCTGCCATTGCAGTGTGTGCAGTTTTAAACTGCCATTTCGACCTGGCAAAATAAACCTTTTTTCCAGGCCAAAACCACCTTCTTTTTTATTATATATGTCACCCCTAAGTTAGGCCCTAAATAGCCCAGAAGGCATGGTGCAGTATATTTAAAAATGTGGAAATGTATACAAGTCCTGTCAGTGAAAAACTCTAAAACTTGCTTTTCACGCCTGCAAGGCCAACCTCTCACACAGGATAACATTGGGTTTCCTTAATACATTTAATAAGTGCTAACTTTCAATTGGGAGTAGGTAGAAAGTTCGAGTTTGGTGTCTAAAGAATTGTAACTTAAAAGCCCTCTTCAATGGTTAAGTCAGATTTTAAGTCACAATTCTGAAAATGCCACTTTTAGAAAGTTGACAATTTCTTTGTTCTAACCATTTAGTGCCTACAGCCTGTCCCTGGGACACATGACTAGGTGTAGCTGGCAGTTGGTCTTTGAGTATTCCTCTCAGACAGTGAGGTAAAGGGAGGGTAGTTGTTGGCAGAATGTGACACTCTGACTTAATGAGGGGGAGGGACTGTTACATATGACACTTGTACATCACAAAGGCTTCCACTAAGGGTTTGTCACCCACCTGCAGAACGTTCTCCTTCTTCAAAGTGGGAACCAGGTATAAATAATAGACCATCAGACCCAACTCTTCAGTACACATCTGGACCTGTGGTTGACTCAGAAAAAGGACTGCTGTACCACTTTTCTGCAAGGAGGACTGCCACTCTGCTGCCCTGCTGTGCCACCCTGCTGCCCTCCTGCCTGCGTGAGAAGGACTAGACACACATCTTGATCCAGGACCCCCTGAGTGACTCAAAGGGATAGTTGCCTGGCCTCCTGATCGGAGCATCAGGGACAGAACAGACTCCAACAACCTTGGGCCCAGCACGAGGACTCTGCCATCTGTGTGTCCTGTCCTTCCAACTGGTGCCATCCCACACCTGGACCTTTGTAAGTGGGCCTGAATGTGCTCTGCTAGCCCAGATATGGCCCCAGCAGAACCGCTGCAGAGCAAACGCTGCATAGGAATCACTGCGCGAGACATCTCTAACGTAGGACTTCACATCGCAGCCCCACAATTCACCTGAACCGCCGCTACGTGCCGTATCCTCAATGCAGGCATTTGCATTGCGGGCCCCTCATCGACGGCATCCTCGATGACAACACAGGACTCCACATCGCAAGCCCCGCAACTTCTCAGGAACCAGCCAGTGCGAAACGCATGTTCAATGCAGGACTTCGCAACACAAGCTCCTCGTCAATAGCATCCTCAACGATGATGCAGGACTTCACATCACAGCTTCCCAGAACTGCCGCTGTATGACACATCTCCACCCCTGGACCTCGCATCACCTCAGCTGCGCGATGCATCCTTGACGTGGGACTCTGCATCGATCTATAACCAGTATTTAAGGTACTCTGTTCAGCAGGCCCAACTGGGTCTCTGCAGCTGGCCCACACCCCATTGCAGTCAGCCTGAACTTGTGAATTTGTCCACATAGGGTTGGTAAATGCTATATAAATGTTAAAATACAATACAGCACAATTACAAGAAACATGCTGGTTGGCTTCAGTTAATACAGAGAAGAAACAAACGATCAGGCAATGCGTTGCATTTCAACAAAGTGACAAGTGCTGACGACTGTTGTTTAAGCAGCTGGAAAAATGAATAGTCCATATAACCCTTGGGAGAAATTGGCAGCCATTGTCACATAAAATGTAAATCCAGTATTTGTAAAGCGCGAACAGCTACCCGAAGGCATCCCGGCGCTGGGGGCCGTCTGGAAGATTAAGCAAGCTATTGCCCAGAGTCACATGGTGCTGGGCTGACCTGCCGCCGGTGCCAGGGATCGAACCGTGAGCCCCAGATTCCAGCGTCAGTCGCCCTGGCCGCGGCGCCACACCTCTTCCTCTTCCTCTTCCATGACTAGGTTGCCTGTATATCAAAGAAATGCTACTGCTGCAGAAGGAGACTAACCTATTAAATGACTGACAATTACATATATGTAATCAAAGAAAGTAAAATAGACTTTTTTGAAGACTTTTACTAGAGAAGGTCACCAGGATGCACCACTACTGTGACTAGGATACGATTTGTTATAGTATTAAGGAGAAAAAAGAATATAAAACGATCAAACCGATTTGCAACACCCATTGAGTTATGGTGAACTGCAACTTCTTAAATGAGTTGAAAAGTGCCAATTTAATAGGCTGTTTAAAATGGAAAATACACAAAACAAAAAAAATGTGTTAAGGAGTATGGATCCATTGTGTAAAGCCTAATATTTCAAATGCGACGTCCATTTGAAACACTAAAGGATCACAGGCAGTTATGTTCTGCAGGAGTTTTACAGAAAACTGGTATTGAAGATCCGGGTACCAATAAGCAAGTGAGGAAGAATGTAACTTATGCTGATAAGGAGGTGTTGAGTATGAAGTTAGGAAAGTAATCAATACTATTGTGTTTGGTAATGGGTCCTAACAGTGAAGTGTTGAAATGTACTATCACCTGTGTGGCAAAGTACAGAGTTGGGTTAGTGGTATATTTTGGTGAGTAGGGTGTGAGTAAGACCCAATGCCACCTAGAGATTTCCTGGGTGTCATATGGGATGACTTGAAAGAAGGGCAGACCTTCATTGAACAGGAATCAGATTGTGCAGAAAAGTGTGTGGCAGTAGCAGCTGAGAAGGCACTCCCAAAAAAATGCTGCTAGTCAGGGATTATAGTGTGACAATGAGGTTTGTTGCTGATTGTTTTTCTGTAATCCATGATTCCCCAGTACAGTGGCGGCTGCTCCTAATGACAAGTGGTGAGGCGGGGTTAAATAACAAAAAAAATAAAAGAGTACTCCCCTGCCGGCCGCCACCTTAGTGTTCTTCTGCTCCTGTGCTGACTCGCGATTCCTGGCAGTCTATAGGCTGGTACACACTGTGCATGATCCCAGACGCCAATCAAGATGCTGCTCTCATGCTGGCAATACTATTTACCAGCATGAGAGCAGCATTGTGACTTGCATGAGCGGGCTGGTTTGAAGCTCACTCAGGGCCTAGGAGGCTCTGCCTGTTCTCCACCCGGCTGTGCACCACAGCTTGGGTTGGAGAAATATAAGATTGTATGTCGGTTTGGCCATGCTAAGAGAGCCCGCCAAATCGACATGCACACTAACGGTGCGTACTACTCCTCCTCCCTGCTTCTGTCATCACGATGGCCCAGCCCCGCCCCCTTGACTCGTCTGGCTCTGACTCCGTGAGAAAAATTAAATGATAATAAAATTGTTTTATTATCATTTTATTTTTCATGTTGGCTCTGCTGGTTCTCAGCAGGGGAGCAATGCTCCTCCACCATCATGGAGGAGCCGCCACTGCCCCAGTAGTGGTTCACTCTGTATTTTCATTCTGTTGTGAGAGGAATATGTAATGCATTCAAGTGTGTGTCTTCATGTACCTGTATCTATGTTGATGTGAAATACTGTGTTCTGAAGGAGTGCTATGACTAGAATGCAACCGTTGTGGCCTAGGCCAAAGCAAGAGATTTTGAATCTGGGGTGGCGGTTTCTGAGCAGAAGATTGGTTGTTCCTTGGGACCGGAGATTTGAGATTGCTTAGCAATGGTGGCCGAAACCAAACTACACCACAGCAGGCTCCTATGACGCTTCAGTGTCCCAACACAAAATGAACAGTGCTACTGAATGATTTGATAAACTTTTGTGATTTGAAGGTTGAGACTTCAGTAGCTGTAAAAACGCTTCAGTCCATTTCAATTCATTCTTTAGCTTCTCTTATGAGACTTACATCCTATATGACAACCTGTGCCATGAAGTATAGTATATATACCACATTAGATGTGAAATATCACACAATGCAATACTGGACGGGTAATGGCTATGGACTGGCAGGCAAGAATTGAAAAGCTCTATAACCAACAGACAGGCCAAATGCTGGCTCACGCAATACACAAAGCATTGTTTTTAAAGTATGGAAACAAGGATGTTTCAAAACATTTAGCTGCAAGGGAAAGTCTCGCTAATGCCGATATAATTCTATGATTTACTATCACAGCAAAAAATCATGAGCTATCAATAAAGAAGCGGTCATGGCAAGAGGTTTCCCTCCCTCACCTCCATCTGGCTTGACAGGTCCATCAGACATCACCTTCCGGAGGGCAAGCTGGCTTTGGTCTTTGCTGTCACTGGCTGGTAGAGGCAGATTGTCAGACTGAGTTCTTTGAATTGGGAAGACACCTGCTATGCTGTGTCTGTGCTGCTTCTTGCCATGATTAGACTGACCGCTTTTATGTGCTGCTGTGGCAGTGTAGGTGAAATGGAAACCCAGAATATGTATCCTCAGATGGAATCAGCTTAAATGTTAATCATGCAAACAGAAGTAGTTCCTGTATTTCAATGCATCTAAATTTACACACCAGAGTCACTACATGCACAGCACTAAAGGGTATTGAAACTGTCTGTTTCTCTTTGATGATGCTTGGATGATTGCCCCTTCTGGGTTACACATGCATGAGGACAAACAACGCTGAGTCCACTTGTCACACTTTGTTGTAACGTGTTGATTAAACTCTCAACCAATTATTTATTCTTAGCGCCAAATTTACATTTTTGGTCATGTATGATTTAGTACTCAAACGTACAAGTTTGTACTATAAATAGTCAATAATTGGGGTAATATTAATTGGTGATGAACCAAAACTAAAAAATGTTTCTTCCTGTTGCAAGTGTGCACTGCTGGGATCTCATAAGGAGTTCATCACAGGAAGTACAACAATTCAGGTTGTAAAGGATTTAATCTGTTTCCTAGTCGTCTACCACACCACTAAAATGGCGGCAGTTGAGCCATTTGTTCTGCATTGTCATTGTTTGCAGTTGTAGTGCAATGCCTTCTACATGCTTCCAGAATTTCAGATGGTCCACAGCTCTTCTCTTTTCAAGAGGGCTCTTTAAGGTGCTGCGCCCACAAGGGCTCCAATCTGTTGGTATAGTTAAAACCAGGCTGCTTTCATGGGCTTCTCTGAGCAGAACCTCGGCAGCTTGGAGTATTTAGAGGGGCAAATCAAATATGCAGATAATAGCATTGCAGCCAAGATGGCTCCCTGTCCTCGCAAACATGCATCATGTCATGGTGGAACAAGAGCGAGGTTCCCGATTGGCGTCTCTCCAACCCACCCGCAGTAATGTGCCAGTCGAGTGGATATTGTCCACTCAACCAAGAAAATAGAAATTTGTTGAGGCATTTAAAATCACGGATACAACAAAGGACAGAAAGTCGCCTTTCCGTGCGGACCTTTTAAGCATCACAGCAAGGGCTGAATGAAATGAAGAGTTGGCGCGTTCCACAGTGAAACGAATAAACAAAGGAGAAACAGCCAGTTTCTTTGCAGCCTGACTACGTAAAGAAGAGTGCCAAAGAGGTATACACGTTGCTTCAATCCCGCATTTACACAAAAGGGACAGGACATAGAGTCGACACAATGTCATACAAACACCAAACAACCACAGGGCGGAGGAAACAATAACAAAATGCAACAGATGAACATTAAGCTGCCATGCTGAGGAATTTATTTGCTTCTTTTACTTGGTTGAAGGCGAAGCTGTTGGACAGCTGCTTCGGCGGCAGCAATTGCTGCCCCAGCGTCTTCCAGGTGGGTCTGAGTGACGCTAGTTTTGCTTTGGCTACGTGATGGTCCATGGGATCGCAGGTGTCCTTCAGAGGAAGACTTGGAGCTGCCAGGACTGCTGTGGGATTTTTCAATGGTAGGCACCTGCATGTCTGAAAAGCAAAACATACGTTTACACATAAATCTATTTCTTGAGATTCTTGCAGCTATTTAAAAATGTCAAATTCATCCATACTTGTACATATAAAAGCTGATTGAAACGGAATGTCGTTGTTTCAAATTTGGATAAACACGTGTGTCTAAATTCGATAGCTGGACCAGTGATCCATAATGACCTTGAATGATAATACAACGTATGGATTGCAGTGGTTCTAGACATATTTATTTACGAATCAGCGACTGACAAAACATACACCATTTTTTAGGTTTGATGACTCACTAACTTGGGACTTAATTTCTAAACGAGGCCTTAATCGCAACAAAAAGAACCAGAAAGTGGGCATCCATGACCTATTCTGGCCTCTAACACACTTGCAACCTAGAATAGTGCATAGAAGCGAATGCTAACGCGCAGTACTTTAAATGGGAAATTGGAAGTGCCGGTACTCATTAATTAGACTGGGTAGGTATTTAGGGGCGTGTATAGGGGCGTGTATAGGGGCGTGTCTGTGAGCCAGGAATTTAATAATAGTCACATAAGTAAGCTTTAACGCAAATGCTCTGATTGTCATGTAAAGAGCTTAAATGCCCATGGGCCAAATTCGCGCAAAATCAAACTGCCTCCTTACATAAGAGACATGGCAAGCATCAGCTTCTATGTCATACGTGCAGAGCCTAATTTTTGGCAGTTTGATATTGCGCGAATTTGGGCCATGGGCATTTAAGCGATTTACATACAATCAGAACATCTGCATTAAAGCTTACTTTTTTAAGACCCCTGGTTAAGGGAGTTGTCCAGAACCACAGGATGATGAGCGGACGTCGGGATTCCACCCTGGTTCTTCAGTTCCACTCTCGGCACCTCTGACCATATCCTCATTCTTGTTGCGATGCCAATGAGAACCAGAGCCGCAACTAGAGTCAAATTTCAGGGGGGTGCAATTATTTCAGCAATAGGCAGCAGAGATGCAGGGGCTCTAAGAAGGGGTGAGAAACAACAAAGCTTCATTAAAAAGCAATTGGTCTTTTAAAGACCTGTGAAGTACTCGGGTGCGGCTGTGTGCGCGCCCGGTAAGCTGTCTCATCCCGGGCTGCCACACGACGGGGGAGGGGGGGTGGGGTGTCTGAAGCCCTTTGATCCCAATGGGCTTGCTGCTAACACTGCAGGAGCAACCCAGCACAGAAATACACAGGCTGTTGCCAGCCAGAGCAGCACCTCAACACGCACCATCTGTTGCACGTACCCGTACTTCAAGGCCTGAGCCCTGCTGCTTCATGGAGTACTGGTACTCTCCTTGCCCGAAAATAAGTTCCGGTACTCAGGGGGAGAAAACTGAGAAGTGCCGGTACTCAGTACCGGTGAGTACCGGCCCATTTAAAGCACTGCTAACGCGCCAAACTTTACGAGAGACCAGCCTCCACAAATGACCGTGAGCATACATGCATCCCAGGTAATGAAAGTCGTCAAAACTGTTGAGAATCATTCCAGGTAGTGAAAGTGGGAAAAACAGTTAAGAATAAAGGCTTGTACTGACAGTATAGGTCAGCAGACATAGTGCCAATATCGGCAACACTCACCAGCCCTCATGCAGCAACATACAGGTAACATAAATAAGCAGACAAGACAACTTTTTGGTGGAGAAAATTGCTGCAGGTTTATTAGCATACCAACTATGCCAACATGGTGGGTTATCTTACAGGCGATCCAAAGGCAAGCCGCCCCTCGCGGCCTACCACCTGATGGGCCAACTTGCATTGTGGCCTTAGCCAATCGGTGCTTAGCGGTTGTGGGAGGGGATAGCCCCTCCCACTTCCGGTGAACCGTCGGTCCACCCCCTTACTCACGCCCCCCCCCCTACGAGGGGCGGAGCGTTCAAGCGACCCCCGGTTGTACAGGTTTCCAACCGCCCGTAGGACAGACGGGGCGCCGTCACACCTCAGGGTCCACCGCGAAGTCTTCCTGGGGATTTTAGGCCTCAGCACCCTTTGTGCTCCTGAAGAGGGTACCCCTGAGTACCTTTCCGCCTCTGGATCGCCCTGTAACTCCGCCTGCAACACAAATAAAAGATTAGAAAATCCTTCCCCCCCCCCACCCTGATTACGCCGGGTAAGCGGTAGGGAGGGAAACGGCATCAGTGGTGAGGGACAAAGAGGCCGCCAGGTGGGCGGGGGAGGAACTTATACCTCTCCCCTTCCCCCACCTCGGCCGGAAGTGACAAGCGGGACCCCGAAGGGGTCTCCAGACACTAGGCTGTCCAGTATGCCATCCTGTGGCACTAAAGGGGCCACCCTCTTATGAGGGTACCCTTCAGGGACGTCGGTCAGCCCACATAGTGCCAATATCGGCAACTCTCACCAGCCCTCATGCAGCAACATACAGGTAACATAAATAAGCAGACAAGACAACTTTTTGGTGGAGAAAATTGCTGCAGGTTTATTAGTATACCAACTATGCCAACATGGTGGGTTATCTTACAGGCCTACCACCTGATGGGCCAACTTGCATCGTGGCCTTAGCCAATCGGTGCTTAGCGGTTGTGGGAGGGGATAGTCCCTCCCACTTCCGGTGAACCGTCGGTCCACCCCCTTACTCACGCCCCCCCCCCACGAGGGGCGGAGCGTTCAAGCGACCCCCGGTTGTACAGGTTTCCAACCGCCCGTAGGACAGACGGGGCGCTGTCGCACCTCAGGGTCCACCGCAAAGACTTCCTGGGGATATTAGGCCTCAGCACCCTTTGTGCTCCTGAAGAGGGTACCCCTGAGTACCTTTCCGCCTCTGGATCGCCCTGTAACTCTGCCACAGCCCTGGGTGTGGCGACCGTCGCAGCCAGGGCCCCCCACCAAGGCCGGCATTCCTACTTACATCCTGCTATAACTAGGGCCTCCTCCAGGTCCAGCAAGAGCAAGTCCCACCCTGGACAGGTGCATCCCATCCTCATAAAGACTCCCTGTGGACTTTGGCATGCCGCAAGCCATGCTTGATCAACAGAGCCCCCATTGTTCCGTGACTCTGTGCATGGCATCGTTAACTCAGCGCAGTTGACCCTCCTGCGCACAGCCACACTGGCCTCCCCTGACCACCCTCCATGCCACAAGAGCCGGGGGGTGATCTCTGACCACCAAGGTTCACCTGACCCTAACTTGTTGCTTAGTTTGCACATTGTGGTCTTCATTTCATGAAGCAAAGTCCTCTTCCTATGTGAGCCTGTGCCACCAGAGGCACCGGCTCACCATAGAGCATAGCTCCTTGGTACCTCCTCAAAACACCATGTGGATGTGGCGTGCAGCAACCATGTCTAATAACGCAAAACCCCTTCTGCTCAGTGAATTTACGCACAGCGCTGCTACACCAGGCGGGGGGGGGGGTATCTCCGACCGCCCTAGTTCACATGTCCCTAATTGGTTCCTTAACTCGCACAAGTGGACTTCATTCTGTGCAGCAGGGCTCTCTTCCCCAGGAAAGTCAAATCATTCCCTCCCTGGTGTAAGACCAGGACGTTTGGAGTAGAGACACCCCCCCCCGCCAGTCTCTGGTGCTGTTTCCCCAGCAAGCTGCTCCAGCGCGTGCCGGAGTGTCCCAGCCAACTGATTTCGGTGGCGGAAAACCGTGCCTTCATTACCAGGTTTCTGCCCACCGTGCCACTCTCCAGATGCTCAAATGTCCAATCACCCAGACCGTTGTTTCTGGCAAATAAAGAAATGAAGTGTTGCTAAACTTTTATAGAAGCACGCAAAACACTACACAGCAAAATTGTACCTTATTACACACGTCACAACCGGCCCCCAAGAATCTGGTGCCGCACTGGGTTCCCCCAGGTACATTCAACGATTGCCAGTAACTCCAAGACTTTCCATGTCCACAGGCCCCCTTTCTTTGCGTGGCTCATGGACGAATCTATTACTTAACACCTTGGGACTCCCATCGTCCCACCTGCATGATACCTTCTGCCACCATGCCACAAAGCGCAGGAAAGCCATTCGCCCAGACGTATGATCCTGGCCAAACAAGAAATTCCGGGTTGCCAAACACATTTACTGAAGCAGAGCTCCCCGTTGTATCCTACTACTCAGGTTGCCCTGTAAATTCACACACTAACACTGCACCACGCCAAACCCTGAAGCCTCACAGGGTTGCCCTCGGTAACTCAGAATTCACCCTGAACTTGATTCTCTCCCTGGGTGGCTTACGAACTGAAGTACCGTTAAACTTGCTGCAGACGCTGCCCATCCTTGAAGAGTGACTACAGATAGCTTGCCATAACCCGCAATGCCTGACACTGTAAAGATGCCTCAATATCTGCTCTACCTGAACCAAGGTAAGAGGCGAGCTGTCAGCATGCAACTGAAAATACCCTCTCTTGGAGAGCGAGTGCCAGGCCTCCTAGGCGACGCAGCACACCCATATCTGGAAAGACAACCCCTGATAGCCCATTGCGAGCAGAGGAAATGCTGCTCCTGGCACTGTATCCTTCTGCACCTGTATAGCCAGTGAAATGTCCTGGTATCCCACCTGACCCCCGCAACCTGCTAGAAACATGGCCATAATGCTTGCTAGCCCTTCACCTTCAGCCTGCGGTGATAACTGCTGTGATACCAGGATGATGTCCCCTACTCGCGCCAGATCAAACTTCCAAGCCTCGCCAATGCGAACCCGGTCGCGGACAAGATGATGGGGACCGGGGGAGGGGGGACCACCCTAAGTACGGCTACCTGCCTTCACTTTAATAATGGACATGCCAACTTGCAGCCTGTAACATGGCCCCGGGTCCAGAGTGCGACCACATTGGGGGAGGGGGACCCCTCCCACCCCTTGGGTATTTACCTTCTACTGGTTGGCACCAACTACTGCCTGCCCCATACAACGCTCTACCAATGCTCTATCAGTTACTACTGGCATACCTCCTGGCCTGCACCATGCCTAACTCATTTAGTGGATAATATGTTTGTGACTGTCCCCTATGCTACATGCCTGCCCCGCTTAGCTGCACTTCGGAGCATGTGGCCCAGAGCATTGGATGTCCCTAGCCATGAAGACATAATAAGCTGCGCACTGAACCAAGGACATACCTAAATGTCTCTGAGGTAACGCCCTTGGATGACGTCAGACATGCAAAATGCCAGAGACTTCGACTGCCCAAGCAGCCCTCGATGTCAAAAGGACCAACATGTCCTATAGCAGACACCTGGGATGTAATCCAAGCAAATCCCCCAACCTGCTTCAACCTGGCCCTGAACTGACACATCTGCATCCCCCTTGCGGATGACGATCTATGGGGCTTCATGTTTGCCGGCTTTACTGCTGAGTGTCCCAGATCATGCACTGCTATCTCCAACCAGCTTATCTTCTTTCTCTGACCGCAAGTGAAAGGATAATGTAATCACCAAACCCAATGTAAACCTAAAATGCAAGCAGAACTTGTTCAGAGACATTCAACCTCTGTCCTTGAAGCGCAGCAAACGTGGCAATCGAAATTACAGAGCTGACAAGCCTTTGTTTCACTTGAACTCGAGGTGTGACAAATGAGGCAATCCAGGCCCCCCCAGGCTAAAAGGATGGCTTGGGCAGAAGGCAATAGTCAACAATGATCTTGACTTACTCTGTGCCTGTTCTAGTGGTCCTCTCTGAAAGCCAGACAGTGCCACCTAGTGAGTGACGGTGTCGCGCACCAGAAAAAACCACCCAGTCATATTTAGCACAGGTGAACTTGCTGCTGAAACTAGCAGTGGTGGGCCATTGCCGCACTTCCGGAAGTCCAGACTTGACTTTCTCACCTTGTGGGTTTAAACAAGGTACAAATTTGAAAATGCGTACCCCGTGACTAACCAGACGGGGAGAAAATGTAAGGGCCCCTCCCCCCGCCGTGTACAAAACAATTGTATGTCACATATACTGATCTGAAGATAACTTCATAAGAAGTCCTCCATGTACCCCACAATGAGGACCAGACAAGTCTTCTACCATTCTACCCATGTGGTTACTTGTCCTGTCACCTAGGAGCTGTGGCCAGCCAGGACTATTGACTTTGTCGCTGATTGGTAATTGCATAAGGTAATTAGCAACAACTGTGGCTATCGTGTAAGAATATCAAAATTCCACCATTCTGAACTGATCAGACTGTGCCAAGGGAGTAGAACCTTCTTGGGATTTCCAAATACGCTACAGTTATCTGTGGATCTACCCTTCCCTCAGTGGATGGGGCCTCAGTTGTTCATAAATTCACGTACATTTTTTTAAATTTTTTTTAAGTGGACAAACAGCACAGTCCAAACAGTTCATATTCCTACCCCTGTCCAAGTTAAACTTGTGCTTGCGCCACCCTTCAGGCATATGGAAATTGTGTCAAATCGCTAGCTTACTACACCCACTTCTGGAACTTGACCCTTTACTTGGACAGGCCCGAGTTGGAAACCTCCCTCTAGAAGGCCTGCCAGACGGCTGACCACCACAAAACACCAGTGTCCTTCAGCCCCCCCTAAGCCTGGATACTAAACCAGGTATAGATATTATAATAGACAATGGCACATTTACAAAACTTTACAGAGCTGTAAGCTTGACCGTATTGTGCATCCACTTAAACTACTCGCCCTCTAGCATAATCTTTGCCCATTCAGACTGCACACCTCCAGCAAATATATCCCAATGGATGTTTCTTGCTACCCCCTTTGGTGGTACTCATATCCTCCCCAGGAGGATGAGATGCTGGGTGGGCGGCCCCCTCACGAAGGGATGGTCTTAATACTAGCTGCCCCAGTTCTTGCCTTTGTGGGCAACAAAATTCCTTCTGCCGGGATTTCTCCACTAGTACCTATGCTGCTGAACCAGGAAAGTGGAACCAACAAACTGTGTATCCGCGCACCTTCTCCCCGAGTGATAACCTGGCGCTGCCTCACAGCTGTTTATTGCTACCCCCATCTGCTGTTACTCATTTTAACAACCCCAGGAGGATGAAAGGCAGAGTGAACTGCCCCTCTTTGATTTGATGGCCTAATAGCTGCCCCTCTGAGGTTCCCCTATGCCCCATCTTGCTCACAGGGATGACTAGTGTGCGGGTTACTCTGCAGTTCTCTGCCCACAAACTTACCAGGCTGCTTGATTGTTCACACACCTACGAATCTTCTTGGCTTACTGTGCCACCGACCGGTAATTCTGCAGCTTCTGCCATTGCGCGAGGAAAATACTACAAAAGTAACACTACACCTGCAAGTCAGGCTTGTTGGGCGGTAGTTGCATAAATGAATATGCAACAACCTGGCTCCGCAAGCTGGAGGTTGGTTCTCAGCTTAGCGTGGTGCCGACTGTATCTTTGCGGCGTCTGTCCATGACACAAGCTGCATGCTACCAAATTCACACTACCCAGCAAGCCAGGGTATTTGTTCAGAATGCATAAGTAGCAACAGCTATGGCTCCAATGTACGAATATTTGAACATGCTTCAGTTCTGAAGTGATGAGGCTGTGTGAGCTCGGGATCGGTCACATCGGAATACCTCACTTGGCATAACAGTTAGCCAAACTACCTTGCTCGCCGTGTTACTCCATTCGCGCACCCTCACTAAGAGCCACCGTCGACACACATAGCTGCCAGCCACCACGCCTTCTGGTGCTACTCTCCCAACACTCCTCTCTCGGTGGAGGAGCTGCACTGAAGTAACCTGTCCAGCGAGCATTAGAAAACCAGGTGACATCAGCCCGGTTGAGAAAAGTAGAAAAGTCCCGCCTTGTGGCCTGAGTTGGAAAAGGACGAACTTATTGCACCTAAAGCCATAAGGATGCACGAAACCGTGACTTTCACGGCCCGTGGCGCCTGACTAACAGACACAAAGCTACAGTGCCCTACCAAAGGTGGCTCAAAGTAGGCTCCTGGGGCAGGATCCAACCACCAGCACGACAGACGTTATCTGGACATAGCTGTCGCCACCCCCTCTGAGTGGAAAACTGCAATGCAACGGAACCAATACTAACTCATAAAAGCTATAAATTTACTGAGGAGGCTGAAAATAATCCTCGGACCCAGCTCGCTTTCCATTTCCTTGCCCCTTACCCTCCGTGCGGCCCCCCCCCCTAACTCCCCATGGCGGAGCCGCAAGGGGCAGGACTGTAAGTTTTAAATGTATGGGAAACTATTACCCTTGTTTTCATCGGAATGAACTGGCTGTGCCCCCCACTGGCAAAGCGAGTGCTGCGTTACCATGGCAACCGTCGTATATGTGGTAGCCTATTACCCTTGTTTGTATCGGAATGAACTGGTCTGTACCCCCACTGGCAAAGCAGGATAATGCGGTGCCATGGCAACTGCCGCGCGCCATGCCTCGTCGCTTGCAGCGCAAGTAGACTTTTCCTAGCGGAAGGAGCACTTGTCCCTCACCCTATACCCCTCCTTCTGCCTGAAACGCAACTTGCGGCACCCCCTGGGGAAACAAATGCTTTTGTAGGCACGGGGGAATGGGTGCTTTGTCCAGAATCACAGGATAATGAACGAACGCAACGCTCGAACCTGGCATTCCAGCTCCAAATCGGCAGCTCACTACTTGCAATATGACATAGGTATGAAGGCATCATGGCGATATTGCGGCAAGGACGGATTCACGAGCAATACTCACTTATGTGCCTTTTGGTGCTAGACGTGTTAAATGCCATAGTCAGATTACGGGCGGAGCGCTGAACATATAAAACACTCGCACGAGCATTCTTTCGGCCCCCTCGAGTCGGCCAGGTGCCTTCCGGCGCACCCGGTCCCACTCTGTCGCACCGGCGCTGCCTATTTGCTGGGGGGTGGCCATCGGAAACTGTGTTTAACAGGGGCGGGGGCCGGGGATTACCAGGGCCCCCTCGTGTCAACCGTGCGTCCCCCGTTCGACCCCGTATGCCGCCCCAGCATATTTTTACTTTGATGGCCCAGAGCGTCTTTTCAGCTCTGGCCGAGGTGTAGGGCCTAAGCCCTCTGGCGGCTTCGAGCCTGTGGCCCCTCCCTTGTCACCAGGGGGCCCGGCACTTCCGATTCAGACCAGGGCACCAGCAGCGAGCCACGCTGACCGAGGACCAGGCCCGATCCCTGCAACAACAACAACGGGGGAAGGGGAGCCTCGGAGCATGGCTACTTCCAGCCCACGCGGGCCGTAGCCCCGTGCCCGGTCAGAAAGGGATCACAGCAAAACGGGTGCATGGCACCTGCCACCCCCACAAAGCAAGCACCGAGTCGAGGGAGGCCCCGGCGGGGGGTTAAGGTAACCGCAAGGAGGGCGGGCTGCAGCGGCACGGGGAGAACAAATGGAGCTGCAAGCATGGCCTCAGGCAGGCCGAGAATCAGATGTACCACGCCGAAAGTGCGAGAGCAATGGGGGTCACGATAAGCTTGCTGCCCCCCAACCCTCCCCCGATCCAACCCACTGGGCCCCCGCCGGGCCGTGTCCCGGCACGCCCAGAGTTAAGCGGCCAATACACTGCCCATCTGCTCCTGACCTCCTGGATCCCCGGCGGGAGGGCCGCGCGGCCCCGCTGTCCCCCAACCGCAAGATACCTGCAGGAGTTGGCGTGCCACTAGGCACGGTGAAACACGGCCCGGTGGCGGGCGCTAGCGCTTGCCCGGACACTTGTCCTATTAGACGCAGCTATGGCCTATGTGCCAATCCCTTGCTGCACTCTGGAAGCTTGGCGGGGGAGGGAGTCTCGCAGCGCCTGCTACCACATCGGGCAGTCCCCCTCGGGCCCACTAATCACCATGTGAGCGAAAGTCCCCGTGGGCCTCTGCTTCCACCATCCGGGGCTGGAGAAGGGAGGGCGGGGTTGCACGGAGCACAATTGGCTCTCCCCATCAGCAACCCCAGCTCCCGCAGACCCCACACAGGGCCGGGGGCAGCCCGACGGAGACGCCCGTGACACCCGGGAGCTGACCAAACCCCCCCAAGGCAGCCCGCCAACATGGCCAGGCCGCCCTGCCCTGCACACAACCCCAGATGGGGAGATCGGGCTGGGGGGAGGGCAATGGTATGCACTCACCACCATGATGTGCAGCAGCTCCCGGGAGACGTCCAAATGGCGTCAGTGGTGAGGGACAAAGAGGCCGCCAGGTGGGCGGGGGAGGAACTTATACCTCTCCCCTTCCCCCACCTCGGCCGGAAGTGACGAGCGGGACCCCGAAGGGGTCTCCAGACACTAGGCTGTCCAGTGTGCCATCCTGTGGCACTAAAGGGGCCGCCCTCTTATGAGGTTCCCCTTCAGGGACGTCGGTCAGCCCACATTGTAAATAGTACACTAGGAGATCATTAACTTTGCTACTCGGTTAAGATATAAATGTGGATATTTGCACCACTAGATGGCCATATTGTAGGTCATATGCAATACAGGCACTGTGAAACTTTCCTGGAAATGAAACACCCATTCACAACCTTCTAGAAAGTGGTGGAATGGGACAAGATCACGATCCCACGGGGCCTCACTTCCTTTCCTTCTCCCAACACCCCAGTGGCCCGTAATCCCAGCTTCCCTCCAACCTTACAGCCACATTCATTCTCAACATAAGGGGAGGGCGAATGTCGCACGATTCAGGATCTATTCAAGGGGGACACTCTGAAAACCTTCGAACAATGCAAGAGAGCCTTCCATCTCACGGACACATCCAGGGTACAATACTATCAACTCCAACACTGCTTACTTACGCCAGCTTACATCCAGGGGGCAATTAGACCGCTCACCCCTTTTGAGGTGCTGGTGCGCTCCTTCGATGGGACGCGGGGCTTGATCTCCCACACATACCAGGTTTTACAGCACTCTTCTCCCATTCACTCCCACACTTACCAACGACAGTGGTCCACAGACGCCAGGGAGGAAATCCCACCGGAACGCTGGGAACAACTATTGTGGGACATCCCTAAGATTCACAGGAGCATTCCCCAATGCAAATCTGCCTATAAACTTATGACACATTGGTATTATATACCGATGCGTTTACAAAAAATGTTTCCGGCCATTTCTTACAACTGCTGGCGAAGCCAGTCAGCAGTTGGCTACTTTCTCCATATTTGGTGGTCCTGCCCATTGCTTACCATATTCTGGAAGGAAGTCCTAAGCTACATCAAAGACACTATAGGCTTTTCTGTGCCAAGCTCCCCACACAGTGACTCTTCTGGGCATTCGTCCCCAACAGCTCGCAGCCAGAACTCACTCTGAGTGGCGCCATATCGCACACATGCTAGGAGCGGCCAAGCAGACTATTGCTCTTTACTAGAAGAAGCCTTTCACCCCGCCTATTTCTTCATGGTTCATATGTCTCTGGCATGTCATGGCAATGGAGCTTCTAACATGTCGGATGACGTATACCGAATCCAAATTCATGCACACCTGGAAACCAATGATAGATCACTTCTCTAAATTAGAACACTCCAGCTATATTCCTCCCCGACTTCGGGCTCTCCAACTCTTTGAAAATGCTATCTTTCCATATGACATAGGAACCTCACGTTCAATACCTTACACCGCAAGTGCAGTGCGGGGCTTCCCTCACTCTAGCCCTCGAACGGGACTTGCAGGACACCCTCCCGGATACTCCACTCGCCCCCCCCATACCCATCCCTTTCTCCCTCCTTAACATCCCCAGTTATGATGTTATGTCACCCATAGTGTTTTAATTACACCTACCATTGAGGACAAGATTGTTTACATGCTTGTGTAATGAGACTTAACCCTCTATGTGACTCGACATGTATAGCACTGGTCAAACGCTCTTGCTACTTTTCTTGTACGATGCCCGACAGTCCTTCATTATCACCTATTTGTCATATGCCTAGTATGGTGACGTATGTTGGTCTCCTTAACTTTCAATAAAAAGACTTGACATAAAGAAAGTGGCGGGAGGCCTAATATTTGTGCATGTTAAAGTAGCTGAATTAATTAGCAATAGCCATTAGCTCCTCAAATGCAGTTTACGGGTTTGAACAGGCAGGGTGGGAGAGAAGACATGGTGAAATCTATTTGCACAACGTAGGTTTGTGTATGTTCCGACTCCATTGTGCTGTTCTGCACCAAAGATCCCACTATTTTGAATGCCACTACATGCAGTGTCATGTAGGTGCAGTGGCATGTGGAAAACGCACCCAGCAAAGTGATCTCACAAGCTAGTCATCCAAATATGAAAAAAGAAGGGCGAGAACATTTTTCACCTGAGGGCTGACAGGAGGGCAGCCACAGTGGTGGATGGCGGGGAACAGGGGTAGCGGGACGGGGGGAGGGGTGTGTGGGGAATTGGGAGGGTGTTTGAAAAAGAAAAACTAACAAAAAAAAACCACTTACCTTTTTCCGCAGCCACCGTCTCTCCATCGTTCCTTCTCTTACTGGCAAATCCGGAACCAGGAAGCACTGGGCTCTCTTAATCCAATCACAACGCTGCAATGCAGTGTTGTGATTGGTTCCCCTAAGCCAATCACAATGTTGCAATGCAGCATTGTGATTGGTCGGAACCCGTGGTTCAGCGCTCAGATGGGGACTGGGGGCCTGGGCATGTTCCCCACCAGGCTGTGTAATACAGCCTGGTGGGGAACATGCTAAGTGCACATTATGCTTTGGCCGGGCCAAGACGGCCGTCCAAGCAGTCATACGCACTTTGAGAGTGTGCCCTCACCACTCCTCCCAGGCTCCGACCCCAGCCCCACCTCGCCCTAACTCAGCCCCATAGCAAAGAAATATAAAATAATAATAACAAAGTTATCATGTTATTTTGAATTTTTTCTGCTCTCAGAGCAGTGGGGCGATGCAGAGCCGCTCCTGGCAGCCCATCCACAAGACCCCCACCTCACAGGGGCCAAATAAATAATATGAGGAGGTTGGACTTGGGTAGTACACTGAACATGTGGAAGGCAGTGGAGAGGTGTGGTGCAGCGGCCAGGGCAGCTGACTTCGGAGCACAGGGCTCACGGTTCGATCCCCGGCTCCGGCGGCAGCTCAGCTCAGCACCATGTGACTCTGGGCAATAGCTCACTTAATTTCCACGACGGCCCCCAGCGCCTTGAGACCCGTAAGGGTGAGTAGTTCGCGCTTTACAAATACGGATTTACATTTACATTGTACATGCACCTGTTAACTGCCCTAATCTCTGTGTTTTAGTCTCAGGCATGTCTTCTGACCCGTTTGCCTGGGTGCTGTTGCTGGGCCTCATAGGGTTCCAGAAGGCAGAGAGCTGTAGTCTTCTATTACCTGACTGGCTAGGTGGGCCCAGACCTGCTCACTATGGCCTAGTGGTAGGGGACAGTGTACTGTGGTGGGCCTTCCACTGCTAGGGAGAATACCACAAATATATGAGCAGCATACACCTTTTGCTACTTCTAGGGTTGTTAGAAATGGGGGTCTTCAATTGGCAGTGGCTTGCACCCTGTCCAAGTAGGGAACCTTTCTTCTAGTCAGGGTAAGGGGATTACACACCTAAGAAAACCCTTGCTCACCCCCTGGGTAGCTTGGCACAAGCAGTCAGGCCTATCTCAGAGGCAATGTGTAAAGCATTTGTACAAACACACACAAATACACAATGAAAACCCAACAAAAAGACACCAAACCAGTTAACAAAATAACCAATCTTTATCTAAGTAAAACAAGACCAAAATGACAAACATCCAACAAACACAAGCAAAGATATCACTCTTAAAAGATTTAAAATAGTTCAGTCTATAGAAAAATATGGATACATCACTTTTATCATAAATTACCTGGGATGCATCAAAATCAAAGATAAAACCGGCGCTGAAGAGGCGAGGCAACGGAAAACAAAGCAATGCGTCAGTTCCTTACTCCCTGGGGAGGTGATTCGTCCGTTCCTTACTGGTAGGGGAGGTGAAGCGTCAGTTCCTTACTTCAGCACAGGGGAGGTGATGCATCGGTTCCTTACTGTCAGGGGAGGTGATGGGTCAGTTTCTTACTGTGAGGGGAGGTGATGCATCAATTTCCAGACACGTGGTCTCGGTTCCCTAATGCTGGGTTGTGTCAATGAAGAACTTGCGCATCAGTGCGATGCGTCACAAATCTGGACGTGCTGGGTCAATGAGGCGGTAGCAAAACAGGTGCTGCTTCAATTTTCCAGCTGTGTGGCAGATGATGCATCGATTTCTTCAGCCGCACAGCAGGGCCTGCGTCGAAGTCGGAGCGGGTGCCAAGGACGTTGGTAACAGGGCACAAGATTCAGGCTGCAGCAATTTTTCAGCCGCACGGCAGACGCTGCAGCAATTCTTCGGCTGAAGCATGGTGATGTATTGATTTTTCAGCTGCACAGTGGAGCCGAGTCGGAAAAACAGGTATTGGAGAACCCCTATAGGGGTTTCTAAGAGTCTGCCAGTCCACCAGGTAGGTAACATCACTCTTGTGCTCCTTCTGCTCATAGGAGCCAGACCACTTGCCTTGTAGAGCACTGGACTCTACTGGCTCCATCAACCACGCTTTCTGTCCAGGCTGAATCTCAACCAGAGTGGTATTCTGGTCATACCAGAGTTTCATGTCCTCCTGGCTTGCTTCTAGGTTCGCCTGAGTTAGCTTCCTGAAACAGGCTGTCTGGTTTCTGAAGGCCAGCATGTAGCTAAATACATCCTGAGGGGGCTTTCTGGGAGCACCCTCCCAGCACTCCTTGATAAAACTTAGGGGTCCTCTCACAGGGTGCCTGTACAACAGCTTAAAGGGGCTAAAGCCAACCCCTTTCTGTGGTACCTCCCGGTAGGCAAAGAGAAAGCATGGCAAGAGGACGTCCTACTTACACCTCATGGATTCTGACAGACCCCCAATCATACCTTTCAGGGTATGGTTGAATCTCTCAACCAGCACATTACTTTGGGGGTGGTAAGGAGTGGTGAATTTGTAGTTCACCCCACACTCCTTTGCATGGCCTTCATGTAGAGTGACATGAAGTTGGTACCCCGGTCAGATACCACCACTTTGGGGAAACCCACACGGGTAAACATCCCCATCAGTGTCCGGGTTGCATTACTGTCCTGAGAAGGATAGCTTCCGGGTAAAGGTTGGCATGGTCCACTAAAACCAGGGTGAACTTGTTGCCCATGGCTGTCCTGGGGTTCAGAGGCCCCACAATGTCGATGCCTACCCACTCGAAAGGGGTGCTCATGAAAGGTTGGAGGGGAGCCTTACACTTCCCTCCCACTCTTGCCACTTGCCTGGCAAGTTTAACAAGACCTACAAAAAGCATCTGATTACCTTCACAAGTGGGTGACAAGCCTGTCACATTTCTTGCCCTGTCCCAAATGTCCTGCCAAAGGCACATCATGAGCCAAACCCAGTAGGAAGGTTCTGAAGCACTGGGGTAGCACCTGAACATGGGCCACAGACTCAGCAACCTTTGGCTCACTATACAGGAGACCATTCTACCAGTAAATCAAATGGGACCTGGCCTCTTTGCCAGCTGCCTGGTACTCGGCCTGCTGCCTAAGACCCACAAGAGTAGGGCATGCCTTCTGCTCCATGCAGAACTCTTCCCTGGTGGGACCCCCTTCTTGCTGCCAATGGGTCAGCTCAGGCAAGTCTCCCGGTTGAGCTACATCTTCCCCTATAGGTACCAGGGCATCCCCCCCATGTTCAGCCTCCTCCCAGACCGTGGGAATTTCAGGAGCGGGTTTCCCATGCCCCCGGATCTTCCTCTTCATGGCAGACACCTGGGCCACTGTTTCAGTCTCCAGGTCCTCTTGATTACCCTGGACTGCCATCGACTGTGTGGTCATGAAAGCCCACTCAGGGAACCCCAACATCTCCAAGTGCGATCTGAGATCTTTCAGGCAGAATGCTCGAGGTCATTCCCCGGCAGACAATCCACAGGCATTGATGGGCTCACAGCTACTCGCAAGTAACCTGAGACCCCCCCCACTCAAAGTGAAATTGAGCCACTTTGCAAAAGTGTTCACTGTTGTCTACTGCCACAACTTGGTGAAGTGCATCAGGAATTACTTGCTCTTCTGACACCACATGACACCTGACAGTAGTCACACTGGCTCCTGTGTCTCTCAGAGCCTTTACCCTCTGTCCATTGATGGTCACCCACTACCTGTACTTCTTAGTGTTATCAGGCATTAGGTTTCTCTGGAGCATCTCACTGTCCCCTAGTGAGACAAGGGTCATCTCAACTGGGTCACCACACCCTCCTGGGACCAACTCCTACCCTAGCACTACACTAGTCATTGCCCGTGACTGCCCATCTGTGCTGCTGTGCCCGATTGGGACACCTGGGGTCCCCTCTCATGTGACCCTCCTGATCACAAGCATAACATTTCCTGGGGCCCCTCTCTGCAGGTTTACCTGAAGAGAATCATGGTTTCTTGTCACCTGGGGGGTGGGATTCTTTACAGTGGGAATTATTTTGGGGCCCTTTAGGGAACACATAATTTGTACCCTTGTCCCACTCCTGCTGTTGGGGACCCTGTCCACCTTTGGCAGAGTATCCCCCATACACCTCCTTGTGGACCCTGGTACTCACCCAGCAGTCTGCCTCCTAAGCAAGCTTCCTACGGTCAGTAAGCCTGCTGTCCATCAGGTACTGGCACAGCGCTGCAAAACATGTACCAGAAAAGTGCTCAGCCCCTGGTAATCTGTTACATTACTACCCTTCACCCAACCATCCAATGCTCTGCAAAATAATCTGTAAACTCAAGCCATGTCTGGGAATCAAGTTTCTTACTCTGTCTAAAATGATACCTGTACTTCTCAGGGGTAAGACCATACCAGGTAACACAGTGAAAACACTACAAATGGGAACCACACCAGTTTAGAAAAATAACCAATAGTTATCTAATTAAAACAAGACCAAAACAACAAAAATCCAACATACACAAGTAAAGATATATCTTTTGAAAGGTCTAAAATAGATCAGACCATAGAAAACTATGGATACGTCACCTTTAGCACAAAGTACCTGGGATGTGCCAAAATCAAAGATGAAAACAGGTGCAGGGGAGCTGAGGCACTGGAAAACAAAGCGATTCGTTGGTTCCTTACTCCGAGGGGAGGTGATGCATCTGTTACTTACTGCCAGGGGAGGAGATGCAGCGGTTCCTTAGTCAGGGGAGGTGATACATCGGTTTCTTACTGTCAGAGGAGGTGATGCATCGATATCAGGACACACAGCCTTGGTTCCTTACTGCTGGGCTGCATCAATGAAAAACTGGTGCACAGGTGTGATGCGTCAAAAATCTAGGCGCGTTGGGTTGATGCGGCAGTGGCGAAACAGGTGCTGCGTCAATTTTCCAGCCACATGGTTGATTTCTTCAGCTGCACAGCAGGGCCTGCGTCGAAGTGGGTGACATCGACGTCTGTAGCAGGGCTTGAGATTCGTGCTGCGGCAATATTTAAGCCGCACGGCAGGCGCTGCGTCAATTCTTCGGCCGCACCACAGCGAGCTGTTGATTTTTCAGGAGGACTGCAGGGCTGCATCAGAAAAACAGGCGCTGTAGAGCGATGCATGGATTTTCAGGCTTCTTTGCAGCAAAACCACCTCCAAGGCTCCAGAACTGGAATTAGCAACACTTGGCAGGTCAAAACTACCAACAGAGGGGCTGCAGGTGAAGTCTGTGATGGCCCTGAGACTTCTTAACAGAAGTCAAGCACACACAAGCCCTTGGGGAACATTGATAGGCAGAATACAGAAAGCCACAGTCCAGTCCTTTGGCTGTCCAAGACGAAAGCAGCAAGCAATAGGCCAGCACAACACAGCAACAAGCAGAGTGGCCGTTCCCCTCCTATTGCGTCTCCAGCTCTTCTTCTTGCCAGAATCTCCTCTTAGTCCAGAAGTGTTCTGAAGTAATGGTGTCACAGCGCCAGTACTTATGCCAGTTTCTGCCTTTGAAGTAGGCAAACATCTTTTGTAGTGCACAAGACCCTGCCTTTCCCTGACCTGGCTCCAGACACAATACAGGGGGGGGGTGGAGACAGCTTTGTGTGAGATCAGGCAAAGCCATCAGGATATGCAGGGCACACCTCAGCTCCCTTTGTGTGACTGTCTAGAGTGAGTGCACAAACACCCCAACTGTCAGTGTTAACCAGACGTGGATTTCACAGGCAGGTAGAGGCACAGAATGGTAAAGCAAGAAAAGCCCACTTTCTAAAAGTGGCATTTTCAAACAAGTAATTTAAAAACCAACTTTGCTAAAAGATGTATTTTTAAATTGTGTGTTCAGGGACAACAAACTCCAAATCTCTATCTCTTCTAATTGGAAGTTACACATGTAAGAGGTTACAAGGCAGCTCTAATGATAACCTATGGGAGAGTTAAACTTTGAAATAGTGAAAAATAAAATTAGCAGTATTTCACTATCAAGACATGTAAAACACACTAGTGCAGGTCTTACCTTTCAAATACACTGTACCCTGCCCATGGGGCCACCTTGGGCCTACCTTAGGGGTGCATAACGTTTAGAAAAGGGGAAGGTTTAGGCCTGGCAAGTAGGTGCACTTGCCAGGTCGACATGGCAGTTTAAAACTACCCATACAGACACTGCAATGGCAGGTTTGAGACATGGTTGCAGGGATACTCAGGTGGGTGACACAATCAGTGCTGCAGGTCCACTAGTAGCATTTCGTACCAGTAAATCAAATATGCCAATTAGTGATAACCAATCATAATCACAATTTACACAGGGAGCATTTGCAGTTTAGAACTGATCAGCAGTGGTAAAGTGCCCAGAGTTCTAAAACCAGCAAAAAACAAAATGCAGCACACAGTCAAAAACAGGAGCTTAGAAACAAAACAAGACAGGGGAAAAACACTCCAAAGATGCAAGGTCTAACAAGGATGATGTGGGATGTATCTGTTTTTATATGCAATTATGTGTTTGCGACTGTTTGTGCTTGCCAGTCAGTGTGTGTGGTGCACACATGAAGTGATGAGAAAGTACTGGTATATACTAGCCATTCTTTGCATTATCGTGGTAATCCCTGAATTAGAGGTGGCTACGGCATCATCTGGGCATCCCTGGCATTAAGACAGCCAGGATTGGAATTTTGTGAGCATCTCTGGCATCATAGTGGTTATTGCTATCATGGTAGCTAACCTGGCATACAATGGCTTTGGTTGGCTTATTATGTCATGTGTTATGCCTTGACATTATGGCAGCCAGCACTAGCATAATGTTGGTCCTTTTATATTGTGAGTAACTGGTCTCATTATGAATATACCTGGCAGCATAGTGACCCTCCCTGGCATAATAATAGCCACCCCAAGTTATCCTTGGAATAATAGTAGTCTTGGTATATTATGGCCATCTTTGACATATTGTGCATACCCTTGATATAACGGTTGCCGTCTTGCACATAGTGCTTATTCTTCACACAATATTTTCCCAGGTATAATGAGTCTATTGTTGGCATATTATGGACACCCTTAATATAATGGTAGGCATTAGAATCATAGTGTTTGCTATCCTTGGTCTCTCCGGTGCTGTTTGGCTAATGTGCTGACGTCACATGCTGTTGTTCCAGTTCCAGTGAACCAGGAGGTGCTGCCGGTGCCATCACAGCTCCCAGCTTAGGCCCTTGGTCTGCGGCCTCAAGAGACTGCCCGGAATCGGCCCCCTAACCCCTCCTGGCTGGTCAGTCCCAGCTGAGTGAAGCATTGCAGCTCAATTTGCAGGGGTGCTGAGGCCTCCCGCTTCTGGTTGCAAGGTTTTGTTGTCTTGCTCACCGCCCTCGACTTGTTGCTACCTTGCTCAGCCTGATGTTCGCTGAAGGCAGCTGTCTCCCCAGGCTCCCCAGTCCATACCATGCTTTTGTCCCCGGCAAGCACCTCTGGGTCAATGTTGGTGCTTGTGAGGCCCAAGTGGTCCCTGGAGGGCAGCAGAGAGTATGGAGTGGGGGGCGAAGCCCGTGGTTCACGTCCCCATTTATGAGACACGACGGACCAGCCCAGACACAGAGAGAGCGGTGAGTGATGCCTTCATGCTCATGGCAGCAGCTAGCATCAAGGGGAGTGCAGTGGTTGGTGCCTTGAAGCACCAGGTTGCGGCACAACCTTCCGCAGTGCAGAAGCAGCCGGCGTTAGGCTGGTGCAGCTTGCACATGGTAAGGTGGCTGGCGCCAACCCCCTTCTGCACAGCATTCACATCATAACTTCACAGCGGCTACCCCCAACTGCCCTTGTTTGTTCTGCAGGACCTAGCAATTCTTCAATTGAGCAGCCTTCATGCCCTGTAATGTTCTGCAAGCTGCACAAGTAGCAGCTAGGAGTCAGCCTACAGCCTTGAGTTCACAGACCAAAACACCTGGCAATCAACTCCCACTTGATAGAGGCAGTTCTACACAGCATACTTGGGCCCCCCCCAGAATCCCACTGGAGGTTATCACATGGGGGAGAGGCGGCGCTAGTGGAGGTAATTCCAGCCCCGGAGGACCTGCCTGTGTTCAAGCTGGAATAATAAGGCCAGAAAGCATGAGGAAAGAGCCTCCAACTGCTTCAAAGTGCAGGAAGAACACATCAGGCTGTGTGGTGAATCCTCTCTTGAACGGAGATCTTAGTCAACAGCGCTCTGCTCTTACACCTGAATCGGACCCCAGCTCAATCAACCCTTGGCTTTCTGACTCAACATCTACCACTCATCACATCCTAGTCATTCCAGCCGGTCCCAGGGGCAGGGTTGGCCACTGGGCCCTCGTGCAACAAGGCTTCTTGACTTAAAAAAAAAAAACAGCCATAGTCGATGGTACAGATACCCTGCATCAGTTCAGAGCTGGCGGGATCCTAGCACCGGAAGCTCAGAGTCCAAGCCACAGTCCATACAGCCCCCTGACATGGCCTAATCTAGACAGCAACTTAGACACCAGTGGTAACGCGGCCAAAGTCCAGGCAGTTGGGCCTAAAAAAACCTCTTCTCCGTCGGTCCCATCGGCCCCAAGCCTATTGATTGACCCCCTGCTCCCTTCTCAGGTGGTCACACCCTCTTGCAACTTTACCTTAGCTTTTCCACCAAGTTATCTCCCTTCAATAACTGTCTACTCCCCTAGCACACCGGAACACGACCACACAACATCAACTGCCAAGTCATATCTTCCGGTTGTCCAGGGATATCAAACAAGTGCCCATTTCCACCCAGCATCTCATCCTCGGACAGAACCAACTTTGGAGTCAAGTGCAGATTGCCCATCTAGTCCACTAGCAGCCTAATGGACTCGGGCTCCGCCATGAATATAGCCTTACTCTCACCTATGAAACCATCCAATCCGGATGTCCTTGAAAACTCTAAGCATGGACCTGGTGGCATGCAACTGAATGATCAATCCCTCCTGGAGCTGTCACTCTTCTTAAGGAGGCCCCTTGCAGCCCTAACCTACTAGGCAAAGCCACCTCAGACATGAGCACAGTCACCCCTGGCTCAATCTGGCCACAACTTCTGAAGACACTTCAGTCTACTGTTTCTGCTCTTAATTATCACTTTGAGAAGCTGGATTTGCAAGTTGACCTCCTGAACTCGCTTGCTGTCTTTACGGCAGGGATCGACAGTAAACTCAAAAACGTAAACAAATTCATTCTTAGAGCACAATCTACCGTCCATTTGCTGCTGCTCCCCTATCATAGACAATCTGCCCTCACTTCCAATCTTTCTCAATGCTGTTCTAATGTAGATTAAAGGGCTCACTGTCGGCCAAGGACAATGCCAACCATCGGCAAAAGAAACCTCTCTTCAAGCCTCTGAAGCCCACAACACCCAATCCCCAGATGTGCACATCGTGTCTGCTGGCTCCAGTCCCGAGCACACGAGCTCTCAGCTGGCGATTAGTCCCTCAGCGACGACTAATGCAAACTTACTCTGAATAACTTTATTCGGCAAGGAAAATGCCATAAAAGTACAATAAAACACAATAAAACAATATACAAGATTTCAGAATAAAATTCCAATTCATTTTTTAAGCTTGACATATATAAAAAAAAACAGATAATTCAATCCTTAAAAATGTTGGCATATTAAATCAATTAAACAGTTTTTAGGTCTCGCCTACGCAGCGCGCATGCGCTGCTTAGGCAAAAAGACCTTTTGGAAACGCCTCGGCTTTTCAGCCAAAAACGTGCATGCGTCCCATTGCCTTCAATGGCAACGCGTGCACGTTTGGCGATTCACTTGCGGGAGCGAGCAGCGGCGCCATATGGTAGCAATTATCGCTCCTGGCGCCGCTCGCTCCCGCAAGGGAATCGCGCAGGCCCCCTCCCCCTGCTGCCGTGCGAGGCGCGTGCGCTTGTTTGCCATTGTCGTTTGAACTGCCCGCCCTGTCTGTTTACAGTAACTTGGGCGGAGGTACACTGTGTTTTCTCTTTTATGACAGATTTGTTTTATTTGAAATTGTAAGTCTGCGGAGTGTGGTTTGAACAATGAATTTTGTAAGTTTTGTTCAGAGGGGTTTTATTCTGATAGTGTCGAAGTTGGTGAATTTGAGCTAGGAAAACGTGAGTGTTTTTTTAGAAAGGGCTTTGGGTTGGTCTTGAGAGGCGACTGAGCTGGCTACATTGATGGTGCAGTTCACAGGAAAGTGATCTGTCTAATAGCACATGGGTTGTGAAAATATCTGACTTTTGACTGCATTAAAGGAGATGCCGAGAGTATGTTAGACGGTAAGAGTGACAATGCATTTATTCAGTAAATGTAAGTTTACTGTGATCAGTGAGTCTGGGCGGGCAGTTAAAATATAGTGTAACTGCACTCTCTGGTAAGCTGCAGTACAAAGCTCTGTTATCAAGAAACATGAAGACCAGGTGGTTCAACCAAGTCTCCTGCTGAACTCGGCACTGAAAACTGGGTGATCTCGAAGCTCAAGTGCTCGAGGCACAAATAAAGGTTATTTTCGCGTTCAGTTTTATTAAGCGAGAATTCGCCAAAAGAGAAATGAACAAAGCTGTGGCACTGCACTACATCGGGAACACTTATCCAACTAACCATAGCCAAGTTTTCTCGATCAGGTAGTAAGGAAGGGGTCAGTGTCTACTTTTTTCTAGCCTAGAGGGGAGAGCTGTGGTTACAGCGCTGTGACTTTTGCTTTAGATTTCATTCAATATCCTCATAATCACTAGTGAGGCCCCGTAAGCATATAGCCAGTAAGCTAGGTATTGTGGTTAAAAGGTGCTGCTGTAAATGTTACATTGGTGAACCGAAGGCCATTGTGTGAAGATGCCACGAGTGGATCATGAAGCTTTCCATACAGAGCAACTTTAGATAAGAAGCAAACACGATAGACGTGATAAGGCATATGAAACAAAAGGAGGCCCTCGGGTCGCTCTCTTCATGGTCATCTCCTTTAACTCCCTTTACCATCCCTACATAGATTGGGTGGACAAAACAGCACACCAGCTCAGGGCAATTGAAGACATGCTCACAATCCAGGGTGATCAGGTGCATGTGCTGAACGGGCACAGTTACTGGTCGGCTTTAGCAAACTTATATTGTTATTTGGTTTTTCATGGATAGATTGATGGTGGCAAAAAATGATTTCTGTTTTACACCGTACCGCACAATAAATCGGCTTGAAATTTTGTTAATTTGATATGTGCATAAATCGCTATAGCATGAGTGGTGTTACACACCATAACGGTTGTGAATTCTGAAAGTCAAATACTTTCAGTACAACAAACAGAGCGCTGGATACACGATTCTGTAGAAAAGTGGGGAGTGGTGAAACAGTTTATATGGTTTTGTAGTGGATGGCAAGGGTCTTTCGTTCTTAATGGTTGTGCATGGCCAAGGCTCTCGTTTGTTGAAAGAACAAGCCAAAACTCATTCAGATCTGTGTTTCTATGAAAGCAGTTTAGTCAGTGGATCTTAATCTCGTGTGGTAGCAGCGTGTGGATCGTAGTGTACTATTCATAATGTACTGGGCTGAACGCCATATTGGCACGCAGTACAGGTGGGTATACTGCATTTTATTCAGTAAATTACCAGCGATGTTACATATCACTCTGCACCACAACAGCATCACTCAGCACCACCACAGCATCACTCAGCGCCACCACAGCATCACTCAGCGCCACCACAGCATCACTCAGCGCCACCACAGCATCACTCAGCGCCACCACATCATCACTCAGCGCCACCACATCATCACTCAGCACCACCACATCATCACTCAGCGCCACCACATCATCACTCAGCGCCACCACATCATCACTCAGCGCCACCACAGCATCACTCTGCGCCACCACAGCATCACTCCTCTGCACCACCACAGCATCACTCTGCACCACCACAGCATCACTCTGCACCACCACAGCATCACTCTGCACCACCACAGCATCACTCTGCACCACCACAGCATCACTCTGCACCACCACAGCATCACTCTGCACCACCACAGCATCACTCTGCACCACCACAGCATCACTCTGCACCACCACAGCATCACTCTGCACCACCACAGCATCACTCTGCACCACCACAGCATCACTCTGCACTACCACAGCATCACTCAGCACCACCACAGCATCACTCAGCGCAAAGACAATATCACTCAGCACCACCACAGCATCACTCAGCACCACAGCAGTATCACTCAGCATCGCCTTTGCACTAGTACACCACCACATCATCACTCAGCAAGACCTGAGTATCATTCAGCATCACCTCAACATCGTCTCCGCACCAGTCACCACCACCACCACCACTACCACCTCAGCATCACTCAGCACCACCTCAGCCTGCTCTCGGAATCTGGCATCTGTTAATTCTCCCCTAGCATCTGGCCGCTGCTAGTGTTATAATACAGGTACTAGTTCCCAACCTTCACCCTCCAATTGTTTATGCCCCCTCAAAAAAAAAGCTTTAACAAACAACCATTGGAATAGGCAGAAACAAGTTGCCAGCATTGCAAGAACAAAAGAAAACTGAGGACATTTTTTATTGTAAATACTTTTTTAATATGGTCGTTCAGTTTTACATAATGCCTTCTTGGTCATATATAAAGTAACAAAAATGCTTCTGACACTTTTTATTATAACTTTTCAGCATGCTGCACAGCAGCCACACTTCTCTACAGCACAGCTTGAAGACATTGGCAAAGTCAATAGCTCTGGCTAAACACTTATAACGCCCCAAAGGCGAGACCTATTGGCTATGCCAATGCTTGTGCTTGTGATGACCACAACTGCCCTCCACCAAGTGCACACATTCTATCAATATTAAATCCTACCTATCGGAAAGATGCCAAGCAATAACTCCCTCACCTTATGTATCCGAATAAAAGGGAATCAGGCATGGAGTACCCCAGGGCTCTGCCCTGAGCCCCATCCTGTTCAGTATCTATTTAAGGCCTCTGCTGACTCCGATTAAGTCCTTAGGGATATCATTTGCAAATTATGCAGACAATACCCAACTAATATTCTCACTAGATAAGTTGGACATAAATCAGATAAACAACTTCCATACATGTCTGAAAGAGATGGCACAGTGGCTCGACCAGAACATGTTGAAATTCAATGGAGATAAGACATAATTCTTTTGCTGCTAATCAGGGAGTCTACAACAACAGCTCCCAACCAATTTTTGGCCTTGGCCAATGAAGTGGGCTTTGGACTCTGCATAATCGGATCGAAATTTTTGAGTCGAATTTGACTAGCATCTTTCAATGGAAACACATGTCAATGAAACATTAGCAGTATGCCATGGACTCCTAAGAAGCTTAAAGAAAATTGTCTCTATGCTTCCACAGCCTTTCAGGAGACTTGTGGTACAGGCTACTATACTGTGCAGACTGGACTATTGCAACTCTTTACTTTTATGATGTCCAGACTATCTGCTCAAATGGCTTCAAAAGATCCAGGTGCTGGATGCTAAACTAGCGTTAAACAAAGGAAGAAGGGATTTTACAACCAGAACGCTGCAGGACCTCCACTGGCTCCCAGTAAAGGAGCAGTGAACATTTAAGGCCCCCAGTATTCTACGCAAGGCATTACATTGCATCGGACCCAATGCTCTACAACAAAAGGTTAAACCCTACAGACCGGGGGGGCGTGGCCAAGCACCGAGGAAGATGGCAGCTAGATAGAGTAGCTACACCAAGACATCGCCTGATCCCCCAGTAATCAGACTAATGATCAGAGATTTGGGGGACCGGACTCCATAAGCTAACCCCCATTGCAAAGACACAATGAGCCGAGCCACAATTTCCCATCGGAGGGCCGGCTCCGGAGCGGCTGACGACAACAGCCTGCAGGGATGGGCAAGCTGGGGACTTGCGTACACCAGACGCAGGAGCGCTGAACTGAGACCCGCGGAGGTAAGCGGGAGCAGAAAGAGGCAGAGGGAGGAAGAGTGACGCGCTTGCCATGTGAGAGCCCCCCTCTCCCAACTGCATAGCGGAGCCCCGTAAAAGAAAGAAGCATCATTCAGAGACAGACGCGAGTGGGCAAGGTGGCGGCCCCAGGATGAAAGGAGGGAACTCTCCCGGCAGCCCACTCAGCTAGCGAGTGAGCAGGCACCCCGGCTCTCAGCCACAACACGCTGGGTTCCTGCCCACATATCAGGCGGTGTGAGCGGAAAAGTGTTACGGCCTGATCCGGGTGGATCTCCAGCCAACAAATACCCCAGAGAGAGCGGGAGGAAAGCAAAGGCCCCTCCACTGGCAAAACCGGGGCAGACAAACAGAAACACCAGGCAATGGAGAAGTATTCTGGGGGACGAGGACACCGTGGCACCCGGGGACCCCCGGGGGAGGAACTACCTAGGGCACCCAGAGAAACCAGAACACTCCCCAGTGCAGGCCGCAGAGAGAACCTCCAACAGACTGGGGGGGGGGATACACAAACCTGCGGGAGCTTACTGAGTGGTGTGACATAACAGCGACCCAAGGTAGGAGTTCTAAGGCCATTCGTGCAAGGTGGAATGGGTGACCCCAGCTATAAAAGGATATACCAAGCGGCAGTTTGCCATAGATTAGCGGTGGACAGGTGATCAGGTGAAGGCCCCTCCACAAACGACACTTGCTGGGGGTCCTCCTAGACGCCTGTGTCCTTTGACTAAAGAGAGCAAATACCAAACTGGGGGCGTCCTGACCGAGGGAAACTCCAGCACCGAATTCAAAGTCTACGTTCGGAAGAAAACCCAACAGGCCGCGTGGGCTACCCACCCACAGTCAGGCGGCAGGCAACACCCCCAGACTGCTAAACCTCGGCGGGTTACCCTCGAAGGGGATGACGGGGAGAAGAGGCCCGAGAGAACGCACCAAACCAAGCTGGACAAATTTACAATGCATAAACACCAAATGGCGGATGAAGGGGAGCTATCGCCATTGGCTGCTGCTGTCCAGAGTCGGAAGCACCGGATCCCCCCCTTAAGGACATAATGGCAGCGATCACGGCAGTGCGCACATCTCTGGAGCAAAGAATGGATGCCGTCACAACTGAGGTATCACTGCTCAGAGCGGACCTTGGAAAAATGAGAGACAAAGTCACCACAGTCAAGACCTCTGTGACGGCGCACCAAGGGAACTCGAAAACCTTGCAACAACTACAAACAATCTGTTGCGACCTGGAGGCAAAACTGGACGACCACGGGGGAAGGTCGCGACGCAATAATGTTCGAATAATTGGGGTGCCAGAGCACGCAAATGGGCTAGCAACAGACCTTTTCGTGGAAGAACTCATAACTAAAAAATGCCAACTGTGAGGCCTCTCAAAAGTCTTCTCGGTGGAAAGGGCGCACCGGAACCCTGGCGGCAGGCGCAGACCCAGACCCCCACCAAGACCTATCCTGGCACACCTGTTTAATTTTTGCGACATAGATGTCATCCTTCAGGCAGCAAGAAGCGGACCACGGTACATTACGAAAATAGTACCATCACCTTCGTCCCGGACTTTACCATCAAAGTCAAGCAGGAATTGCGTAAAAAAGGAGTGAAGTACTCCATGCTGTTCCCAGCAAAACTGCGAATCGAGGCCGAGGGCAAGACCTATTTCTTTGTGAAACTAGAGGCAGCATGTGAGTGGTTAGAAGGGTGGTGGGCAGCAGCAGTCCTAAGGGCAGGCACGACAAACCAAGAATGGCCTTCTCAGGAGAGCAGAGACTGCAGGATGCAGGGCATGACACTACAGATGGGAAGGAACAACAAGTAAGATCATAAATGCTTGTAATGAAACTGCGAACAACGAAGAACATTCTAGTCACAGGTGAGTCCTAAGAACCCGCAAGAAGAACTCGGAAAACATATAGAGGGACACTAAACAGTTATTATGTAAGGGGTTGACGGAGACTGGTTCCCCAGTGATACAGGCGATGGGGGTGGACACACGGGAACAGCCAAGCCCCCCTACATGAGTAAGAATGGGAACGGGCGACAGGCACTCTGCATAGTTGGGGAATTGGGTAGTTTTAGATCCGGATTGCAGGGAGGCAGGGAGGGGGGGATTTCAGATCATAAGTTCTACTGTTCCAATTTTCATGTCAAAGGGGGTGGGGTGTTGGGAAGGGTTAGGGAAGAATTACCATTGCCAGCTAATTGTGCGGAATTATCACTGTTTGACAGGGAATGTAGAGTTTGATGAGGATGACACGCCCAGTATAATACGAGATATTAACATGAACACACCACAAACCAAGCCGATTATTCAACCACACCTGGCTACAACAGGGAGGGAACGGAGAGAAAGTCATCACAGACATGGTGCGTACTGACCGAGGTTTAGGATTGAGACTCCTTTCCTGGAACGTGAATGGGCTAGGAGATAGGCTCAAGAGGGGAATGGTGCTTCAATATGTCAAGCGTCATTCCCCAGACGTTGTTCTCCTTCAAGAGACACACCTGATCGGTAACTCCTTCAAAGCCCTCAACCGTTGGGGATACAAATTGATCGCACAAGCAGGTTTCACCACTGGTTGTAGACCGCAAGTGGATAGACACACAGGGCACATTTGCAGCGGTGTCTGGGACGTGGAACGGGAAGTCGATAAATATAATGACGATTTATGTCCCCCCAGCATTACACACACGAGCCTTTCAAACCATAGGAGAAGTTCTCCTGGACCTTCCTGCAGGGGAGCTATTGATGGGGGGTGACTTCAACGCCACACTATCAGACTGCATAGAGAGATATCCACCACAAACCCCACATCACACTAACATGCGCTTTTCCAATTTTTTGACCGCTATGGGGCTGGTAGGCATGTGGCGGACTCACAATCCAACAACACAGTACTTTACATTCCATTCAGGAGCCCATAATAGTCTTTCCAGACTAGACTACATAATTACACTGGCAGACCTGATGAGGCGATTCAGGGAGGTACAGCATCTAGCAAGGGATATATCGGACCATTCACCACATTGGGCAGTCTATTCAGAGGAGGGATCAAAGTCAATGGGAGGGCAGCATTCAACCCATGGTGGCTTAAAATCCCCCGGGTGAGAACAGGATTACAACAGGCAACCCAAAATTATTTCATTGAAAATCTGGGCACGGTTCAATCCGCGCAGATGCTATGGGAAGCGTACAAGCCAGTGATAAGAGGACAGGCCATCTCCCTAGCAGCGGGCACAAAAAAGAAAAAAGAGCAGCAATAGAAGCGCTTGAACAAGAGCTTCAACAATTGAAGATTGCCCAGACAAGTAAGAACTCCTTAGAGGTCAAACATACCCTAAAACCTAAAAAATGTATGGAGAGCTTGCGACGGACGCAGCAAAAGCCCACTACATGGCAACAAGACATAAGCTTTACGAAGTGGGAAACAAAGCAGGGAAACTGCTTGCAGGGCTCAACAGGAGGGACCAAGCTAGCAGATTAGTCAGCACCATAACCACAGAATAAGGCGAGATACTCAAAGACCCGCAGCAGATAGCAGACGCATTCGCAGCTTACTACCACGGCGTTTACTCGCCCTCATGGGTGTCAACAAGGGAGGAGGCGAAAGACCTTGTGGCGGATATTTCCCTCCCCACCCTTGACTCAGAGGCGGTAGCACTAATGGAAGATGACATAACGGAGAAGGAAATAACACAAGCGATAAGTAGTACACAATCGCAAAAAGCAGCAGGTCCTAATGGTCTCCCGATTTAACTCTACAAGCTGGTAGTGAACACGGTGGCCCCACACCTCAAGAACATGTACCTTGAGTGTCGAGACGTGGGAGTGCTCCCGGAGGACCAACGACTTTCCTCCATAGTAGTGATCCACAAGGAAGGTAAACCTAGGGATATCTGTGCATTATACTGCCCTATTTCGCTGATCAATGCTGAAACCAAGGTCCTGGCTAAACTACTGGCCAGAAGACTGGTTCAGGTCATTCCAAAGTTGGTGCACGCTGACCAATCAGGCTTCATGCCCGACGGAATACAGCGCTTAATCTACGAAGACTCCATGGGAAGAGTAAACACGCTGAGGGAAGATGCAGTTGTTATGCCACTAGACGCCTGTATGGCCTTCGACTCAGTGGAATGGCCATACATGTTTGCAGTGTTGGGGAAAATGGGCCCCGATTTCTTGGCGTGGCTCAAACTCCTCTATTCAGAACCTATAGCGCAAGTAGTGGTTAACAATAGAATCTCACAGATTCCCCCTGCTGAGAGGGACAAGACAGGGCTGTCCACTGTCACCACTGATATTCGCGCTAATGCTGGAACCGCTGTCTACCTGGATCTGTCGAGACCCATTGATAAGAGGACTGAGATGGACCGAAAGCTGGGAGGATAAAATATCCCTGTACGCAGATGATGTGCTCCTCTATTTAGCCTCCCCCAATACTTCAATTAATAGAGTGTTGAATATTTGTACTACTTTTGGTAGATATTCGGGATACAACATCAACTATCTACATACTACATGGGGCACCCCCGATACTGCAGAGGGAATGTGTTGCAGAGGTGGCGGTAGAGGGGTTTCGCTAACTCGGGGTCTTCATCACTACAGACCCAGATATGTCCTACCAATGTAATCTCTTATCCCCGCTACAGCGCTTGCAAGGGGATGTGCATCACTGACGGACACTGCCACTCTCCCTTCTAGGGACAGCCACACTCTTTAAAATGATGGCTCGCCCCCGATTCCTATATATCCTACAGAACACTCCATACCCAGTGCCGTCAAGGTATTTCCGAGCAGCAGAAAGTAAACAAAGGATACTATAATGGAACGGAAGCCGCAGAGAATAGCACTTCAGAAACTAGTACAGGGATGGTACGACGGGGTCATTGCACTACCAGATATACGGAAATATTACTGGGCCGCGCAGCTGGTGGCCATTAACCAGTTACTACCAATCACCTGACAAGCTGGCTTACCGGTTGGATCGATATGTATTAGGTACAAGGGGCTAAACCAAAGCGCTTTACAACGCTCCCAGACATTTATCCCTGATGGATCCAACAGAAACCACTGTCCAACTTTGGCATACGGCCCAGAAACAGATCGGGTGGAAAAACAAAATAACACAGTATACCCCGCTGTTGGATGCGGAAAAGTAAGGCAATATGGGCCAATCCTCCGGCTTTGACAGTGGGATTTAATAGACATCTCCCATGTTGGCGTCTTAGGGGCAGGGGGGGAGTGCTGCCCTTTGCGACGCTCCAGAGAGAATACAAACTTGCAGACACAGAGACATTTCGATATTTACAAACTAAACATGCGCTGCAAGCAGTAATCCCCAAAGGTACTGAACTTCCAGAGTCCTCCCCACTAGAAGACAGAGTACTAATAGAGCGCATGGACAGTAAGGCAATATCCCTGACATATAAGAAACTGGTTAATAATTCTCCAGATCCTCTCATTGGGCTCCGGGAACGGCGGCAAGTAGGCATAGGGGACCTGGAAGAGGATGCCTGGCAAGAAGCCCTGGCATCCACAAGAGAGGTGGCCAAATCAAGCAAATTCCGGTTACTACAATTGAAAGTGCTCCACAGAGTATATTACTCCTGTCGTAGTCTGGCCAAAATGGGGAGAGGCAACAACCCGACTTGTAGGAGGGGGTGTGGCCAAGGGGGGTCGTATTACCACATGCTTTGGGGATGCCCCCTCATACAACAATACTTGACAACTATTGTCCGTAAACTGAGCAGAGTGACAGGAGCAGAGATGACCCCTGCCCCGAAATGGTGCCTCCTCAACATATGGGATGCCACCGACCTCAACGATAAAGAGAGAAGCTGGGTAACACTCGGACTGATATTGGCTAAGCGCAACATAGCTAAGATGTGGGGGGCGACAAATACACCAAGACTGGATGGAAGACCTGGACTGGTGCATGATAGTGGAAAAAAACAGTATATGAAAGCAGGGGCTGCCCCAGAAAGTGGAAACGGGTATGGGGAAAGTGGAAACGCTTACCGGGGGGACCTATGTTGGAGGTTGGTGGGGGGACTACAAACTAGTACTGATCGATTGGAGGATCCCCCCTGAGATAGAAAACGTCCGGGGTGCAAGGGAAGTGGAAACAGAAATGTAGTGTTAGCGTGTAAATGAGATATACGTAATGGGCAATTAAATCGTGCAATCTGTAATGTACCCTGTCATGTTCAATAAACAGAATAATTTTTATTTTTTTTAAACCCAGAGGCCAGCACAAAAGTTGAGGTCATCTGATGCCTGCCTGGTATCTGTGCCTCCGTTTAAAAAGACATGACAGGGAGGCAAAGCATTCCAGGTCAGAGCTATTTAGCTATTGAACAATATACAACTAAATCTTAGAACTGATAAAAACCTGTTAAGTTTCAGGAAAAACTTAAAAACATGGCTTTTTCCCTTAGCAAAGGAAGGCTGTAGGTAAGTAGACTTAAATATACCCTTTTCTACAGAAGTTCTTTAGACTGATAGTTTTCAGCACCAAGATTCCCACTGGGTGATAGTTGCACTTTACAAATGAGTGATAATAATAGGCTTGAGTCCCGATCAGGCAGGTTTACCAGCTCTGCTCTCCTCAGCAACGATCTCTACTGTTGTGTCTCAGCCAGCCTCTGGAATGATTGACCTAGACACAACTCAGCTTCCACGACCTCTCAGCAAGAGGGAAATGAAGCGCCTCCGGAAGCAGCAAAACAAAATCAGCAGCAATTCTTCCTTCCCCCTTGCAATCTGTTTATGCTGTTCACGAATAAAAGAACAAGGTCTCCCATGCCCAACAACGAAGAGAGTGACCCCAATCAGCCAACACACAACTCATTATCAGTCCAAACAGAAGGCCCAGAGCCAATTGGCTCAAAACCATTCCCAACCCCCACTTGCATCGGGCCATGTCAACCAGCAAGACGAATTGGCTCATGCCCGGAAGACTCAGCATCAAGAGTCAACCAGATGGGCGCAGGGGGGGGCGCGGGACCCCAGGAGGGTCAGGGCCGATGCCAAGTCCAGGCTGCCCTGTTGACCAGCCCGGGCATCCCATCCTCGTTAACAGAGAACCTGCCCAAGCTAACAGTGAACCCACCTGAGTTACGATTGTAAGGACCTTGGGTACCCAAAGTCAACCGTTGGAAACAGTTCATACTGTTGAGCCTTCCTCATTTTACCTGCCGGAGGAGGATCCCCCAGGGAGCTCCGTTTGCGTCATCCTTTGCACAGGTTAAAGAGAGCTCTTCTAGAAGACAAGGTCTAACAAACAAGCAATCCTGCAACTCTCAAGGACCAAACTCATGTTTAACCCGGAATACCACACCCTTGGCCCCATGACATTTTAAAAAGGGGAAACATTTTAAGGTTACTAAAGGCAATCCCTCAGTTCAGCTGCCTGGAGTCACGCAACATTGTCAGATGAATTTCTGACCCCTAGGGGCTCTCAAATTTCAGAACCTACACTGGCAACTTTCGCCTTAGTGACCCTTTGACAGTCACTCTTATCTAGAACCAAGGGGGATCAGTCCCCTCAAAGTAACTGGCTTCCCTGTGTTTCAGTCCTAAAAAATGCCCTGGTCACATCATCACAACCTCCAGCGACCAAAGGGTCGCGACAAACGACCTCTCAAGAATTGATTGGAACTGGCTGTCATCAGCTCTGTCCTGCAGGCGCTCAGATTGAACCAAGCCATTGGCGCCCGCTGCCGAAAGCCATTACCCCTATTTTTGTCCTCCTGGAACATCAGACGTCTCTCGCAGAAACTCCAGTCCTCTGACCTCACAGCTTCCTTGAGTGGCTTCGATATCATCACCTTGCAGGAAACATGGGTTGTGTTGAATCATCTGATCACTGGCTTCATCGAACAAAGTAAACCAGCCTCCAGATAGCACAAGTACAGCAGTTCAAAGGGCGGTCTGTCTCGATACATTTCAGTAAAACTGCAGGTGAAAATCGATCCAATAGCATTCCAAGAGACCTGGCTGCAAGGAATGAAAATTGCAACGGTAGACCACAGCGCTTGCTCTTGCTGATCAACATCTACATTAATCCAAGTGCAAGGGAGAAAAGGTCAAAACTTAATCAACTAATATTGGTCCTGTGCGACCTGACCAGGGATCATCCTGTAGCTGACTACTTAATTACATGGGATTTCAAAACTAACCTCTTTCAAGACCATCATGAGGACAATGAAGAGATCTCTCCAGAGGGCTCCTGGAACATCGTCGAACAAACAAGGCCAAAGGGTTAACTACAAAGCTTGTTAGGGGAACTCCTGGTCCTGCAGCTCAGCAATGTGGGTTTCAAAGTACTAAATGGCCGGCTCCCACAGGACATCCACCCCAATTGGTCAAGAACTGATGAAAAAGAATCGATCTTACTTCAATTACACAATATGCAACGTGGAAATGTTCCCCTCAGTGGAAAGCTACTGCAGAGTTCCACACACTGACAGTGACCAATGCCCCCAGATTACAAGAATAAATTCCAACTTGTTCCACCACGCTCCAGCCTGTGCAACAAGTAAAGTACATACACCGATAACCTTAGGTGCCTCAAATGGAGAGGCAACATCAGCAGTAATATCATGGCTTAATGTATGAGACCTACTTCAGGCGCAAATTCCGACTGTTACCACACAATGGGGATTACCTAACACTGACTAGGCATTACAAGTGCTGTAGAAGTAGTTTTTGCACGTTAACACTCAATATGATTCATATTTATGTGGCAACAAGACTTTCTATTTGGGTTTTCACACAAACTGTAATCTAGTTATTTAGTGTATTGCATTTGGTGCCTGTCCAGACCAAGATAAGCAGGGCAGACTACTCATAAAGAGAAATCACACATCTCCAAACAACGTAGTAGATTATGGCCATTCCTTAAACTCACCCCTGGTTAGCCACTGCTGGGGGAAAGACATAATGAAGATGACCTCATTTGGCAAGACATAGGTGTAATAGTGAAACCCTCAAGGGGAGGTGCTAGGAGTATCATGATAAACTAGAATGAACACGTCTGAATAGATAAACTGAACTCAATCCAACATCGTGCTAATGGTTTAGATGAGTAACAGAGTGTTTTCTACTCCAATATGTGTACTATGTCAATCTAAAATCCCTTACTTTGAGTGCTGGCTTATGCAATTGCTGCATCTATCTAGGTTGCATACGTACTGGTCTGACTGCACAGCTCCAAATATATACATAATGTTTTTCACATTCCATTGTTACTCACTGATATGTGTACTTATTGAGATGATGAATTGACAGATGCTGTGGTGCACCAACAGTTGTACTGTGATGACATATTTACCCTCCGAACATAAACATGCTATCTCCTACACTGTGTTACTTAGGGCCTCATTATGATGGTGGTGAGACCGCCACCGTCACCCCGTCAGTGGCGGTCCCACCGGCATCGGACCCAAATTGATTGTCCGCCACATTATAATGGTGGGCAGATGGTAGGCGGTCGGAGAGACCGACCGCCACGATCCGACAGGCTCAAGGAGCCTTTCTGTCTGTAGGACGGACTTGTATCCCTAAAACAGTGGTGGTGCCTGCTAAGGCACCACCGTCCGCATTACAATGTCCCTTTCCACCCGCTGTTTCATGGTGGTTTACCCGCCATGAAAAGGCAGGCGGAAAGGGACATTGGGGGCCCATAGCGGACATAAGTCCGACCGTCATCCTAATCAAGCCCATAGTGCTGAAAATACAATGTGACTGACTTGCATTTAATTGTCTTTTATTTTATATGGGTATCTTTGTGTCAAATGTTTGAATACAGAACAAAGAACAACTCAACTTCAACTACTTTGTCTATGCCAACCTGTTTTTCTCATTACCCTATAAAAGCACCCCTAATGCCATAACAGATGTTTATGTAACTTCTTGGCGATTTTATCAACCACTGTCAGGAATGGGATAATTGATGTGGGAGAGTTGTGCCCCTACCAACTCAATAAAACCATTCTGGTCAGGTCAAAACACAGTTCTGAGGCACTTTGTGCTCACAATCTGGTAGCTATGGCACAAGCAGCTGGCAATCCCAAGAGAAGTGCATGCTACATTCAAGCAGTACCAACACCTTTAAAGTAAAGAACACAACAAAATACATTTCCAAAGCAATTTAGAGAAATAGAGAAAGAATGGAATATAATAACATAGATCATGACATCATTGAGAATACTTGTTCTCAAGATCAACCCATTGTCGTATTAGCAACAGTGTAAACAAACGTAAATGTTTTGACAGCACAGTTTTGCAGTAGGAATGGTAAAATCAATTTCTAATCAAACAATATTTGTTCTAGCATATTCAGTGTATATTATGCACAAGTTAAATCATGAACCACAGATCGTCTTTACTTTTGGATCTATGTTAGAAAGTGGGGTATCTAGTTTGCAATGGTTTGCACCTTTGTCCACATGGGGACCCTTCTTCCTGGTCAGGGTAAGGGGGATACACTTCTAAAATAACCCCTGCTCAGCCCGTTGGTAGCTTTACACGATCAGACAGGCTTATCTCAGAGGCATTGTGTAAAGCATTTGTGCATGCATACAGAAATACAGTGAAAACCCTACAAATGGACACCACACAAGTTTAGAAAAATAAGTAATCTTTATCTAAACCAAAACAAGACCAAAACGACAAAAATCCACAATACAGTAATACAAATATGACTTTCAAATGGTAGAAATAGTTCAGTTCAAAGCAAATTGCAGATGCAACACTTTTCACACAAAGTACCTTGGATGCGTTGCGCACACAAGCAAAAAGGGTCGCAGGGAAGGTGATGCGTCGGTTCCATACACTCCGGGACGGTGATGCGTCGGTTCCTTGCTCCGGGGGAGGTGATGGGTCGGTTTCTTACTACTGCGCAGGGGAGGTGATGAGTCAGTTCCTTACCGGAGAGGAGGTGATGTGTCAGTTTCTTACTGCATGGGGAGGTGATGCGTCTGTTTCTTACAGCGTCCCCCAACGATGTGACAGACCTGGCGCTTCGATGCAATGCGACGATCAGGGACGATGCGTGGGTTATTGCATCCGCACAGCAGGGCTTGCTTCGGAATCGGTACGGTGATCACGGACTTCGGAGATCGGTGCACTCGATGCGGAGTGCAGAGATTTCTCAAGCAGCGGGCAGGTGCTACGTCGGTTTCTTCAGCGATGCATCGGAAACAGGTACGGTTGTTTCGCGCTTCTCCTTGTTGCGTTGCTTTTCCAGCTCCCACAGCCAGAACAACCTCCAGAGGCCCAGAACTGCTACAGGCGTCTCTTGGCAGGTCAGAACTCCCAGCAAGGAAGTTCAGGGGAGCTGGGGGTGAAGTCTTTGTGTCCCTAACCTGTCAGACAAGCTCTACGTCAAGCCCTTGGAGATGTTCCTCAAGCAGGGGACACAGCACACAACAAAGTCCTTGTCCTTTCCTTGGCAGTAACAGCCACTGCAGGCCAACCCCAGACAGCACACAGCAAAGGGGCAGTACTTCTTCTCAGTTTCTCCAGCTCATCTCCATGGCAAAGGTTCCTCTTGATTACTAGAAGTGATATAAAAGTCTGGGGTCTGGGCCCCTCTTTTTATAATACAAAAGCCTTTGTTCTCTGGAGGCAGAGAGTGTCTGTGTTGAGCCAAAACTATCTCTGTCCTCTCTGGTACAGCTGCCCAGCAGAAGTGGAGACAGCATTGACTAAGGCAGACCAGGCCGATTCAGGTGTGAAAGAAATCTCCTCCTGTTACTCTGAATCCAGCCCAGGTTTATTCAGCCCAGCCCTGACTCACCCTGGAAATGGCAGGACACACCTAACCCCCCAAGTGGCTGTCTGAACAGAATGCACATACCCAGCCCCTGCCACTCCATAACCAGACAGTCAATACACCAAATCAGCAGAGGCACACAGGATGGCTAAGCAAGAAAATACCTACTCTCTAAAAGTGGTATTTTCGAACACAGAATGCAAAAATCACCTCAACTAAAAGGTGCATTTTTAGAGTTAAGGCATAATAAACTTTATTTTCCTATCTTGTTCCCATGGGCAGTAATGCTCATAAGATGTTAATAGCAAACTCCCCATTCTATCCTATGGGGACGGATAGCCTTGAAATGGTGAAAAACAAATTAGCAGTATTTCACTATCAGGACAGGCCACACACATCAGGGCATGTCCTACCTTTCACATACACTGCACTCTGCCCACAAGGGTACCTTGGGCCTAATTTAGGGGTGACTCAAATGTAAGAAAAGGGAAGGTTGGGGCATGGCAAGTGGGTGCACTTACCAGGTCGACATGGCAGTACTAGACTGCACACAGGCAATGCAATGGCAGGCCTGAGACCTTGTTGCAAGGCTGCTTGTGTAGGTGGCACAATCAGTGCTGCAAGCCTACTAGCAGCATATGGTTTACAGGCCCTGGGCACACTCGGTGCATTGTACTAGGGACTTCACAGTAAACCAAATAAACCAATCATGGAAACACCAATCCATAACAACAATTTCCAGAGGGAGCACTTTCACTTTGGCACTGAGCAGCAGTGCCAAATTGCCCAAAGCATGTAGACCAGCCAAACGAAGTCCACCACACAGCAAAATAACAGGAGACACAGGCAAAAATACAGGGGAAACCCACGCCAATTATGCCAGGTCTAACAATATATTATTGCATATGATCAGGTAATGTGATCTGATCGTACCCACGGTTCGTGACTTAGAGCCTTAGAATGTGTCAGAGTGAACAGTATATTGCTATCTGTATCCCAGTGATCAAGCTGGTTCTATCAGTCTTACCTAACTCTGCGGAACAGATCTCCATATCTGATCAACTACTTAGAGTTTGTAATTTATTTTGGAAACAACCCGTTCACTGTCAGCTATGCAGGCCAGTTGTGTCAGACATTCGTCACTTGACGCCAGCAGCAACAAAACATGCCTTGGCTGTCAGATGAGATGTTGCCAGTCATCTGTGTGTGGAGATCTAAATATGAGATACCTGCTATATCGTGCAATAATGCAAGGTGTGCTGAGGGAATAATCTGTAGGGAGTGCACTTTGGTTAATTTCAGCCATGCCGCCCTCCAATACCTGGTTAGCTCCATTACCCCTTTTAATGTTCCTTAAAGTTTCGAGAAGTATATTACACTGTTCTGCACGCGCACTGTTCCATTTCCACTTGTGGTTACCTTACGCTGTTACATTCAACCCGTATGGATTTCATGAAATGAATTGTTTTTTTCCCTCGGTTTATGCCTCCTTTATATAAGCTATACTGTTGGAGCTTTGTCACAATAAGTGTGCTGTTTCCAACATGTTGAAGGATTAACTGGTTGAAATTATTTGGAACCCCTCAACTGTTTTAAATGTATCACAATAAATATTGAGGACTCAAGCAGGTGTTTATGAGAGAGCCACACAGCAAAATAACAGGAGGCAAAGGCAAAAATAGAGGGGAAACCCACACCAATGATGCCAGGTCTAACACGTGTCCCCTCCAGCTGAAATGTGGGGAGAACTTCCCACCCTCTTGGGAGTTCTCTTCACTAAGGAGGAAAAATCTGGACAGACCATCAGCATTGGCGTATTCTGTACCAGGGCGGTGTTCCACCGGGAAGTCCATCCCCTGTAGGGGAATTGACCACCTCAACAACTTTGGGTTCCCACCCCTCATCTGCATCAACCATCTGAGGGGCCTCTGGTTTGTCTGAACCCGGAAGTGAGTCCAAAACAAGTAGGGCCTCAGCCTCTTCAGTGCCCAGACCACAGCAAAAGCCTCAAGCTCAATCGCACTCCACCTCTGTTCCTGTGGAAGTAACCTCCTACTAATGAAGGCTACAGGTTGGTCTAGGCTCTCCCCATTTAGCTGTTAGAGCACAGCCTCCACACCATGCTCTGAAGCATCTGTCTGCACAACAAATTCCTTTGAGAAGTTGGGCGCCTTGAGCACGGGCGCCGTGCACATGGCAGATTTCAGGCCATCAAAAGATTTTTGACAGGCGTCACCTTCCTGGGCTGCTTCCTGAAAGTCAGCTCCGTAAAGGGGGCAACAAGGAGCCATAGCCCTTGACGAATCTCCTGTAATACCCAGTGAGGCCTAAAAAGGCTCTCACCTGTCTGGGTCTTGGGGAGTTCCCATCCCAGAATGTAATCAATCTTGGGCTGTAGGGGCGCCACCTGGCCGTTCCCTACCTGGTGACCCATTTACACCGCTGAACACTGCCCGATCTGGCACTTGCTTGCCTTGATCGTGAGGCCTGTCCTCTGCAGAGCCTACAATGCTTCCCAGAGGTGGTGCAAATGTTCCTCCCAAGTGGCACTGAACACTGCGATGTCATCCAGGTAGGCGGCACTGAAATCCTCCAGTCCAGCCAACACCTGGTTGACCAACCTCTGAAAGGTGGCAGGGGCATTCTTCAACCCAAAGGGCATCACCTGGAATTGGTAGTGCCCCTCTGGGGTGGAAAATGCAGACTTCTCCCTGGCCCCATCAGTCAAGGCAATTTGCCAGTACCCAGACGTTCAGTCAAACGTACTTGGGTACTGGGCAGCTCCCAGCCGATCTATGAGCTCATCAGCTTTGTGGATGGGATGTGCATCAGTCCTTGTGACTGAATTGAGCCCTTGGTAGTCCACACAGAACCGGAGTTCTGTCATGGCACCAGGTGCAGTAGCCTTTGGGACCAAGACCACTGGGCTGGCCCAAGAGCTATTTGAGGGCTCAATCACCCTTAGCGCTAACATCTTGGAGACCTCCTCCTTGATGCAAGCCTTGACCCTGTCAGTCACTCTGTAAATCTTGTGCTTCACAGGAAGACTGTCCCCAGTGTCCACATCATGGGCACACCACTGAGTGACACCAGGGGTCAGGAAGAACAGAGCAGCAAACTGTCCCAATGGTTGGCGGCAGTCACTCTACTTTGCGGGGAAGAGAGTTACACCGTCCACTGACCCATCATGTTCCTTAGCAGACAAGAGGTCAGGAAGAGCCTCAGTATCCTCTTCTATTCAAGCATGTCGACCAGGAGCATGCCCACTTCGGACCTCTCCAAGTGGGGCTTAAGGCGGTTCACATGCAGGACCTGCAAAGGGTTCCTTGGAGACTGCAAGCCCACCTGGTAGGTGACTTTACTCTTGCGCTCCACCACCTCAAATGGCCCAGTCCACTTGTCCTGGAGCGCACAAGGCTCCACTGGGGCCATGACCCATACCTTCTGGCCAGGCTGAAAGTCGATCATAGTGGCATTCAGATCATACTACCGTTTCATCTCTTCCTGGCTGGCTTCCAGATTCGCCTGAGCAAGTTGCCTGAAACGCTTAGTCTGGTTCCTGAAGACCAGCATGAAGCTATATACATACTGGGGAGGTTTACTGAGAGCTTTCTCCCAGCCTTCTTTGACCAGATTCAGAGGTCCTCCTACAGGATGCCCATACCGGAGCTCAAAGGGGCTGAACCATAAGGACTTCTGCGGTACCTCCCTGTAAGCAAACAACAGGCATGGCAAGAGGACGTCCCACTTATGCCTCATGGGCTCACCAAGGCCCCATAATCATGCCCTTCAGGGTCCGGTTGAATCTCTCAACCAGCCCATTACCTTGGGGGTGGCAAGGAGTGGTGAATTTGTAGGTAACACCGCACTCCTTCCACAGGGACTTCATATACTTGGACATGGAGTTGGCAGCCCGGTCAGACACCACCTCTCTGGGGAACCCCACATGGGAGAAAATCCCCATCAACGCCTGGCCCACCATGGGGGCCGTCACAGCCAGAGGCCCCACAATGTCAATACCCACCCTCTCAAAGGGGGTGCGGACTACAGGGAAAGGTTGGAGAGGAACCTTGCACTTCCTCCCACTCTTACCACTTGCCTGGCAAGTCTGGCAAGACCTACAATGCGTATCAGAGTTCTTGTGCATTTGGGGCCAGTAAAAGTGGGTAACAAGCCATTCAAAGGTCTTGCCCCAAATGCCCTGCTAAAGGCACATTACGAGCCAGACCCTGTAGGAAGGCTCCGAAGTGCTGGGGTACCACCAGCACACGGGCTGACCCAGGCTCAGCAACCTTAGGCTCACTATACAGGAGACCATTCTCCCAGTAGATCCAATGGGATCCAGACTAATCACCTGCTGCCTGGTTTGCAGCCTGCTGCCGCAAACCAACAAGAGAAGGGCATTACTGCTACTCCTTGCAGAATTCCTCCCTGCAGTGGCCCCCTTCCTGCTGCCAATCTGTCTGCTCAGGCAGGTCCCCCAGTTTGGCCACTTGCTCCCCTGTAGGTTCCAGGGCATCCCCCTCAAGGTTTGCCTCCTCCAAGACCCTGGGAACTTCGGGGGCCAGTTTCCCACGCCCCCTGCCTCTACTCTTTCTGGCAGGCATCTGGGCCACTCTTTCAGGCTCCAGGTCCTTTTGATTGCCCTTACCGGCTGCCATAGACCGAATGGTCACACATGCCCACTCAGGCAGACCGAACATCTCCAAATTAGACTTCTGCTCCACCTTCTCCCAAGGGGATCTCTCCAAATTGTTGCCTAGCAGACAGTCAACAGGCATGGCTGGCCTCACAGCTACCTTCAAGGTACCTGAGACCCTCCCCCCAATCAAAGGGAACCTGTGTCACTTTGCAGAGGCACTCCGAGTTGTCAGCTGCAACTACTGGGTAGAATGTGCTGGGGACCACCTGCTCCTCAGACACTAGCCTAGAACTGACAGCTGTCACACTGGCTCCAGTGTCTCTCAGAGCTTCCACACTATGGCCATTGATGGTCACCCACTGCCTGTACTTCTTAGTGTTATCAGGCATATGAGCTCTTGGGACAACCTCACTGTCTCCTAAAGAGACCAGGGTCATCTCTGCAGTCCCCCAACCCCCTGGGGCACCCAACTCCTCCCCCACGGCTACACTAGCCATCACCCGGGGTGGTGGTGCACCAGCGGGAGCTGTGGTGGCCTTCTTGGAACACCTAGGGTCCCCTATGAAGTGGCCCACCTGACCACAAGCATAACATGCCCTAGGGCCCTTCTGGACAGGCTTACCTGTAGGGACCCATGGTTTCTTTTCACTGGGGGCTGGCAACCCTTACCTTGGTTCCCTTGGGAATTACTTTGGGGCACTTTTTGCAACTCCCTCTGTTTACCCTTGTCCCCCCACTCATCTGCTGTGGACCCTGTCCACCTTTGGTGGAGTCTCCCACATGACCTTTGTGGACCCCGGTATTGACCCAGAGGTCCGCCTCCACAGCAAGCTTCCTGGGGTCCGTCAGCTTACTGTCAATCAAATGCTGGCATAGCTCTGGAAAACAACTACTAGACAAGTGTTCCCATACAACTAAATCATAAAACCCTGTAAGTCATTTACCTGGCTACCCTTCACCTAACCATCCAGTGCTCTACAAAAATAGGACACATACTCCACCCAAGTGCTTGACTCCAGCTTCTTACAGTTTCTAAACTTCTGTCTGTACAGCTCTGGGGTCAACCCATACCTCCTGATCAAGGCTTACTTCAAGTGGGTATAAGACATTTGCTCCTCGCTTGGTAAGGCTAACAAAGTTTCCCTCCCTTCTGTCACAAAGCGGCTCCACAACCCCGCTCCCCAGTCTCTCTCAGGGACTATGTGGGACCTCATTGCTACCTTATATGCCTTAAACCACTGACCAATATCCTCACTCTTTACAAAATCCTTAATCACTTCCTTGGGGATGTATACCTTCCCTTCTCCAGGCACTGGCAACAGGCTGCCACCATTGGGACTGGACTCCACACTTTTGACTTTTATGTCCAGTTCCCTTAAACCTCTCTCATGCTCTGAGAGCATTCTCTTTTCCTCCATGGCCAGTTACTGCTTCTCTAACTCCAATCTCCTACTCTCCATGTCACTCTCCTTTCCCAGCCTGAGCTATGCAAGCTCCAATTCATGCACTCTGCTTCTCTCTCTGTCCTCCAACTCATCTGGAGACAGCTCCTTTGAAGACACACTGCTGCCCCCCCGGACGGGGCCTCTTACTGAGATTTAAATTTCTTGCAGACAGCTTACAATTGTGGCACAGTGTAGGTTTCGACCCTATTCTTTTCAAATTCAATATCCACGGATGCAATTTATGCTGGTTTTGTCGTGGTGAAAATTGGAAGTTCTCAAGTTGCAAAAAGGTCCAAGAAGAAAAGGTTCCACCTATTGTATGTGGTTGTGTAATGGTCTGCACTATACTAGTAGTGTACACCAATCACTGTATGTAAGGCACAAATGCAAGTCCAGATCCTCACTGCTGACCGCCAATGTTAGAAATGGGGGTCTCTAGTTGGCAATTACTTGCACCTTTTTCCAAATAGGGACCCTTCTCCTAGTCAGGGTAAGGGGGATACACTTCTAAAAATAACCCCTGCTCACCCCCTTGGTAGCTTGGCACAAGCATACAGGCTTATCTCAGAGGCAGTGTGTAAAGCAGTTGTGCATGCATACAGTAATACAGTGAAAGCACTACAAATGGACACCATACCAGTGTAGAAAAATAAGTAATCTTTATCTAAACCAAAACAAGACCAAAATGACAAAAATCTACAATACAGTAATACAAATATGACTTTCAAATGGTAGAAATAGTTCCGTTCAAAGCAAATTGCAGATGCAACACTTTTCACACAAAGTACCTTAGATGTGTCGCGCACACAAACAAAAAGGGTCGCAGGGTGATGCGTCGGATCTTTACACTCAGGGAAGGTGATGCGTCGGTTCCTTACTCCAGGGGAGGTAATGCATCGGTTCCTTATTGCTGCGCAGGGGAGGTGATGCGTTTTCTATTTATTTTATTTATTTATTGTTTTCTATAGCGCGAACATGACCCAATCCTGGGTGTCAGAGCGCTTTACAATTAAACAGAAATCAGTTTCGTTCACAGTTTACAAATTTACAAATAATATACATATTAAGTCTTACTAGGCGATCACTCAGGTTATAGTAGTACATGTCAAGACATACTTGCATTTAAAATGTAATATCATTCCTAAAGAAAACGTGGAATCAGAACTGGATACACAGTTACACGGCCAGACCAATATCCATGTGGCTTGATAGAGGTACCTTCATTAGCCCTCGTCCCTGAATCTTGCATATGGACTGGGGTATCCAAACAGGGCTGATTGTGGTCCATAGGTGAGGCTCGAAGAAAGCCCACTGACTTGTGCTATCCCCGGAGTCATTGCTCTGATATTAGCAGTACAATCATCCTGTTTATCTTCACCTATTAGCACATCTGAAAGTGGTAGATTCAGGAATGACTAAAGGTCTCAAAGGAGCTGAGAGAGGACCGTAGTTAGTCAGGGGAGGAATTTACTCATGAGTAAGGACTTAGCCTCTTTTTTGAATCGCGAGACAGAGGTGATTTCTCTGATATTCGGTGGAAGCGCATTCCAAATTCTTGGTGCAGCTCCCGAGAATGCTCTATCGTAGGTTCTCTTCTTACGGAAGATTGCTTGTTTCAGTAGGAAATCTGCGGCCCCCCTCGAAGATCTAAGGCCTCCGGAATTCATAATTTTCTGGGCAAGGTAAAGTGGTGTTTTGTAGTGTAGAGCTTTGTGTGTAATACACACCTCGTAATTCTTGCCTCGTACAGTAGCCATTTGAGTGCTTTCAGATGTGGAGTGATGTGGTCAAATTTTCTTGTACCCGTTACGAGTCTCGCTGCAGCATTGAGGCAGGCTTTTAGTGAAGCTGTTGAAATCTTAGGAAGCCCTGCTAGAGTTGTGCATCCATACTTGATCCTTGAGATAACCAAAGCTTGGACAGCCGTTTTCAGGTCAGCAGTGTTGTTGAACGGTTTCAATTTTCTGAGATAGCTCAGATGGAATCGGGCATTTTTTGCCATATTGTTGATGTGCACTCACATGTTTAAATCCTTATCTAGCGTGATTCCAAGTGACTTGGTAGAATCAACTAGAATCGGAGTACAGTTTAGCGCTGTGATCAATTTGGTCCATTCCTTGATCATCATCGAGGATTTAGGGGGGGGAGATTAGAAGGAATTCTGTTTTCTGTGAGTTGAGTTTAAGATGATTGCTAGAAAGCCAGTGAACGGTCTTTTGTAGTGCTTGGTTCATTATGTTGATCTCTTCAAGCGAGGTGATCTTCATATACAGCTGAGTGTCATCTGCATACATGTGGAAGGAGATGTTAGCCTGCTGCAGTACTTCAGTGAGAGGCTCAATGTACAGATTGAATAGGGATGGGGATAGAGTTGAACCTTGAGGAACTCCAATATGACTCGGGGATGGCAGGGATAGATTGTGGTTCACCAAGAATCTTTGCGATCTGTTCTCTAAGAAGGAATGAAACCATTTTAGGACTGTACCCGAGAAACCCATCCTATTCTCCAATCGGTCTAATAATCTGACATGATTTACGATGTCAAATGCTCAAGATAGGTCAAGGAGGACTAGTAGACAGGTTTCGTTATGGTCTAGAGCACGTAGAGCGTCATCAACTATGTGCATAATTGCTGTTTCCGTGCTGTGGTCTGGTCTAAACCCTGACTGGCAGTCGTCTAAACCCTGACTGGCAGGCGTTGGTTCCTTACCGGAGAGGATGTGATGCGTTGGTTTCTTACTTCGTCCCCCAACGATGCGACAGACCTGGCGCTTCGATGCGATGCGAGGATCCAGGACGCTGTGTGAGTTCATGCAGCCGCACAGCAGGGCTTGCGTCGGAATCGGTGTGGTGATCTCGGACTTCGGAGATTGGTGCACTCAATGCAGCGTGCAGCGATTTCTCGAACCGCGGGCAGGAGATGCGCAAGTTTTTTCAGCGATGCATCAGAAACAGATATGGTTGTGTAGCGCTTCTCGTCATTATGTTGCTTTTCCAGCTCCCACAGCCAGAATAACCTCCAGAGGCCCAGAACAGCTACAGGCACCTCTTGGCAGTTCAGAGCTCCCAGCAAGGAAGTTCAGGGGAGCTGGAGGTGAAGACTTTGTGTCCCTGATACTTCAGAACAGGAGGCAAGCTCTACTACGAATCCTTGGAGATCTTCCTCAAGCAGGGGACACAGCACACAGCAAAGTCCTTGTCCTTTCCTTGGCAGAAGCAGCCACGGCAGGCACACAGCAAAGGGGCAGTACTTCTCAGTTTCTCCAGCTCTTCTCCTTGGCAGAGGTTCCTCTTGATTGCCAGAAGTAATCTAAACGTCTGGGGTCTGGGCCCCTCTTTTTATAATACAAATTCATTTGTTCTCTGGAGGCAGAGAGTGTCGGTGCTCAGCCAAAACCAGTTCTGGTGCAGCTGCCCGGCAGGAGGTGGGGACAGCATTGTCTAAAGCAGACCACGCCCATTCAGGTGTGAAAGAAATCTACTCCCCCTACTCTGAATGCAGCCCAGGTCTATTCAACCCAGCCCTGACTTACCCTGGAAATGGCAGGACACACCTAACCCCCCAAGTGGCTGTCTGAACAGAATGCACATCCCCAGCCCCTGTCACTCCATAACCAGACAGTCAATACACAAAAACAGCAGAGGCACACAGGATGGCTAAGCAAGAAAATACCTACTTTCTAAAAGTGGTATTTTCGAACACAGAAGGTAAAAATCACCTCAACTAAAAGATGTATTTTTAGATTCTGAGTTAATGCATAATAAACTTTATTTTCCTATCTTGTTCCCATGGGCAGTAATGCTCATAAGATGTTATGAGCAAACTCCCCATTCTATCCTATGGGGACGGATAGCCTTGAAATAGTGAAAAACAAAATTAGCAGTATTTCACTATCAGGACAGGCCATACACATCAGGGCATGTCCTACCTTTCACATATACTGCACCCTGCCCACAGGGGTACCTTGGGCCTACCTTAGGGGCGACTCACATGTAAGAAAAGGGAAGGTTAAGGCCTGGCAAGTGGGTGCACTTGCCAGGTCAACATGTCAGTACTAAAGTGCACACAGGCACCGCAATGGAAGGCCTGAGACCTTGTTGCAAGGCTGCTTTGGTAGGTGGCACAATCAGTGCTGCACGCCTACTAGCAGCATTTAGTTTACAGGCACTGGGCACGCACGGTGCACTGTACTAGGGACTTCACAGTAAGCCAAATAAACCAATCATGGAAACACCAATCCGTAACAACAATTTCCAAAGGGGGCACTTGCACTTTGGCACTGAACAGCAGTGGCAAAGTGCCCAAAGCATCTAGATCAGCAAAACGAAGTCCACCACACAGCAAAATAACAGAAGGCAAAGCCAAAAATACAGGGGAAAGCCACGCCAATTATGCCAGTTCTAACAATATATTATTGCATATGATCAGGTAATGTGATCTGATCGTACCCACGGTTCTTGACTTAGAGCTTTAGAATGTGTCAGAGTATACGGTATATTGCTAACTGTATCTCAGTGATCAAGCTGGTTCTATCAGTCTTACCTAACTCTGCGGAACGGTGCCCCATATCTGATCAACTACTTAGAGTTTGTAATTTATTTTGGAAATGACCCATTCACTGTCAGCTATGCAGGCCAGTACTGTCAGACATTCATCACTTGACGCCAGCAGCGAAGAAAACATGCCTTGGCTGTCAGACGAGATGTTGCCAGTCATCTAAATATGAGATACCTGCTATATCATGCAATAATACAAGGTGCGCTGAGGGAATAATCTGTAGGGAGTGCACTTTGGTTAATTCCAGCCATGCTGCCCTCCAATACGTGGTTAGCTCCATTACCCCTTTTAATGTTACTTAAAGTTTCGAGAAGTATATTACACTTTTCTGCACGCGCACTGTTCCATTTCCACTTGTGGTTACCTTTTGGTGCTACATTCTATCCGTATGAATTTAATTCAATGAATTGTTCTTTTTCCTCGGTTTATGCCTACTTTATATAAGCTTTACTGTTGGAGCTTTGTCAAAATAAATGTGCTGTTTCCGACATGTTGAAGGATTAACTGGTTGAAATTAATTGGAACCCCTCAACTGTTTTAGATGTATCATAATATATATTGAGGACTCAAGCAGGTGTTTATCAGAGATTTTCCATAAAGAAGATATCCGACCATTGAACTTCTCAGAGCCCTACTTTGCTCATATCATATTTTGTTATTTTTTCATTTTCTGGCTTTATCAAAAACTGTTCTGCTGGTTTTCAGATGATTCCCTATTTTTCCTCCAGTCAGTCCTGGATCAAGACAGTTTTCAATATTTTTGCTTGGATATTTTTCCCATGTTCAATCATATCGAGCTCAGCGTTATATGTTTATAACTGGAGCCTGATGCTTGAACCATTTGAATAGACGGAAATGGGAGACAATAGATTCATTGAATGGAGATGGTAATAAGTATATTTTCTGCGGAACCCATACCTGAGATCTAAGAACAACATTTTTCAGTTAGAAATCTCTATCAATTAGAATGAATAAAATCAGAACAACTCAAACTAGATCAATAACTATACAGAAAATCTTCCAGCCGAGCAAATGCTAATCAGGAGCCGAATAAGAGCCGAACTTAGAGTTTGGCGGATTAATTACTCCATCAGAGGTGATGGATATCCGATTCTCCGTATTGCAAGTGCCATAGTACATAATAGAATTGTAATACAGCAGACGGGATATCCATCACGTTTGTAACAGGGTAACCTTGTCTGTCAAACTCTAAATCAGGCCCTAAGTTCAGCCGCACCCAAAGAAGTAAAGCGGTCTAAATTATCAACAATAGTCCCACAAATACTATCTCAAGGGTAGCATCGTACATCTTGAAAAAAAAAACATTTTCATCCACTAATTTGCATCTAAAGCCAGACTGCATACCCTGCAGCAGATGGAACACCTGCATGATTCAACTAGCCCAGTCGTCAAGAACTGTGGCAATAGGTAGCAGACATGTTGTTGGTTTTAATCTCCACGGAACAACAGATTAAGAGTTGATTTCTTCGGTGACACAGTAATGAAAACCCTTTTAAAGCACTTGAAACAAATACATCAAGTGATAAAGAATAGAAATTTGCCTAGCACTGCAAAGGATAAGTTTCAATTCTATTAAGGACACGGAGGTGAGGATTATGCTTTATCTTTCTATGCTTTATTAACATTAAAACTCATTAGCAGCCAGAAAGACGAATTTTAAGATCTTTGCATATCATAAAAAATGATGTGAACAAAGAAAAACATCAACTCCCATAATACACATGGAGGTATACAACATCATAGTCCTTCCATTGTGTCCATAACAGTAGCCGGCATATAGTCCCTTTACTGTGTCTGTCCCTCCTCTTTCTTCGCGCGAGTTACGCAAATCCATCACTGGTCCTGTTTTGAACCGTCGTTTCCTAGAAGAGCAGAGACAGCATAAGGGTTTCAAGGAAAAACAACAGCAGAAGTACTATTTCTCAACAGAAGCATATGAGAAAAAGACCCCCTGTAACCTAAACTATCTTACAATCAAGACTGGTAATCATCTAAATATGAATCGGTTACTCCCCATCATACGGGTGGGTTGGCATGAGATCGTGCCCCGGGTGGGATAATCCTCGCCTCCGTGTCCTTAATAGAATTGAAACTTATCCTTTGCAGGGCTAGGCAAATTTCTCTTCTATGTCAGGACCGGAGGCTCAGATTATGCTAGTTTAAAGCTTACTTACCACTAATTGAGCAACCTCAAGAACAGGTTTGAAATAAAATCTCTTGAAGGTCGAGTCTGAGGACCAGTCCGCTGCCCACATCAAGTCCTCCAGACGGGCCCCCAATGAGAAAGCTTTTGAAGCCATTGCGCCCCTTGCTGAGTGAGCTCCAAACTGTTTCGTGTCAGTGCCTGCTTCTTGCATGACCCAACGCACCCACCTTGCTATATTGGGGGAAGAGACAGCTTTGTGCGGTTTTCGTAGGGCAATAAGAAGTTGACGCTCACCTGGAGGTCGCAATTCTTGAGTTATTTCCTCATAAGCTTTGAGGCAGCCCACTATACACAATTTTGGGGCATCCGGAAAGGCCGGATAGAAAACTGTCCGGGTAAGAGACTTAGTACGGTGCCCCACTGTGAATACTACCCCGTCCGGGGAAAACACTCGTGCTGCAACGTCCAGAGCCCGGACATCCGAGACTCTCCTTCAGGAGACTAAGCATAGAAGCATTGCTAGCTTGGCTGAGATTTCTTTCAGAGAAAGATATTTATTCGGTTGCCAAGACAGAAAAAGGTTCAGGACCAAATTGACATCCCATAGAGTTGAGTAGCGAGGTTCTGGGGGCAAGGAAAGACGGATACCCCGCAGAAGCCTGCAGACAAAAAGGTGTTCCTCTACTGGAGCCACATCAATCGGGCTGTGACCCGCAGAAATTGCTGTCCTTATTGCATTAATAGAGGGGTACGCCAGACCCGCGGTTGCCAAATCTGCTAGAAAATTCTGAATTGGGACCACCCCTGCGACCACGGGATCCAAATTAATTCGAAGACACCAACGAACCCATCTTGCCCAGGCAGACCGATAACGTTTGGTGGTGCTATCCGCCCATGCCTTTGACAGGAGAGTCTCAGCCGGTCCCGAAAGGCCTGGGAGCGACCACCGCTGCCTGAAAGCCGCCATGCCATGAGACAAAGGGAAACCTGGATTATCAGATGGTGCGGGACTCTGTCCAGGTTCAGAAGAAGGTGAGGAAACAGGGGGAGTAGGATTGGAGAATACCAAGAAAGTTCCAGAAGAACCGGAAACCAAACTTGCGATCTCCAACACGCTTCACCATCACCGCCTCCGCCTCCTGGCGGCGAATCTGGGCTGCCGCCCTCATAATCATTGAGAACGGGGGAAACACGTAACCCTTCTCTTGACTCCAATCTTGGAGAAAAGTGTCCGTGGCCTAGGCCATCGGATCCGGTCTCCAACTGAAAAACTGTGGGATTTGACGGTCCAGACGCGACGCAAACATGTCCACTGAAAACGGCCCCCACAGGTTCTCTAATCCCTGGAAAATCTGAGGATCCAGCTTCCAAAGACTGGAATCGTGGAGGTGTCTCGAGGGCCAATCCGCTATCTGATTGTCTTGGCCTGGAAGGTACTCTGCCGTCACCGAGATATGATGGGCCAAGCAAAAACTCCCAAAATCTTTTGCCAGGTTCGCCAAGGCCCGGGAGCGAGGACCTTCCAAGTGATTGACGTAACGGACCACGGAAATGTTATCCATTTTTAGGAGGACACATGAGCGCACCCGGTTCCTGGTCCAACAACGAACTGCGAAAGAACCCGCCAGGAGCTCTAGGCAGTTGATGTGGAGATTCTGTTCGTCTAATGACCAAACGCCTCCGGTGGAGAAATCTCCACAGCAGGCGCCCCAGCCTAACCTGCTGGCGTCGGACTCGATGATCAAGTCTGGAACAGATCCGAAAATTGCCCGGCCGTTCCATGCTTCCATGTGGGTCAGCCACCACGCTATCTCCTCCCTCGCTTCTGAAGACAGCGGAACTGACTGAGCATATGACAACCCTCTCCTGAGGTGGTGAGCTTTCAGGCGCTGGAGGGCTCGGTAGTGCAAGGGCCCTGGAAAGATTGCCTGGATGGAGGAGGAAAGAAGGCCCACCAACCGGGTAATCTGTCGGAGGGAAGTGTGGGTTTTGGCAATGGTCTGACGCAACTCGTGCCGGATCTTGGCCATCTTCCGAGATGGAAGACTTAGGGACGATTGGATGGAGTCCACCACAAACCTGAGAAAAACCACCTTCTGGGAAGGAGTGAGGACTGACTTTTCTGCATTGATGCCGAACCCCAGTCCTTGCAGAAGGGAGACAGTCTGCTGAAACTGCCCAGATAGGATCCTGGGACATTGCGCCATGAGGAGCATGTCGTCCAGGTAAACTATCATGCGTATGCCCTGGGCCCTTAGGAATTCCACCGCCGGGTGAAGCACCTTGGTAAAACACCATGGTGCTGAGGAAAGGCCGAAAGGAAGGGCGGTGAATTCGTAGATCAGATCTCTCCAGCAAAACTGAAGGAACCGGCGGGGAGGGGGATGAATTGGGATCACGAGGTAAGCATCCTTTAGGTCCAGCCTCACCATCCAGTCGGATGGAAGCAGAACATCCCGGAGGAGGTGAATCCCCTCCATTTTAAAATGGCGGTACACCAACCACCCGTTGAATTCCTTGAGGTTGATAATGGGGCGACGACCACCATCGGACTTGTCCACCAAGAATATGTTGCTTAGAAACCCGTTGGGATGCAGAGTTGAGCGACAGATGGCCCCTTTGCGGAGCAGTGCGGAGACTTCCTCGTTGATCAACTGCGCGTCCCGAGCTGTGAAGCAAATGGGACGAGGGTAACTCTCTTGTCGAGGGTGGTCGAAAAACTCGATATGAAAACCTTGAACAGTCTGTAAAACCCAAGCGTCGGACGTAATAGCTGCCCAGGCGTCTCGGAAAAAAGTCAACCAACCCCCGATACGGACCTGGTCCGCCGATAAAACACTCACCGTTGGAATTGCTGCCTCTGGCGTTGTTCTTGAAACTTCAACGGCCCCTGAAGCGCTGGCCTCTTGTTGGGTAGAAGTTGTTGTAATTCGCACTGGAATTATACTGTCCACGACCGGAGCCTTGTCCCCTGGGGGGGGTTTTGCTGGGCGCCCCGGCCGACCGAGCGGCCCCTGCCTCGGCCAGCCCCATGGAAAAACCATGGGTTGAAGACCCTCTTTATCTTAGACTGGGCTTTATCCAAAGAGGTAAATGTAGCCACAAATTTTCCCAAATCTTTCACAAAAGGGTCCCCAAATAGACCCCCCTGTGCCACTGCGCCCACCTCTGAGGAGGCTAAATCCCCAAGCTTGTGGTACAATTTAATCAACAAAGAGCAGCGACGCTCTGTTGACAGGGCACAGTTCGCATTGCCCATAAAAATAATGGCCCACTGGGCACAGTTGGACAACACCTCCGGTGAAATAGGGGATCCTGAAACCTTGGCTTCCTCCGCCATGTCCAAAATTTTAGTCATAGGGCCAATGGCGTCGCGAAGCTTATCCTGGCATGAACGCCAGGATCTATCTATGCCCTTACGGGGGTCCTTCATATACTTGGCCAGGAAGGTGGCCATCTTAGAGTCTAACTCCGGGGTGTAGGCAACCTTCCCCTCCAGAGTGGGCCTCGGGCACTCTGCTTTAAGGCAACCCTGAGCCTCCTTTTCTAAGGGCTTGCGGAGGCGACCCGCTACAAACTTGGCTAGCTTGTCGCCAGGCGCCCTAGCCGCGGACCGGGGATGTATAATTTCGTCCGGGTCCAACATACCTGAGTCCTCCTCTGGGGCTGAAGGAGGGAGGGGGCGCCATGGACGAGAAGGGCCTGCCTCGTCCTCCAAGTCCCCCTGGGAGTCCTCATACAGCTCCGGAGAGGCCGGACCCGGAGTCCCTTGGGGATCAGACGCCGGTGGGGCGGCCGGGGATGGCGGGGCCGCTTGCGCAAGAAAGGCAGTCTTAAGGCACACAAACGCATCCTTATCTACCCCTGCTGAACACTTTTTCTTAGGAGGTGGAGGGCTCTCCCCTGTTGAAGGGTCAGAAGGGGCCGAAGGCGGAACATTGTGAGCCTGCGCTAACTTTGCGCACTCCTGAACAATCCTGTCTGACAGGCGTTGTTCCATAGGCCCCACTACCTCGTTGACCACTCTGTATATGGAGGAGTCTACCGCTTCGTAGAACTCCTCGTCCCATGGCACATACTCCTGGGACTCTTCTTCCTCATAGGTACTGTTTTGTGCCTCCATGACTAATTAGGTAACCTCTGTCCCTTATAGCAAGGCAAGAGAAGACAGGAAACCTTTTAAGGCGCAGCGCGCTAATATTTGTAAAGCTGGGTAACCCAGACAATAATATAGGCAGACCCAAGGACTGCGATTATTTGGGCGGGCCCGAGGACTGCGATAAGGACTGCGCGCTAGAGTTCTCAGGAGATCCTGACCGGACTCGGCTGCCTTCCAGCATGCTGATTTGAATTAATTTATGAGTGCAAACAATTCGCCCGCAGGCGTCACAGCGGGATTAGCCCGCAATACAGACTCCTGCCGGGAAGTCAACAGAAGAAAATACGAGGAAAATTACAGACCCGGGCAGGGCGTAGTGAGTAGGCAGCGGGAACAAGACTCTCTGAGGAACCGCATGCAGGATCAGCGAGACGAGCGAGTCCCCCTAGCGGGCCTGTCAAGCACCGCAGACGAAAATGGCACCGGCCGCGTGAGGAGCGCGAAACGCTCCAGCGGCCGGATAGGGATCTGAAAAGCCAAAAGCGTTCAGACATTTTTTAAAAAAGGTCACATAACTCGCCCCTAAGAAACACAGAACGCGTGTCACCATGGGCCAGTAAAACCCAGTAAAAACAATCACTAAATCACCACAAAATCAGAGATAAGAGAAAAACGACTTAACTGGCAGCGAAGTAGCGAAAAAAGTGGAGGGACAGACACAGTAAAGGGACTATATGCCGGCTACAGTTATGGACACAATGGAAGGACTATGATGTTGTATACCTCCCTGTGTGTTATGGGAGTTGATGTTTTTCTTTGTTCACATCGTTTTTTATGATATGCAAAGATCTTAAAATTTGTCTTTCTGGCTGCTAATGAGTTTTAATGTTAATAAAGCGTAGAAAGGTAAAGCATAATCTGAGCCTCCGGTCCTGACATAGAATTTGCTAGCCTTGATGTTATATATCTTAGAAAGAACGCACTTGAGAAACACTCAGCGCATGACCTGTTTATCTTAGCTCCTTTTTTAAACTGAGAATCATAACATATAGTGGATACCTCTGCTTTTCCGACACATATCTTGGCAGGTTGTTAAAGGAGATCAAAAAGCATGTTGTGCATAGCACATATAACCAAGAACAAGTAGGCATCATTTTTATCCAGTAACGGACCATTGTAGATGCAATAGTGAAAATAATTCAATAACAGTGAAAATGAAAAAACCCCGCCAGAGGAAGCAAAGCCAGTTTTCTTAAGAAGCCGTCATCTTCCTCCTCCACTATAAAAATAATTATACATGCTACTGATTAATGCCAAGAGAATTTTAATTAGCTTTTTTTCATATATATATTGGACAGATAGTGATCCACCACTGATATCATCTGCCAATGTAATTTACATAGAAAGTAGAGATGCTTTAGAGATGAAAAGCCTTCAATGTGTACTATGAATAGAAGCCGTGAGTTTGCTTAAAAAAAATGAAAATGATGGGGTATTCAGCGAGTCAGGTGCAGCAGCTCCCCATCCCATCAGGGCAAAGTATTGTCGCCCCCTGCTGCCAGTGCAGCAAAAGTGAAGTATAAAACGATAATAAAATGAATTACCATTTCATTTATCAGTGCTTGGGGGCGGCGCTGCTCCTGACTGGCAGCAAGGGACTGGTGCTCACTCCACCAGTTTACACTGCGCAAGTCACTTTGGCTGGCTGTCTTGCGAAGGCCAGCATAACAAGTGCAGTGTAAATCTCTCCACCTAGCTGTCTCAGACAACTGGGTGGAGAGTAGGCATAGGCCTGCTGGAGTGTTGAGCCATCCCGCTCTAGCCAATCCTGGCACTGCTCTCATGCTGCTCATCCAAAACATGAGAGCAGCATCGGGATTTGCAGAAGGGGGTTGCCTGAGGCTCCTCGAGGTGCCGTCGCACAGAGAAAGAAGAAGGAAGAAAAAGACAGGGGAACACAAGTAAGAACGTTTAAAAAAACAAAAACTTTTTGGCCCCCACTGGGTTTGGCTCTTGGTCCCCTCAATGCTCCTACAGTCTTGAGGGTCAATGCCAGCCACTGATCAGGCGGCATGATGGCTACATAGTTCTGTGTGCTCCCATTTACTTGTTGCATTCCTTTGAGAAATTTTGTTTAGTTAAGTCCACGGAGTGTTACAAATTTGCTACATGTGTGCCTTGGGTTTTTCTGCACTCTTTGGTGTGTGAAGGATGTGGGTGCCCCACAGCTTTTTGACATCTTATGGCCTAATAGTAGAATCTCCGTACCTCTTCTCAGTGTGGAGCAGATAGTTCCAATGGATGTGATGTCTGTGGCGCAAGGTCCTAGAAGCAGTGAGAGGAAGGTACACCAGCAAGAGACCAGCCCCAAGTTCTGACTCCTATCCTATCTGGACTCTGGCGCACAACAATCCTTGCTCTCCCAAAAGGGAGAAAAAGCCACGAGGGGTATAGCCACTAGGAGCATCACTGGACAGACTGAGCAGCCTGCTGAGTCATTAGGGGGCCAGTAAATGAAGCTCTTCAGAGACTGCTGTGACACTGCTCCAGTGGGGTGGCACATGGAGAAATAATTTGGCAAACTGTCCCTGCACCAGAGGCAGAGGCGGCTCCTCCGTAAGGACGGAGGAGCGTCGCCTCCCCCTGCTGAAAGCAAGCAGAGGCAACCCACAAAATCAAAATGATAATAAAACATTTTTATTATCATTTTATTTTTAGCCCTGCAGGCTGTGAGCCGAGGGAAGGGTGTGGCCTCCCCTACTGATGCTGCAGCACCAGGAAGGGGGGGAGTGGTGGGTACTGGCAAGAGCACATGATGGTTTGGCCAGCCCTCTGTGGCTTGTCAAACCATCATGTGCACTTGGCCTTCTCCACCGAGTTGTGTTGTAAAGCTGGGTGGAGAAACCAACACAGGCTCTCGGTATATGTCAGAGCGCTGAGGCGCGCAGACCAATCCCCAACATGTGAGCAGAGCTGGTATTGGGAGCTGGGACCCTATGCAGTGTGCAGCAGTCCCTGGACATCAGGGCTGCAAGGATTCTCGAGGAAGGCGGTGGCCATAGGAGCAGGTAAGTGTACTTTTTTATATGTTTATTCTTTTTTTTGGTTTGTATTCCCCCTCCCCGCCCACCACTTCTTAATACAAGCGACCGCTACTGACCAGAGGGCCTGCCCTCCCGCACTCCTGTTGGTATACTGACTTCTTAAAACCTGTTTGAGGCTCAGTCATCATGGATGGCTTGTAGGTGAGTGTTTCTGTCAACGTCTGCGCCATGTAGGGATACCTACAGCTGAGGTCCCAAAGTTGAGTGAATTGTGCATGTTGATCTTTTAATGCATGCAGGAGGGACAGGTTGCTTTGTGGCAGGCATAGTGTGATGGCAGGCTTCCTGGTGCTACTGCTTGGTTAGGACTCAAACCTTTCATAGCTGCCTCCCATGGATTGCAGGGCTCTCCTTTTTTGCCCTGCCACTACCTCATGAACACAATTCTGGGTAGCTGTCTCATTCTTTGGCTGGTCACCCTCAGAGTGTCTACAGGAGTATGTGGTGACTTTTGAGGAGAAGTTACTTGGCTCATTATTGCTGCCTCCGTGGGCATTCAGCTTCTTACCTGCTCATTCTGTTTACCCCTGAGACTGGTGGTGTGTATCCTGATATGGTAGCCTTGGGCTGCCTTCTTAGCCTTTGTTGCCACTCTTAAGCTGCTTGTCTGCATCTGTCCTTAATTCACTAGGCCTCCGTAAGGGTTCTTTCTGTGGAGAGCAGATTTGTTCCTTTATAGGAAAATGCTTCTCATTCTTCTTATGGTCTGTTGTGAGGAGTGAGGATCTCTACCCTTAACGCATCTTGGCGTAATGGGTAGAGAAAAGGGTCCTCGACAGAAAGAGTCAAACAGAGAGGACAAATACGTCTTCATTAAATCATTGCAGGGTGATGTGGGTCTGGTGATTATGAACAGACCACATCCTGAAGATTCTTCCCCTTTTGAGCCGGAACCTTCTCTCAGGAAACTACTTTTGACTGTGAGCATGACTAAATCAGTGCTTGAACATCAAATTGATTCAATGAGTATCAACCTCAATTTACATTAACAAAGATGTTGGAGAAGGTGGGGACTGCAGAAAGTGAAACACAGGACTTCAGTGCTTAGGTAAAAGACCACAGGGAAATAGTGAAATCCCTCGTGGAAAAATCTTGTAATCCCCATTTATGGGTATTTCTGAAATGACCGATGTTGATCCATATAAAAACCTTATTGTTGATGGGAGGAAAGTGTTGAGAATGTTAATTAATTCAGGAACAAAATGACGATGGTCACTGATGAATTGTATCATCAGACATTGTGTAACAGGAAATTACTCCTGCCCCACAGGAACCCAGTAACTTATGACAGGAGAAAAATTGAGTTATCTGGATACTTTAAATTTCACATGCAAGTTAAAACCAAAATTCTATTCGGAAAAGAGGTTTGTGTCAATGAAGGTGTTGAATATACTACAATGGTATCATCAGGAACTGTTTGGCATGACACTTAGGCCAGGAAGAAAGGTTCAAGTTTTGTTGGTAACAGATGGTGCGTCAGTTGATCATAGTGGAATAGTTGATCAAGTCTCTGGTGATTCGGATCTTAACAATAACTGGACAGATGTGTTCAAATCAGTTTTCAGTGATATTTTGGGCAGGATAACTGGTTTTAACTAACCCTGGGCATAATACTTCGCTACGCTCACGGAGCATGCAAAGTTTGTGCTACTACGCACTACGCAAATTGCACGTAGCAGAGTGAATAACTGTGCTAATTGACGTAGCGTAGCAGCAGTAAAATAAACACCTTCAAATGCTTTGATAAAGCAATTTTCTATGCTAAAAAGCATATAACCAATTCACAAAAATGAATTTTGACAATTAAATATCAAGCAATGAGAGAGGTGATGATTTTGGAGTCCCCCTAACCTAGGGGAGGACCAAGCAGATGCCTTGAACACAAAAAGCATATCATGTGAACGATTCAATGGTGGTCCCTTCCTCCTAGGACCACCCCAAGCACTGTTATGGGCAAAAATACAATCCCAACCAAAGGCCCTGCAAAGCATTATGGGACGAGATTAGCAGTGGGCAGTGAATATTATAGTTTCCAATATCAAAATAATTCTACAAAGAGCTGCAGTTCAACTAGTCGTTACTAGGTGTCCCTCACGAGTCAAATGCAAAAGTATTGAAAATCTTTCATGAGGCTTTTGCATTTGACTCGTGAGGGACATCTAGTAACGACTAGTGGAACTGCAGCTCTTTGTAGAATTATTTTGATATTGGATACTATAATATTCACTGCCCACTGCTAATCTCGTCCCATAATGCTTTGCAGGGCCTTTGGTTGGGATTGTATTTTTGCCAATAACTGTGCTTGGGGTGGTCCTAAGAGGATGGGACCACCACTGAATGGTTCAAAAGATGTGTTTTTTGTTTTCAAGGCATCTGCTTGGTTTTCCCCCTAGGTTAGGGAGGATCCTAAAATCATCACCTCTCTCACTGCTTGTTAATTTATCGTTTTCACTTTTCTGTAGTAACTATATGCATTTTTAGCATATAAAGACAGAGATATTTATTTTATCTTAACTTGCACTGTACAAGGTGCTTTTGGCAATTATTGTGCAGTGCAGTCAAGCACACAGCTACGCACTACGCAATGTGCATAGCTACGTGTAGTTAAAAATGTACTTCACGTAGCTACGTGAAGTGCTACTACGCAAACTACGCCCAGGCTTAGTTTTAACCACAAAATTAAAGAACAAAGTGGAGTCACTCCTGTCAAACAAAGACTAAGGAGAGTACCATTTGGTATTCATTAAGAATTAGGTGACATTCTAAAAAGAATGTGTGAGGATGGTGCCATCGAGCCTATCGAATCATCTTTATGGTTATCTCCCATGGTGATAGCGAGAAAGAAGAATGGTCAATTAAGGGTCTGTATGTACTTGAGGATCCTTAATAAGGCGATATGGGTAGATTGTTTACCACATACAAGCCGCTCCCAGTTTAGTGACCAAGGTTTTTTTACAGTGCTTTTTTAAAAAAGTGGAGACATCTCACTAAAAGTTACGGACTGGTCTCACACACCACCTGGTGTCATGCTTCATCATTGGCCAGTCCTCGCCCTCCAAAAACTTGGTTTGATGGAGGGCGGGCATACACCTGACGACAGGGATGCACTTCTAAACTAAGTGGGGGCCCGTGAAGAGAATAAGTGAGTGATTTTTAAAAACCATTATGGTTGCCTATTAAATTTTAATGTGAGTGGCGGCCATATGGTATTAAAAACAAGTGGACGGTGTGTTTTAGGAAGAAATGTCCTTACACCGCTATATAAGTGATGGTCTTCATCAGGACCTAATATAAAAAGGGCTCCGTTCTTACCCTACTGCAAAGAGTAAGTACCACTCCGTGGCGTGATGATTATCACTGTCCACAAAATATATTAGTCTTATGGCTCCTTACGCCTGAAAATAGAAAAATGCAAACAAACCTAGGTCATTTCAGAACAACATATTCTTAACAACCACATGCACAACATTACGTCAGTGGCTAGGAGTGTGACACGTGTGAATTTGTGCACACTCAAAATTTTTGGACTCTTACCACGGGGAAGAAAATTCTAAGCCCCATAGGAGTGAGTGAGGTGAAGACCCCTGTTCCTAAACTGTAAGGAAAAGGAAGAAACAAAAACCAGGATAAGCGGTTGTGACCAATTTTTAATTTTTTTTAAAAACCAGCACACACCCACAGAATACACGCTACTATAAAATTTCAAACATTCAACCACTCTCTTACGGTCTCAGGGTGCGTCTCCCTTGATAGCACCTAGATGTTGCCTCTCCTCCTCCTCGCCAGTAAATGAAAGAACTGCGAGTCGGGGTATTTATAGACCTCGTAACTAGAAGGTGATTGGGAGCCTTAATTAGACAACAGATCGTCGTTTCCGTTGTCCCATGCGCGCCATGGTTAAGTTGCAAAATGCGCTGCCTGACCTCTTGCATGGCGTCGCATAATCATTCGCGAGTGTATCCGGTGTCCCAGTCAAGTGCGCCCTAACAATTGCCTGGCTATCATAACCAAACGGTCATGTTAATTGTTATCGTGCAGCATGCGGGAGCGTAATCGCACACCATGGTCAAAATGTTACGGCATGTTACAGGATTGGCATGCCTAAGTGCTCATGCTTTAGGCAAGGAAATACGTTGCCGCCAAGGTGTAATAACGTGAAATGTAGTTACAGATGGGCGTGTCTGTGTGCCCGTGCGCTTAATCTGTATGCGCGAGCTTCTGTTCAATGTCTACGGGCAAGACTCTTAATTTATTCGCAGTATACCGTTACATGATCGTACAAAGGAGTCAATTACTGCCACTTTTAAAATGATGTACATGCCTTAGTGCTTGTGTTTAGCGAAAAAGCACTTATTAAGAGAAGCCACCAAGGTGCATTTATTAAGAGGAGCCGCCAAAGTGTAAATGGTCACATAAACACAAATCACGTTACTAGGTGCTCGTGTGCTTATTGTATGCGCGAGCTGGGATGCCTCCAAAAGACATTTATCACGTGATAAGTCACTGCCCCTAAATATTGCGTCTGTTACTTGACAATTGCAGTCTCTTAAAGTGCCATATTACACATGCATTGCAGTTTTGTATAATAACAGGGAGCGCTTAAAGAACACGTGGGTTAGTACTTATTGCACGGTTCAGTTATATACATAGTTTGTGAGTAAAAATTGCATCATTGGGCCAGATGTAACCACGGGATCTCATCATTGAGGCCATTTTCCCAGGTCCGTAAGCGGTAGACCCATCGTTGCTCTCTGGTATGGAGGGGTTTTGTCAAGTCTGTTCTTCCTTTTCTCATTACTTCTAGGACTACCCATTTCAGATCTGTGTCCTTATGGTTCTGCTCGAGGAAGTGTCTTGTAAGTTTGGTGTTTGTTTTTTTGCATCTAATTGTACTTCGATGTTCATTGATGCGTATCTTTATTTTTCGGGTAGTCATTCCTATATACATGAGACTACACGGACAGGTGAGAAGGTAAACTACATTTTCTGTATTACAGTTGCTAAAGTTGTTGAGTCTCCAAGGTTTCGTAGTTCCTATGTTTACTTCCTTGGTGGCGGTGGTTAAAGGGCAAGCAACACAACCTCCACATGGGTAATGTCCTGTAAGTCTCTGTGTATTCCACAGTGTTGGTTGTACCTCTCTTTCTTGAGTGGATGTTTTAGCATGTACAAGCTCATCTCGAAGGCTCCTGTTCCTTTTGAAGGCAAAAAGCGGAGGTTCCCATTGTTTTTTAGCACCATTCAGAATGTGCCAGTTTTTTCTGATGATATTCTGTATACTGTTAGATGCCGGCGTGTATGTCGTGACACATACCATTCTGTCGATCTTTTCCTTAGGGGTACTATCCAGAAGGGCCTCTCTGTTGTTATTTCTGGCCCGTTTCTTGGCTTTTCTGACCATCTTCTTTGGATAATGACGATCCAGCAATTTTTGTTCAAGGTGTTCAGCTTGTTCACTGTATGTCTCTATTTCCGAACAATTCCTGCGTACTCTAAGGAATTGTCCCACAGGAAGATTCTGCCGTAATGATCTTGGGTGGTAGCTTTCAAAGAGTAATAGGCTGTTCCTATCCGTGTTTTTATGATGTACTTTAGTACTTATGCCTGTGGTGGTCATTGTAATCTCAAGGTCCAAGAAGATGGCATGGTTCTTATTGATGGTATGGGTAAACCTCAGATGTTGATCTTTCATATTGATCCATTGGACAAAAGTTGTTGCTGTCTCTTCTGTCCCATGCCAGACAATGAGCACGTCGTCGATATAACGTTTCCATATTTTCAGGTTTTGTGCATATGGGTTACTATCACTGTAAATCTGGTCCTCTTCGAATTGTTGCACGTAGAGGCATGCCATACTAGGGGCAAAGGTACTGCCCATCGACGTGCCTTTGATCTGATTGTAAATTGTATCCTCGAATTCAAAAAATTCTCGGTCAAGGCCAGTTCTGCACACTCCATAATGAAGTGTTGTGGGGTAATAAACTCCCAGTCCATGTCCAGTAGAATCTTTTCTACCACATCCAGGGTGCGTCTCTGAGGGATGCTAGTATACAGCGCCTCTATATCCATTGTAATGAACAGATCCTCCTCTATGTTGGTCTCCATATCTCGTAGTAGGCAAAGGACGTCCTTTGTGTCCCTTAGGTATGAGGGAGATCTTTTTACAATCGGCCTCAGAAACCAATCGCAAAATTGCGACAAGGGTTCCAAAATGGAACCAATACCTGAGACTATAGGTCTCCCTGGTGGTGGTATCCTCTCTTTATGTATCTTTGGTAAGATGTAGAACCTTGATGTTCGTGGGTTCTCATTGTAGAGGAAATCTGCCTCATTTTTAGTTATCCACTTGTTGTTAAGACCTTCATCTATCATGTTTCTGATTTTTAATGAGAGACGGTCTGTAGGATCACTTGGATGTATTTCATAGCTGATGATATCCGATAGGAGTCGTTTGCACTCTTCACGATACATTGTTTGGTGCATCAAGACGATCGCGCCCCTTTGTCCGCCGGTTTTATGACGAGTTCAGGATTGGATTTAAGGGTCTGTAACGCGTTTCTTTCGCCTTTGGTCAGGTTCTGGAAACCCTTTGTTTTCTGATGGTTAATTGTCTCTACTTCTTTAAGGACTGCTTGTTCGAACGCCTGTATATGACATGGGATGGTTTGTGTGGGTGGTAGGAATGTTGATTTCTTCCGTAAGCCCGTGTTAGTATTCATGTCATTGGCGGGTTCTGAGTCCCCAAGTGATTTTGAAGTTTTATTTTCCTGAAGAACTGTGCCAATTCTATATTTAAAGTAAATGGATCATGAGTCGGTGTCGGGACAAAACCAAGCCCCTTGGAGAGTACAGACTCTTCATCAACAGTTAGTATATGGTTGCTAAGATTTACCACATTTGTTAATCTTTGCTGGTTGATGGGTTGTTCCCTCTCCCCTTGCTCCTGGTCACTGCTCCTATATCGGGTGTCTGGTCTTGCCATTGTACTCTTTGATTTGGTCTTTTTTTGTCGGCCTCTGCCTCTGCCCCTGCCCCTGTATAAAAAAGGCTGTGGACCTTGTGGGAAACCAAACCCTGGTGGAAGGAAGGGTTGTTGCCAATAGCCAAATTGTGGCATCTGTGGGTGCGTCATTGATTGGCGAAAATTCTGCAGTGGCCTGTTATAAAATGCCCCTGTACTCTCGTCACTGCTGCTATCGCTCCCACTTCTTTCTTCTCCAGAGCTGAACGTCCAGTTCTGCGGCGTTGGTCTGAAGCGTTGTTTTCTTCCTCCTGTCTGCGGTTGTTGTGTCTTCTCATAATATTCGTCCGTAACATATGGATATACCGTTTCGCGACTAAATTTCTGCACATCTTTCTTCAGTTTAGTGAGTTTAGACTGAGTAAGATATTCTTTGTACTCCGAATGGTCTTTATTAATCTCGTCTAGTTTTTTCTTGAACACCGATATGTGTACTATGGTCTTTAAGCGGCTTTCACTTTGTTGAATCTCTATCATCAGTGCGTCTGCTAGTTGTCTGGCTGTGTTAATGATTAATACCAACCAGTCTTTGGTACACTTCCATGCTATGCAAGACCAGTTGACATGAAATTCTTTATTATTAAGGAAGAGTCTCGGTTCGTTGGTAACTATCAGTCCTCTCGGTGCTGTGTTTTTTCTTAAATACTCTGTCATAAATGCACCATGTAAGGCCGTACGAATCTGCTCTTTCTTCTTTGATGATAGGGCTTCCCAATCATCTGAATTCTGAACTGTCTGTGTTACGACAGTTTCTGCTAGTAGAGATGGTGCTCTGAGTATCTCTGCATATGTTTCCTCGTTGTATGATAGTTCGATATCCATGGTTGGTGTAGAACTTGATGGGGTGGCTTAATTACAATTTAATCAGCCCAATCTTGTGTGTCAATTACGATGTCCCCATTTTCAGGACACTTTGAAATGTTTGATCAACAGGATCAATATATGGGTAGATTCCCATCCTCTGCCTCGCATAGATGTCCTCATCAGCACGTTTGCAGGTGCTAAAATCTTTAGCAAGATTAACTTGGCATCTGCTTACCATCAGATCAAACTTGAAGAATCCTCACAACAGCTAATGGCATTTGTATTACCAGTCGGCACATTCCAATTCAGGAGGATGCCTTTTGGATTGGCATCTGCTGCCTAGGCTTCTCAACAGGTGTTGGAAAATGTGTTACAGGGTACGATATTCTGGTGGCAGGAGAAGATTGTGACAGTCATGACAAACTTATGCATCTAGTATTAAAAAGGTTACAAACAGGTGTGGCCGGCACCGATCGGAGGTAGGGGGGAAGGGAGGGAGGGAGGACGTATGAAATAGAGGGGAGGATGCGGGAGGGAGGAGGAGGTGGGGGAAGCGGCTAAGAAAAAATGTAATAAAAAACGCACCTTTTTGCCACTTCCTCACCTGTCTCTCCTCTGTAGTCCTCCCTCGCTCGGAGTGAGCCACAGGAATCACACCCAGGCTCCCAGTCAGCCAATCACAATGCTGTCTTAGCAGCATTGTTATTGGTCTGAGCGCCGTTTTTCAGTGCTCAGACGCTGACTGGAGGCCTGGGCATGTTCTCCACGTAGGCTGCGATGCAGCCTGCATGGAGAACATGCAAAGTGCGCATGACTGTTTTGGGCGGCCCGAGAGGGCCGTCCAAGCAGCCATTGCGCACTTTAGGTGGGCGCAATCACTCCTCCCCTGCCTCCGCCCTCTCACGCAAAGCTGTGGGCAGAAGTAGGAGAAAATAAAATGATATTAACTGGGGCTATTATAATTTTATTTTCTCTGTCTTTCACTGTAAAAAAGCAGCGCGGTGACGCTCCTCCACCTTAGCGGAGGAGCCGCCATTGGTTACAAAGTTCGACATAACAGCCAATGTAAAGAAATGCGCGTTTGCTAAAAGCAGCATTGAGTACTTGGTCCATGTCAATTCTGATAAAGGGATAGAGACTAGGCTTGGGTTAGAAGAGGCGCTTACGAAGGCCCCTAGTCAAGAGAACAAGGAACATGTGCCATCCTTCCTAAGAGTGTGCAAGTTTTATGCCAAGTTCTTATTAAATGTTTCTTCAAAAACGGTTCACATGAGGGAACTTCTCAAGAAGAACAAAACATTAGAATGGAGTGACGTATGTCAAACTGAATTTACTGCACTCAAGAATGACATTGTTTGTGCTGATGTGTTGCCACCTTTTGACCCAACCAGAGAATGTACTATTACAGTGGATGCTATTAATGATGGGTTGGGTGCCACTATTGCACAGATAAAAGAAGGTAAAGAAATGACTGTGGGTTTTGCGTCCAGGTCATTAAAAGAAAATGAGACGGTGTTCTCAGTAATAGAAAAAGAACTGATGGCTTGTTGCTGGTTGGTGGAACAGATCAAATGCTTTATATGGAGTAGGAGATTCACCCTCAAGACAGACCACAAACCATTCTTGGGGAGTGGTCATCAAAGATCATACTCCTTTACTGAGTAGGTTGAGTTCTAAACTACTGCAATATAATTTTAACATTAAATGCATCCCAGGAGGAAAAACACTAGAGCGGATTATCTTTCTCGGTCTCCACTCAATGGGGAAGATTAGGATGACAAAGAGTGCTTGATAGCAACGGTTGATGTATGTCAAGGCGAAGCGTTTACAGAGGAGGAGCCGAATATCAAAATGGTCTAAGATGAAAATTTAAAGAGAGTGAAAAAGTTTGCTATGGGCTGGCCCAAAGAAAAAAACCACAGGTAAGAATTCAGGGCTAATTCAAGGTGGCGGATGAGCTACCTATAGAGAAAAATGGCATGCTAGTGCGTGGTGACAGGTTTATACCTCCCAGTGGGTTAAGAGAAAAGATAATTGTGAATGGGCATGAAGGACATTTGGGGAAGGTCATTACCAAAAGAAAGATTAGGGACAGTTATTGGTGGCCAGGGATGGACAATGAAATAACGGCAATTGTACGTGCATGTGTTATACGCATCACCAGTGATAAATGATTGAAAACAGAATCTGTGCCTTTGCAGTCGATCAGTCTTCCTGAGGGAGCATGGTCTAAACTCACTACAGATTTCATTGGCCCTTTTTAAAGTTCTACCACAGGAATTTGGATTTGGCATCGTGGTGGTAGATTATTACAGCAAGTGGTGGGAAATGGATTTTATGGAGCAACCCAATACTTCTAGTGTCATAAAGTTTTTGAAGAAACTGTTACTGAGGGAAGGTTATCCAAAAGAGATTATTTCAGACAATGTAGTGCAGCTCGTCTCCAGAGAGAAGAGGGTTTTTTTGCAGAGAAATGCTATAAAACACAAACGCATAGCACTGTACCACCCACAGGCCAACGGACTTGTGAACAAAATGAGTCGCACTTTGGTGAATGCATTCAAAGGGCTGTGCAAAATGACATACATTTGGTGGAGGCTGTGGAGAGTATGGTTTGGCCCCATTGGTCAAGTCCTAATGCTGTTTCTGGGGTGTGCCATTTTGAATTTATAAGGGGATGTGTGCCGGCATCCACGTTTTGTCCCACATTGTAGAGAGAGTGCCAATGTAATTTTGATCCTGCTGTTGCAATAGTCTGGATTACAAGGCACAAAGAAGAGTTTTTTCAAGATAAAATGAAAGAAGGTATGATGCTAGACACAAGGTTAAAGAAGGTAGGAATGAGGTTAAAGTTGGTGACTGGGTGCGGGTGAAAGATCCCATTCATGTTGCCAAGGGAAAATCCAATTTCAGGTCACCAGTCAGAGTAGATGTTGTGGCCAGAAGTGCTATTCGTACAGAAGAACGTGAATGGTGGAACAAAAGTAGGGAAGTGAAAGTGGGGCTGGGAAACGATAAGTGTGAGAGAGAGAGTGGTTCGTCGTACGTAAGGTTGAATGACGGGTATTCAACTTCTGCCAAGTCTGTTGGAGGCCCATCAAGTCTTAAACTCGTCCACTTAAGTCAGTCATTAAGGCTGATTACTCCCCAGTAAGAAGGAGTAAAAGGCTTGTGTCTAAACTGGTCAGACTTCGTGATGTATGATTTGGTATATGAGAAGTTACTGTGATAGATAATTGTGGTGTATTTCTTATATTATGCATCTGTCCATGTGGTCTTGTTCTTAAGAGAAATTACCATGATGTAGATATTTATGATGGCAGGATTTTTGTCTGGGCTGTGCATTCCAGCCTTGTTTGGAAATCCCTCATTAGTTGCTAAGTGTGCCGGTCCATCCCTGACCCCTGTGAGTATCAAGCGAATCATAGTATATATATATTAGCATACACGTCTTTTTATCCTTCCAGCTCTAGACACTGTTTCACGAGCTTCCCCCTTTCTTACCTGCTTCTGTTATCATTATTGTTGGTCTTTTGGTTCCTTAGGTGCTTTTCTTATCTTCTACCACACACACCGGGTGGTGACTATTTCTTGGTCTTTTGGTATATCTATCTCCACTATTGTACACAGTTCCTGGTGAGTATATTCCATATAAATCAGGGTCCCTATACACTCCTTTATGATCATGAGGTAATTTTATCAGGCATTTTTTCTAATTTTTGAGCTTCACATATATGCATATTTTTCACTGTTCTTTTTAGTGCTCCCCCCGGATTTTCCCTTCCCTCGTTGCCACCCTGGTTGGCGTTTTTTTATTCTTATTTGCACCATGAAGAAGGTGTAACCGTCCCTGCAGTTGTGTCACCAAAATGCGCGTCAGTGCCGACTTAGGACTGAACACAAGGACCCTGGAGAGTGTGTGACAAAATAGCATGGAATGATCCCATTACCCATGTCCATTTTTTAAAAATCATTATGTGTGGCACAATTATATATTTCTTAGCACATTTCTTTTAATTTTAGGAAATGTAGACTTATCTATGCATTGTTTTGCAATCAGTTTTTTGGGAGATTCCATTTGTGTAGGAATTATATCTTGAATTAATTGCCTGACATTACTCCTCGTGATTCCTAAACGAGGCTTTATTTTTAATGTGTGTTGATTATTGTTATATGTGTAGAATGATTGGATTGATTGTGTTTTGCATGAAAGTATGATGGTTTGTGGGGCTTGTTGGAGCTTTGTTTGAAAAATGTATTGATTTCATTGGTACATTGAGATGTGTTTCATATCATGGTCTGTGATCTAAATTGACACAATTCCAGGTGTCTAAAAATTGTGACATTTCGATGTGCAAGTTGTATTTTTTCGAATAAATAATTGATTCGTTTTTTTTTATATTACTCCATTTGGTGTTTTTCTTTGTGTAATGCCCCCTTGCGACTTTTCGGTGATCTGTAAGTTTCTCTTTGAGGCACTACCATCTTCACTATCAGAGCCGGCAGGTTTTCTCATTTTTTGTTTTTGTGGTTTGTGCTGTTGCAATAGTCAGGATTATATGGCCCAGAGTACAGTTTTTTCAAGATAAATTGAAAGAAGGGTATGATGCTAGACACAAGGTTAAAGAAGGTAGGAATGAGATTAAGGTTGGTGACTAGGTGCAGTGAAAGATCCCATTCATGTTACCAAAGGAAAATCCTAATTCAGGTCACTGTAGTGTCGCGGTCTAGCCTTCCGCCGTCACGTGACTCACTGCAAGGCTTTGTGGGAGTGACGTGACGCGGACGGCCATTAGATCGCGGCGCGAACAAGTAACGGACGGCTCTCCCTTTTAACGGGAATAAAGTTGAGACACCACCTACGTGTCTTGTCCTCATTCCAGGGGGGCAACTTTGAATACCACAGTGGCGACGAGGCGGCAGACCCACGTGGCCGAATCCAGCCGCCGCTATGGAAGGGAGAGCCGGCGAAGTTGATGCGGCGGGCGGGGCCAGTCCACCGCATCCAGCACAGCAGGTATTGAGGCGGCAGCAACCAGCCCTCACCGCGTGAGGCCTTCGGCGCGCACCTCGGCGCGCGTCTTACGTCCTTCTCCCCCTCCCTCTGCACCTGCTACACCGGACTGCTCGAGGGGGCTGCGAGGGCTGCACGACTTCTCCCGCGCACGTGTGCCCCACGGAGGACTCTCACAGCCCCAGGGGAATGTCCACGCGCCAGTCGGCGCACTCCACAGCCACACCACAGGCAGTGGAAACACAGCAACAAGCCAGCCTGCACGAGGGGCGCCTGGTTCACAGCCCTGCATTGCCCCACTACAAGGCAGCAAGCACACCTAGCGACCGCCATCCTCATCAAGGCGCACCGCCTTCCTCACCTCCTGCACCATGTGCACACAAACCTTCTCCTTAACTAATCCAGTCCCCTTCCTGCCAAAACCAGGGGAACCAGCCATGAAATGGGCCGACTGGAAGGGGTATTTCCTGAACTACCTATCGGCACTTGAAGACGAAGGTGAGGAGGCGTTCTCCAGTAAGCGCCGGAAGAAAATCCTTCTACATAACTTGGGACCAGAAGGCCTGCGCGTCTACAACAACATGGTGAAGAAACCTAGAGCCTCTACTGATGAGGACGTCTTCCAACATGCCTTGGAAGACTTAGACAACCATTATCAGCGAGTCATTTGCACAGCCATCGACTGGTACAATTTTTTTCAGCGCAAACAGACCGAGTCGGAAACAGTGGAGGACTACGTGGCTGCCCTCAAGAAGCTAGCCATAAACTGCAAGTTTGGGACCCTGCACGATGACCTCAAATGAGACCAAATCATAGTGCACACCACCCACACGAGAGTCCAAGAGAAGCTGTGGGTCAGTGGCAAAGCGTCCCTCCCGGAGATCATTGCAATAGTCAAGCGAGCTGAGTTGTCCAAGCGGTGCGCACTCGCCACCAAGAAAGAACCTGAACAACAACCCACAGTCTGCAAGGTAACAGACCGGAGAATCCCGAACGCAAAACCTACGGCCAGTCCTGGCCCAGCCTTCAACATGCAATCTATGCCCAATCCCACGGGGCACAGCCGCACCAATTCGGACAAGCGAGGAACCTGCTACAGATGCGGCAGTCAATCCCACATGGCAAACAACAGGAAGTGCCATGTTAAATGCTCCTTCTGCGGAGTCACTGGACATTTCGGCAAAGTCTGCAGACGGAAGCCCAGAAGTGCCGCAGTCAAATATGTTCATTATGAATCCGACGACCAAGACGGCGCGGACCAATCCGACCAAGAGTGCATCCTCTGCATTGAAGACCAAATCCTGGGCATCGGTGGCATTCCCAAGAAAAAGCCATCCTGCCTGGTACTAGTGGGGGGCGTTCAGATCGACATGGTGGTGGACTCCGGTTCTCCATACACGATCATCCAAAAACACCTATGGGACAGAGACTTTGCCCACATGGTGGGGGACCACCTTCATCCCACAGACGTCCACCCCGTCACCTATACAGGAGAAAAAATCCCCATGGTGGGGTTCCGGCAGCTCTGTTTCGAATTCAAAGGCAGGCACACGACAGGAAAATTGTATGTCGCACAGAAAGGACCATACGTCCTTGGGTGGGCGGACCAAGGGGCACTGGGCATACAACTCAACCCAGGCGGTGACACACAAGTGCTCCTGATGGACAACCCATCCACGCCAGCCTCGTTGAAAGCGGAGTTCCCTGAGGTTTTCAGAGACCACATCAGGAAGATGTCAAAGTTCACCCACAAGATCATGCTCAAGGAAGGAGCCGTGCCAGTCTCTCACAAAGTCAGGAACCTCCCATTTAACTGCAGAGAGGCAGTACAGCTAGAACTGAAATGGTTGGAGGACAACGACATCATTGAACCAATAGAATGCGCCGAATGGCTGGCGCCCTTAGTGGTGGCGCGGAAACAGAGCGGGAAAATACGTCTTTGCACAGACCTCCGAGAGCTGAATAAAAACATCATAGTTGACAAGTTCCCGTTGCCCAAAATACACGAACTGCTGGCCTGGACCAAGGGGGTCAAATGGTTCTCCACCATCGACCTCAAAGCCGCTTACCACCAAGTGTCGCTCCATCCGTCTTGCAGAAAGCTCACCTCATTCATCACACCCTTCGGCTGCTATAGGTTCAGACGTCTGCCTTTCGGTCTCGCATCCGCTGCGGCCGTCTTCCAAAAACTCATGCACACACTCTTCAAAGACATCCACAGAGTCCTATACTTTCAGGAAGACATCCTCGTCATGGGGAAGACCAAGGCCGAGCACGACAACATTCTGCACACTGTACTGCGCACGCTGGCGGCCAACGGCCTCCTGGCGGAACTTGAGAAGTGCAAGGTTGGTCTACGCAAGGTGACCTATCTGTGACACGAGATGAGCGACACGGGCATCTCCCCAAAAACAGCCAACGTGGAAGCCATCATGTCCGCTCCCACCCCGAAGAACAAAGACGATGTCCGCTCGTTTCTGGGACTGGCGGAATTTTACAGTAAATTTGTCAGGAACTTCGCCACCAAAACGTACAGCTTACGTCAACTGCTGAAAGAAAAGAATGCCTTTTCCTGGACTGAAGAGTCTGAAGCGGAATTCACGTCCATCAAAAGAGATATTTGCGGGGCGATACCCTTGCACGGATTTGACGGCTCCGCGCCCAGCATCCTGACCATGGACGCCAGTGACAAAGGGTTGGGGGCAGTCCTATCCCAGAGAGCAGCAGATGGCACAGAGACCACCGTGGGGTTTGCCTCGCGATCCCTCACCCCCAGTGAAGAGAAGTTTAGCGTGATTGAGAAGGAAATGCTAGCGTCCGTCTGGGTGGAAAAATTTTGGCAATACCTGTGGGGGTCAAGATTCACGCTTCGAATGGACCACAAACCCCTGATCAAAGTCCTCACATCCAGCGGCAACGTGACGGCCACCCCACGCATCGCAAAAATGACACTGCGTCTCTTGGACTTTGTTTACGATGTTGAATACATCCCGGGTCCGAAGAACAGGGTAGCGGACTTCCTCAGCAGTGCGGCCGCCATGGAAGGGACAGTCACACAGTCTGACTGGGACGAGTACAGCGTTGCATTCATGACGGATCACGAACACACCATCAGTGCCCAGGACTGGGCAGCAGCCTATGCGCAGGACGCAGAACTCTCACAGGTCAAACTGTACGTTACGCAAGGCTGGCCAGAAAAGAAGCACACAAGGGACACCCTTAGGAAGTACTGGGAGGTCCGCGACGAACTCTCCATTAGCGACGACTCCGTATTATCAATCAATCAATCAATCAAGCATTTGTATAGCGCACTACTCACCCGGGGGGTCTCAAGGCGCTGGGGGAGGGGGTCCGCTACTGCTCGAACAGCCAGGTCTTGAGCTGTTTCCTGAAGGCGAGGTGGTCTTGGGTCAGGCGGAGGTGGGTCGGAAGGGAGTTCCAGGTCTTGGCGGCCAGGTAGGAGAAGGACCTTCCTCCTGTGGTGGCTCTTCGGATGCGGGGGACGACGGCGAGGGCGTGGCTGGTCGATCGAAGCTGGCGTTTGGGAGCGTAGAAGTTGAGGCGGCTGTTGAGGTATCCTGGGCCATGGTTGTGTAGGGCTTTGTGTGCGTGGGTGAGGAGCCGGAAGGTGATTCTCTTGTTGACTGGGAGCCAGTGCAGGTCTCTCAGGTGTCCGGAGATGTGGCTTCGGCGGGGGATGTCCAGGATGAGTCGTGCTGAGGTGTTCTGGATCCGCTGGAGTCTCCTCTGGAGTTTGGCGGTGGTTCCGGCATAGAGGGAGATGCCGTAGTCCAGACGGCTGGTGACGAGGGCCTGGGTGACCGTCTTCCTGGTCTCGGTGGGGATCCACCGGAAGATCTTACGAAGCATGCGCAGGATGTTGAAGCACGACGAGGAGACAGCGTTGACTTGCCTGGTCATGGAGAGGGAGGAGTCCAGGATGAAGCCCAGGTTGCGTGCGTGGTCTGTTGGTTTGGGTGCGCTGCCCAGGGCGGGGGGCCACCAGGAGTCGTCCCAGGCGGAGGGTGAGGATCCCAGGATGAGGACTTCCGTCTTGTCCGAGTTCAGTTTCAGGCGGCTGTTCGACATCCATTTGGCTACGTCTGTCATCCCTTCGTGCAGGTTGGCTCTGGCGGTGGTGGGGTCGTTGGTGAGGGAGAGGATCAGCTGGGTGTCGTCGGCGTAGGAGATGATGTTGAGGTTGTGCTGGCGTGCGATGGCTGCGAGGGGGCTCATGTATACGTTGAAGAGTGTTGGGCTGAGCGAGGAGCCTTGAGGAACGCCGCAGATGACTTCGGTGGCCTCTGATCTGAATGGGGGAGGCGGACTCTCTGTGTCCTTCCGGCGAGGAAGGAGATGATCCACTCCAGTGCCTTCTCCTGGATTCCGACGTTGTTGAGGCGCTGTACTAGGGTACGGTGGCAGACAGTGTCGAAGGCTGCGGAGAGGTCCAGGAGGATGAGGGCCGCTGTTTCTCCGTTGTCGAGTAGGGCTCGGATGTCATCGGTAGCTGCGATCAGGGCGGTCTCGGTGCTGTGGTTGGCCCGGAAGCCGGACTGCGAGGGGTCGAGGGACCCGTTCGTCTCGAGGAAGGCGGCCAGTTGCTTGTTGACGGTCTTCTCGATGACTTTTGCCGGAAACGGGAGTAGCGAGATGGGGCGGTAGTTCTTGAGGTCGGTGGGGTCGGCTGATGGTTTCTTGAGTAGAGCACTGAGTTCGGCGTGCTTCCAGCTCTCCGGGAAGGTGGCGATGTCGAAGGAGGTGTTGATGATGTCCCGCAGGTGGGGTGCGATGACAGCGTCGGCCTTGTTGAAGACGTGGTGAGGGCAGGGGTCTGTCGGAGATCCGGAGTGGATGGAGTTCATCGTGCGGATAGTGTCTTCGGTGCTGATCGGGGCCCAGGCGCGGAGGGTGGTGGTGGGGGCGGTGGTTCGGTCGCGGCGTGCGTCGGTTGAGTGCTGAAGCTGTTGTGTATGTCCGCGATCTTGTTGTGGAAGTAGGAGGCGAGGGAGTTGCAGAGGTCTTGCGAAGGGGTGATGTCGTTGTTTCCGGCGTTGGGGTTGGAGAGCTCTTTGACGATGTTGAAGAGTTCCTTGCTGTTGTGTGCGTTGTTGTCCAGTCGTTCCTTGAATGCGGTTTTCTTGGTGGTGTGGATCAGTTGGTGGTGTTTGCGGGTGGCGAGCTTGAGGGCAGTCATGTTGTCCGGTGTTGGGTCTCTGCGCCAGGTTTTCTCGAGTGCTCTGCAGTTCTTCTTGGAGCTCTTGAGTTCGTCGTTAAACCATGGGGCTTTCTTGCTGCCGGGTCTGCTCGGCTGGGTCTTCAGAGGGGCGAGGTCGTCTGCGCAGTCGCTGATCCATTTCGTGAGGTTGGTGGCCGCTTGGCTGGGGTTCGTTGTGCTGGTGGGAGGGTTCTTGCTCAGGGAAGTGGCGAGTTGATCTGCAGTGATCTTGTTCCAGCTTCTGCGGGGAGCCTGTTGCTTGTGATGGTGGAGCGTGGTCCTTCTGAAGCTGAAGTGGACGCAACTGTGGTCCGTCCAGTGGAGTCCTGTGGCGTGGCTGAAGGCGATGTCCTTGCTGGAAGAGAAGACCGGGTCGAGTGTGTGTCCGGCGTAGTGGGTGGGGGTGGTCACCAGTTGCTTGAGTCCGAGGTTGGCGAGATTGTCCAGCAGGGTGGCGGTGTTGCGGTCTTTGTTGTTCTCCAGGTGGAAGTTGAGGTCCCCGAGGAGGATGTATTCCTGCTGCGAGGCGACAGAGTTGTGCCCCCGAAAGGGTTGATTGATCGCATACTCCACATCACACACGAAGGCCACCTGGGCATCGTAAAAGCGAAAAGAAGAGTGAAACTACTGTACTGGTGGCCAGCCATGGACAACCAAGTGGAGAGATTTGTGAGAGCATGCGAGCATTGTGCCAGAGCTGACAAAACACTCATCACAATGAGACCCCCCATGGGGGAGTTCCACACCCCAACAACCCCTGGGAGGAGTTATCCGTTGACATTGTGGGCCCCATCCTGGATTCCTGGGGCACGCCCAAGCACCTCATCGTCTTAGTGGACCGATTTTCGAAGTGGCCTGAGGTCGAAATCTGTGAATCAGTGGACTCTGACACCGTCATCTCCTTCCTCACTAACATCTTCCTGAGGGAAGGCATTCCCGAAACTATCACCAGTGACAATGGACCCCAGTTTACATCGGCAAAATGGACAGTCTTTACCACCCAAAACGGTATCCAAACCAAACACACCCCTGTCTACCACCCAGCCGGCAATGGCCAGGTAGAACGCTTTAACCGCGTGATCATGGGCTCCGTCCAAGCAGCCATCAGTGCTGGAAAGAATTGGGAGACCGAAGTCAGGAGCACAGTGTGGGCGTATCGCATCACGCCCACCCTCACTGGCTACAGCCCGTTTAAAATCCTGAGAGGCAGAGAACCTTTCACCAGAGACAATACAGCCTGGATGAACATGCGACTCCAGAGCAAATGGTCCCCGGCAATCGTCCGGAGCAACATAGAGAAAGCCCAGCGCATTTACAAAGCTAACTACGACAAGAGGCATAACGTGCGTGAAGTCACGCTGGCAGAGGGCGACTGGGTCAGAGTCAAACGGGGCCACCGAGGAAAAAAGGGAGACAGCAAATTCAGTGAGCCCCTACCAGTGGTGGACCTGTATACACACTCAGCCTTGTTGAGCGACGGCAAGGTGTGGTCACAATCCAGAATGGCCAAGTGTAACAAAATCCTCGATTGGGGCATGGACAGTAACAACACCTACGCCAGCGATCATGAAGGAGAGGCCAACAGCGCCAATGAGGTGAAGCACCGATCACAGAACCAGTGAGAGAAGACATTGGTATTGCTAACATGAGTGAGACCGGTACCTCGGCAAATGCTGAGGAACAGGCAGCCAAGCGGCAAACACCGTGTCTGCCAAGCCAGGACACAGACAGTGCTGGTACCTCACAGGAGACTTCTGATACCCAAGAAAGAGGCCATGAGGAGAGTACGAGGACGGTCTGATCCAGTGGAGGAAGGGCGCAAGGGATCCAAGCACCCGTCATGCACACCCGCAAGGGCCGAACAGTGAAGCTTCCGAAACGGTTCAGTGAATTCCACTTGTGAATTCTTTTCTCTCTCTCTCTCTCTCTCTCTCGCTCTCTCTCTCTCTCTCTCCGTCTACTGCCACCCAGTTATTGTTCATGTTTTCATTATTGTTAAGGTGGAAGATGTGTAGTGTCGCGGTCTAGCCTTCCGCCATCACGTGACTCACCGCAAGGCTTTGTGGGAGTGACGTGACGCGGACGGCCATTAGATCGCGGCGCGAACAAGTAACGGACGGCTCTCCCTTTTAACGGGAATAAAGTTGAGACACCACCTACGTGTCTTGTCCTCATTCCAGGTGGGCAACTTCGAATACCACAGTCACCAGTCAGAGTAGCTGTTGTAGCCAGAAATGCTATTCATATGGAAGAACGTGAATGAATGGTGGAACAAAAGTAGGGGGGTGTAAGTGAGGCTGGGGAACAATAAGAGTGAGAGAGAGTGATTCCTCATATGTAAGGTTGAATGACGAGTCTTCATTTTCTGCTAAGTGTGTTCGAGTACCATCAAGACTTAAACCCAGTCCATTTAAGTCAGTCACTAAGGCTGATTACCCCCCAGTATGAAGGAGTAAAAGGGTCGCGTCTAAACCGGTCAGATTTTTTTATATATGGTTTGATATATGAGAAGTTACTGTGATAGATAATTGTGGTGTAGGAAGTGCATTTCTTAGGGTGTGTTCTTGCACTTGACATGTTATTTATTTTTGTATTTATGTATTTACCTCACAGTGCCTTATGTTGCTATTGTGAAAGAAGGGAGATGTTGTGGTGTTGTGCCTGCCTCGCTATATTTCACATTCTAGATCCTTGCTCTTAGGGATGTGGAATGTAGTGTGGAGGTCCTGGTAGTGGGAAATCCGTTATGTGGCAGTGGCTGCCTGAGACTGTAAGAGTGTGGCCAATAAACCTTTAAACTTCACATGAACATGTGGTGTGGTGTTATATTTAACCACACCTAGCCCGAGTTGTTTATTAAAGACAATGTACAGAAACATAAGGAATTATTGGTCTATTTGTCATCTGAGTGGATACACAGAGATCTGGTTGCTCCCTTCCCCGAAATAATCCAGCGGTCATCTCAGAGCTATAACAGCTATGTAATCTATGAGAATGCAAGTTAAACTTAAATATATTTTAATTTTAGTATACATAAAGATATTTGATCACTACTTAGGGCCTAATTACGAGTCTGGCGGTCCGAGGACCACCAGACTCATGGTGGTGCGGCGTTGGCGGTCTTGCAACTGCCACATTACAACCCTAGTGGTCGTGCCGGCCTGGGACCGGCAAGTCCACCAGGGAACCGCCATTCCCTGGTGGTTGCGTAGTGGTCAAGAGGCATCTATATGCTTGGCAGGACCGCTGCGGTCCCGCCAAGCATATTACAACTTTCATCTCCGCCACAGATTTCATGGAGGTCTTTCCTCCATGGAAACAGTGGCGGAGTTGAAAGAAAGAGGGGCCCTTGAGGCCTCACGCCTTACGGATGCACACAGGGGGCACAACATGTGTCCCCCTGTGTGCATGCATAGAAGTTCCAGCATGGCATAGACTTTCAAGTCAATGCTGTGCTGGAACTTCCTTTGACGTTTCCATTGCCGTGCCTATTTTATAGGCACTGCCGTGGGAACGCCAAAGGAATCGCCAACAAATGACAAAAAAGTAATTATATGGCAGGAGGTACTCACGCGATTTTGGTGGTGTGGCAGCGGGGTGGTCCCACCGCCGCATCCTTAAAACTCATAATAGGGCCCTAAGTCTTTTTTATCAGAATCTCAAAAAATGTAAATATGTAGCTAAAAATGATATGCTGCAGGAGCAGGTGAACTTAGAAAATGTCACGTGTAAAAATAATATTTGTAAATAATATGAATTCTTCACATTAAAGCTAGTTTTATCAGGACCTTATTTGAAATGCTAATTTTTAACCGTTTTTTTAAGGTCACTCTCTTGTATTATCTTTTCATCAGATGAAGAAGTCACATTTTGAGTACCTTTAGAAGGATCAGGGAAGATTCCGTGACTTCTGCTTTTGATGACTGATGGTTTTGGTACTTGTTGGCTTCCTGGTCCTGAATGAGACTTTGCATGGTCAACGCTTTCACTCTGTTCCTTCAGAGTGTACCATCGAGGAGTGTTGTCTAGATGTAAGGTGCTGGATAAATCAATTGAAACCTAAAACATAATAAAGGAAACACATTTTATTTTAAATAAAGACATATAAATTATCAGCGTACTAGTTATAATAACAATATTTTGTACCATTAGAAAAATAACAACTTTCCAATAAGCTCTACATGGAGCTACACAGACAACAGCATCAAGATTCATCAATATGCTGATGATGCAAAATTCTCCTTTGCTTCGACATCTAACAACGGAATCACTGCCTGCACATCCTACAGATCTTGATTTTTTTTAAAAATTTAGTTCGATGCTCACTTTAGCTGCTGTCTTGAAAGCTTTGGTGTGACCTGTCAAGTGGAGGCAGCAAAAAAGGGGGGGGTCCCAAAACACTTTTTCCACATGCAAATTCCCATAGGGAGTATAGACACGACTACAGCCCGAACTGCTGAATGGAATTACACCAAATTTGGCAGAAAGGTAGCTGCTGGTTCAGAACATGACATTTGTGTGAATTGCTGTAAATCCATGTAGTAGTTTGGGAGATATTAAAGAAAAAACTAATTTAGATATCTAGGCTCCGTGAACCCTCCTGATCTCGTGCTGAGATCTGATTGGCTACCAACACTTCAACCAGGTGTGGGCAGCCATCTTGGGACTCCACTTCAGTCGAGTACAAGAAAAAACATTTCCAAAAGGAAAGGCGGCATGGTAGGAATACTCTGACCATGTAATGTGGTCCTTGGATCCCTGTGTGACCCCGACAGAGACATTGTTGTCATTTGTCATGGGACTGGGCAGTCTCCCACGCTTGTTTACATTATAGCCCCTGGGTGGGCCAGATCCCAGGGGCATGCTGGCTTTAAAAAGAAAAAAAAGAAGGAGGGGGCGCACAGGGCACCCCTCCTTGGGCTTAATTATTCCCCATGGACCTCCACCTCCCTGAGCTTAATTTTATTAATGCAGGGGGCGCTCAACCCACCTGAGCCCTGGGGACCACCTCCTCCAAAGGGCTACACATAAATTGACTGGGGGAGGCCACGTGTACCCCCAAGCCCCAGGGACCACCACCCACCACCACCTCCCTGGAGCTAAATACAAAGAAATGGGGGGGGCTCGGAGACCTCCGAGCCCAGGGGACCATCACTTCCCCAGGCCTATAAATAGGGGGGCAATTCGGACACCCCGCCAAGGATAATCACCTCCCCTGGGCTACGTAAAATCTGAAGCAGGGGCCGCGCGGACCGTCCGCTCCTCGGAGATCACCACCTCTCCGAGGATTTCTTTTTTGTTTTAAGGGGGGAGGCCGCGGAGACCACCACCTTCCTAGGGTGGCCGTGCAAACAGAAGGAGGGGGGCTATGTGGCCCCCCTCCTGGAGCCATAAATGGCCCTGAGGACCGCCAACCCCCCAGGGCAGCTCCTACTATGTCCTGGGGACAAAGTAGGACATAGCTAATTGCTTTTGCTTGGCGGGAGCTTTGATGGCTGCCGCCAAGCAAAAGCGAACATTCCAGCTCTAGCAGGCCTCTGGAAGTGGAGGTTTCATCATTTTCCCTGCCCTCAGACATGCAGGCGAGGAAGGAGATGAAACAATTGCTCCTGCATGGAGGGAGCTGCCTTTCCAGCAGCACCCTCCATGCAGCAGCAATGCCGGCTCCTGCTGGAGGCGAGGAGCCAGCTGGGTCCGCGGAGGCCTTGAGGTTCCCCCCACGGTCCCAGGGAAAAGAACAGGAGGAGGCAAAATAAAAGTCAGAAATGAGCATAAAGAGGCAGAATAAAGGTGACAAACGAGCAGAAATAGGTAGAATAAAGGTCAGAAACTAGCAGAAAGAGGCAGAATAAAGGTCAGCAATGAGCAGAAAGAGGCAAGACAAAGGTGAGAAACGAGCTGAAAGAGGCAAAATAACGGACAGAATGATCAGAAAGAGGCACAACAAAGTTCAGAAATGAAAAGCAAGAGGCACAATATAGGTCATAAACTAGCAGCAAAATGCAGAATAAAGGTCAAGAGCGAGCAGAAAGAGGCAAAATAATGGATAGAATGATCAGAAAGAGGCAAAATCGAGGGCTGGAGCGAGGAGAGAAGAGGCAAAAAAACAAATAGAAAACAAGCGGAGGAGGCAGAAAACAGAAGGCAGCAGAGGGTAGCAGGCAAGCTGGACAGGAGGACTGCCACAAGGGGAGCTGGCACGCGGACCGGCTCCCATGCGCCCCCTACTTTTTTAACCCGGCACCCACTGACAGACCGAATATACACTGACGCACCCACTCACAGACCCACTCAGAGACTCACACACCCATTGACAGACACACTCAGATCCATTCAAGCACCCATTCACCCACTCACAGACCCACTGAGAAACTCATACACACACTCACAGGTCCACTCAGAGACCCACTCACACATTTGAGATATCAGTGATGTCACTGACCATGTCATGAGTGATGTAATATGTGAGGTCATAAGCAGTTCACTGTGGGGGCATATATTATAGCTAGCTCAGATAACTACAGCTGCTGAATTTCACTTGTTTTGTACGAGTGAAGTCTGAGCCCAACTATAACGTACCTGTAACCTTTGTTTATTTCGCTGAATATATATATATATGGTATTCAGACTAAGGGGCCGATTCCGATCTCGGCCTGTAGGGCACCGATTCGGATTCGGCTTAACCGGATCCGAGTCGGAGCCCTCATTCCCGACCGATTCGTACGTGCGTCCGGCCGAGCGAGTACGATGCGAGCGCACGCGAAATCGCCGACCGACTTGTTTGCGGGTCCGAGGCGCTCCGACCGACTCGCACGGACACGACTCGCACCGCGCAATGGAGACGTTCCCCGGCCGGGCAAGTTTGATGCGCGCCGCGAGCAGTCCGACCGACTCGCGCCGTCCGGCTCGAAAGAGCAGTCGGAGCCGCACTTCGGGGGTCCGTGTCGGACCCCCCTGTACGCCTAGCCGCGCGAGTTGCACACAGGGGGGACCCATGGGTCCCCCCTACCTGTGCATGTACGCCGCGAGTCGCTTCGAGGCGTACCCGCTGTAGGGGGCACCCTTGTTCGCCTCGCACCCATTGGGTCCATGGGAGCCCGCGTACGCGTTGTACGTGCGGCTCCCATTGACTCAATGGGAGTCCGACCGACTCGAGTGCGATTGCATGCGTGCGCATCGTACTCGTTCGGTCGGATTGCCAGAGTCCGATTCGGTCGGAAATCTCTCCGGGTCTGGCTCGGTCGGAGAGATTTCCGGCCTGAATCGGAATCGGCCCCTAAATATTGAGTTTAAAATATCGATATACAAGAATATCGGGTCTGAAATATCGTGACATGGAAATATCGATGTCAGGAATATCAATGTCAAGAATATCGAATTGAAGGTAAGTAATATTGATTTTTAAATTATCGAAGTTATTAATATCGTTTGCAAAAATATACTTGTTTAAAATATCATTTTTTAAATTATTATGTACTTTAGTTTATATTTTGAATGTATATGATGTAATCTTTTGTATAATTATTGTTTATGTTTTTTTTATATATTTAAGTTTTTAGTAATTATTATATTTTATTTAATTTTGTGTTGTTTAGTTCCATAGCGGGTTGTGGGATTTATAGGGGTATAGAATGGTAAGTAATGTAATTATAATTGATTAGTAGTTCATTGTTGATTAATATAAATTAACTAATTGAAAATTAAATAAATTAATTGTGTATTTTTGTGGGGGTGCAGGTTGTGGAGTTATAGGGGTAAAGGGTGGGATGTAATTATTTTTAATTCATTAATAATGTTTTGCAAATTATTATTAATTAATTATGTTAATTATTTAATTTATTTTTTCTGGTTGTGGGTTTTAGGGTTATAGGGTTAAAGGGTGGGAAGTAATTTATTTGTAATTAATTAATACATATTTACCAATTAAAATTAATTAATTGATTACTAATTATGTTTAATTTGTTTATTTACAATTTTTAGTTATGGGTTGTGGGGTTATAGGGGCAAAAGTTGGGGAGTAAATTATTTTAATTAATTAAAAATTAATTTTGAAATTCGATAAACTATTTAATTGACAATTAATTGTTTTAATTGTGTAAATATTTTTCTTAGCTTGATTTCTGATTTGAGTTATGTGGTTTAAAGGGGTAGAGGGTGGGAAGTTATTTTATTTTAATGAATTTATATTCAGTTTTTAATTATATCTATTTAATTGATAATTCATTATGTCAATTGTGTTATTAAATTATTTGTTCTACATTGTATATGTGGGCTGTGGGTTTTAAAAGGGTATGGGTGGGAAGTAATTTAATTTGAAATAATTAATAATTATTTTTTAATTATTCATTAAAAAGTTGATAATTAATTATGTTAATTGTGTAAATAATTTTTGATAACTTTTATGAGTATGTTGTGTGTTTTGTGGGGGCATATTGTGGGAAGTACATTAATGAAAATTAATTAATAATTATTATGTAATTAATGATAATTGGTTTGTTGTTAAATATGTATATTAATAGTGTAAATATTTGTTTTTAAAAAGATACTTTTTTGGTGCAGGTTGAAAGTTTTGGGAAGTTATACGGTGGTAAGTAAGTAAATTAAATTTATGTACTATTTATTTTTTTGTTAAAAAATATTTTTTAAATAAAAAGGTTTATTTGAATGGAAATTATTTTTGAATTTTATTTTAAATAATATTTGTAGGTATTTGTGTTCTGTATTTAACATTGTAATATGTTTTGTTTTATTATTTTTTTCATTAAATAAATTCGAATCTTTTTAAATTATATACATTTTTTTATGTAATTTATTTTTAAAGTAATTTTATTTTGTTTAAGATATATATTGTTGTTTGTACTAATTCCAGTGGGAATAGTAAATTTCACTGCTCCACAATCCAACACTTTCCCTACTGTTGTACTGACTGGAGTAGGAATAGTAAATTTTACCCCTCCACTATACAACACGTTCCCTACTGTTGTACTGACTGGAGTGGGAAAAGTAAATTTTACCCCTCCACTATCCTACACTTTCCCTACTGTTGCACTTATTGGAGGGGGCATTGTAAATTTTACTCCTCTGCAATCCAATACTTTCCCTACTGTTGTACCTGCTGGAGTAGTAAATTTTGCCCCTTCGCTATCCAACACTTTCCCCACTGCTGTACTGAATGGAGTGGGAATAGTAAATTTTACCCCTCTGCTATCCAACACTTTCCCTACAGTTGTATTGACTGGAATGGGAATAGTAAATGTGTCCCCTCTGCAATCCTACACTTACACAACTGTTGCACATATTGGAGTGGGAAAAGTAAATTTTACCCCACCGCTATCCAACACTTTCCCTACAGTTGTATTGACTGGAATGGGAATAGTAAATTTGTCCCCTCTGCAATCCTACACTTACACAACTGTTGCACATATTGGAGTGGGAATAGTAAATCTCACCCCTCCGCAATCCAACACTTTCCATACTGTTGAATTTGCTGGAGTGGGAATATTAAATGTATCCCTCTGCTATCCAATACTTTCTCTATTGTTGCAGTGGCTGGAGTGGGAATAGTAAATTTAACTCCTCTGCAATCCAATACTTTACCTACTGTTGTAGTGGTTGGAGTGGGAATAGTAAAGTTGATCCCTCCACTATCCAGCTCTTTCCCTACTGTTGTACTTAGTGGAGTGGGAATAGTAAATGTTACTGTTCCGCAATTCAACACTTTTCCAACTGTTTTGATTGAAGTGAGAGTAGTAAATTTTACCCTTTTGTATTGCAACAGTTTTCTTTGTGTTGTAGTGGCTCAAATGGTTATAGTAGAAAAAAACTATCTGTAATTAAATATTTTTAGCACTATTGCATTTATTGGAGGGAGATTTGTAAATTTTAGCAAGTTTTTTAATTTTTGCGTTGTGTGGAATGGGAATTGTAACTTTTTAAATGTATTTATTATAATAGTTTACATAGTTTTAAGTAAATTGTAGTGTGATTAGTATATGTATAAAATGTTATATTTTATTTGTTATTATCATCATTTATATTATTGTCTTTTTGTTTATTTAAAATTATAATTTTTTTAATTATTGATGTTTTTCATGTGTGGAATATTGTTTACTAAATTTTAAGCATTTTAAGTTTCGTTTTTTAATTTAATTAGAACGGTTTGTGTTTAATTTTTTTAAATTATACGTGTATATATATATATATATATATATATATATATATATACATATATATATTACATTATTTAACAATGTTGTAATTATATTATAAATTAAAATTAATAGTTTAAAATTAGTTTTTAAGTAGATATACTAAAATATATACATTAATTATTATATATGTGTGTTTAACTTCTGGAATAAAAATAATAAAAATTTGGCTAATCGGGCAGTCAACTTGGAATTGAGGATTTTGTGCTTTTTTAATTAGAAACACAACCATTCTAAAATAATTGGAAATGTTTCATTATTTTTTTTTCATTAGGTACACTAAAACATAGCAACTTCCGTTTAAATAAGTATAAATAGAGAAAAATTAGTGCAGGAAACAGATGATGTGTGTCATTTGATAACAAGGTAGGGTGAGAACAGTGTTCAAAGCACTGTGAGGATACTTTTCTATTGTTGCTTTTTCCCCATTTACATTACTAACACCTAAAACTACATCCTTCGCAAACTTTCAATGCCACTAATCAGAGGTGTAGCTTCAACTGTGTTCATTCTCCAGTTAAAATGAATCAACAAGAAATTCTTTTCTAAGTGGTTAGCTGCAAAGCTTCACTGAATCAATCAGATGGACAAGTCTTTAATTTGGCTGTAAGGCATTGGGGTATTAGATGAGTTGGGCAAGTACCCAGCTCAAATAATATTAGCCACACTTCTTGTCAGGGTGAACCATTAAAATAACTAAATTAACTCGGGCTAAACCCCCTGGTAGCTAGGGTACATAGCAAGCAGACCTAACTCCAAAATGGCAAAATTCCAACAAGAAGAAACTGAATTATGAATTTTTAAAGTTTAAGGTTCAAAGTAGTACCAAAAATCATTAAGCTACAACTGTGGTCATCTGATTGCGCTTGGCTGAGACAAGGGCAAGGTTTAAAGCTGACTGCAGGGGAACATGGGTCATATCCAGGGACAAGGTTTGTCCCAATGAAAAGTTTTAGCTTAGGACTTGTCTCTGGAATGGAATCAAAAATCCTGAAAGGGCCATGGCAGGAGACTGTGCGCAAAGAGAGCTCGACGTCATCGGACAGCCACTGGACGAGGCCTCTGTGAAGCTATGGACATATGGCTGTATGGAATTGTGGGTACTCGTTGAGTTGGGTGAGTACCCACTTCAAATAATAACCACACCTTTTGTTAGGGTGAACCACCAAAATCGCTAAATTAACCTGAGCTCAACTCCCTGGTAGCTATGGTGCAGAGCAGGCAGGCTTAACTTAGAGGTAATGTGTAAAGTATTTATGCAGTACTCCTACAGCAATAAAGTCAGAGCATAAGAGAAGAAAAATAGCAAAGCAATTTACACCAATATAAGAAATATTAATAAATAAAACAACACCAAAACAACAAAAATCCAATTTGTAGAAGCTGAGTTATGAATTTGTAAAGTTTAGAGTTCAAAGTAGTGCCAAACATCATTATGCTCGTGCTGTGGTCATCTAGTTGCGCATGACTGAGATAAGGGTAAGGTTTAAAGCTGGCAACGAGGGAGCATAGGTCAGATCCATGGACCAGGTTCATCCAGCGGAAAGGTTTTACCTTTTAGTCTCTGGAATGGTAGTCAAAAGTCCTCAGTGGGGCAAGGCAGCAGGCTGTGAGTGAAGAGGGCTCCACGTCATCTGTTAGCCACTGGAAGAGGTCTCGGTGAAGCCATGGACTTTTGAGCTGTAAGGCTCAGAACAGAAGAAATTTGAATTACGTGCGCAGAGAAGTACCTTTTTAATTGTTCACATTCTTCCAGAAGGGCAAGACTGTAGGCCATAGCCAAAGAGGGCTCCACAAGGCTGAATGCGATCTCCACTAAGTTCAGCTGAATCAGATTTGTTGCTGCGGAGAAGAATTTAGCGGGAGTAACCTGAACCTCTGGCCCTCTGATCTTCATTGGATTGGCTTGACAGGTTGGTCCAGATCTCACACCAGTTTTCAGAGCAAAACATTGGTTTCAGGATTTGTTAGGAGTAATATACTTTGACATCAATCAAGGGTCCAGGACCTTGGAGACAGCACTTGGGGGTGAAGACTGACTCAAGAGAGGCCACGGGCAGAGTCCAGGTGAGGTCCAGGTGGAACTAGTCAGCTGAGAATGCAGAAAAAGGCCTCTTTACGTTTGTTGTGTCCCTGTAGCCCAAAGAGGAGGTCAGCCTTACAGTGCTTGCAGTCCACTTCTTTGTCCTGGGTACAGGAGGGAAAGCAGGCACAGTATTCAGGGCTCTTCTTGGGTCACAAACAGCAGGTTTAGTCATCGTCTGTTCTTTCACAGGTCTGAAGTGATATGAGAAGGGTACCACATTAATGCCTGATACCAGCCTTTCGGTGAGGTAAAATCCTGACCACTCCCCAACCAATGGGTTAAAAATTGTGCAGGGGTGTACTTTTGCAGCCCTTCCTGTTTCTTTATCTGCGAACAAAGCCAAAGTGCCCTCTCTGCCAAAATCCAACATGGCAGAACCTTTATTTCCCTGTACAGTGCTCCTGTTCCCACTGCAGAGGAGTAGCCAGATAAATGAGCAACCCCTTCTCTGTGGCCACTCAAAACTGGTTATAGAGGCAGCTCCTCTTCCACTGGGCAGGGTGCCTGACTGGCTATAGGGACAACAGAAGGGTCAGGCAAAGGTGTTAGAACATCTGCCTGTGAGAGTGAAGGGCCATTTGAAGTTAATTAAGTTCCTGGCCACAGCCCAGATGGTCAGCCTGCTAAAGAAACAAAATGCCTCCCTACACACAAGGCCTTTGTCTCAGCTATGGGAACAAGTTAACACCTCATTAAGGAGGCTATTAAGTGCCAGGTTGACAGTTGGAGGCTCATACATTCTAGAGGCTTTAGACAGGTGCCAGGCAATTTTGTTTTAAAATTACAAATTCTAAAATATTTGATCCAAAACCAACATTTCCAGTGAATTGGGTTTGTAACAAATATTCTAAAAAGTCCAAGAATGAACTCTGTAGCTGTTTCCTAAGTGAAGATAGCAATACTATATTTAATATTGTATTCCAAGGCTTTTCTATAGAACAGGTAATCCTGCTTCAGTGAAAGATTTTGTTTTTGACTTTTCACTGTAAGGACATGTTTAACTTTAAACTATTAATGTCCTTCTCTTAATGTTAATGTCCTTCTCTTCAATACCCTGGCTTAATGGGCAGTAAGGCCTACTTCGGGGTGACTTTATAATATGTAAAAGGTGAGTTTAGGCCTGTCAAAAAGTGTTTAACAGTTCAAAGTTGCAATTTAGACTTGCTCAGCCAAGCTACTTGTGGCAGGCCTTCAGTCTTGTTTACACTAACACTATAGTGGATGGCACAATGAGTGCTGCAGTCCACTGGTAACCTATACATTTATGGGTACACTTTAGGTACGATATAGTATGGAATCATAGGTACGTTAAATGTGCCAATCAGGGGTATGCCAATTTCATCACATTGAAGGGAGAGCACAGGCCTTTTACCACTGATTAGCAAAGTGCACAATTCTACAGCCAGCAAAACAGTAAAGGGAAACAAAATCTGAATGTACACTACACAAAAGATGGTGATTTCCAACATAAGCCAAATGCAAGCCCGGGCAGGAATCAAACAAGATGTTTGTGTGTTTTGAGACCAAAGGAAAACATGCAGTGTGGATTTCAGAGTTGATTGAGGGCTGATGTTCCTTGGGTTACTGTTAAGGAGTTGTGATGTGGCTACCATCACCTCCACCTATATTTCCATGTTGCTAGTGATCAGAGCCTCCATGTACTGAAAGCATTGCTTGCATGTCCTACTCACCACTTTACGGCGTATAAACTATCAGGGCTGCCATATTGAGCCTGCTGGCTGTGTCGAGGCTCCAGTTGTTTACACCCCCTGAGGGCTAGTCCCCCCCATCTTCTGTCTCTTCCAGGAGGTTACATATGTTTGTTTCAAAGAAATGGAAGTTGAAGGGTATTCTTGTGTCACCTTCAATCAGGCTGTGCCACCACCACCCTCCAAATTCCTGTCCACATTTAGGGGCCGATTACGATGCTGTTAGGAAAGCATTCCCACTGAATCGGGTTAGGAATGCTTTCCGAATGATTCGTATTTGGGGATCCTACCGACCGATTACAATGTGTCCAGATGCTTACAGACTTGGTTCGGTCGGACTCGCATTGACTTCAATGGGGGCCTGTATCCCGAAGAAGAACACAGGCTCCCATTGGAAAAAGGGGTGGGTGGGGAAAACCTTGCACCCTGTGGCGGGCACCCCATGGTGCCTGCCACATTGTGCATGGCTGGGAAGAGGGGTCCATTGGGTACACCCACAGTCCACATTCGGTCGCCTCCGGACAAAGAGGTGCCCACAACGGGCCCCCAAAGACCGATTCCAAAAGCTGTTTCGTCTCGGTCAAACCAAGTCTGAATCAGTCATTGTACTCGCTCATTCGGAAACCATCTCCATTGGGCTGTACGATTCGGCTCCGAATGACTCGGGCTGCCTGAATCCCATTTGGAACCGATTCAGACAGCCCAGACGGCTTCCTTTCATCGTACTCGGTCGTCCGGAAAGGTGATCGATTCGGTAGGAAACAAGGGTTCCGAATCGGATTCAACTATACCGAATCCCATCCGGAGCCCTTCCTAACAACATCGTAATCGGCCCCTTAGACGTTGGTAAAATCATATATAATAGGATCACTGGAAAAAGAAAATGACACAAATTAGTTTTGATTTTTTATCGAGAAATGTGCAAAGAAGGCCATATATATATTGTTTTCACTGAAAAGAACAAAGGTTAAAGTGACGCTATATTTAGTCATTGTAATTGTATCTTACTTTACAATAACAAAAATTAGAAATTGACTGAAATAAACCAAAGGTTAAAAGTACATTTTAGTTAGATGAAAATTTCAGGGACAACATAGCATTTTAATCTAAAGGAAATACTGAAATTCACTAGTTATAGTTATCTCTAGTAACTATAACTCATGCCCTGAATTAACTGACTCGCTCCCCGCCATGCACAGTCTTTTAATCAATTATGTCATTTCAGGTGTTGCAGTGATGTTATTAGTGATGTCTTAGATCATGTCATGAGTGATGTAATATGTGGGGAAATTAGCAGTGCATAGTGATGGCACAAATTATAGTTACTTTAGGGCAAAGAGGCATAGTTACCAGCGATAACTATAAGTGGTGAATTTCAGTGTTTTTTGTTTTTGTTTAAAATGTTACATTGTCACTAAACATTTCACCTAACCATAACATTACTTTAACCTTTGGTTTTTTCAATGGATTTCAAAGGTTCTTTTAATGTAAAGTAAGATATTATTAAAATTCCAAACTATAACATTACTTTAACATCTGTTTTTGTAGTGAATTTCAACATTTTTATATTTTTTTACTATATGTAAAGCCAACCTCCCCTCATGCACAGACTTTGGTCATGCGCAGCATAAGGTTGGCTGCCGAGCCTGGCTCCAGGCCAGGCCCTGCATCTAACCCCAGTAGGCAGGCAAGCCCCTGCTGTTGGGCTGACCAAAGGGCTTGGCCTGTGGCCAGGCCCTGCATTCCACCCCCAGGAGCAGCCAACACCCAATCATGCATCGCCTTCAGCTGTGCATGGCGTAGGGTTAGCCGCAGGTACTGGCCTGTGACCAGGCCTTACGTCCATCTCCTGTGGGCAGCTAACCCCTATCATCTTAGTCTGAAAATCACCACTATTTTTAATTGTTAGACCTGGCATCCTTGGTGTGGTTTCCCCTGACTTTTTGCTTCCTGACCTCCTGTTTAGCTGACTTCATTTTTGCTGGCTTTAGGATTCTGGGCACTTTACCACTGCTAACAAGTGCTAAGTGCATATGCTCTGTACTCTAAACATGGTAACATTGGCTTATCCATAATTGTCATATTTAATTTGCTTGTAAGTCCCTAGTAAGCTGCATTATATGTGCCCAGGGCCGGTAAATTCAATGCTATTAGTGGGCCTGCAGCATTGATTGTGCCACCAACTCTGTAACCCATTGAACACGGCTCAGGTCTGCATTTGCAGAGCATGTGTCTGCAGTTTTAAACTGACATTTCAACCTGGCAAGTTAATCTACTTGCCAGGCCCAATCCTTCCCTTTTATGACATGTAAGTCACCCCTAAGGTAGGCCCGATGTAGCCCCATGGACAGGGTGCTGTGTATTTAAAAGGTAGGACATGGACCTTTGAGTTATATATGTCCTGGTAGTGAAAAACGGTTACATTTATTTTTCACTACTGAAAGGCCTATCTTTCCCATAGGTTAAGATGGGGATTGCCTTGAAAAATCTTTTTTTAAGTGTAATATCCCATTAGGAGCAAATACCCCTGACATCCCCAATTCAGTTCAATTATGGGTCCTAAGGAGACTGCCAAGAAGAAGAGCTGTGCTGGCTGGAGAAAATGCCACTTTGCTACATGCTTTGATGTATTGGTCTGCTATCTGCTGATTGCTGTGCTGCAAGGAGCGACTGCCACTTTACAACTTGCTGTGTTGTGTTGGTCTGCTGCCTGTTTCCTCTGGCAGTGAGAGAGGATTGAAACCGCCCTCTACAAACTTTTTCCTACCCAATGACTCCAAGGGCTTATTGGCTTGTCCCCTGTTGTTGTAGTCTCAGGGCCATCAAAGATTTTGGGGCATATTAGCAAGACCCACGTTAAAATTATCGCCGTTTTAGCGGCAGGAAACTGCCGCTAAAACGGCGATAATGGGCTTGCTAATATGCGTTATGGTATTCCAATAGAAGCCCAGGTTAGATGTCCTGCACATCTAACCTGGGCTTCTATTGGAATTCTATAACGCATATTAGCAAGCCCATTATCGCCGTTTTAGCGGCAGTTTCCTGCCGCTAAAACGGCGATAATTTTAACGTGGGTCTTGCTAATATGCCCCTTTGTTTTCACCAGATCAAGTGCTACGCGCTGCAAATTTTCAGCGTTGACTGTTTGATCTTCAATCACAAACTCCAATGATCTGCGCTCTGCACCGATCATAATCGCCCGCTCTGTATGTGAGTCGATGCCGCAGCACCAAGAAAAGCCTTTGTGTGGAGATCTAAGTGTCGCCTTGACAACCAGAGATTCCCTCCACGACGTAGCACCAGTCGAAGCTTCGCTCAGGAGGGTGGGGCCAGCTGTGAGTGAGTTCGCTGCATCGGGACATTTTGATTTCACTAGGGCCACCGGGATTGTCTGCCTTCATCCCGCTAGCCCGGCCGACTGTTGAGAGAACGCCTCCCAGCTCAGGGAGCTTGACGTGTGACCAGCCCAGAACCAGGAGACCAACACTTAATTAAGTCCAGCCGGAGCTTAGGTTCTGCGGGGTGATGCGGTCCTGGCTGTCGATCGGTGTATCATGGATGGCCAGGAAGGCCTCTGGAACACTGTGTCACTCTTTGTGCAACAGTCCACTAACTCCCAGGACTGTCAGAGCCCTGCTTGCCTGCTCCCTCACTGGGACAGTCCTGTTTCCTTTACCCTGATGGAGACAGTTGTACTTGGACTAAAATTACTGTAATGACCCTAAAAGAAGCGCATGTGTTCTAAAGCACTATAATTGCATACCTGCTTTAGTTAAGTATAACTTGAGAAGTATTGATTGGATTTTTGTTGTTTGGTCTTATTTTAACCAGATAAAGATACTTTATTTTTCTACACTAGTGTGAAGTCTTTTTGTGGTGTTGTCACCGTGTTTCTGTAATCATTGTGTAGCACAAATACTTTACACATTGCCTCTTGAGATAAGCCTGACTGCTCTGTGCCAAGCTACCAGAGGGTGACCACAGGTTATCTTTATTGTGTCTAGCTCACCCTGACTAGAGTGGTGGGTTCTTCCTGGCTTGGGTGTATACCTTAGCCAACCAGAAACCCCACTTCTAACATTGGAGATCAGCGGTGAGGATAGGACTTATGTTTGTGCAGTACCCTACAGGAATTTGGTGTTCACTACTATCCATCTCTAGACCAATTATTATTATTATTTTTTTTAATATATTGCTTGTAAAGCGCACGTACACCAGATTGGTTTCATGGCGCTACTCTAAGAGATGCCATAGTCCTGGACGTTACTCATATGCCTGTCTAAATAGCCATGTTTTTAAAAGTCTCCTGAAGCTCATGAGATACGTGCAGGATCTAAATTCTAAGGGCAAGGAATTCCAGTATCTGGTGCCTAGTACGGCGAACCTTGTTCCGCCGAGACACTTCAACTTGAAAGACGGAGTGGCCAGAAGATGCAAGTGGGCGGATCGCAGATTGCGAGTGGGAGTGTATCTTTCAATCATACTGTCATCAAACTTGGGACTCTTGCCGTTCAGGGATTTAAAGATGATACATCCCACCTTGAAGGCGCATCTCTGAGTTATAGGGAGCCAGTGCAACTTCCTCATAAGAGGGGTGACATGTTGACGCCTATTTTCCTGTAGGATCAGTCTTGCTGCCTGATTCTGTACCAATTGGAGTCGGTGAACAAGATTAGCTGGGATGCCGAAATATAGAGAGTTGGCATAATCTATATGCGATATCACCATAGCTAAAACCGCCTGTATTTTAGCTTCCTGTGTAAGGAACCTACTGATTTTCCTTATGTTTCTCAACTGGAAAAAACACGTTGAGATCACAGAGCCGATTTGAGTCTTCATTGTGAGGTCGCTGTTAATAATAACCCCCAGTGTTTTGGCAGAAACCGAGGGGGTGGGGGGCTGTCCCAGCTCCTTAGGCCAAAAGAGGGGACTCCAGGGATTCAGAGAGCCCCCTGTTAAAATCACCTCCGTCTTATGTGGATTTAGCTTCAGGTGATTGCTGTTCATCCAGTCACGGATGAACAGCATCGTAGTCTGAAATTTGTTGATGGATTCTGGGGCGTTACTAATAGAAAACACAAGTTGGAAATCATCCGCATAATTGAAGGTGCGGACTTTCTTTTCTTTAAGAGCATAGATCAGAGGAAGGAGGTATAAATTAAATAGGTGAGGGGAAAGTGAAGAGCCCTGTGGCACACCACAAGTAGTATTCATCTTGGGGGTTGTGAACTGACCTAACCGGACTGCTTGAGATCGGTTGCCCAGAAAGGAACAAATCCATTCAAGAGCTGAGCCTTGGATTCCCGCGCCCTCGACACGGTCGGCCAGTATGTTATGGTCGACCGTGTCGAGCGCTGCAGAGAGATCCAGTAGCACCAGGGCCTGCGGAGAGCCCCTATCAGCCTCCCCCCGCAGGGTGTCCAGTACTGTTAGTATAACTGACTCTGTGGAATGGGCTGGCCGGAACCCTGCTTGGTGGGGGTCCAAATATTCGGACTGTTCCAAAAAGGTAGATAAACACCTGGCAACATAGGCTTCAAGTACCTTGGCCAGGTAGGGCAGCAGGGAGATAGGACGGTAGTTGGTCAAGATTTTAGGATCTGCCCCTGACTTTTTCAGGAGGGGATGACAATAGCCTCTTTGAAGGTGTCAGGGACACAGCCCTGGGACAGTGATTCATTCAAAAGAGACATAGCTGGGCCAGGCAGAGCGGAAAAGACCTCTCTTAAGACCCAGGGAGGACAGCAGTCTCTAGGAGAACCCGATTTTACTTTTGTCAACAGGTCCAAGAATGTATTGTGACTTATTGCTGGAATGTGATCCAAGGAACATGGATTCGTAGATGCCATCAAGCGTTCTGGGCTCAGGCATATGGGAATACTGGACTTAATGACTTTAATTTTATAAATGAAAAAATTATTTAGGGAGTCACATAATGACTGAGAAGGCGTAGGTTTTAGTGTCACTCTATCGGGGTTGGATAGTTCATTGACTATCGAAAAAATGTCTTTAGACTGGTTTGTGGAAGTTGTAATCTTAGAGGAGAAGTATGCAGTTTTTGTGGTCTGGATCGTTTTTTTATAATTTCTTAATGCGACCAGATAAGTCTCTTTATCATCAAGTGAATATTTACTTCTCCACTTCCTTTCGGTTTGTCGCAGGGTTAATTTTAAGGTCTTTAAATCAGAGGAAAACCATCTCTGGGCCTTGTGACGTCGGGTTCGATATACTCTTTTAAGAGGGGCATGTTTGTTGCTAGCTGTAAGCAGCCAAGTAGATAAATCTTTCTCACTATGATTGATAGAAGATTGGGACTGCGGGACTGTATTAGTCAGTGTCTCAATAAATTGATTTTTGTTGTTAGTGTTCCAGCTCCTGGCTGATCTACCATCGAGAGTAGGGGTTTTAGTCTTAGTGAGATTATTAATAGTGAATTTGATCAGATGATGGTCGGACCATGTGCAGGGAATAACCACCGGATTAGTCATAGCCAAATTGGCTGACCATACCTGGTCGAGTGTGTGACCTTTAATATGTGTGGCAACAGACACATGTTGGTTAAGATTGAGCCCTATGAGTAAATCTGTGAGCTCGATGGATTGGGGACCGCCAGATGTTTCATTGGCCCAATATTTAAAATCACCAATCAGCAAAATTTTTGCGTGGCTTGTTATTAGATGGGCTAGCTGTTCACCCAAGATTTGTGGAAACTGTGGCATATTCTGAGGTGGCCTGTAAAGTAGAACACAGACCATCGGGGCAGAATCTGATTCAAGCTTGATCACCAGGTTATCTACTGATGGTAGGTCGAGAGAAGTCAGTACCGTAAATTTAAGGTCATGATGTATTATGGCTGCTATTCCGCCTCCCACCCTCCCCTGTGGATGGTTAGCTTGTAGAATATAGAAGTCACTGGGTAGTGCTGCTAAAATATCGGGGGAGGAGTCCTGAGATAACCAGGTTTCTGTTAACAACAGAATGTCCGGTTGTTCAGACCCTAGTAAAAGGTGTATGTCCAGTTGGTGTTTTACCATTGAGCGAGTGTTGAGATAAAGGGCTGTTAGAGACTGGCTTTTATTTCTATCCTGGGTCTGAATATGGCTCAAAGGGTGGCTAGTGTGTATGAATTCGGGGAAGGATGATCTGACTTTTATTATCCTGTTCTTAACCAAGACAGTATGTGTGAAAGGATTCAATGCCAGATCATTCAAGTTGAGTTTGAGTTTTAGATTTATAAAGCGCCTGGTTACACCAACTGGTGTGTCCCCGCTATATCCTTCAACTGACACTTCCAAGAATCATTTATCTGCAGTTTGAATATGGCTCTTATCTACTGTGTAAAAAGCCATGTTTTTAATTTTTTGCGAAAGACTTTCTGTGATTGTTCCTCCCGAAGGAACATGGGAAGCTCATTCCAGCTCTTGGCTGCCAGATAGCTATAAGAGCGTGCACCCATGCGTGCTCTCTTTATCCTTGGGACTTTGACCTGATGTGTCCCAGTAGATCTTAACTGGCGTTCCGTCACATATGGTAGGAGTAGGTTGTGCAGATATGTAGGGCCTTTTTTCTGCAAAATACAATGACCAAAACATAGTGCCTTGAACATGATCCGCTTCTGAACAGGCAACCAGTGCAGTGTTTCCAATGCATTCTTAGAAGGTGCCCTTCTTGGCAGGTTCAGAGCCAGACGGGCAGCTGCATTCTGGATGGATTGCAGTTTCTGAAGACCCTTTTTAGTTGCACCCAAGAGCAGCACATTCCCGTAATCCAGTCTTGTCGTGACCAGAGCATGGATCAAGGTTTTTCTGGCAGAGATAGGAAGAATGTCCAGGGTTTTCCTGAGGATCTTCAGGATTCCTAAACATTTCCCTCTCGTTCTTTTGATCTGGGCATCACAGGATAGTTTAGAGTCCATCCATACTCCCAGATTTTTCACCTCAGTCTTCGGAGACGGAGCAGGTCCCAACATAGTTGGCCACCAAGCCGGCGACCATATAGAGGGAGAATTTCCTACTATTAATACCTCTGTCTTACTGCCATTTAGACTTAGGCAGTTATCAGACATCCACCCTGCCAGGTCTTTCAGGCAGTCTGCAAAACTGTTAGCTGCTTGAGGTGAATTGGGAGCCAAAGTGACCACTAGCTGAGTGTCATCTGCGTACGACACAATTGAAACTCCATGTTTTTCTACAATATCGGCCAGGGGTGCGACATATAGATTGAAGAGAGTTGGGCTCAAAATTGAGCCCTGTGGCACCCCATGTGCCAAGGTAATGGGTTTGGATCTGTACGCAGATTGTATCACTTGAAAGCTACGATCCTGTAGATAGGATACCATCCAGTCCATTGCAGCCCCACCACACCCCCTCTTCTGAGACGGTGTATGAGCAGCTTATGTGACACCGTATCGAAAGCCGCGCTCAAGTCTAATAAGACCAGCGCAGTTGTCAACCCTTCATCCACTCTCTTCCGTATCGTCTCAGTCGCAAAGAGCAGAGCTGTCTCTGTTGAGTAAGTTGGTCTAAAACCCGATTGGGTGGGATGTAGTAAGTTATTTTTCTTTATGTGCCCCTCAAGGTGTATATTAACCACTTTTTCCGCAATTTTGGAAAAATATGGTAGTAATGACACCGGTCGCAGATTTGTTAATAAATTCCCCTCCACTGTAGGTTTTTTCTTCAGTGGGCGCACCATTGCTCGCTTCCACCTATCAGGTAGCTGACCTTCCTGAAAGGAGGTGTCCAGCAGTTGTTGGATATAGGGCAATATCACCCCTAGTCCTACACCAATCACTTTAGGACTAGCTGGATCATTTGGGGAACCTGATTTTATGCTTTGTACTATCTTTTTCAAATCTTCTAGAGGGGGAATCAAAAATTGTCGAATATTATTTTTACCCCAATCCTGTATTTGTTCCTTATGTTGCATGCAGCCATTCCGAGCATCCTCAGAAAAAGTATCGTAAATTTTAGATACTTTCTCAGCAAAGAACTCTGCAATCTCATTACATGACTCTTCCGAACCAGACGTTGGAGTTGTTGTTCTATCTAATGAGGATAACTCTTTAAATATGCTAAATAGTTCCCTTGATGAGCTTTCCGCTGTCTCAATTCTTTCTGAATAGTAGGCCACACGAGTTTTCTTTATAAGTGAGTAATATTGTCTAAGCTTAACTCTATATGCCACTTTCTCTGAGTCCAAAAAACCGGCCCTCCATTTTCGCTCCTGCCTTTTACATGCCTTCCTAGCCAGCCGTAGAGCTTCGTTAAACCACGGCGCGCTCTTTGTTTGCCTTTGTGGAGTGCTATTGGTCCATGGTGCCGCCACATCTAATACGTCCATAATCCATTTATCTACTCCTTGGCTTGATTCGTTAATGTTACTGCCTAGGATAGGATTATTTGCTAGTAGGGCCTGGGTAAAATTGCTCTCGTTAAACTTTGCCCATTTCCTACGTCTGTTATTAGGTGGTAGATCTCTTTTTGTAGGTGGCCTTAATTGTGGGATGTGGAACGTCACCAGATAGTGGTCAGACCATGGAACCGCTATTGGATGTTTAACTGATAGCTCTCTTCGAGTGGAGCAATTTCAGTTCAGATGAGGAATAAGTAGTTTTTTGGGCATAGTAACCTGCCCCTTGCCCCGTACGTCCGTGGACGGGCACAGACGGGCTTGCCTTTGGCGCCCCACCGGCGCGCCACCGGCGCGCCCGCTGCTACCGGCATTAATATCCATAGTCAGCCTTAGCTCCTCCCCCTCCTCTGTGATTGGCGCCCCGAGTGGGCGTAGCACCAGGAAGTAATCAGGGCTGATAGCGATATTCGTGTGACTAGGTAAGTTTCCTCAATTCAAATTCAATTTTACACAAGTATATCAAACAATGCAATAAAAGGTTCTAAAACAGTTTTAAAATTACTAGCAGTCCGCTGGGCAGCGGCACCTTTCTCAATTCAAATCAATTGTCTCTGATCCCCATTAGCAGTTTCTCTACTCCCTTCAATCTGCATTTTTAATTTTTCAATTCTTCCTGATTGGCATTTAAGTTTTTACTCTAAATTATATCTCTGATTGGTGGTTCTGCATTTGAGCCTGCAAGAATGTAGTTTGAGCTGGCCAATCTTGAGGGTTACACTCAAAGACTTCTGCAAGGAATTTGAGCTTCCTGAAAAGAGTACCACCAGGAAGGTGGAGCTGCAAATCGCACTGAGAGCCGTTTCAGAAGCCCATGCTGCATTAAATGAGACCCCAGAGGAGGGTGACGCTGAGAAGGAGCTGGATGTGGAGGATGACTTGCACCGGGGTCTGACAGGAGGCCTTGGGCTGCTATCTGTGGGGGAGGAATGCAACTTACTCCCAGGTATCAGGGCCCTTTCCAGGGCAGGGAGCAGGGTGTCATCCAAAGGCCAGTCCCATGGAGCTGGAGGAGAGCCAAAAGAGATTGGATATTGAGAAGAAAAATATGTTGTTGGCTCAGGAATTGAGCCTGAGAGAGCTCGACATCAAAGCCAGACAGGTGGACTCCAGCAGTGAAGGTGGCAGCAATTTTTCCATGCCCTCTCAGAGGAGGGTCCACACACCCTAAGCTCTGGTGTTTGATTTTGTGGGGAGGGACACTCCACTGGCCCAATAAGGGAGTAATAGGATGAGATACCCCCCATGAAGGAGGCCCTAATCAGAAGGTTTGGCCTGACCCCAGAGAAATTAGTCAAAAGATTTCCCAACCGACCTAGGTGGATTGTGTAGATTCTTTCTGCAATGGTTGGTTGGGTGAAGGGCAGTGAAGTGAAAGATTGTAATGGACTGTATAATTTGTTTGCAACAGAGCATTTGCTTAGTCTTTGTTTTCCAGATCTGCCCCAGCACCTTGTTGATAGTATATCACTGACCCCAGAGTGCTTGCTAAGGAGGTGGACCACTGGGTCATCACCAGGGCCCACAAGGAGGTATCTGGGGGGCTAACACAAGGGTGAACACTGTCCCCAACAGAAGAAAGGGGGGACAAAAAGAGCAAGGAGTTCTCTAAAGGGCCCCAAAATAGTTCTGAGGGTCAGGATTCCTATCACCCTCCTGAGAAAAAGAATGGTTCCCTGCTAATAAGCCTGCAGGGAAGGCTCCCATGAAGTGCCATGAGTGTCAGCAAGAAGGGCTCTACAAAGGGGATGCCAAGTGTCCCAGGTGGGCAGAGCCCTCCACCGGTGGGGAGTGGGGTTGGCTAGTGTAACGCTCGGGGAGGAGATGGCCCTAGATAGTGCTGGCGAGAGTGTACAGTTAACCCTAGTGTCCCTTGGTGATGGATAGATGGTACAGAGAACCCACATGCCTGACAATATTAAAAAGTACAGTCAGTAGGTGTCCATCAATAGGCAGAGGGTGGAGGTTCTCAGAGACAGAGGAGCCAGCATGTCTACCATTAAGGTGGCAAATTGTGATCAAAATACGAACTGTTTGCCACAATGTTTTCAATGGTTTTTTGAGAGTCAATATTACAACACCCTTGTGGAGGGTTGGGTTTGCTTTGCACACCATACAAAGTAGAGAAATATTTGAGTTTGCCTAAAAGCACGTGGCATTTGTCCCATCTAAGTTATCTTGAGTAAGGTAATCCATGTGATACTCTGTCACAATTCGCATTGTTTGTTTACATGCCACCCTTTTCAAAGTTTGCCTGTCACAAGGAATCACAACAGTTCTCTAATTATTATTGTTTTATCAATTTTATAGCACAATGATACCAAGAATATTTCATTGCGCGGAAACAACAAGGTAAGTGCCAAAAAAGAAAACAAACCCAAGATAAAGGGGATTTAACAGAAAGTGTTTCAATGTTTTTTACTGCCTAAGCTCTACTGGAAGCCTTTTAGCTTGGGGGCAAATAGAGGATGGGACGCCCTCAAGTCATTCTCTCTTGAGCCTAGGAACATAAAGACGGGGGAGATTCTTGAGCACAGGCAGACTCCAGGTAAGACAATTATGCAAAGTTGTTTTTTCTTTGTGGGGATGTTCACTCAAATCATGTTTCATGCATGATGCCATTTGACTGGAAAGAATGTACCTATTTCTGGTAAAGCACATTCCTGTGATGTGGAATGGGCTTCAGGTGGGCAAATGGAAAAGATCTAGAGGCGTTTCATTTTCTTTTAGTTCTGAATCAGATAAATTCTTCTCTGTGAGTGCATTGTTTGGACAGCCAGGAATACCACTGCCATTTGTAGGGAGCAATTGGAGAATGCTTAATATCAGAAAGCTGGGCTATGTTCTAGATACCCGACTTATGGCAGCATTTCTGACGTCTTGGAGGTGTAAGACCTTGTATTTGTGCGCGCCAAGGTAGATGGAATAAACAGAGTTGATATGAGAGCTTTTGATTGATCTAACTACTATCAGTTGGTCATCACCCGTGTGAGTTGCTGAGTGTGTCAAGAGTACATGGGAATAAAGTGGGATATGCTGACTACTCATCTGATCTAAGCCTCGAACATCATTAATGAGGTGAGGGTAACTGCTTTGAACATGACCTAGCATTTGTGTTTGATTTCTCCCCTTAATGAGTGAAAGAGTGAGGCTATTGCTCAGTCCACCGTGCAGCTACATTTGTGGAGCAAGAGTCGCTTTTGCCGCCATTTTGGCTCTAGACATATGCAGCCATGTGTGCTCAATGTAAGGCAGGTTTCAAAGCTCCGTGAAAAAGGGTCAGCAACTTGCCATAATATATACTGGAATCTTCAGGACATCCGTCCCTTTCATAAGAACATTTATAATCTTCGGCTGTTCATGTCAAATCTCTGATCTTCTTTGTGAGTGCAGCTAAGTTATAATAAACTACAGTTTTGCATATTCTCAACCAACTTTCTCATCAACTCACGGGTTGTAATTACGAGTGAAAATGACAGTTTGCCAACATACAATCATCCATCCATCACACCATGCTGCATCTCTAGCAACGGAAGAACGCCAAGACTGATGAATAAACATAACCATGGCATGGTCTTCCATTAAGCAATGTGTACATCTCATTATTCCATGACAAATGCATGCCAAATTCATAAATATTGTATTAACGTGAAAAATGCCCAGAATTCACGGAATCCATCACGTAGATTCAATCAAGTATTGTCTGTTTTCTGCTAGCTCTCAGTCAGTGGTATAATTAGCCCTTCACCTCGTTACTTATTCAGGCGTTGAGGTATTCATCAACAAATCGCTTTCACTTTTTCACTTTTCCAGCACGCGCTCACAACGTTATATCATCTACGAGAGAACTAAGAACATATTGGGTACTCACTTCTCCCAGGAAGTCATTGGAAGAGAATCTATCGTAGTCCCAGACAGTCACTTCCAGTGTTTTCTTCTTGATCTGTAGGTAACATCAAAACATAGTACATTTCATTTCGCTTCATGAACTCTTTGTCACATTTATAAAGAAGCAGAGCTTTAGGTTTGGCTAGGGGCAGCTTTAACTGCCTCTAGGAGCTTACACCATGTGAGTGTGATTCATCTTGGCCAGCCCACATGACAGCCATTGGTTGTGGTAACTGTCAGTCGTGTTATATGACGTTTTAACTCTTCCCAGGCATACGGCTATTTTAATTCGATCAAAAGTGGTAGGAGTCCGTACAGAAAAGGGGTGTCGTATTTGTTTCATTTTCTGTTGTGCAGTTAGAATGACGATATATATCCCGAATTTCCTGAAGAATCTGTTATTAGTGACCGTTACAACACATCTGCTTTACAATTATATATAGAATGGCCAGATCTTGGTCATTCAGGTGCTCCCAGCCAATCACATAGGGGGAAACAATCTAGCAATAGTATAACCAGGGAATGCTTGATCACTGGGCCTCGGATACCATATAGTGCCTTGGGTTTTTGTTGGCAGACCACTTGCCGTGTCTGAGTGCATCAGGCTTGGTACAGAATTTTCTTGCTGTGCATCTCCATGTTTCACCGGTAGGCTCCATGACCCTTCACTGGGTGGCTCTTTTCGACTGATTGACTGACACAAGGGGGAATATTTATAGTAAAGTGGCGAAGCGTGTCATTAAGCCAAGAAGGCTAACGACACGCTCTGTCACTTTAGAAACTCAGGGCTGCACCATATTTAAAACAATATGGTGCACCCCTGCGTTTCCCCCTGCGCTGGCGCTAAATTTAGCAGTCTATCGCCAATGCAGATTCCCTTGCACCATAGTGCAAGGGTATCTGCGTTGCAGGGCAAGATTGTTTATGTGCCGGAAGGTGTCCCTTCCTGCACATAAACAACATTTAAATGACATTTTGTAACTTCTATGTGTGCTGCTTAATGCAGCACACATAAAAGTAACAAAATGTCATTTAAAGATTGTTTATGTGCAGGAAAGGACACCTTCCTGCACATAAACAATAATTGGCGTTTTGCTGTTTCTATTTGTGCTGTGTTGTGCAGCACACATGGAAAGAGCAAAAACAAGGAGAAATGAAACATTTCTCCTTGTTTCGCCAAGGTAAGACCAGGTTTTCCCTGGTCTTAATTTTGGCGCTGCCCCATATTTACGTCATTCTTGTAAATATGGGGCAGCGTCAAAATCAATGGATGTTGCGGTGGAACGCCCACAGCAACACCCATTGCCCTCCCCTTTCACGCTAAGTATAGCGTGAAAGGGTGCCTTATTTACAAGGCAGCATTAAACCACGTTAAGTGGCTTAACGCAGCCTTGTAAATAAGGCAAAGCCCCTATCGCCACCAAAACGTCCTGAAACGTGACGTTGTGGTGGCGATAGTGGCTTGTAAATATGCCCCAAGGTCTTGAGGCAACTGTAAGCCTAAGTAACCATGAGAAGAGGACCAGTGCTGCTGAATAAAGTCTACTGCCTTTCCAATTGTAGCTTCTACAGTGCCACCCACCACTGAAAGTCGCCTGGGCTGTACTTAAGACACATCTCAGATATCACAATATAATTATTGAAGAATGATCCACTGAGGATTACTGAGTGATGTTGCAAATCTGGGAACGTAGTAAAGATTTCTGAGTGATGGCGCAAATATCACCATGCAAAAAATATTACTGAGTGATTGAGGAAATCTGAATATCTGTGCACTAAGGACTGGTGAGTGATGGTGGGAAATCTGGGAAAGCATTCAACACTTCTTACCGATGGCCCAATTCTGGGCTGGCACTCATAGGGGCATATTTACAAGAAAGTGGCAGAGCGCGGGTTAGCTCTAAAATTGCTAACGCCGCGCTCAATCACTTTAGAAAGACAGGAATACACCGTATTTACAATAATACGGCACACCCCTGTGTTTCTACCTGCGCTGGCGCTAAATTCAGCTGCCTAGCGCCAACACAGGTACCCTTGCACCATAGTGCAAAAGTGCCTGCATTCAGGGAATGATTGTTTCTGAATTATCAACAAGAACTAGCCAGAGGATGGAAGCTCAATATGTGTTTTTCTCAAGTGAAGAAAACATCAATTGCTTATGACAGCCCTCACCCACCATCTAAGTTGGTGGCATGCTTCATCATCGGGCCCCTCCCGGTGGCACCGAGCGTGCCCCGGGTGTGCTGCGACACCTGTTTACAGCGGAGCGGGTATTGGTAAGTGAGTGTGCGGTGGTAGTGTGTGAGTGTGAATTAAAAACTGTCCTAGGGTGCCCACTACCCACAAGGGTTACTTTATTGATGGGCCCTTGGCAGTATTAAAAGCAAGGCGACGGATGTGCGTGGAGGTAACTATGGTCTCCCACATCCAATGTGGTCAACATGTTTCAGCCAGGCCTCATATTAATCTGGCTTTCTTCAGGACCTTGATATGTGAAAAGTGATTAAAACGTGGTCGATACAATATTTGTGACGAGGTATGTGGTGCACTCGCTAAGGTGCGATATGGGTAGGAGGAAGATTTCCTCTAGTGGTTTTATACCTGTGGTGGATAAAAAACACGTAGACAAAACAGACAAACACACATATGTAAGAATTAGCTTCAGGAAATACACATAAAAACATGTGGTTCTGTACCGTGGTGTCCGTGCTCTAACCGGATAATAAGCGGCGGTGAGGTACGGTTTGCGACAGAACTGTGATGTGCAATTGTTATTGTCAGCAGAATGCGCTACTGTGTCCAAAAGTTCAATAGCGGGGAAATGGCATGCATATGTTACGGTGACAATTGTTTAAAGTAGCGGTAAAAAACCGTATTTCCTGAAGCTAATTCTTACATATGTGTATTTGTCTGTTTTGTCACAAATATTGTATCGACCACGTTGGCTGAAACATGTTGACCACATTGGATGTGGGAGACCATAGTTACCTCTACGCACATCCGCCGCCTTGCTTTTAATACTGCCAAGGGCCCATCAATAAAGTAACCCTTGTGGGTAGTGGGCACCCTAGGACAGTTTTTAATTCACACTCACACACTACCACCGCACACTCACTTACCAATACCCGCTCTGCTGTAAACAGGTGTCGCAGCACACCCGGGGCACGCTCGGTGCCACCGGGAGGGGCCCGATGATGAAGCATGCCACCAACTTAGATGGTGGGTGAGGGCTGTCATAAGCAATTGATGTTTTCTTCACTTGAGAAACACACATATTGAGCTTCCATCCTCTGGCTAGTTCTTGTTGATAATTTATACCTCTCAGGGGAAGTGAACTAGCTTTCCTGTTCCTCCCTCTCTCGTTGATATCTATTAATGATTGTTTATGTGCAGGAAGGCATCTCTTCCTGCACATAAACAATCCAGAATGACGATTTGCAACTCCTATGTGTGCTGCAGTGTGCAGCAAACATTGAAGTTGCAAACCGTAATTTTTTTTAATGATTGTTTATGTGCAGGAAGTGGCATTCCTATGACGAAAGGGGCTTGTAAATATACCGCAAACTTTCTAAGTACACATCCAAACCTGCATGTCGAGTAAATAATTATGGTGTACAATATGCACTAAATACAGCCGAGTGACTGTAAAAACACAATATGCACTAAGCATAAGGGATAGATGGGTCAAGTATAAACATGCAAGCTATTAATAAGTCTTAATATATTGTGGATATTCTTTGCACAAAGGTACCTTGTGGAAAATGGCCCTCTCTGAAGGGTCACACCGAACCTTTCGCCTTCCTCATCCTATTTTTGTGACCTCTTTTTGTTGGCCTTAGGACTCTGAGCACTTTACCACTGCCAACCAGTGCTAACGTGCATGTGCTCGCTCCTATAAACATGGTAACATTGACTCATACCCAACTGGTATACTTAATTTACTAACAAGCCCCTACTAAAGTGCAATATGAGTGCCCAGGGCATGCATATTAAATGCTAATAGTGGGCCTGCAGCACTGATTGTGCCACTCACACAAGTAGCACTTTAAACATGTCTCCAGCCTGCCACTGCAGATCTTGTGTGTGCAGTTAACACTGTCATGTTGACTTGGCATTTAAAACCCCTTGCCAAGACTTAAAGTCCCCATTTATTACATATGTCACCCCCAAGGTAGGCCCTAGGTAGCTCATAGGGCATGGTGCTGTGCAATGAAAAGGAAGGACAAGTACGATTAAGTTTTGCATGCCCTGGAAGAAAAAAACACCCCTCTCTCCTCTCTTAGGTTAACATTGGGAAATCCTTATTACACATGTAAGGTGTAATTCCTAATTGAGAAGGAGTAGATTTGTCATCTTTCATATCATTGGAATCGTAATGATAAATCCTCTTTACAGGTAAAGATGAATTTATCACTACTCTTTTAAAAATGCCACTTTTAGAAAGATGACATTTTTCTGCCCTGTGTGCCTGCAGCCTGCCTCCAATACACATTTGGGGTAGGTGACAGCTGGACTTTGTGCATTCCTTTTAGACAGACACATTCAAAGGGAGCTTAGGTGTGACTAAGTGGTCATCCACATCCTGATGGGCCATCCTGGTTAGGATGGGAGGGAGGATCTGACACTTTCACCTGAATAGGATGTGTCCTGTCCCTTCACAAAAGGCTTCATACCCCCTGTAGTGAGTCTGGAGGCTGAGCTGGGAGGGAGGACCTCTGTGCACTTCAAAGCCCCACTTTGAAGTCACCTACATTTCAAAGGCACAACTGGGTATATGTGCGGGGTCTATACCCAACCAAATCAGACACTAGTGGACCTGTGAAGAACCCCACCAGGATGGAGGACTGCTGTGCTGCTACAAGGACTGCCACTCTGCTGGACTGCTGCACTGGAAGAATTGCTTTTCTGCTGTGCTGCCCTGCTGCCTGCTACCCATCTCACTTGCACCCAGAGTGACTCCAAGGGCCTGTTTGCTTGCCCCCTGTTCTAAGACTCAGGGACATCAAATACTTTTCATCATCCTGCAACAGCACCTGGACTTTGCTTGCTGCAGTTCTGGGCCCTTGGAAGTGGGTATAAAGTGCTGCAACTACTGAAATCCATGCATCGATGACCTTGCACCAATCTGAACCGGCGCATCTCTCTCAACGCCGTGGCATCACCGCTGCTGCACGTGCCTCATATTGGTGACTGTGCAGCATATCGACTCCAGGTTCCAACACATCTCAGGCTTTGCGCGGTTTGGAACCGACCAATCGCCTACAACCCAGTGGTTCGATGATGATGCATCGCTTTGGTGCTTCTCGCATCTCGATGCATCTTCGAGGCGCGCAACTTGGAACTGACCCATTCCCTTCATCAAAAGGATCACAATAATGCATCGCCTTCCCTGTTCCTTGCATCATCTTCAACGTTGACGCATCCAAGGTACTGTTTCAGCGGGCCAAGGCTGGTACCTGTATCTGACCCGCGCTCCATCACGGTCGGCCTGAACTTTTGGATTTACCCCAGTCAAGCGCGGCCAGATGTCCCTGGTTGGCGCTTTATGCTTTTAAACAGTATATTTTCATTTATTCTTTGAAAATTCATAACTCCGGTTATACTTATTGGATTTTTGTTGTTTTGGTCATGTTTTGCGCATAAACATATTAGCTATGTGTCTAAACCTGGGTGTAGTCCTTTTGTTGTGTTTTCACTTTGTTACTGTTTGAAGTGTTGCAGAAATACCTTACACATTGCCTCTTAAGTTAAGCCTGCCTGCTCTGTGCCAAGCTACCAGAGGGTGAGTACAGGTTAATTTAGAGTGTGTATCTAGGATTTTAGTTCCTGATTGGACAGGATGCATGCCTTTGCCAACCAGAAACCCAATTTCTAACAATACCCACATCTGCATAATTCATGCACTGTTAAAATGGTGATTATTTTTAACACATTGCAGGCACTGTGGTCCCCACCCTGGTGTGAAGATTGCCCTGACCAAATTCTTGCCATTTATCACTGATCTTCTCTGAGGCCTCAGACTATATGATTGGTGTTACCCGTCTGCATTAATCAATGTAGTCACTCACTGAATCATCCATCTCTTTTATCACTCATTTGTCCATCCATGCACCCACCCTTTAATCTACCATTCATTCTTACACTCACTCACTCATTAATAATCCATGTACATAGTCCCTCATACATACACCCATGCACTCACTTAGGGAGTTTCACTTATTAAAAAACAGATCAAAAAGACTTGCTGCATCTGTGTGGTCTCTTTGTATAGAGCAACTTAGCATTTATATCAATTTAATGTTTGGACGAAAGACAGAAGTCAACATTGATTATCTTCAGGGGTGGGCAGAGCTTGCGGAGTTGCACTATGCAGACTTCAATAGATGTCCATAAAAACTCTGTGGAATTCCATGGAGTTCCAATTCACCCTAATTTGGAACTCCCCGTACTAAAAAACTGATGTATTGAGTGTTCAAAATAATAACTGCACACTAAAATAGTATGTAACAAGGACTGCTCTCAATTGCCGGGACTTTGAAAAGGTTCAAGAGCCCTCTGCTTTGCTCTGCTGTCCCGTCAAGTACCACAGATTGCCGCAATATAATTTGCATCCTAAAGAAAAACAAGCAAAGAATGAAAACAATTGCCTTTCACACTTGATTCAGGAAACACAACCTGCACGCAGTAGTACATTTTTTTGACGGAGCTCGTCATCGACTCAAAACACTGTTGGAATATCCTGCTAACATAGCCTATGAAAAAAACATTGCTCATTGGAGGACGATGTCTCTCAGCTCTCAGGAGATCGACTAGAAAAAGAAACAGGTTCTGAGGCTCCACCGTGTGCACTGCTCTGCTGCTGTTATCCTCGTGGTTACAGGAATGAATGGGCAGAGTGGTTTGAGCCTCAGGCAGCCACCTGCAGTTGAGACCTTTCAATGCTGCGGCTTAACCCCGGCAGGGTGAGAGTGGAGTGCATTTCCTTTCGAGTCAGCTGTGGTCTGCTGCATTTTCTTGGTGCGCGCACAATTGCTTTGCATGGTAGTCAGATTCTGAGCGTAGTGGTACTTATGCGTAAGCTTTCACTTCTGCCCCAGCATAATCAGGCAGAAAAAAAGTTCTTACATATTATAAAGACTGGCTCATATGTGCACTCACCCGTATTGGTGCTGGTTCGGGGTAGCCTTAAAGGGAAAGTGTCTGGTTCTCCGATTCCTCCAGCCGTATACCTCCATGTGACTTCGTCTGCAAGCCTTCTACTCTTGTGTGACATAATCCAGCAGCACTCGTGAACCATCATCTAAAAGCTGTTTTCCCTCCTATGGCGTCACCTGCAGTGCCCATCTCCCTCGTATTACTGGGTGCTTGTGGCACCATGTGCTCGGGCTTCTAGGCCCTGGCCATCAGGTGTAATTGTAATTGTAATTGTCATTTGTAGAGCGCGTTATCACCTACTGGTCTCTAAGCGCTATGAGAGAGAGCCCTGCCCTAGCACGTAAGGAGGAAGACAATGATTAAATTGTGCCCCAAGCTTCCACAAAGAGGAATGTCTTTAACTTCTTCCTAAAAGGGAGAAGGGCTTGTTCCTTCCGCAGATTCTCCGGTAACTTGTTCCATAATACAGGAATTGAGGTCGAAAAGGCTCTGCCTCCTTTAGAGGTCATGCTAAAGCGGGGGCAGGCCAGCAGGCCGGCCTCCGAGGACCGTAGTGACCTACTAGGAGTATAAATAGCCAGGCGATCCTTAATGTAGGATGGGGCTTGGCCATAAATGGCCTTGTGCGCAATGCAAAGGCCTTTAAAACTAATTCTCTGCCTAATCGGGAGCCAGTGTAGCTGGCGTAGGAGAGAGGTAGCATGGGCCCTCCTAGGCAGTTTAAAAATCAGTCTGGCCGCGTCATTCATAATGACCTGTAGTCTAGCAAGCAGCTTTCCTGGGAGGCCAATATACAGGGAATTCCCGTAATCCAAACGTGACACTATCAAGGCTGATACTGCCGTTCTGAGAGTTGCGAATGTGAGAAGGGGAGCAAGTTTCCGTAGCTGTCTAAGCAGGCCAACACATGTACCTACTACGGCAGATACCTGCTGAGTCATAGACAGTTTAGCATCAATTTTAATGCCCAGGCTTTTTACGGCCTGGGCTGGCTCAGGATTTGCGCCCAACTCTTGTGGCCAAAAAGGTCACTCCACGGACTGGAGTCTGTGGTGATGGCCAATACCTCAGTCTTATCAGGGTTGATTTTGAGGGAATTGGCCGTCATCCAGTTGACTATGTATTTTAAAATATTTTGCATTCGTGCATGGGCAGCCGGGGCATTATCTATCTGGATAATGATTTGAGTGTCATCCGCGTAGTTGTAGATCTGGCACTCCATGATATTCAGTGCAGCTATCAAGGGTTGAAGGTAGGCTTTGAATAAGAGAGGAGACAACGCCGAACCCTGTGGCACCTCACATGAGAGTTTACCGGAGTCAGACACAAAGTCAGCCAGTTGTACTCTCTGTGAACGGTCAGTGAGGAAGGACGTAAACCATTTGAGGGCCGTGCCCTGGATGCCTAGCTCTGAAATCCGCGACAGAAGTAGGTCATAATTGACCGTGTCAAATGCCGCGGATAGATCTAGCAATACCAGGGCACATGGTTTTTCTTATCGGCCCTGAGCCTAATTTCATCCAGCACGGCCAACATAACCATCTCCGTGCTGTGATGGGCCCTAAAGCCAGCCTGGTTGGTTTGCAGGAGATGGTTGACTTCTATATGGTGTGATAGGGATTTCAGCACGTGCTGTTCCAACACTTTCGCCAGGAATGGAAGTTGGGAAATTGGCCTAAAGTTTTTTAGGTTCTTTGCGTCTGCCCCTGGTTTTTTCAATAGTGGGGTAACTCGTGCTTCCTTAAAATCAATAGGAACGTGGCCACGTTCAAGGGAATGATTTAATAGCATTAGAACCTCGCTTTCGATCCCAGGTAGTGCCAGCTTGAAGATCCTCGGAGGGCAGGGATCCGCCGGTGACCCCGACTTAATCCGACCCATTAAAGAAGACATGGAGTCCAAGGTAAGCATGGGAAAGGCAGTAAGAGGTTTATTATATGCAGGGGGCAGGGGTACTGATACTAAGGGGCAATGAACGGTAGGAGTGAAATGGATCTCAGTCAGTAGGTCCTTCACTTTTTTAGAAAGAAGGACTGGAATTTATTACAGTCATCAGGGCAATAGTGGGGCCTCTGTTCCTGAGTCTGTCTCAATTCTTTTAAAATCCGAAAAGTTTCTTTTTGTAAGTTATCAGCGTTCAAGATCCTATCTTCATAAAATTCTGCTTTCCTTATTAAAATCGCTTTCTTGTAGACTGCAAACATTGCTTTGTATTCAAGCCGGGCACCTGGGTCATAATCTCGACGGCAGGCTCTCTCGCATTGGCGTAAGGCTTGTTTCTTATGTCTAAGGGCCTCGTTAAACCAGGGTGCCCCTTTGCCTTTATCCCTTACTCTTTCCCTACGCATGGGGGCTACAATGTTAATGGCATTCTTCAACCTTGTAGAAAGAGCAGCGCTATCTCGATCAAGGTCAGGATTTCCTTGTGTTGGTCCAGGGGGAGAAAATGTATATAAAGTATTAATCAGGTCATCTCCTCTGATTTTTCCCCATCCCCTCAGCACTTTCCACTCTGGCTGGGGACAAACTACTTGACTTGTGGATGGAAACCAGCCACTAATTAAATAGTGATCAGACCAAGCACAAGGACTGATCATTAGTGGACTTATAGGTGGGTGGGAGGTCCAGACCAGATCAAGTGTATGGCCCTTCTCGTGAGTGGGTGCATTCACCAATTGCCTCAACTCCAGTGCGCCTAGTGCCTCTTCCAACTGTATGGCCTGACTATCTTTAGGTGTCTGATCCCAGTGGAAGTTGAAGTCCCCCATTATCAGGATACATTGATACCGCGACCGGATATCATTAACTAATTCGATAAAGAGCTCAACAAATTTGGGTGATGTTCGCGGAGGGCGGTAGACTATCAGAGCAATTAAACAGGTGGTCTGGGAGCAGAGTTTAGCCCCCAGCACATCTGCCCCCTCAATGCTTTCTGCACATAGGATCTCTGCCTGTAGCTGTTGGTTATACAGAATAGCGACTCCACCCCCTCTAGTGCTGCTGGGTCTGTTATAACAGAGGGCGGCATAATTCGGGGGCATGGCTGCCACTAAATCCGGTGCTGAGGATTCCTCAAGCCAAGTTTCTGTGACTCCAAGTATGTCCAAATGGTCATCCTGGAGAAGCAAGAAGACTTCAAGATTGTGCTTCTGCAAGGAGCGGGTATTAAGAGTAGCTACCCGTAATCCCTGTGGATCATTGGGCCAAGACATCCTAGGTGGGTGAGGTAGGGAACCTATACTGCCTACTACCAATTGTGTCCTTAATAGCCCCTCGGCCCTAAGTTTAAAAACCACATTGGTCTTAAGTGGCACCACACCCAGGGCTAGGCTCCGAAGTTCCTCCATAGAGTACAAATAGTGGGGCCTAGGGGGACTGGCCCCTGGTCCCGGTCGGTCGCAGACGGGCTTGCCTTAGGCGCGGCTTCGGCGCACCCGCTGCGCGCGCGTGCTGCGCGCTTGCTCCAGCTCCGATGATATGCTGTTAGCTCCTCCCACCCACCAATCAGCCCTGCTGTGCAGCAGCTGACCGTCCCCAGGCAACTAGACCGTTAGATCAAGCGGAAGTGCCCTAGGGTTGCGGAAGTGAGGGAGCGCTAAGCGCAATTAATAAAAACACAGTGCAAAATACAAGTAATACTAAAAGATGGTCCCTTCAATTTTAAAATAACAGCGCAGATAAAACCAGCTAAACTTGGAGGCACCACCATAAGCCAACCTCCGCGTGGGAGCAAACGCGACTCTCTCAGTCCGCGCGCTTGCTCCAGCTCCGATGATATGCTGTTAGCTCCTCCCACCCACCAATCAGCCCTGCTGTGCAGCAGCTGACCGTCCCCAGGCAGCTAGACCGTTAGATCAAGCGGAAGTGCCCTAGGGTTGCGGAAGTGAGGGAGCGCTAAGCGCAATTAATAAAAACACAGTGAAAAATACAAGTAATACTAAAAAGATGGTCCCTTCAATTTTAAAATAACAGCGCAGATAAAACCAGCTAACTTGGAGGCACCACCATAAGCAAACCTCCGCGTGGGAGCAAACGCGACTCTCTCTGTCGTGTGTCACTATCATGGGGCCTTGTGCACTCAGAGCTACTCAGCCCAAGAACTGGACGTTTCCATGGTGTGTCATGGTGAATCTGCATGTGGGATGTGTGTGTTGCTGCCAGTGGCGGCTCGCTTAGGGCGTGCTGCGGGGCGCGGGGGAGGGGCAGGGTGGGGGGTAGTAAACTCGAACATACGACGGAACGGAGGAAAGTAATTATTATGTTCCATCGTATGTCCAAGTTTACTACCCCCCACCCGGCCCCTCCCTCGCCCCGACCCACCCCCCGCAGCATGCCCTATGCGAGCCTCCACTGGCTGCTGCATTCCCCACCTATCCCCACCTATCCTTAGCATTTCATTTCCCCGCCTTTGATCCACGCAGAAGCTTCTTATTTGTGAGTCTATCTGAGGAGCGTGTGGGTGGGAACAGCCAACCAGTCACAAGTGACGCTGTCCATGAAGGGGATGTACAACCAGCAGAGGGGTGGACTGCAGTTGTTTCCCGAGGCGGAGGCCAACTGACACTGCCGTGGACAACCTCTCATCAGCTGGAGCATAATTGGCCCGGGCCCGGAAAACTCTGCTATGTGGTGGTGGAGGCAGAGTTTTTGCTGAATTCCGTTCTCCAAGCAGAGCACGGAGTAACAAAAACTTCGCAAACTCTGCTGCCAGAGCAGAGTTCACTGCCCACCCCTAATTATCTTGGACCTTTCTGCTTGATATCATGGGAATCGTTTTTTATACCGAACTTAAAAAACTAAACAAGTGGACTTGAATTACATGCCAAGCATGTGACTTGATCCCGTCACCCCTCCACGTTTTAAGCCAAGTGGTAAGAATAGGAACACTTGATAAATTATTGGGGATAAAGTACCCCCTGCACTAAAATATAAGGATATTGCATCCTACCAAGGAGTTACATAACCATACAGAGAAACATGGCTGAAGGCCGAGTTTCTTTATAAAGTTATGAAACGCTGAGGTGACTTGCAATATCCTTATCATGTACGCTAGGGAGTACTTTATCCCTTCTAACACAAGGTCACACCATCAGCTTTTACAATAAAAACGCAAGTGCAAAATTAAATACATCATTAGATATTTGTTGCAAACAGATATTAGAAGCAGTTCAGTACAAATCATTTTTGTATAAAAAGCTACAGTAGCTTGGAATGTGTAGTAGAATGCAGAAAGATTCTAGCTTTTCTCTATCTAGGGAGTGCAAAAATTAAACATATTCTCTCTGCTTGTCACTGTAAGCTGTTAAAATAGAACAGATGCAAGAAAAGTAACATTCTGTTTGTTGCTTTAAACAGCTGCTTCAATTATGATACGTGACCTGACCTGCCTTTCACCTCTTCTGCTGGAAAATGACAAAGGAATTCCGCTCACAACAATTATATATCCATTCAAAGTCAATTAGGCAACAGTCATTATCGATGATGCGAAGAAATTCTCAATCGTTGTATTTTTGTTTTCTTTCAAACACTGTTCTTTATTGAAAAAAGATGATACACCAAGTTGATAAAATCCAATGTTAAGGTTTTCAACATATTGAAGCAGACGCCGTGATTGACTTTTCTGGTTACCAAGCCACGCTAAAAAGTAAATGCACACTACACAAAATATGTGTTTCAAGACACAACTGATGACAGTGAATGTCGAAAGTGGACATACACTCTGAAACTAAAATTGAGCCTTGAAGAAGTCCCGTTTAGGGACGAAACGCGTCGGCTATTGGATTCTAGCTATTGGATTTTATCAACTTGGTGTATCATCTTTTTTCAATAAAGAACAGTGTTTGAAAGAAAACGAAAATACAACAATTGAGAATTTCTTCGCATCATCGATAATGACTGTTGCCTAATTGACTTTGAATGGATATATAATTGTTGTGAGCAGGAATTCCTTTGTCATTTATGTTGTTTTGGGTTTCCAAATAGGGAGTATAGAGGGGTGTACTCTCTGGTTTTCCTGCACCAGTACTACTTTCCCAGAACTTGTTTTGACAGGTGCGGCTGTTTGTTTTGCCTCAACCCTCGGTTCGCTAATCTCTATAACCTCTTCTGCTGGCTCTGGATGCAGGCATTGTGATGTCAGAACTCAACTGTAATAACTTATAATAGTCGATTTCTGACGTCTTTTCTTTATAATCAGTGAATTAGTGTGTCACAATTCTCCGATTATACAGAAATTAGAGACTGACGTTTATACAGGGATTACAGTATTCCATGCATTATGCTAGGATATTATCATGTGGTGTGCCTCTGATGTCATCCTTATTGATAATTCTCTTTAACCTATAAACATACCCATTGTCCCAGGTAATTTAGCAGTTCCATATGTGCATAAACTATACTCATGATTACTTGGAAATTTAAGTTGGAATCTTTCGTAAATTGGCAGACTCTTCGAACCACTCTTACAGCTGGATTATGAAAAGTTTCCTGTGCCTCAATATCACCAAGAAGAGACTTATGCTACAAACTTAACATAAAAGTATCCAAAGCCTCTAACTTTGCTTCAAGCCCTTGAAGAAACCCTAGCCCAAGAAAATCTAGGGCAATTTTCAACATTAACCTAATATTTTCATGCAAGATAAATGTGAATGTAAAAGGCATGAACTTCTAATTGACGCTGTTACTCAAGGTTCCACCACCCTTTTAAAATGGCAATGAAGTGACTTAGTAAGTGAACTATAGCATTGCAGTTCAATCTACACTGGTCTACCCTTAAAGCTCTTTGGCAGGCCACAATGTTTTTACAACATCAAGCAAATATATTATCCTTGGCAAAAAAACAGAACCAAATCAAGCATGCCTTAATGGAGACTAAAGTGTTAATAGGTTAATAGTGGCATCAAGGATCATAATTAAAGTACCGTTATGTATGGATCTGGTGGAGATACTTAATTGTTTATTTAAGCTTCTGAATCTCATAACCCACTGCTATGACATAGTAACAGTTGATAACAAAACTGGCTACCCACTCTTGTGATGCCATAAAGGGCTTCTAAGCCAGGCTGCCAGGGCTCTATGAGATCCTGTCAGCGCAGCGCTGAATGTCTGCTTTGAATGGAAGCAGAAAGCACAGCTGCAGGACGGGAAAAGAAGGCAGGGAAGGAGGTGGGGGTTGGTCAGGGATAGCAGGTAAGTTTTTTTTGTTTAATATTAAGGACAGGGATACATAACAGAGGCCATGTTATGTATGGCTCTTCCATTAATCCTCTGCCACTGCGTAGCAGTTGAAAGCGGGAGCAGATGATTTTGGGGGCCATACATAACATAAAATTATAAATCGGTAAAAAGTGAATTAAGGGGATTTTTTCACCTCAGGGCTCTGAGAGACATCATGGTGCATGGTGCAAGACCCTAATAAACTCTGAAATACTTTAATTTTAGCTTCAAAAACGATCAAACTGTCATATTCAGGAAAGTGCTTAAAATTAAGATTTCAAACAATGTTATCTATGACATAACAACTAGTACAATTCGACTATAAGACTCTAATTTCAAATAACCCTACCGACCTTGACTCTCAATACTGACTTCTACCCTGATTGCCAGCATTAATATTGCTAAGCTAACTAAATGCACAAGATAGTCAAGGAAAATACCCAGATCATAATACCTAACACAAAAAAGCATAAAGATGCTATAACTTCCACGTAAGAAATAATTATGCCTTGAGTCATACAATGCCAAAATATTTAAATAAATATACATTTTTAGTCTTCTCGTCAATTAAATGTTGTGTGTATTGCAATATATTTGAAAGATAGTAACTTTGAAGACAAAAACTAATTTTCGAAGGAATTTTCTACATCCTGGGTGTCCAAATTAGGCAACAGGTGACAGTTTTTCTGGAGCGTCAATGCCTATGAACATGATTTTAAGTTATGCCTTTGGCATGTTTAGGTAGTATAAGGAGATATTAGGAATATAAGGCACGGATCTTGTCTTCCTGAAACAAAGTTGGAACATCTGTTCTGAATGCTAATAGAAAGCAATAGTTAAAATATTGGAAAAAGAAGAGTTTGCAATACAGACGCCAGTCATATTGTTTCATCTACGGCACGAAAGTTTCGCTCCATCAAATTTACTCATTAAAATATTGTATATATATTCAACGTTGCAGAGTACGCATTTCATATTGGCTGCTGCACGTGGCCATTGGTTTTCAACATCTGTAAGCCCTAGCTAAGGATGCATGTAGAAACAAGGGTGTGTTTACATATCTGTGAGCAGATGTGTAAAACACTAATCATTTATTGATTTGTTGATGTCATGAGTGCTGATGTAACATGTGAAGCCACTAGTGAAAACATCAAATATGTCATTTTTGTAGACATCAATGGCAATATATTTGAAGGCATGAGCAGACCGCTTTGGCTGCATTGCGACCCATATCTGGTGAATTTTACAGGTGTTTACGTGCAGCTCAAAATTTAGCAATTTTGTTTTGTGGGTTTCCTTTTACATAGCTCCTTGTCTGTGGCAAATTAGCATGCAACTTTCCGTAATCAAACTTTTGTAGACATAGGGGTCGATTCCGATTCGGGCCGGAAATCTCTCCGACCGAGCCGGACCCGGAGAGATTTCCGACCGAATCGGACCCGTGCAGTCCGACCGAACGAGTACGATGCGTCCGTATGTTATCGGACACGAGTCGGTCGGACTCCCATTGAAGTCAATGGGAGCCGGTCGTACAACGCGTACGCGGGCTCCCATTGCCTCAATGGGTGCGAGGCGGACAAGGGCGCCCCTACAGCGAGTACGCCGCGAAGCGCTTCGCGGCGTACACGCACAGGTAGGGGGACCCTTGGGTCCCCCTGTGTGCGCCTCGCACGGGTACGCTGTACTGGGGGTCCGACACGGACCCCCAAAGTACGGCTCCGACAGCGAGTTCGAGTCGGACGGCGCGAGTCGGTCGGAGCGGTCGAGGTGCGCATCGTACTTACCCGGCCGGAAAACGTCTCCATTGCGCGGTGCGAATCGGGTCCGAGCGAGTCGGTCGGAGCGGTTCGAGTCCGAGCGAGTCGGTCGGAGTTGTCGGGACGCCCGGACGAGTCGGTCGGCGAATTCGCATCGTACTCGCTCGGCCGGACCCGCGTACGGTTCGGTCGGGAAACAGGCTTTCGCATGGCTTTTTTCCCGACCGAATGGTATTGGGTGCGCCTCCGACCGAGATCGGAATCGGCCCCATAGGCTCTCATTACGATGTCGGTAAGATCGCCACTGACAGGCCATCGGTGGTGGGCCTACCAACGCATATGCCATCGGTCCGATCGCCATATTACAATTTCTGGCCGTCGGAGCAAGTTAGGAAAGAGCTACGAGCCCGTCGGGACGACGGTCTGATTCCTTATCCCTACAATGGGGCAGTGCCTGCACCGGCACCGCCACAGGGATTAGGATATCCCTTTCCGTCTGCTTGTTCATGGTGGTCCCACCGTCATGGGCAGGCAGCCGGAAAGGGAATTTTGGGGACCCTAGCAGGGCCCCTATCCCCCTTGGGCCTCCGCTATGGGGCCAAGGGGGCACATGTGGTGCCACCCCAAACATCCATGGCACACGGTGCATGGATGTTTACAAACATGTCCTTTTCCATTGTGGCTTGTGCTGCGGCTTTTTTCCAAGCTGCAGTACAAGCCGCAATAGAAAAGGGCATGTTTCTGACTGCCTCATGGGTGGTCACATCATAATCTGACAACTAGTCGGGAAGTTACCATCCCACAACGAGCTTCCGACTGCCATCGTAATAAGGCCCATAGTTTGTTTCTAAAAGAGCAATCCGAAAAAAAAGCATTTTGTATTTCTTTAATCTGTAGTTACCTGCAGCACTACGTACAGTAGTACCTGCAGCATTAGGTACTAGAGGCAGGGCGCTATATTTAATGTAGTAGATACTGGTACCAGAGCAGAGCTCAGTATAGATTTGGGGTTAAGGATTAGGGATTTGAAAAATATGCATAATTTGCTTTTGTGTAATTACAAAAAATGTTGGGAAGTTTTGCAAAGTCACACATAATTCGGTGAAATGCAACTCCATAATTTAGAGTTATATTTTAGCACGAAAGGCATCCTCAAGTAAATTTATTTATGCTAGGACAAATTTTGCAGGAAAAGAACAGCGTTAGAAACATGAGTGTGCGAGCAACAGCCGCTGATGTTCTGGCCATTCGTGTTATTCTCACGCAAAATGTTGCCGCAAATGACACATTTATGGGATGGGGTATACTGGTGTAATTTCAGGCAGGAACTTTGCATAACAAGCATAACACGAATTATCCAAATTACACCGGTGTAATTTAAATGTCACCATGGACTACTAAGGATAGCATTACTTCAACTCACCTGTTTGCTCCTAAAGGAAAAAAATTAGCTTAATCCATGGACAGTGTACCTACTCCTTAGCTAATTGGTATTATATTCCCCTCTGGGAATCATCCCATTCATCTTTTTGAAGTGGGGAGTGCCCACTTTTCCTATTACTGGGCCCGTAATGAAGTACTGTGGACTGCACAATAGTTCATGGACATCATGAAACTGCTAGAAAATTGCAAGTGGAGGGAAATGTTCAATTTCAGTTCAGTAGCTTTCTCATCTACGACCCACTTCCTAATCTAGCACTCTAAATATACAAAAGATGAAAACCCATCAGGTATCTTTCTTTAACACGAATAACTCAAAAAACACTAAACTGATTAACAAGGGAAAAAAAATTCTATTCTGTATAAGCTTCTGCTGTAGCCGTCAGAAAAAATAGATATGGGAAATGCTAATTTTGTCTCGTTCCAATACCTTTAACTGCCTTTGTCATCTTCAGAACCATTAAAGTAAATAACCTTAGCAGGAAACACCATGTCATTGCCACATTGCTTCCCGATTTGTCAAAGGAAATAGAAGGTAGAAGTTTAATAGAGAAGGTCCAACCAGCAGATTGCATCTCTGAAGCTAACCTTGCAAGGTCTACTTTTCTAGATTTACCACTTCTATTTAAAATATTATATATTCATCCACGATATTATACATTAATTTCTACCAGAAGTACAAACACTGGCCTTCTCAAAGTGTTGTTGCTTCACGCCCATTAAAAACATAAGGCGTGGCTTTCAATAAGCTTAGCGGTTGCAGTCCACTTCATTTAATGAATTATTAATTGTTCAGTAATGTAATTTATTATTAATCTTGTAAATTGTTTATTAGTGATTTTATTTAGTTATATTTCAGGTGTGGGATGCTGGGTTGTAGGGTATAGGACGGTAACTTAAGTAATAACTCATTTACAATTATTTATTGATTGTTAAATAATTATTTAATTGATTTTAATTATGTAAATTGTTTAATACCGATATATTTTAGTTCTGGCCTGCTGGGCTCGTAGGGGTATACAGTGGGAAGTTAAATAAAATTCAATATAATTAATTTAATATTGATTTTGTTTTTACATTATGGGGCTAATTACGATGCGGCTTGATGGTCGGAGCCTTCCGAGCCACATCGTAATGGGCTCCTCGGTTTACTTTCCGACTGCCTAATTAAGATGCAGGCGGTCGGAATGTAAACCAGATGGTCATTCTGGCTGGCTTCCGACGGGCTCGGAGAGCCCGTCGGCCAGTTGGAATCCGGCCAGTAATCTCAAGGGCGGGCCTTTCCGCCCTTGAGATTACAATGCATGGTTTCCAACATGGTTTCAATGCCAGCCTGTCCGACATGGAAACCATGTCGGGAAGCGTGTTTGTGGGCCCCCAGCAGGGCCCTCTTTGGTTCACGGCCTCCAGTTGGAGGCCGAGGGGGCACCTATGGTCCCCTCCTGTTGATCCCTGCACCTTGTGGCAGGCACCATGGGGCGCCTGCCATGGGGTGCAGGGATGAACTACACCTCCCATTTCACTAGGGGAGCATGCATTATGGCCGGTTCACTGCCGTAATGCATGCTCCCATAGTGAAATGTAGGAATACGACCGAACAGTGTTCGTTTGCATCCTAATAAGGCGGTAGGGACCGCTGACCGGGTGTCGGTCGGTCCCAGGACTGAGTCGGTGTCGGGCAGAAGGAATTCCGCCCGACATCGAAATCAGGGTATATGTCATTTGATTACTAAGTATGTAAATTAATTAAGTTATTAATAATTGTGTAACTGTTCTACTGTTTAATGTATTTTTCAATGTATTTTCGTATTTATAGGTGTATTACACATGCAGTTTTAAATGTATTTTACTTTTTTTGGTTGACTTGGTTGACATGAAAATAAATGTATACACCTTTTATAAAAATTGATATTTAGATGTATTTTATTAATTGGTAATTATGTATATTTATTACATTTTGTAATTGTAAAAGATTTTTAATGTATTTTATGTTGAGTGTGTGCTATGATGTTTGTTATTTGAATTGTTTTTTTATGCACTAATAGAAATTTATGATTTTATCTTTTTTTTGGCAGTTAGGGAAGTTGAATTTATTATATATAATTAGATTTTTTCCTCTCTTACATTTTTCATACATATTTTACATATTTGTTTTTTAATACATATATATACATTTTAATGTCAATAATGCTTGTATCTAGAGTTTAATATTTTTTCTACATGAATAGGGTTACTCATAAGTGTAATGTATATGAAGTGTAGTAATTTGCCTACTGTTGCTTAGATTGTAGTAGGAATTTGTAAATCCTATCCCTCCAAAGTCCAGTACCATCCCTACTGTTGCACTGACTGGAGTGGGAATAGTAAATTGAATTGCTCTGAAGTCCAATGCTTTCCCTACTGTTGCGCAGACTTGAGTAGGAATAGTAAATCTAACTCCTCCAAAGTCCAACGTTTTCCCTACTGTTGCACTGACTGGAGTGGGAATAGTACATTTATCTCTTCTGAAATCCAACACTATCCCTACTGTTGCTCTGTTTGGAGTGAGAATAGTTAATGTAACCCTTACGAAGTCAAATGCTTTCCCTGCTGTTGTGCTGGCTGGAGCAGGAATAGTAAATCAAACCCCTCCAAAGCCGAACACTTGCCCTACTGTTGCATAGACTGGAGTGGGCATAATATATCTGATATTCCCAGACTCTAATATTATTTTATATTATTTGTTTTTATCTTTACTTTTTTTAATGTTTATAGTAGTTTTAGCAAAGTTGTTTTATGAGGTTCAAATGTATTATATTTTATTTTCTGGATAAATTAATTAATATATTTTGTAATGGAATATATATATTTCATGTTTTTTATTTGTGTATCTATTTCGTGTGTTTGTATATATATATATATATATATATATATATATGCTTTTTAGAGTAATAAATGTAAAATATAAAAATATATATATAATGTAAAATAAAACTTTTTAATATGTGTTACACTATATATATATATATATATATATATATGTGTGTATATATATATATATATGTGTGTATATATATATATATATATATATATGTTCCAACAAATGATGAATACACAGCACACACCTCAGTAGATTTCAGCTCTTTATTCGGACAAAAAGCTCTCCTCCTCCCTACGCGTTTCGAACTTCACGTTCTTGGTCACGGTAGTTTACAAAGTCCCTTGTTTATCTCCACTTTTATACTCAGTATCCACTTCTGCCCATTATGAGGCATTGTGGTACTGGTAGTTCAGTTTGCAATTTTAACTTTATTGATCACATTCTTTCAGCACGCACAAATATTATTTAGCAGCATTTCAAGGCAGCTTTTAACAATTTTATACAACATTATTTCAAATCGGTCTCATATTTATGTCCATTAGTACAGTCTCCTCCCGTTTTCCGGGTGATCTTACGGGGTCGAATTGCTTATGTAAGTCATATCAAACTCCTCAATGTTGAAGTCCATACTGGTACTTTTGTTGAATATTATTATTCTGACCCCGATTTAGTATCGATGCCTGTGAAAAATATAATAATCATTTGTATTGGGTTTGTGATATGGGCTGAGTGCCCAAATTCACGGTGATTTCTTTAATACCCAGTTATCCCATTGGATAGTAAACAGTATGTTAGACAAATTGCCCTAGAGCATAGCAATGCGACTGTTTTTTGTTGGACATTATATGGACTTAGTATACAGCTAAAAGACTGCTTAGTGCATCTTACAGTCAATTTCTGTATCCTGCCTCGAAATCAATAAATAAATAATTATTACATTACAACAGAGAAAAGTCTTGCGCTCAAAAGAAGAAAAAAGAACTACTAGTGCTACTAGTACTAAACACATACCCTAAAATTTCATAAACAACCCTCTCATGGATGCAAGTTACAATTACATTTTCATTTTCAATTTCATCAATTGGTCATCCTTCTCTGAATTTGAACAAATTCTCAATGTCCACAAATATTGTCCATTTCGTTCTTCATAAATGAACGTACATTTCCTCATCCCCATTAAGACCTATGGGAATCTTTGTTTTCAGCCTGATAATTAATTTTGATTCGAGTCGTCTTAACTTGAGTATTCTGTTTCCACCCCTCTCATGTGGCTGGATGGTGGCCAAGCCAGAGTATTTCATGTCGAGCCAAGTTTTTCCTCTGTGGGTGGCCATATGTTTTGCCACAGCATATGACATGTCTTGATTAACAGTGGCTCGTATATGCTCCAGTATCCTCTTTTTGAGTGGGCAGATTGTGCTGCCAATGTATCTTTTTCCACAATGACACTCGATCAAGTGTACCACATACGGGGTGTCACATGTTATAGTCTCTTTGATCTCAAATTTGCGCCCTTTAGGATCTTCGATTGATTTCAAATTTTGTCCTATCTTACAGGCCTTACATACCATGCACTTCACAAATCCCTTTTGTCTTGATTGTAACCATGATTCTTGTTTTTTCATCACAAAGTGGCTGTTGACGAGTGTATCGGATAGCGATGGTGCCTTCCTATATGATATCAGGGGATGATCCCCCAATAGATGGCCAATGTCCAGATCTTTTTTAAGGACACTCCAATACTTGGTTACAATTTGTTTGATTTGAAAACTCTCTCTGCTGTAGGTCAGGATTAGTCGCGGTGTGCTGGCCGATCCATCGACTGTTTGCTTGTTTTTGCTTTTTCTGTTGTCTATCAGAGTTTCTGCCCGGGTCTTTAATCTTGCTTTTTGTTCGCCTTGATAGATATCTCTGTGTTTGTACCCTCTTTGGAGGAATCGGTTCTTGGTTTCATTAAATTTGATTTCCATTTCCTTTGGTTCTGAACAATTTCTTTTCATCCTAATAAATTCCCCATATGGGATGCTCTTTTTGAGGGATTGAGGATGAAAACTCGAACCATGTAATACACTGTTGGTAGCAGTCTTTTTCCTGTGGACTGTTGTGTGTATTTTGTTCTTTTTAATGTATACCTTGGTGTCCAAGAAATCAATCTCTTTGCGGTTGATGTTATAGGTGAATTTGAGTCCTACCTCATTGTTGTTTAAAATCTTCATATATTCCAAGAATTCTGATTCTGTTCCTCTCCACAGTAAGATAAGGTCGTCGATGAATCGTAACCAAAGAGCTACTCTGGAAGTGCACTGGTCGTTTTCCTCTCTCCAAGCTATGTTCTTCTCCCACCAACCCATCATAAGGTTGGCATAGCTTGGAGAGAAGGAAACTCCCATCGCAGTGCCACAGCGTTGAGAGTACAGCTTTTTATTAAATAAAAAGACATTGTTCTTGAGACATAGTTCGATCATTAGCATGGTGGTATGTCTGAATTCCACTATTGGTCTCTGTTTTAGGAAGTATAGGGTTGCCTTCATGCCTATATCATGATCTATGGACGTGTACAACGCAACAACATCAATTGTCACTAACAGGTAGTCCGGTTGCCAGGTGGTTCCCATTAGGATCCTCAAGAAGTCCCCTGTGTCCTTGATATAAGAATTGAGAGTGGGAACAATCGGTGCAAAAAAATAATCGACATAAGAGGCAATGTTCTCATAAAGGGCGCCACAGCTGGATATTATTGGGTGTCCCGGGGGTTTATTTAAAGTCTTGTGCACTTTTGGCAAAAAATATATTGTGGGTATCACCGGATTCTCTACCATTAAGAATTTTTTCTCCTCGTCATTCAACAGACCATCCTCATGCCAGTGTCTGATTTTTTCACATAGATCGATGGTGAGATAATTTATTGGATTATAAGTCAACACCTGATAGTTCTCCGTGTTGTTCAGTTGGCGGAGTGCTTCATTGATGTAATCCTGTTTGTCTAAGATAACAGTGTTACCGCCCTTATCAGCTGGCTTTATTTCAATTTGGTTATTTTTTAATGACTTCAGAGCTTGACGTTCATTGCAAGAAAGGTTTTCTCTTCGTTGGGTATGTTTTACATTTTGCATGGTTTCTAGTTCTGCCATCACTGGATCATTGAAAATATCCACTTTATTGCCTGGATGAAGAGCAGGACAAAATTTAGATTGACTCTTGAAATTAGTCTTGCAATGTCTATTCATGGTGATTCCCATTTCTTCTAAGACTTCAGTGTCTGATTTAGTTGTTTCCTCTATGTCGTGAGCTAGTTCATATGCAGTTCTCAAGCTTTGAATTTCCGCTATGGTATATGGCTGTTCTCCCTCTGGTATCGATGTTTCTGACGTGTTCACATTCGTCTCCCGGATAGTTGGTAATTTGGTGAAGAATTTCTTTAGCTTCAATTTGCGGATATATTTGTACATGTCTATCTTAGTTTCCACTGAGTCCTGATGTCTTTCGGGACTGAATGTTAAGCCTTTCTTTAACAGACTGCATTCAGCATCTGTTAATGTGTGTTTTGACAGGTTGATGATTAAATTATGTTCTTTTCCTGTGGATACTTTCTTCTTTACTTTCTCATCACAGTACGATTGCGAAGATGGTATCCTCTTGTTCTTTCTGATACTTCTTCTTGTCTTCCGTCATTTTCTGTCCGGGTTGGTGTACCTCTCCCCCTCGCTCTTGTTCTTCCCATTACCCGACCTCTTCCTCTTCCCCTTGGATTTTGTTGATCCTGATATAGGATCTTCATTTCCTTTAAAAAAGAGAGTTGACGTGGGAAGGTTTGTCTGGTTTCACCCTCATTTAAATCTGACTCAGACTCGCTTTAGGTCGTGTTGGGAGATCCTGATATTGGTTGTTTTTTACTGTCTAGTTGCTGTCTTAAGGTGTCAAAGTGCTTTGCGAAAGTAAAGATGGTTCCCTGCTCATAATCACATTCGTCCCTTCGGAACTTGCGTGGTTTATGATCTTGTACCTCAGTTTCATGTTTGTCTAGATTTTTCTCCATCTCTGATCTCAGTTTCTTCAGACCTTCTTCATCATGGTCGAGGGTTAGGATCTGAGATTCTATTTCCGATATTTTCATGTGCAATTCCTCCACATCTTTCCTGGCATATTTTATGATTATTAACATCATTGTCCGTGAACAGTCCATATTGTTCCTACCCCTCTCCTCCAGCATCTCCGGTCTAGTGTCTGGATGATTGGGTAGTGTAAAAATGCGTAGCCCTCTGGGGACTCTACCGCATTCTACATATTTTTCCAGGGTTATTTCCCAACTTCTTGATATTTCTTTGCGTTGCAATCTTTCCAATTGAATGAACAATTGTTTTATATTTTTTATGCCTGTGTTTCCTGATCTATCTCCATCAGGGGTCTCTTTGATGGTAGTTTGTCCCTTTTGAAACATTGTTTCTGCTGTCTCTCGGCGTTTTGCTGCTCTCGCCTCCATGAGAGGGTGCTGTTATTCTTAAAATGAACAAATTATTTCGCTGTGTCAGATTCGTTCGTTACTAAGGCCAGTCACAAGCCTTCTTGCGGAACTTGAATTATCCTTCAGGAGAATAGGAGCTGATTATTAATTTGGTCCTGAGCTGCCGAGGTAGTGTAGAATTTTATTCACTGCCACCGCTTGCCCACAATTGGGAATAAGCGGTGGATACACCCGCTACAGCGCAATGGATTGCACAGGATTAAGTACAAGCTTGGATCACGCGCTCTTACCTGGGAGACTCCCGGTTGGTGCGGCGTCCTTCAACCCCACACACCGGCGCTCAACCCGGTGACGCTCGACTTCCCCGATTTTTCCGTTGACTTTCTGATCTCGTCCTCGGAAGCCAGGTCTGGAGTCGCTGTATATTTCAGTAAATCTTTGTCACTGTTTGCAACATTCACAGCGTACGCAGCTTCAAAGACGACACGGCAATTCACGAGTATTTTTCAAACAGGTCAGTTGCGCTGGGATCTCCCCCTTACGTATTTCACCATCCAACAATTTAGTCCTTAATGGGGGGAACACATTGTAGCTGGTGCTCGTGGCGAGAAAGGGGCTAATTCTCGCTGACAATGTTCCAACAAATGATGAATACACGGCACACACCTTGGTAGATTTCAGCTCTTTATTCGGACAAAAAGCTCTCCTCCTCCCTACGCGTTTCGAACTTCACGTTCTTGGTCACGGTAGTTTACAGAGTCCCTTGTTTATTTCCACTTTTATACTCAGTATCCACTTCTGCCCATTATGAGGCATTGTGGTACTGGTAGTTCAGTTTGCAATTTTAACTTTATTGATCAAGACAAAAGGGATTTGTGAAGTGCATGGTATGTAAGGCCTGTAAGATAGGACAAAATTTGAAATCAATCAAAGATCCTAAAGGGCGCAAATTTGAGATCAAAGAGACTATAACGTGTGACACCCCATATGTGGTATACTTGATTGAGTGTCATTGTGGAAAAAGATACATTGGCAGCACAATCTGCCCTCTCAAAGAGAGGATACTGGAGCATATACGAGCCACTGTTAATCAAGACATGTCATATGCTGTGGCAAAACATATGGCCACCCACAGAGGAAAAACTTGGCTCGACATGAAATACTCTGGCTTGGCCACCATCCAGCCACATGAGAGGGGTGGAAACAGAATACTCAAGTTAAGACGACTCGAATCGAAATTAATTATCAGGCTGAAAACAAAGATTCCCATGGGTCTTAATGGGGATGAGGAAATGTACGTTCATTTATGAAGAACGAAATGGACAATATTTGTGGACATTGAGAATTTGTTCAAATTCAGAGAAGGATGACCAATTGATGAAATTGAAAATGAAAATGTAATTGTAACTTGCATCCATGAGAGGGTTGTTTATGAAATTTTAGGGTATGTGTTTAGTACTAGTAGCACTAGTAGTTCTTTTTCTTCTTTTGAGCGCAAGACTTTTCTCTGTTGTAATGTAATAATTATTTATTTATTGATTTCGAGGCAGGATACAGAAATTGACTGTAAGATGCACTAAGCAGTCTTTTAGCTGTATACTAAGTCCATATAATGTCCAACAAAAAACAGTCGCATTGCTATGCTCTAGGGCAATTTGTCTAACATACTGTTTACTATCCAATGGGATAACTGGGTATTAAAGAAATCACCGTGAATTTGGGCACTCAGCCCATATCACAAACCCAATACAAATGATTATTATATTTTTCACAGGCATCGATACTAAATCGGGGTCAGAATAATAATATTCAACAAAAGTACCAGTATGGACTTCAACATTGAGGAGTTTGATATGACTTACATAAGCAATTCGACCCCGTAAGATCACCCGGAAAACGGGAGGAGACTGTACTAATGGACATAAATATGAGACCGATTTGAAATAATGTTGTATAAAATTGTTAAAAGCTGCCTTGAAATGCTGCTAAATAATATTTGTGTGTGCTGAAAGAATGTGATCAATAAAGTTAAAATTGCAAACTGAACTACCAGTACCACAATGCCTCATAATGGGCAGAAGTGGATACTGAGTATAAAAGTGGAAATAAAGAAGGGACTTTGTAAACTACCGTGACCAAGAACGTGAAGTTCGAAACGCGTAGGGAGGAGGAGAGCTTTTTGTTCGAATAAAGAGCTGAAATCTACCGAGGTGTGTGCCGTGTATTCATCATTTGTTGGAACATTGTCAGCGAGAATTAGTCCCTTTCTCGCCACGAGCACCAGCTACAACGTGTTCCCCCCATTAAGGACTAAATTGTTGGATGATATATATATATATATATATGTATATATATATATATATATGTGTGTAGATACATATATAATAATGCCATGGATTACAATATTTGAGATTTACTACTTAAACTCTCTATATAAAAAAATCTATATTTTAGTAAGTTTCTGGATGTTATTAGTGTCAACAATGTTTTTTCTAATATTTTTATACTTATATATATCTGATATTCCCAGACACTATTATTTTACATTATTTGTTTTTATTTTTACTTGTTTTATGTTTATAGTAGTTTTAGCAAAATTGTTTTATGAGGTTTGAATTTTTATATTTTATTTTCTGGATAAATTAATTAATATATTTTGTAATGGAATTATATATTTCATGTTTTATATTTGTGTATCTATTTTGTGTGTTTATATATATATAGATATATATATATATGCTTTTTAGAGTAGTAAATGTAATATTTTTAAAAATATATATAATGTAAAATAAACCTTTTTAATATATTACACTATATATATACATATATATATATATATCCTCAAAACTTGCTCGCTCCTTCTGAACCACAATAGACCCACGGAGAGTGGCGCGCACGTCGGCGGAGCACACCGGCATACAGAATCCTTAGGAAAATTTCACTCGTAGCGCGCTCTCAGTCAAGAAGACGCTGTGCAAATCAAAGTTACCGCTGTTTATTCACAACGCGTTTTGCCTACCGAAAGGCTTGATCACGTGATATTGCAACCAATGTCGGCAAACATAAGTAAGAGGGATGGTAAACACAATCAACGGGACTTACACACAGTAAAGTAGCAGACATCTTGGAGTGGTAAATAGACCTCGCACATGTTATATGTGAATTGCATTTGTTATTGTTATGTTATTAGAGACTTGTAAAGCGCACGGCTACTCGATAGAGTGTCCCGGCGCTACAGATTCTGGGTGGAGCTAATCGTGAACGCACTCTTGCGTAAGTCACACTAATACTGAAAGAGCCAGGTCTTCAATGATTTTCTAAAAGGGAGAAGATCCTGCATCTGCCTAAGTGCAAGGGGAAGACTATTCCAGAGATGTGCAGCTTGCACCTGGAATGAGCGCCCCCCAATGCGAGCATGTGAAGATTTGGGGATGCAAGCCAACTGAAGTGCAGCCGACCTCAGAGCACGACGCGGGGAATAGAATTGAAATCTCTTCCTGTGGTAGGGGGCCCCCATCCCGTGCAGGGATTTAAATGTTAGAACCATGGCTTTAAACATAATCCTTTTACGGATCGGAAGCCAATGCATGGATTTCAAATGGGCAGACATCCTAGTTCTGGGCCCCAGCATGAGAATAGCCCTTGCCGCAGCATTCTGAACCACCTGTAATCGAGTCAACATGTAATCATCAATTCCCAGGTAAAGGCTATTAACATAGTCCAACCTGGATAAGACTAACGCCTGGACCACCGTTTCTCTATGTGTTAACGGCAAAAGGGGCAGGACCTGTCTGAGCATTTTAAGCACTCCAAAGCATGAGCCCACCACAGCTTGTATTTGGGAGTTCATGGATAGATTGTCCTCCATCCTGACTCCCAAATTTTTAACAGCCTTGACCGAAGTGCTAGGGGGAGACATGTCCTGTGGCCACCAATTCCGCCACACATTGTCTAATGGGAGGCCGAAAAGTATGATTTCCGATTTATCGGGATTACACTTAAGTTGGTGAAGTTGGAACCAAGCAAACACCTTAGTGAGGCAGGCATTTATTGCCTCACCTCTGAAGTCTGACTTCTTGTCGCAGGTAAAGAGCAATTGTGTATCATCCGCATAAGATACAATTTTCGCTCCGTGGGCTTCAGCCAGAAGCGCCAAGGGGGACATATACAAATTAAAAAGTGTAGGACTAAGGATTGAGCCCTGCGGAACCCCCACCTTAAGGGGGGGGGATAGGTGCTGCTAAGGGGGGGGACCACACCGTTTGCTGGCGGTTGTCCAGAAACGAGGCAAACCATCGGAGTACCGTGCCCCCGCAGCCACATTCTTGAAGTATCTGAAGGAGCAAATCATGGGGCACGGTATCGAAGGCCGCTGATAGATCCAAGAGAATCAGCACAGCCTTCCCTCCCTGGTCAAGGGTCTCTTTAATAGTCTCTGAGACCTCAAGAAGCGCGGTTTCCGTACTGAAATTTGCCCTGAAACCGGACTGACCCTGGTGGAAAACTTGATTATCTTCAGCATAAGTGGTAATAACCCCATTAACACATTTTTCCAAGACCTTCGAAAAAAGGGGGAGCAAGGATATTGGCCTATAATTAGAGGCTGATTCTGGGTCTGCTCTTGGATTTTTTAGCAGGGGGAGTATTTTGGCGTTCTTCCACCTGTCTGGGACAATCCCGGTCTCCAAGGATGTATTAAGGATCCGATTTAGCGCAGGATTAATTACCTCGGCCAGTGACACCAGAATTTTGGCTGGGTAAGGGTCAGAAGGAGAGTCCGATTTAAGGGCCTTCATAATTACCAAAGAGTTATCCAGGGATAAAGGTGGGAACTGCGTGAGAAGCGGGCTCCGTAGCTGCATAGAAGGGGTGAGTAACGCTCGAAACTCACCCTCCACCCTAGGCAGCGAAGAGAAAGTGTCTTGGATAGTTTTTATCTTCTCATGGAAGTAAGAAGCTAAATGGCACGTCCATTCCTCAGTCGGAGTGAATGGTGTTGCCACTGCATTAGGAGAGAGAAACTCCTTAACTGTTTTAAACATTTCTTTACTCTGGTTAGCAGCCTGGGCTATTTTAGAGGCCAGAAATTTTTTTTTCTCTTCTAAAACTTTCTTATAATGCACTTTAAGTGCCAATTTATATGTTGTTTTATCAGAGAGGTCAAAGTTTTTCCGCCAGGTTCTCTCCAAGCATTTACAGTCACTCTTACTCTTCCTGAGAGCGACCGTAAACCATGGTGCAGAAGCACGTGGGACCTTAGCGGATCGCACAGAGGGAGGAGCGAGCTCGTCAGTTCGCAATTGGAGCCAATTGTCTAGACCTTCCGCATCCTCCTCCACCCTCCCAAGGAAGTGGATTGGATGTTTGCTGAGGGCCGTGGTAAGGGCCTCAGCTGTGATTTGATAAAAAGGTCTGAAACTGCGTGAAAGTGGTCTTCCCTGGGTGTTACTGGGATTAGGTACCTTCTTGATCATAAAATCGATCATGGCGTGGTCGGACCATACTAGCGGGACTGGAGCTGAGGTCACTAGTATATTTGTGGAGAAGATCTGGTCCAGAATATGTCCTTTCTCGTTCGTTGCTGAGTGGACGGACGGAGACATTTTAAAAGGAGCTAGTGAGTCGCGTAATCTGCTAGACTCTTGGTCAGTGGGATTGTCCATATGGATGTTAAAATCAACTAAAACTATACAGTGTTTAAAATTAATGGCCAGGGAAGAGACAGCATTACTGATGGAGTCGAGGAACTGGCCCGCAGGACCTGGGGGTCTGTAAATCAAGATGCCTGACACAGATTGTTTCGCTGACAGCCTGACGTGAAATCCCAAACTTTCAGCACCCTCTATGTCAGCTATAGAGATCATGGAGCATGCAAGTTGTAGTTTAAAAATTATAGCAATGCCTCCCCCCCTACCCGTTGACCGATCCTTCCTGAGCATCCGGTAGCCAGGGGGGATGGCCATACCAATGGTGGGATTTGATGTTTCCCTGAGCCAAGTCTCTGTTAGAAAGAGAAGGTCGAGGTTCTTGTCTACGAGTAAATCGTAGATTTGAAGGGCATGTTTACCAAAAGAACGAGTATTAAGAAGCGTGGCCTTTAAATGATCAGTCTCCCTAACAGGTTTGGTCTCACTACAGGGGGGATAACCCCTGGAGCCTATTTTAAGGGACTCATCAATGGCTGAATTAAAAGAAACCCAAACGCAAAGGTTGCAAACCCAGCTGCAACTATCATTGGGAATGGGCGCATGGGGGCGGCAGCTTTCTCTCAAGCCAAGGGCAATGAGCTGCAGCCTACTGTAAAAAAGGGACTTGCCATCATCAGGAAGATCTCCAGAGACGGGTCCTGCGCCGGCCGCTTCCGGGACGCGGATGGGCGCTGACGGACTTGCCTTCGGCGCGCCAGCGGCGCGCCCGCTGCGCGCACCTGCTGCGCGGTCGGCACATCACAGGTTTTATGGACGGGGAGGAAAGATCAACTAGCACGCTGACCTGAGCTTGCGGGCCCGCTCTGACAGGCGGACACCGCGGTCACGTGGTAATAAAATAATTCAGTGCTAAAAGAAGTTAAAAACAGTTTAACAAATTCAGGAACAATGTGCAAAGCGCAATAGTGATTAACACACAGCCTAGCGGTCTATCTGGCAATAGTACGCGTTACCCGCTGCGCAGTCGGCACATCACAGGTTTTATGGGCGGGGAGGAAAGATCAACTAGCACGCTGACCTGAGCTTGCGGGCCCGCTCTGACAGGCGGACACCGCGGTCACGTGGTAATAAAATAATTAAGTGCTAAAAGAAGTTAAAAAACGTTTAACAAATTCAGGAACAATGTGCAAAGCGCATTTCATGTAAATACTTTCATACAATGGACAAGTCAAACCAGTTATAAATTATACCAAAATAAATGATATGAAACATACTCAATATATTATATTGCTCACAGGAAAATGCTGCGCATTAAAGGAAACTAGCATGTTTGAAAACGGCGGACATCTTATCAGGGTAAAATACCTTCCAATGTAGCAAGACCGATAAATCAGCAACATGTGTAATTGCACGATAATTTTCATCCTTGGCAAAAATTGGCACAAAATGGGGCTTTGGAATTTGCTCCTATGCGGATGATACCCAACTGACAATAGCCATCGGAAATGGGCATGATGACACCAGAGCCAAACTCAACAATTGCCTCACTGAGATGGCAACCTGGATGTCAGTGCACTGTTTAAAACTTAACGCAGAGAAATCTGAAATTCTGCTTCTCGGCGGAGCCAATCATATCTGGGATATATCCTGGTGGCCCCACTCTTTGGGTGCGGCACCAGCACCAAAGCAGTGCGTAAAAAACTTGGGCATCATCATCGATAACACCCTATCGATGCAGGACCATGTGCGGACCCTGTGTGGTAGAAGCTTCGCTACACTGAAGCTCCTAAAAAGGCTTTTCCGTTGGATCCCACTGGAAAGCAGGAGGACTATCACACAAGCCCTGCTTGTCAGCAGGTTAGATTACGGAAATGCACTCTTTGTTGGCATGCCAGACTACCTTTTTAAACATCTGCAGGTGATACAAAACGCAGCGGCTAAACTGGTGTGCAAGGAGGGCAGATACAGCTCCGCGACAAAATGCCTGAAGCAACTCCACTGGCTGCCCATGCGCCAAAGAGCACGATTTAAACTCTTAGGACATGCACATAGGGCACTTTATCGCACAGGCCCCAAGATTCTCCAGAATAGAATCAAATTCTACGTCCCGCTCAGGTGCTTAAGGTCACGTTCTTTAGCACTAGCGGAGACAAAAAGCAAGAGCAGGACAGGTGGACGTACCTTCTCGCACCTGGCAGCACTTTATTGGAACGAGCTTCCGCTGGAACTTCGGCTAATTGAAGAATACATGGCGTTCAGGAAAAAACTTAAAACTTATTTGTTTCCTTAATACTGCCATTACCACCCTCAATTAGACTAAACTGACTCATCACTCTCCGGATACACTAGCGCCGTGATATCCCAGTGGGATGAATGTCGCGCTTTATAAATAAATAAATAAATAAATAATGCAGGTGAAACATGCTGAACATGTAGTTCTAGTAGAAGAAACATGTCAATGCCATTGACGTTTTTTTTGTGCAAATGTTATGATTATAATAATGCTATATATTATAATATTTGAGATTTACTACTTTAAACTCTGTATAAAAAAATCTATATTTCTGTAAGTTTCTGGTTGTTATTACTGTCAACAATATTTTTTCAAATATTTTTATACTTAGCATTATAAGTATAGGATCACAATATTGTGGAGAATTATATTTCTGACACAATATTTTTATCAGCGATATTTTTTACCACAATATTGTGTCAGTGAATCCTAATAAGGGATTCAGCTCTGTGAAGTGTTCCAGTACCTAAAATGTTTGCAGTTTCGTTATAGGCAGCTCCAGCCGACTCTTGGGAGACGGTATTGTATACAATAATCCACAGACCAATCATTGTTGAAGATTGGATATCTTTCAAGTCACTCACAGTTGTCTTGCTCCTATTTGTTGATTTCCTCTCTTTCTGTGTTTTACCCACCCAATGGAGCTTTTGAGTTTCGTTGTCGGAAGACTCGTCATCCATTCTGCTCCAAACTCAGCAATGCCAACAAAGCTATGTTCAAACAACACCACTTTGCTGCATTTTAGTGTCACCTTTTATTTAACGGTAAGCACTACCAATTGGCATTGCCATTGCTTGTTTACAAAGGTAGTGGCATAATTCTCTCAGATCCTGTTAAGCAAGGTGCAAATTATCTAGCCACCAATCCTCACTCCTCACCCTCCATATTTTTACTACCCATAGACGTCTTAAAGGTAGAGCACAACGGACAGTCAATAAAACTTTCTTTTTTTTCAACAAATAATTAGTTTTCCATTCCCAACAGATTGCATCAAATCTCATCAAAACATATCCAGGATCTTATCATTTGTATTATTACTCTGCTTTGCACTGCTCCAAGAATGTAAATTCGGCTGTGACTGAGTGCTAGTCTGGAATGAAGCATTTATAAAATGGTTAAATACGTGTTTGGAAGCAATGTGTGCTATATAGCTGAATGCACATTGGTAAGGTAGGAACTGAGAACCTAACCTAGGATTTTTGGTCAATATGCATAATAACACCTGTTTAAATAAATAAAGTCTCATTTGAGTCCATACGTCTAACACATTCATTAATCTTGGTGCTATAACAAAAAACAATTGCGGGATAGATTCTGTTTCTTCTCTAGTCTTAGGAATAAAAGAAGCTATTTTTAGAGTACACTACGTGGCTCGTAAGTGCCATTGCCTACATAAACAGTACAGTAACACTTGTCAAGGATTTCCTTTGACTAATAAAGTGGGCACACACTTAGGGCCCGATTCCGATCCCGTTATGAAAGCCCTCCGAACGACTCGGTTCAGGAGAGCTTTCCAAGCGAATCGCGTTCTGGGAGTCCGTGCGACCGATTCTGATGCATCCGCATAGTGACAGACTCGGTTCGCTCGGACTCCCGTTGAACTCTATGGGAGCCTGTGTACCGAACGTGTACACAGGCTCCCATTGCAAAAAGGGGTGGGTGGGGAAAAGCTGCACCCTGTGGCAGGAGCCCCATGGTGCCCGACTCACTGTGCATGGTTGGGTACCCCCACTGGCCCAATTCGGAGTGCCCTGGATGATGGGGGTCCAGCTACAGGCCCCCAAAGCCCGATTCCGGAAGCCTTTTTGATCCGATCAAACCGAATCGGAAAGGCTGTCCGAATCGTTCATCGTACTTGCTCGCTTGGAAAACCTAGTACATAGAGCTGTATGAATCGGCTCCGGAGGGCTCTATCTCTCCGAATGCCTTCCAGAACCGATTCGGTCAGCGCTAAGGCTTTCCAGGAATAATACTTGGTCGTTCGGAACTGTGAACGATTCGGTCGGAAACAAGGGCTCTGGATCGGTTTAGGCAATTCCGCATCCGATTCGGAGCCCTTCCCACCGAGATCGGAATCGACCCCTTAGCGTAGACAAAACCAATACACAATCCACACACACTAGAGTAGCTGCAATCACATACAAAGTGAACAATTTAACAGGTTATCCAAACCTAATATTTCCTGGGAGCGTTTAACATCATTTGTTTATATGACTTTTGTTAATGTGAGACAAAGTTCTAAATGTAAATCTCACGTGTGTGCTCCGCTAACACCATAACTGTGAACTGGTACCTGCTTTGTTTTCCTGAATTTCATGGCCTAATGCAGACCTACAGTGGGGCCTTTGATAATGTGGTACAATAAATTTTTGTTTTAGGTCTGGCGTTAGCCAAGACCATTTGATTTTACTAAACTATGTATACTATACTTAAATTTAGGGTCTTTCATCCACCTCTCTTCATTTATAAGTCTGTTGTGCCTTTCACGTTTTACTTCCACCCACTACAGTATATAGCACACGGTAGTAGGTCAGCCAATTAAGGCCATGGGTTAACTTCACTTTGAGGAACTGCATTTTGCTCTACCACAGGCAGTATGTCCTCACACAAGCTAGTTCCCTTCGGTACCACGGTTTTTGTTTTTACTTTATAATTACTTTAGTGTTGCCTTTGTGTTTGGAGCCTGATGTGATAGCAGATGCAAGACCTTTTAATTTTACTAAAGTTATGTGTATAATATAGTTATGTATATGGGTTTCAGACAGACTTCATTTAATCAGTCTGTGTTTGGTGTCATTGACATTTTATTTCCAAACACATAACCATGCATTAAGGGGAATGTACCAGCCCACTTCAGCCATTGGTTGATTTCACTACAAGTTATGGCATGCCTCCCTTTCACAAGGAACACATCCACACACAAAATAGTTCCCTTCAGTGCCAGGGAGTGATATGGTGATGTGTTTTTCTGTTTTTAGACCACAAAAACATTTTGCCTGCACCAAATCATTCTTTTTAGACTGATGAGGGCCCAGAAAATTCCCAAACAATAATGTTTTGCAAAAACCAGGACAAAACAAACATTACCAGAAGACTGATGACCAACGCCAGACCTATTGTCTTTGCCAATGCTTGTTTAGATGGCCTTTGGCCACACTAGCAGAATTTAAATGTCAGAGGAAGTAGTAGAAAAGTTTGCATGTTATAGCCCCCTGAAAAATGAATATCTAAATTCATAGGTATCTTCTGGGTCCACAAGTAATATAAAGTGTATGTCACATGTGTCGAACCGGCCACTTTACCATACCACGTATTAGGGATGTTGCATTAAGGAGGTAACCATGCACACATATGCTCTATAAGGAATAACACTTCAAAATATCATAGGCTATTGATTTATAGCTAACAAGAAAGACATGGGTTGGAGTTTAAACGTTTGTACTGCCAGACAAAGAGTGGAATTTGCACGCTAAGGGCCCTATTACGTTTGTCCGCCCGCCACCGTAACGGCATGCGGGACCGTCACCCAGAGGTGCAGCGGTCCCGCTGTGGCCATTAGGATGCCACCGCCACCATGGCAGTGGCATCCCCCATCCACAACATTGTGGCGGGCGGTGCTCACAGCACCACACGCCACAATGCTGTGGATGCACGTTGTGCATTGGCATGCACAAGGTGACAGGCACCGCGCAGTGCCTGCCACCTTGTCCATGCCAATGTAGGGGGGTACCATAGGTACCCCCCATGTGCACCCCTCACCCCCCCAACACTCTGGGGACCCGCAACTGGCCCCCAATAGCGGGAACCGCATGCGTTGCCGCCATGGAAAGGCAAGACTCTGCCGGCATCGTAATGTGGATGGCGGTGTCTTGTAGACACCGCCACCATATCCTGGCAGTTTTCCTGCCGGTCTACGAGTCGACCGGCGGAAATGCGGCGGACGGTCTTCCCGTCAGCCGCGGTCCCCCCAGCCATCCTAATGTGGCATGGGGTCATTCATGGCAGGATGGCGGGCGGATCGCCCCCGCCGGGCCGGTATTGGCTACCGGCGGGGGCGATCCGCCCGCCATCCTAATGGGCCCCCTAAGTTAGTAAATGATTACTTACTGCTAACTCTGTTGGCCTGCAGGACATAATATAAAATAGTTAACCACAGTTCAAAATGTATGCTTGACTGGTGGATGCAAGGAGAGGGTATGAAAGTCACCTTGTTTAAATTCTAAAGCAATCTACTTCACAGAATATATCCTTATTATATGATTGGTACAGGCCATAAATGTACTACACCAATACAATATATTAGGCAAGCCACTGTGAGATTTAAATAAATATTTTATGGTTTTAATTTTCTCTTGATTTGTATGACTAAGAAGGAATACAACCTGGTAATAAAATTGCATTAGTCAAATGATGTTTGTGAGAAACCAGGGCTTTTTGCAGTGTCCCGGCACTTTGCTTTTAGCCCCCACTTTGACTAATAGATTCTGATTTTCTGATTCTGAATATGCCATGGGCTCTGCTAATCAGGTCCAGGGCCAGTGGTCTGTTTAAAAGGTACATGTAATTAGGGGCAATTAAATTTGGTACTGACAACCTAAATGTAAGCCCCTAGTATATGGTAGGGTATGTAGGTTTGGAGGCCCAGTGGATTTGATGCACTAAGTGTTCACTCCTGTGGTGCCTGCAGTCATTTTAAAAGCTAGCCCTGCCTTGTAGCCTGCTTTTAAAATAAAACTATGTCCAATTTTGAGTTTGGAATTAAAGGTACTTCCAAAATCATCTTATTATTACATTTAGGGCACCCCTAAGGTCTGCCCTAGATGTCCCAAGGGTAGGGTGCAATTTTAAAATATGCAGGGACAGTATAAAATATGTTTTGTATGCCCTCATGAAGGAAAAACTGCCAATTTCAGATTTCCCTATTGTAGTAAATTAGTTACGTGGGCTAACACGGGATAGCTTTATTAACCTATAATAAAGTCTATCTTTTGACAGGAGTGAGCTAAAATAATAATTCAAAGCGTAAAATTAATAATTGCAATGAATCCAACAAATTGCCATTGTTGGACTTTTTATAACTATTGTAGGAAAGAAGTTAGAGAACTGCTTTCCTAAATGTACCCAATTCAGCTCTGTAGCACTCTCTTCTAACTGGCCAGCCTTTGACTGGCTGAGCCAAACTGCATTAATGAGGTGTAAAGTGGCCTAAACTAAGACAAAAGAAACATCTGGTGGGAGGAGATCTGCTGCCTGCAGATGCCTGGACAGTAAGGGAGCTGCATATTCAAACTGGTCTTTAGAGAGAAAGACAGTGAGGACAGGAACCAGGCCCACCCCCAATTCCAGCACCACAAGCCAGATGGGAGCCCCTGTAGTTGAATTAGGAAAAGGGCTGGAAGAGGAGTGTAGGGGAAGATTAGCAACCCCTGTGGGTGGGCTTAGCCAGACGTAAAGCTACATGAGAGATTTTCTCCAATTCGATTTTTGTGGAACAGTGCTTTCTGGCACAGAAAATGCCACACTTCAGGGGAAGCGGTCATCATGCACCCCACTGGTCAGGGGTACCCCCTTCTCGCCAGCCCAGAAACCTGGATAAATATGGGAGAGCTGCCCAGCACTAAGATTCCTACCTGGAAATATCAAGAGGAGAAGGACTGCCTTGCTGAACCACTGGTCTGCACCACAAGAGGACTGCACTCATAAGGATTGCACCTGCTGCACACTTTGGGCTTCAAAAAGGAGGACCTTGCCTGGCTTCAATAGGATTAAGGAGTGGACTCCCTGAAAGTAACAGTTACAGAAGAGCGTCAAGAAGTCACCTGCAACAACTCCATCAAGACAATCCCAACTGACTAGCTTCACCTGGACTTTAAAGGTTTTGACAAGGTGCATTGTGAGAATTGTAGCCCCAAACCTCCAAGAGTCAAACCAGAGCTTCTGAACCCTTGGCTGGTGCTGTGGATCACTTTCTTGCATCAAGAAACACTTCTGAAAGTAAGTGTAAAATTGTTACATCTTGACTTTGTCTTGGTCCAGTGCAACCTTTTTTTTAACCCCTTGAGCGCTATTTGCTTCTAAGCACTAGTTTTACTTTTAATCTTTCAAAATTCATATCTCTGGTTCCCTAAATTGGATGTTTGTCATTTTGGTGTCATTTTAATCATAAAAATATTTCCCATCTTTATAAATTGGTGTTGGGTTGGATTTGCATTGTGTGTTATGTCTTACTTATTTACTGTATTAGTGTTTTAAATATTTTACACACCTGTCTCCTAAATTAAGCCTGTCTGCTCGCAGCCAAGCTACCAAGGGTTGAGCATAGATTAAATTATTGAGAACATGACTGGACCTTATTTGTGACTGTGATGTTATTTCTAAGTGTAGGTACTTACCTGCCCTTACTAATAATCTACCTTCCAACAAAGTTGTTTTTTTGACTAATAAAATTCCTAATGCATGTTGTCTGTTTTTGCAATACATTATTCCTGCAAAATCAGTTTTTCAGAGCATATTAAAACATCGCCACAGCCATGATTGATGCAATAAAAGTTATGGTTATGTTCATTGCTGAAGTGAATAATGACAGCAAAAGGCTGTACTCCGATGGCTCAACCCAATCTCAGCTGCGACACACAATACTTTAACTTTGTTGAGACTCCTCTTTTGGGGCACCTTTATATTAGGGGCATGATAATGGTTCTTTCAGTAAAACATAACATGTCATGCGAGAAATCCCACATTTAAAGACACATCCTTGTCAGAGGTGAGCCAAAGGCTTTCCTACCTGCCTGATCTCTGAAGTGATAGCAAGAGGTTATGCACTCTTTCCAAGAAATTAGTGGGAATGGTATGAATTAGCTGTCAAAATCTGTGAGGGCACAGAGGTCTGAGGAGTGAACCTTAACAATGGGACAGAGAGTAGTAAAAGACTTACAAAATTATATGTAACCAGAGTAGTGCCCTACAGAAGAATTACTTTAAGAAAAAGAAATGAGCTAGCATACAATTTAGACTCCTAAACACAGCATTGGCAGTAAATCAAAGGCACGAATTCCATAATGTAATGATTGAAGAAGGTTTTCTATTTACTAATTGTTACTGAATTATAGCTTTCTGACACATGCTCCTACAATTGGTGATGTGGTGTGGACAGTTTAGAAGTGCATACAATCCTTCTATAGGAAGGAGTTTTTATAATTTACAGACTCTTCTGCTGGCCAAGAATGATGGGCTTCATGTACTAAGTTCTCTTTTCAAACCAGGAAGTGCAAACTGCACTCAGACTAGCTTGCAAACAGGGATGCTATTCATGGTAATTCCTACGTACCAAGAGGTCACATCCCACACTGGGCAATCATAGAGGTATGCAAAATGAGCTGCCTAATGAATATTAATTGCATAGTTTGCAACTTGTGACACCCTATGATTGCTTTTAATGCTGATGGTAGCCTGAAAGGAACAGGAGAGTTCCCCCCCTGAATTTGCATTACCAAATGGGAAATGTGTTTTTTAAAGCAGTCTTTGTTCATTAAGGGAACTTAAGGAATCTTTTTTTGAAAAAAGTTGTCCATTTGGGACAACTTCAGGGGGACCATTCTGTGGACCATCTCCACCACCAAAGCCACCCAACAAGATTCATAAAAGGGAACCAGGTACAACTTACAGTTTTCAAATCAGATAACACCGCAAATCTGAAGACGGTATCTGATCAATGGTTTACTACCGCAAATACAGCCACAAATCACTGATACATATCATTGTGAATTGCAGTTAAAAAGGGACATCCCTGTCACTCACTCTCCTAATTGTGATTTGGATTGAGATGTATGACCCTTTTGGGAGTCAGAAAGGTGTTTTGAAATGGCAAAAAAGGGTCTGGCTCATTTCAAAACACTGGTTTGCAGTAAAAACACAGTGATGTTGCAATTTCAAGTATGAGGTTAAATTCTATTCAGAAATACTGCTTAGCCTGTGAAAAATTCCTGGCACTCCAGTTGAACAATTCCCATTAAACAATATGTGAGTAGATGATTATGGGGACTTTTACCCACTTGGGGAACTAAAGCATTACTGGGAGACTTTGTATGTGGATTAAAATCCACATACTAAGGGGCCGATTCCGATCTGGGTCGGAAAGCTCTCTGACCGAGCCGGATCCGGAGAGATTTCCGACCGAGCCGGACTCCCGCAGTCCGACCGAGCGAGTACAATGCGGCCGTATGCTGCCCGACTCGATTCGGTTGGACTCCCATTGAAGTCAATGGGAGCCGGTCGTACAACGCGTACACGGACTCCCATTGACTGAATGGGCACGTCGCGAACAGGGGGGCCCCCTACAGTGGGTACGCATCGGTGCGACTCGCACCATACATGCATGTGTAGGGGGGACCCTTGTGTTCGACTCGTGCGGCTATGCGTGCAGTGGGGTCCGACACGGACCCCCCAAGTCCGGCTCCGGGTGCTTTTGCGAGCTGGACGCTCCGACTCGATCCGGCCGTCCGATGCGTCCATCGTACTCGCTCGGTCGGAAAACGTCTCCATTGCGTGGTGCAATTCGTGTCCGTACGAGTCGGTCGGAGCGGTTTGGACCCGGGAACTAGTCGGTCGGCGATTTCGCGTACGCTCGCATTGTACTTGCTCGCTCGGACGACTGTACGAATCGGTCGGAAACAAGGCCTCCGTATCGGATCCGGTAAAGCCGAATCCGATTCGGAGCCCTACCGGCCGAGATCGGAATCGGCCCCTAAGTCTCCTAAATTTATCCCTTGTTCAAAATATCAATGTACCCTCAGGATCAGTTCTCGTTTAGATAACAGGTTCCCGGCCCCACCCACTTTGAAGGTCTTACTTTAGACATTATAATTGTAAGGAAATATTACGTGAAAATGAGGACCACTTGATTGGCCAGAGCACTCTAATTAACGTTGGAAAGTTCTCAGCCCATTTTGGTCACTAGTAAACTTAGAAATCTGAATAGGGAAAATCATGGGTTAAATCTAAGCATAGAACTACAGCACTTCTGTTATCAGAAAGAAGAACAAACTATACTGCAAAGGAAATTAAATAAAGTGCTAGACAATCAAATCATTCGAATAAGTTACAAAATAAAAAAGAAAAAAGAAAAAGAAACAATGGTGTGCAATCTCTGTAGCATAGGCCAATAAAAACATGGAAGAGGAAGCAGTGCCAGAATCAAGACCAAGAGACCATATTCCCTGCCCCGTTAGTACAAAGCATTACTAAAAAGGGGGGGAAAGGCATATTTCTCCAGCAGATCCTTCAGGTTGCAACAAATCTGCAACTCAATTGCAGACTATTTTACTTCACAAAAATACCTAGTGAGGCAGCTGCCTAAGAGCAAACTAAGATAGGTCTCTGCGGAACAATAAAATACCTCAACCTTGACTCGCTGACCATTTAGACTTATAACCCATGACTAATTTCTATCTTCAGTTCACCCCATGCCAATTAATCTGATAAATAATTTAAAGAGATTGTTAACTCGATTTTCTTTGTGAAGAATACACAAATAATTCACAATCCACCAATATGTGCATTTTTTCCAGAAAGCCAGGGCAGATGCAAAACTACAGACCAGGATTGAATTTGTTCTTTACAGCTACCTTATCGGTGCAGTTTGATGAAGGGAGAAAGGCACCCAAGTTCACAGAGAAACAGCATTCAGGCTCCTCTGTAGCAAATAACAGCTATAGTATTTAGAGTCCTAGTCGATGTGGTCGGCATTTCAGCTGGGTTTCATATACACAATCTAAAATAGAAAGAATCAAAGCCATTCCCTCCTGAAATCTCTATGAGAAGGTGTGGACTGACTAGATCATCTTCATCATTCTGAAATAGGGAAAACAAGTTTCCACTGCACTTCTACTTTGTAGAATGAGGGAGACATATCTTATCCATGGAGAAGCCAACATTACTTACAAGGTTTACTGCAGCTAGACACAGTTGGAGGCCATATTGCATTTGGTCAACCACATTCTAATTCATCCACCAACAATATTTCTATCATTGAAGAATTTAACCTTGAGCATTGAGAACCTATCCATTCTAATTTCAATTATCAATGCAAAGATGCAGATGGTAGCAGTATCCCAGCCTTAGTGAAAAGGGAGGAGACTGCAGTCTGACCTACAGCGATGGGTGCAAGCCGACATGCAAACAAGGCTTGCTCAAGTCCACACAAGTTTCTCTCTATTTCATTAGCTTACAAGCAAACCAGAAGATGGGATACTGCGGATGAAGCATGGTATTTTGAGAAAAAAATAATAAACATCAGTGTAGGGAGGGAGTGTGCTCGACCAGCAAGAGCCCCCTTCCAAGAATGAATTGCAGAGACCACTAACTACATGCTGGTGACCAGGCACACCATACAAGAGGCTTCTATGGCAGGAGACCTTTTGAATTCCTTCCAGGTTGGCGTGGAACCACCACACAAGTTTCTCTCTATTTCATTAACTTACAAGCAAACCAGAAGATGGGATACTGCGGATGAAGCATGGTATTTTGAGAAAAAAATAATAAACATCAGTGTAGGGAGGGAGTGTGCTCGACCACAAGAGCCCCCTTCCAAGAATGAATTGCAGAGACCACTAACTACATGCTGGTGACCAGGCACACCATACAAGAGACTTCTATGGCAGGAGACCTTTTGAATTCCTTCCAGGTTGGCGTGGAACCAAAATTGGTGGAAGGAAAAAGAAGCCTGTCCTTGTTTTCTGTCTGTGATCAGCCCCCATCCTCCATCTGACAACCCCCACACTGACAAACAAATAAATATTCTCTATAGTTAAAAAGGTAATCCTAACAAGAGCATTGCTAGTGATTGCAAAGCAATTACAGTGCACAAACATTTCAGAGCTTGAAATCAATAATGCAAAAAATGGGTGTATAATGTTTTTTTACATGTAAAGCACACAAAACGTAAACATAAAAGCAGCCTCCATCACCCCTTGCCACTGGACTCCATAAACATGGTGAGGCCAGTAGGCATCTATCTTAGGTGCAGCTATTCCACCCCAATACTATGAATATGCTGCCACCGACTAGGGTTTGTGTAGGGGAGGTGCTTGAGACTAGAGGGTGGGGAAAGCAATCAAGTATCCCTTTCTCAGGGCAGACTCTGATGCCCTGAGAAAGGCAGAGTTCCTGAGAAGCAACAGGGCTGCAGAGTAAGGGGTTCCTAGCGATTAGTTGCTTCACAAACTCTGATGACAGAATGCAGGTGAAAATAAATGAAAACAGTGGCAGGAATGGCACGACTGCGAGTTGATCCTAGAAGAACAAGTTTCTTACTGTCAATAACACTCTTTCTACTGAATACACTATATAACCTCAGATTTGCATCTTTATAATAATCCGCAGACGTCAAATTGGAACCAGATGTTTTTCACTGCAGTACTTTTGTTTATTGGTAGGTGGAATTGTGCAGGTCTACATTTACTTGCCACCCCTGTACACTTACATCAGTTTTGTTCTTGACTTTGTCCGTGCCGACAAACATAGAGCCCAAAAATTAATCAGAGGTACCAATGTGCAGATCTCTGGTTTGGGACCTTTTCAGATGGGAACAGAGACTAATCCACTGAACAAGGAGGTGGGAGGACAGTGCGGAATTTGAGGGTAGCGTGTCACCAAAGGTAAGTAACTTGTTCTTCTGATGGATACTTCTAACATCAGATTTTTCACCTGCAGAATAGATACCAAAGCAGTACACCCAAGGTGGAAGATCTGTGGAAAGGGTACAGACCAAAAAGTCCTGAAGGACCCAACAGGTAAATGCCCTTTCCATAGGACCTGGCTCTCAAGCAGCAGTGTTTTGTGAATGTGTGCACTGATGCCCATGTCACAGCCTGGCAATTATCCAGGGCAGGCACTCCACATGCCAGCTCAGTGGAATCCCTGGCCCTGGTGGAATAAGTCCTCAATCCTATAGGGGCTGCTTCTTAGCCAGTGCATAGCAGACCTTAATGCAGAGGACTATCCACCTGGACAAAGTCCTTTCCTGCACTTCCTTGTCCTTCATTGCCCCTGAGAACCCTACTAAGAGCAGATCATCAACTGATTGGTCTTTGGTACGATCTATAAAACAACTTAAAGCACTTTTGGGGGTCCAGCTGATAGAATCTTGCATCCTTTTTTGGGGGTAAGGCGAGATAAGAACGTTGGGAAATTGATGGACTGCCCATCATGAAAAGGAGTCACAACTTTTGGCAAAAAGGCAGCTCTGGACCTCAACACCAGTTTGTCAGTAAAAAATGGTGGTTAGGGCAGTTGCACCAAGAGGACCTGAACCTCACTCACATGTAAGCCCGGGCGGTGAACTCCGCTCTGCTTGTGGAGTCTGCTGAGTTTTCCGCCCACCACAGAGCACGCGGAGTTCCAAAAAACTCCGTTCCGCATAGCAGAGTGAAGTTTTTTCCTCACTCGTGCTCCCCAACATCAAGTTGGCAAGCGCGAGCAAGAAAAATCCACCTCCCGGTGAGATTTTACAATGCGGGCGGTCGTATTTATCAAAATAGGCGGTCACGGGTGGTCGCGACCGCTCTCGTTGAGAAACATTCTGTTTGCGTTGAGAAAGTTGCCGCTCGGGTAGAAAATCTACTTGAGCGGCAAAAAAGAAGCAGCGCCCTGCGCATGATTGCTGTTCAAGTTGATTTTCCTGCGCAGGACAATCACCCGGCGCTGAAAATCAACACGAACAGTCATTACCAAGCGCACTCCACCACTTGTGGAACTCGGCGTAGCGCGGCAGAGTTTTTTGGTCACTTTGTGGAGTTCCGCATAGCGGACCTCCGCGAACTCCACCCAGGCTTTCTCACGTGACAGGCTGAAGTAACTGCAATGAGGAAAATATTTTTCAGAGTCAGGAGACGCAACAAGCCACTGTGCATTGACTAAATAAAGATCCCACTGTGGCAACTCAAATGGTTTTAGGGGAAACATATGTATCAAACCTTTTAAAAACCTCATCATAATAGGTGATTTTGAAAACGATGGCTATTCTGGTAAACGTGAAAAGGCCAAAGAGCCTGACAGATAACCATTAATGGTGTCCACTTCAAATACTTGCTGGGCCAAAGAGAAAACAAACAATAAAATTTCAGCAAGTTTAGCCTGCAACGGGTCCATGGCCACAAACTTTTTCCAGCACACTACATAAATAGATTTTGTAAAGAGGCACTGAGCAGAAAGGATAACATCTATGATCTCAGGAAGTACATCAAATGCATCAACTGCCACCGCTCATTCTCCAGGCATGGAGGTGTAGCTTCCGACAGAAGGTACTCACGAACTAGTAGACTAATCGAAGGACAGATGTTCATGCCCATAAGTTTCAGGTACCACACACTCCTGGCCCATAGGATGATTTGGGTCTGGTCATTCCTGGTCTTCTTCAGAATTCAAGTCAGGAGAGGCTGCTGTAGAATGGTGTGCAGGAGTCCATGCTCGACTCTAGCCTGAATGCATCTCCTAGAGCGAGCCATCTTGAAAACTCCAATGTACAACATTTGCGACACTGCACATTCTCAGCTGCTCCAACAGACTGATGTGGAGTCCTCTGATCTCCACCTTTGCCAGATGACCTCATCCCACCGGTGACATATCCGTCACCACTGTCAACTCTGGATGGGGAAGTGAGAGGTGTCTGCACTGGAAATGCAGTACAGTAACCACTGCTGCAGTCTCCTGTGAAACCTCAATGGTATCTCATAGATTACCTTGGTGGTGGGCCTACTGAGACTTCAGATCCCACTGCAGAGCCAGCATGTGCCTTCTGGTACTGTCAACAAGCAGTATGCAAGAAGAGAGTAGGCCAATAAGCCTCATAGCCACCCTCACTGAGACCCAGTACTAAGGCTGAAACATCAGACTCACAAGCTGAATGCCTGGGCTTGTCATGGAGCGTGGGCCCAAAACTGCAACATATCCAGAATGGCTTAGATGAAAGGCAGCCTCTGTGAAGAAGTCAGGTGTGACTTTGGCAGGTTGATAGTGAACCGCAACGATGTCAGGAGGGTCACAGTTATTTGGAGGTGGTCTACAAGTGACACTGGTGAGCCCGTCTTCAACAGCCAGTCATCAAGGCAGGTGAAAACTGCTATCCTCAACTTCCAAAGACCACCACCATTACTTTTGAAAACACCCAAGGGGCACTGGTAAGGCCAAAGTGGAGCTTAGCAAATTGGAAATGTTTCTGGCCTACCCTGAACCGCAGTTTTCATCTGTGGGACTGGGTGATGGGTATATGAAAATACGCATCCTCCGTCCAATTGCCCATATCCAGTGGAGACAGAACCTCTGTCATTGTGAGCATCTTGAATTTGTCCTTCGGCAGGAAGTCATTCAGAGCGTGAAGATCTAAAATAGATAAAGGCATCCGTCATTCTTTGGCACCAAAGAATAGCAGGAATAACACCCACTACCAATTTCTGAGACTGGCACCCTCTCTTTGGCCCCTTGATTGAGAGAGCCTGCACATTCTGCAGTAAAAAGGGCAGGTTTCCCTCTAAAAATGTCTATTATGAAGGTGGAAGATGCAGTGGGTTGAAAAAGAATGGAAGGACGCAACCCCATAGGACAATTTGGAGAACCCATAGATTACCTTGGTGGTGGGCCTACTGAGACTTCAGATCCCACTGCAGAGCCAGCATGTGCCTTCTGGTACTGTCAACAAGCAGGATGCGAGAAGAGAGTAGGCCAATAAGCCTCATAGCCACCCTCACTGAGACCCAGGACTAAGGCTGAAACATCAGACTCACAAGCTGAATGCCTGGGCTTGTCATGGAGCGTGGGCCCAAAACTGCAACATATCCAGAATGGCTTAGATGAAAGGCAGCCTCTGTGAAGAAGTCAGGTGTGACTTTGGCAGGTTGATAGTGAACCGCAACGATGTCAGGAGGGTCACAGTTATTTGGAGGTGGTCTACAAGTGACACTGGTGAGCCCGTCTTCAACAGCCAGTCATCAAGGCAGGTGAAAACTGCTATCCTCAACTTCCAAAGACCACCACCATTACTTTTGAAAACACCCAAGGGGCACTGGTAAGGCCAAAGTGGAGCTTAGCAAATTGGAAATGTTTCTGGCCTACCCTGAACCGCAGTTTTCATCTGTGGGACTGGGGGATGGGTATATGAAAATACGCATCCTCCGTCCAATTGCCCATATCCAGTGGAGACAGAACCTCTGTCATTGTGAGCATCTTGAATTTGTCCTTCGGCAGGAAGTCATTCAGAGCGTGAAGATCTAAAATAGATAAAGGCATCCGTCATTCTTTGGCACCAAAGAATAGCAGGAATAACACCCACTACCAATTTCTGAGACTGGCACCCTCTCTTTGGCCCCTTGATTGAGAGAGCCTGCACATTCTGCAGTAAAAGGGCAGGTTTCCCTCTAAAAATGTCTATTATGAAGGTGGAAGATGCAGTGGGTTGAAAAAGAATGGAAGGACGCAACCCCATAGGACAATTTGGAGAACCCATAGATTACCTTGGTGGTGGGCCTACTGAGACTTCAGATCCCACTGCAGAGCCAGCATGTGCCTTCTGGTACTGTCAACAAGCAGGATGCGAGAAGAGAGTAGGCCAATAAGCCTCATAGCCACCCTCACTGAGACCCAGGACTAAGGCTGAAACATCAGACTCACAAGCTGAATGCCTGGGCTTGTCATGGAGCGTGGGCCCAAAACTGCAACATATCCAGAATGGCTTAGATGAAAGGCAGCCTCTGTGAAGAAGTCAGGTGTGACTTTGGCAGGTTGATAGTGAACCGCAACGATGTCAGGAGGGTCACAGTTATTTGGAGGTGGTCTACAAGTGACACTGGTGAGCCCGTCTTCAACAGCCAGTCATCAAGGCAGGTGAAAACTGCTATCCTCAACTTCCAAAGACCACCACCATTACTTTTGAAAACACCCAAGGGGCACTGGTAAGGCCAAAGTGGAGCTTAGCAAATTGGAAATGTTTCTGGCCTACCCTGAACCGCAGTTTTCATCTGTGGGACTGGGGGATGGGTATATGAAAATACGCATCCTCCGTCCAATTGCCCATATCCAGTGGAGACAGAACCTCTGTCATTGTGAGCATCTTGAATTTGTCCTTCGGCAGGAAGTCATTCAGAGCGTAAAGATCTAAAATAGATAAAGGCATCCGTCATTCTTTGGCACCAAAGAATAGCAGGAATAACACCCACTACCAATTTCTGAGACTGGCACCCTCTCTTTGGCCCCTTGATTGAGAGAGCCTGCACATTCTGCAGTAAAAAGGGCAGGTTTCCCTCTAAAAATGTCTATTATGAAGGTGGAAGATGCAGTGGGTTGAAAAAGAATGGAAGGACGCAACCCCATAGGACAATTTGGAGAACCCATTTGTGTGATGTCATCTGTCACCACCCCTGGAAAATGGATTTGATCCTGCACTCTACAGGGTAGTTGTGAGCTGCTAAGGGCAAGCTAAAGTGTCTTGAAGTCTGCTGTCTCAGGGCTGGGGAACTGAGAACTTTGGTGTCTTTGTTGCCCAGCAGGTTGTCTGCCAGATTTCCTTCCCCTACTACGTAAGGACTGGAGCGCTTGCAGTGGCTTTGCCTGTATGTCAACCCTCTTTAGAATCCGCCAAAAGGGACAGGTTTGCTGAGGGAGGTGCCTGGTCGGAGCTGAAATGCCCAAGGAATGTGCTGTGGCTTTCCTTGAAGGGTTGCAAGGCAGAATCTGCTTTCTGTCAAACTGTTGAGACCCTTCAAATAGCATATCCATAAAGAAGGTACCAACTGCTCAGCGTTAGCTGCATCCTGGTCATCCTGAATTGTTTGGGCCTGGGAAGTCTAAATGCCTTCAGGGACTTTAGGCAAGATCTCGCTAAACATGTCCCAAAAGGCATGTATATGTCCCAAGTAAACAACTGGCGTTGACCAACTTCAAAGCTAAGCTCGCTGGGGAGGACAATTGTTTCCTGAATCTCTCAATCCTTTTCAACTCTCTTATCGGGGGTCTCGTAAGGTAAGGATTGGGATTCACCTTGCTGTTGGAGACTTGAACAACCAGGCTCTCATGAGCTATGAAATCAGGGTTGCTTAGTGCTGACCTGTGGCATCTGGCAACATGTCTTTTCTCCAGTGGCATGAACAAGGCTTTGCTCATGTGCCCAACAATGTATCAGCCAGGGCCTCATTAAAGGGCAACAAGGGCTCAGAAGAAACCTGCCCCGATTAAAGCACCTCCATAAGGAAGTTAGTTTTGAACTCTACATAGGTTAAGTTGTAGCTCTTAGACCTCCACCGCATGTCTTATGATCACAGCAAAGAAAGCACTTCAGGACTTTGAGCTCAATGAGGGCTCTCTGGACTCCCCTTCCACTCTCTGGGAGGCTTTCAAAGTCGTCATTCGTGGCGCATGTATTTCGAAACAGTCCGGGGTCCTACGCTCCATCCGCAATACTCTTCATAAGCTGGAGTCCGAAATTAAAAGCTTGGACGCCTCTCACGCTCTTGCCCCTAGCCCCGACACACTCGCCCGTCTTCGCGAGAAACATACTGAATTCGCTGAGGAGGCCAACAGAGAGCTATCGTTCCTTGGCAGGGAGGCCCGGGCGCGCCGCTTCGGCGAGGGCGACCGGCCAGGTAAGACTTTGGCCAACCTTCTCCGTCCGGCCCGTGCTGCTTCCTACATCATGGCACTCCAGGACGGTGGCCCAGTTCGTACTACCTCTTCCGAGGAGATCAAGGCGCGTTTCACTGACTTTTATATGCAATTGTACACTGCGGGATCCGCCCCTCCGCGTGAGGCCCTCGACCAGTATTTCGATACCCTTGAGCTTTTATGGCTCGAAAACTACCACCGGGAATATCTGGACGAGCCCTTCTCTAAAGAGGAAATACTTGCTGCCATCAATGGTATGCCTGGTGACAAGGCCCCTGGTCTGGACGGCTTGCCCGTTTCTTTCTACAAGACGTTCGCTCCACTACTGGTGCCGCATCTGGCCACCATGTATAATGAGTCCTTCGAGAGTGGCCAATTTCCACCTTCGCTCCGTGAGGCCATGCTGACCCTTCTTCTAAAACCGGACAAACCCCCGAACTGCGCAACTCCTATCACCCCCGTCCCTCATTAATATTGATAACAAAATCTTCGCCAAACTGCTTGCGTCGCGTCTTCTCCCTCTCATGCCGCTCATCGCTCGCCCAGATCAGTCCGGCTTCATACCGGGCCGGGCAACCTCCCACAATCTTCGGACCATCTTCTCCGTCCTGCATCAAATCAACCCAGCGCTTCCTGCAGTGGCCACCCTGCTCGACGCCACCAAGGCCTTCGATACCCTGGAATGGCCCTTCCTATTCTCTATCCTCCCACGTGTCGGTTTTAGTTCAGTTTTTATTCGTAAAGTCTCATTATTGTACACTCTCCCCACCGCCCGTTTATGGATCAATGGCATGGTATCTGATCCTATCCCTATCGGACGTGGCACCCGCCAGGGGTGCCCGCTCTCACCTATGCTATTTGCTATCGCGATGGAACCACTGGCGGCCCGACTCCGACAACACCACACCCAGAGGGGCATCAGGTTAGCGGCACGCGCCCTCCTGGTTTCTATGTATGCAGACAACATCACTTTATATGTCCGTCACCCCCAGGAACATCTTAGTCCTTTAGTACGCGAGATCATACGATTTGGGGGCTATTCAGGCATACAGGTCAACTGGAACAAGTCGATCCTCTTCCCTCTCACGGACGCCACCACTCCTTTCACCTCGGATTATCCTTTCATCTGGGCGTCCGGTCCCACTCGCTATTTAGGTGTCTGGCTGAGCAGGGACGTGGACAAACTCTGGAGGGCTAATTTCGGTCATGCGGTGGACTGGCTTGAGTCGAAGATCCCCCTTTGGAGCCGGCTGCCCCTGTCGTTAGCTGGTCGAATAGCCATTGCCAAGATGGTCGTCCTCCCAAAATTCTTATATTTATTTCTGAACATACCTGTTCCCCTCACCGCCCATTTTTTTCGCAGGGTTCGCTCGTTGATCATCTCTCTTATCTGGGCCGGCAGGCAACCCAGGATCGCATATGACGTTCTCACCCTTCCGATGTCATGTGGCGGCCTCGGCGCCCCTAACTTCAAGCTCTATGCAATGTGTGCTCAGGCCAGTTTCTTGCACTTTTGGCTTCACCCCACTCCTTTCCAGCCGCACGTGGCGGTCGAGGCGGATCTTGCTGCCCCGTGGCCGCTCACCACTGCCCTGTTTGCCCCGGCCAAACTCCCACGTACTGAAATAGACACAGTTGAGACCTTGCGCTGGGCCTGGGAGGGACTTCGTCGGTTCTCCGGTGCCCCCTTGCTTTCGGCAAATTCGATGCCGATAGTTCGGCACCCGGCTTTTCCTCCTCTCCAACCATCCGGCATGGCTAAACATGCCACTCGCCTGGGGCTCAATACGGTCGCGGATCTCTATCCGGAGAGTACGTTTTATTCCCTGGCTGAGGACTCCGGCCCCATGGACACTCTGCTTTTTTATCAGCTGAGGGCTATCTGCAGGGAGCTGCACCCTGGGTTCCCTCTGCCTCCTGCCTCGATGACCGCTCTCGAGTTCCTTTATTCGTCTTCATCCCCTCGGAAGTTGGTAACCAAACTATACGCCCTCACGCTAGCGGACACCTCCATCTCCACTGATCGCGCTCGAGTGGCATGGGGCGAGGACCTTGGCATAGATATCTCTCAAGCTTATTGGCTATACTGTTGTAAGCAAACTAAGCGATTGTCCCCTAACTATCGTCTGCGCCTTATCCATTTTAAATACTTGCATAGGCTCTACTGTACCCACGTTCAGTTGCATAAGCTGGGACTTATCCCCAGTGATAGATGCCTACGCTGTTCAGCTCCTGCGGCGGATTTCGCTCCTCTTGCTTGGTTGTGCCCCAAGGTTGCCGATTACTGGCGCGAGGTCTGTTCTGCTGTATCAGAGATCACCTCCTCGCTGCTTCAGCCTGACCCCCCGCTCTGCCTCCTCGGCTTTGTTAAATTCTGCCCGGACGCTTCCCGCCACCTCATTGCCATGCTGCTTGTCCTCGCACGGCGTAGGGTTTCCATGTGTTGGGGTCGCAAACCTGCACCTAAATTCGCTCAATGGCTCGAAGATGCATCGCGCTGCCAGACCCTATTGTCTGAATTCTGGGACCTTATGCCAGCTAGATCTCGCCCACTCGACATATTGGGGCCCCTTGTGTCATACCTCCTTGCTCGTTCCCCCCAGCGCCTGGCTTCCTCTCCCGCGCTCCCCCCGGGCACCCCGTCCGCGGCGGCCACCGGTGTAGGATAGCAATCGGCCTCCCCTCCCTGTCCCGTCTCCTTCTCAGCGGGGCCCGCCCCTCCCCCGAGACTTGTGCGCTTCATACCAATGACTGTTTATTGTCCAAATGTGCCTGTATAACACTCGCTATGCTGTCGTTTTCTGATGTTTTGAGCTATTGGTCCCCTTTTCGATTTTCAATTGTGCTCTTGTGCATGGTGCTTTGATTCAGTGCAAGAATGTAATTTGTCTATGCAACGTTGTCAATAAAGGTTTTTGAAAAAAGAAAAAAAAAAAGAAAGCACTTCAGGAGGAGAAATGAACCCAGTATCAGGGGGTGTATCAAACCCACAGGCCTGCTGTATTTCCATATAAATTTGTCCACACCGTAGTGTGGGGGTAACACAGCCCCAACATCAGCATTGTCATCTCCAAACGGTGGCAGACTCTGGTAAGAGTCTGAAACAAAAAGTAGGGGTAGGGTTCTGTCAAAATCAGGCTGAAGGGGGTTCGGGCACATCAATGGAGATTCCAGATGCAAGCTCAGTCAAGGGCAAGATGAGTTTGCCTCTGAATCAATTGGTGTAGGGTCTCCTTCCAACAATGTCAGTACTGGTGTCTATGTAGAAGGGACTGGCACAGATTTTGGCACTGGAACAGAAGTTGGCAATGATGTACGTGTGGTACCAGAAGTGGGTTCGAGGGACACAGGCAGCACTGAGGACAGTTCCTATGGTCATAACCCCTCTGGAGGCACCTGCAATTCCTTAGGCCCCAAAGGCACACTAGAGGGAAGCTGGAAAGTGCCAAAGATGCACAATATGGCGTCTCTGAAGGCCTTAATCTGTTGCAATGTCGCCAATGACATGGGGACTTCGGGATACATCAGGATCAATTTTGAAATTGGTTCCTCTGTGGATCTGGAGAGAGATCAAGTGACATATTGACACCCTTCCAACTTCTCTGGAGATAGAGAGTGGTGTGATGGGGATTAGTCTGCTTGCCTTTTTTGTATTGCCTCTTTGACTTTCATTTGGACTTACCCAAAGACTTGACCTGCAATGAGGACCTGTCATATGAACGACCCTAGAAATGGGAACGGGTCCACATTCTCGACTTTGAATAGGAGCGGATCTTGCATGGTTTCTTCTGGTGTTCGGAGATGCAAAGCTACAATTGAATTCGGGTTCATGAGGGTGCAGTTCTAACACTATTTGGAGTCCTGTGCTGAGCCCAAAGGATAAAGGCATACTATGTTGGGGTCTGTCACAGTCATTTGTTTGGGACAGTCCCTGCATGGTTTAAACCCTATAATCTTCGGAGGGGACATAAGTCCCTCCCACACGGGTTTTAATTTGTAAGAAGATAACCTTGACAAAATGTTTTTCAAACAACAAAGAAAAGGAAGAGCAGAGCTCCTGATGTGTGTCTGCAGGTGTTAAAAGAAAGGAAGCGACATCAGTGTTGTTAGAAATGGGGTTTCTGATTGGCTAGGATATGCTCGTAAGCCAGGCAAAACCCAGCACTCTAGTGAGGGCCAGTAAGTTACACAACAAAGATAACCTGTGTTCACCCTCTGGTAGCTTGGCGCACAGCAGGCAGGTTTATCATCACAGGCAAGGTGTAACACGTTTACGCAACACTCTCACACACTAATGATGGAGCAGGATTTCACGAAATAAACCTGCTCGATTGAACACCCCTATAACACGTACTAATAGTCAGTAGTGGTAAATTGATTAACGCGCACAAATACACTACACATGGGAAGCTTGCTTTGCAAAATTCATGAACTTACAACAACAAAAAATGCGTAAATAACCAGAAATGTAATAATCTTGTATATAGTATGAATTAAGAAGGCTTTGCATGGCAAGGCCGCATGTATATGTAGTAAAAAGCATGACGGGTGCTGCTTTATCTTAATAAATAATGCTGCTTTCCTGCTTATGCCATGCTAGGAAACCCGATAACATGAAGTAGAGCTAAGGTGGGTGGTAAACAATGAAAAATACATCATCACATAATTAATAAATGTCTGTCTTCCTTTCTTTCAGTAATGGACGAATCCTCCATTTTACTAAGTTGACCACATAATGGGCGGGTGGAAGTGTGTGCACGAGGGAACCATGTGGCCACATGACTGAGCTGCTGAACAAACTGAGAAAGCGTGACCTGGTGAAGGACGGAACATTTGTCAAGCAGCCAAAGCCAGTGTCTTCATGGGAACGGAAATCAAGTTGTTGAAAATATTAATTGTAAAATAAAATGTTGCATATGTACCCGTGAGAGAGAAGCTGAAATTGATGACTGTATACATTTTTTTTAGAACAATAGTATAGTAAAGAGTAGAATGATTTCACCATGGGGTGACATCCCACCCCCAGAACTTAACCAATACCTTAGCTGGAAAGTACAGATATAGCGACAACTGTGGGACGGGCGTGTAGTTTTTGGGTATAAGAATAGGTGCATTGGGGGTGTGGTTAGAAGCTGCTGCAGGTCGCATAGGCTGAAGGTGTCTGAGTGAGGGGTGCGCCGCTGATCGTCGGGTTGCAGAGAGGCCTAGCTGTTCCTGTCCTGTCCCTGTCCTGATTTCCTGAGTCTTTGATCCCTGACTCTTGGTTCCGGGGGTCCCCACTACTACCTAGGCCTGGGTGGTAGTTTCTTTCCCTTACAGATCCTTTGGGTTTGTATATGATCTAATCTAGCATTGCAGAAACCATTTTGCAGTCATATTTCTTGTTTCTGTTCCTTTTGTCTCTTCATCTATCCCTCCAAATTGAAAGTTTAATGATATATTTTACCTGCATCTGATGTGAACTTCATCTGTCCACTCTTTTGCAACGTATATTTGAAATGACAGTTTCGTTATTGTGTTGATAAAGTTTGCTCTCTCTCACGAGGTTTCCAGCATTTGAATTTATGTAATAATCGATATGAGCAATTTTAATTACTAGATAAAATTATTAAATCTCACCGAGAGTCTGTGGTTATTTAGTCAGTTACATTGATTAGATGTTTCCTTAGAATTTCCATTGCCATCAACTCTTCAACTAATTGGTCCATCGACCAAGTAGATGAAAAGTCGATTAAGATTATCCAGATTACGCAAATATACAAATGTTTAAGATTTAACCTGAATAAGTGAGAGTAAAATTGAGGCAAAGTTAACAAACTTGATCCCAGCGCATCAAGAATTTGGGTGAATGAGTATGGGCCAAAGTATGTGAATTATTGACAATTTATCCTTGATCAATTTATTGGGTTTGCGCTGGATCAGTTTTTTGTCAGCAGAGGACGGTTTAATTATTGATTAGTTTGGTAATGGTTATTGAATATTGGTTATTTGTCTTAACATGAAGAGTTAGTGTCCCGTTTTATGTTGTCTAGAAGTTCAGGTACGGAGTTGCCTGAGGAATTCCAGGAAGGAAATAGCCTAAAGTAGGCAGAAGAAGAGTGTGGTAAAGAAATCACACTGCAGAAGTCCTTTGTAATAATACTGAAAAGCTACGTAGGGCTGTCAGTGTTATAATTAGGGAAACTTTTGTATGTAAGGGGAGTGTCTGAATTAGCGAAGGATCCCTTTTGAAACTCTGGCAGTATCTCCGAGAGAAGTAACAGGACACCCTTTTTGTATGTCAAAAGGTCCTCTTGTGAAACCTCGGTTTTATCCCTAGAGGAGTAATAGGTCTACCCGGAGCTTGTTAGAAAAGTGAGATAACCCTGGTCGTTATTATTACTTACAGTGTAAGGATCTCCTGAAAGAGTGTAGACTATCTCTTTATTTAGTGGAGCAGACAAAGTAGCATTGTCTTTTTATGTTGTCACTAACAGATTTTTGAAATAAGAAAAACTCAGAAAAATATTGTCGTAAGATTTTGTAAAGGAGGGGTCAGTAGAAGGAGCGATACTGACGTCACAAAGTGCCGCGCTGGTATGGACAAAGCAGCGGGCGTATATCGAGAGCAGATTGTAAAGGGAGGGTCAGTAGAAGGAGTAAAAACTGACGTCACAAAAGGCCGCGCTGGCATTGGTCAAATAGCGGGTGTGAATAAAGCTCCGATTGGTTAACTGGTGTGAGTCGCGCTGACATTGGTTGAGACTGTAGTTACGTAGGGAGCTGTGATTGGTTGGTTGGTGTGAGTCGCGCTGGTATAGGACAGGATTTAACGAATAGGGAAGAGAGAAATACGGAGAAATTTTGTTTGAGTTATTGTTGAAAAACACATTAGTAAAGAAGAGTTTGAAAGGGTTTGCTAAAAACAATAAAGAAATTCTTTAAGAAAGATAAGCAAATTGTGACTAGAGAGGGAATTACAATTCCACCCCCAATAACGCCTGCCTCTTATATGATGATGGAGCGAGGGTACCATATGTGTGTCTGGTTAGAAAACTGGATGAAATATACGGAGGATGATGGAATGTTAGCTTTCCCTGAGTTTGGTACATTCAATGTGAGAATTTTACAGAATTTGAGAAATAGGATGAACTCGCTAGAACCAAACCCTAGACTTACCCAGTATGAAGTATTGGAAGAATGGGAAGTAGAAGCTTTTGAGCGAGAAAAAGATAGAAGTGGTAGAAGATTCAGAGGTTTTTTGCCCAGATATCCATTTGAGAGGCGAGAAGATCAAATGAAAAAATGGAGAAGAGCGGTAGTGACCGAGGGTCTATATCCAGTTTTAACAGCAGGGAATCAGACAGGTACAAAGTGTAAGGATAAAAATAAAAATATAGAAACGATGGGAGAAGGCTTGGAGGAGTCTGATGATGAATTATTGGAAGATATGATGACTAAAAAACCTCAGCCATATGAGGAAAATTCAGGGAGGTGACTCCAAGTGCCCAACAAATGGTAACTCCCTTAACTCCTCAAATTACCGAAATAGCTAGAATAGTGCAAGAAAATGAAGTGAGTTTGTTAAATAAAGCTAGAATGGAACCGGTGCAGAAAATAAATCAGTTAAATCTGAATGCAGAAGCTTTAAAGGTGCCAGTAACAATTGGTCCTGTGGTCCCATTATTTGGAGAGAAATCGACTTTGCAAAAAGTGCACACATTGTCAATTCCTAGAAGTAGTGTCAGGAGTGAAGTAATGTCAGCAACAAATGAAAATAAACAAGATGACCAAAATAACACACTGTTAGACCTACGGGTTGGTGACTTATTAACAGAAACCCTGAGAAGAGGCATTCAATTAGACCCAAGAAAAATAGGACCGAATTTTACTCCAATAGCAGGGAGTTCAGCAGGTCCCTCCCCAGAAGATTTAACAAATTGGATAAAGGAAATGACTAAGCCAAAAGCTCAACCACAGGGTTTAAACGTGAGTCAATTGAAGGTAGATTTAGAAGAGATGATTATTGGTACCGTAAGCCCAGATAGATTAGGGACCTACAGTGATGAAGAGCTATTGTTTTTGTGTAAATGAATTACTTGGAGAGCGAAGAACTTTCATGAAAAATTATCAGAGGTTGCGAGTGATTTGGCATAGACATAGAAAAATCGGAAATGTTGCAGAGAACGTACAGAATGGCTTTTACTGACAAAGATTTAGAAAGTTTAAATACGTCAGGGAGAAGATTGCAGATAAAAAAATGTATGAATATTTTGAAGAAATGGGGAACTGTAGAACGATGGAGGAGTAAATGGATGAAAAAGAAAGAAGAGACTACTGGTAAAGGAAATTCCATGTTTCCGTTAAAGGAAACCGAGCAAGTTGAAAGGGCATGTCCCATGAGAGAGGTTCCAGGTGGTGGATATGTTCATGTGCCTTGGACTAGACAGGATATATTGTCATTCACAAATGATTTTCCTAGATTACGAGAGAAGCCTGTTGAGTGGTATAAACAAGTGGACAGATTTGTAAAAGTTTCAAAGGTATTGTTGAATGATTTAGATGGTCTTTTTGAAATAGTGGTTCCGGCTGATTTGTGGACAGAATGCAAAATTACTGTCGACTGGCAGAAAGATGAATACCCCAGGGATGCAAAAACAGGTGCACCATCGGAAGAAGTGAGGAAAAAGTATCAGCAGGTCATTACATTTTTGAAAGGAAAGATTTCCCCTAAAGAAACGGATTGGGTTAAGATTGACAGGACAACCCAAGAGCCCAAAGAGTCAGTGCACGCATACTACGAGAGATTGCTACAGGTGTTTAAGCAATATAGTGGGTTTGAGAATATTGAAGATAAAGATATGGGACATTTTGTGTATCGATTTGTATATGGATTGAAACCAGAAATTAGTGCCATGATACAGCAGCACATGCTTTGCTGGCAGAGTAAGTCGATAGACGAAATTCTGAGGTATGCAAAATATTGTAGTGATGACATTGAATCAAGGCTTAAAAAGTTAAAAGAAAAAAAGATGTGGGCACAAGTAAAAATGGCAGAACAGCAACAGGAAAATAGTAATGTACAACAAAGTCAGAATCAGGCTGGACAGGTAAACAGTGGAGGTAAGGGAAAATTTAGAATGAGTAAGGAAGAAGCTAAAAAGAAATTTCCTTGTCATGCGTGCAGAAAGTTCGGACATTGGAAGAATGAGTGTAGATCTGGACAAAAGGGTAATGAAACAAATCAAAATTTAAACCCACAGATACAGAATGAGGTGGTTGGGAGTCAACAGCAGCAGCAGCAGGTAGCCACTCCACAGTTACAGGTGCCACAACCACCTATACCCTGTAATGTGAATACTCATATGCAGATGTATAGTGCAAGTTCTGGATCCCGAGGAGAAGAGCAGTTTGGTAAGAATCCACTGGTTTCACAGTATTTGGTGCGTTGCAATGAGAGTGGTTCGGATTCAGCTCAATGACGGTGCCTGAGGAGGGAGGAAGAGTGCGTACTTGGCGCATCTTTAGCGGTAGATCAGTCAGGTCCATTTGATGATGGAAAGGTAGAAGGTAAAGACATCACCTTCTTGTTGGACACTGGTGCTACCCGTTCTACTGTGAGAGCAGCAGAAATTCCAAACCTACCCCTCTCGGGAGAAACTATCCAAGTTGTAGGCGTTGCAAATAAACATATCAGAACTCCAGTCACAGCCCCAATAGAGGTCCACATTGGAAATTTCAAAGACATGCACAAGTTTGTGGTATGTGATACCAGTCCTGTGAATCTCTTGGGCAGAGATCTGTTGTGCAAAATGAATTGCACACCGGATGGTGTTGCATTTATGACACCTGATGAAGATGTTGAATACAAGGTATTGATGGCCCAACGGGAGTCAGAAGTGAGTGAATTGTAGTCGGTGCTAACTGAGGAGGATTTGCCTGAAGAATTAAAGGATACAGTGAGAACAGATGTGTGGGATTTTTCAGGAAAAGAGATTGGGTTAATGAAGAATGTGGATCCAATTCAGATTACAGTGAAAGATGGTGATGTATACCCCAATATCCCACAGTACAAAAAGAGTCCAGAAGTAATCGCTGGAGTCACCCCTGTGATTGACCAAATGATTGAACAGGGGATTCTAAAAGAAATAATGAGTAGTCCCTGTAACTCACCCATTATTGGAATCAAAAAGCCTAGTGGAAAATATAGAATAGTTCAAGACCTGAGAAAGGTGAACAAAATTGTAGTGCCATGTTGTCCAGTAGTGCCAAATCCAGCAGTAATTCTTTACCAAATTCCCTGTGATGCTGAGTGGTACACTGTCATTGATCTGTGTCAGGCATTTTTCTCCATTCCCTTTCACCCGGAAAGCCAGTATTTGTTTGCATTTCGGTTCGGAAACCGTGTCTTGGCATGGTGCCAAGTTCCTCAAGGGTACACTGAGAGTCCCTCGATCTTTAATCAGATCTTGAAAAAATGTTTGGAGACCTTAGTCATGCCTTGAAAATCTGTGCTGGTTCAGTACATTGATGACCTACTGGTGGCATCAAAAACGCGGGAAGCATGTGTGTCAGACACCATTGCCTTACTGAACCATTTGGCAGAAGGAGGACATAAAGTGTCACCCTCCAAATTACAGTACTGTAGACAGGAAGTTCAGTATTTAGGTCACAAGATTGAAAAGGGGGTCAGAAAGGTGACACCAGATAGAATATGTGTGATCAAGAAAATGAATCCACGCAGAAATCGAAAGGAAGTGGGAATGTTTTTGGGAATGGTTGGATACTGCAGACAATGGATCTGTGGTTTCTCATTAATTGCAAAACCTCTGCAGAGGTTGACACGAAAGGATGTGAAAGATCCAATTGTGTTGGACGAAAAAAGTACGGAATCTTTCTCTAGATTGTGAAACAGTCTTTGTCAAGCGCCTACTTTGGGAATGCCAGATTACTCTAAAGAATTTGCATTATACTGTTGTTAGAGAGATGGATGTGCACTTGCAGTTTTAACTCAGAAACACGGGATGGCACGACGTCCGGTGGCATATTTTTCTGCTACCCTGGATTCAGTGGCTGCAGCATTGCCAGGCTGTTTAAAAGCAGTAGCCGCCACTTGTGTGAGTCTTGAACAAAGTGAAGCCATTGTGATGGGCTACCCTGTAAAGGTATATGTACCACATTCTGTTGAGATCCTCTTAACTCGCACTCGGAATCAACACATGCCCTCTAGTCGGCTGACTAAATATGAAAGAGTGATTCTTGGTGCTGAAAATGTGACGGTGGTAAGGTGCACTACTGTGAACCCTGCTACCTTGTTACCAAATTCGAGATGTGAGGAGATGAAAGAGGAAGCAGAACATGATTGTCTGGAAGTGACAGAACTATGTACTAAGCCACGTCCTGATATAGAAGATGAACCCTTGGAAGAATCGGATTGTGAGCTGTTTGTGGATGGATCTTGTTTGAGAAATGAAAAGGGTGAATTGTGTGCTGGTTATGCTGTCTGCACTTTAGCAGGAGCGTTAGAAGCTTCTTGCCTGAAAGGGAGCAACTCCGCTCAGGTTGCACAGTTGATTGCTCTGACCAGAGCATGTAAATATGCAAAGGGTCTGAAAGTAACAATTTACACCAACAGTCAGTACGGATTCGGAGTCGTACATGACTTCGGTCAACTATGGATGCAAAGGGGATTTTTGACATCCTCTGGGTCCCCGATTCGGAATGGGAAAACTGTAAAGGAATTATTGGAAACTTTGCAGTTACCAAAAAGAATTGCAGTTGTAAAATGTGCTGCACATCAATCAGGAGATGATAATGTGACAAAAGGCAACAGATACGCGGATCAATTAGCGCGTTTCTGTACCCAAAATACGATGGCCATAAATAGATCAATTGAAAGAGGAAATACCGAATGCCACCTTATGCTCACCACCACATTTGAGACTTGGGATGAAATAAGGCAAATGCAGGAAGAGACCAGTGATAGGGAAAAGGAAGAGTGTAGTAGATCAGGTTGTAGGAAAAATGCAGATGACGAGGTATGGGTTTACTTTGATGGAAGACCAGTCTTACCAGATTCATTACTTTCTCACATGGCCAGGATGTATCATGGACTGACGCATGTTGGAAGAGACGCCATGGTAAGACTCTTCAAGCAGACATGGTACAATCCAAGGTTCAGGGTCATCGCAGAAAGTCTATGTCAGAGGTGTGCCATATGCCAAAGACAAAATCCAGGAAGGAAGACAGTTGTAGGTTGGGGTGTAATTGGGAAAGCAGGAGGTCCTTTCACCCGACTTCAGATCGATTTCATAGAGTTACCACCATGTAATGGGCTGAAGTATGTCCTTGTCATTGTCTGTTTGTTTTCTCGCTGGGTGGAGGCCTATCCGATGAGAAGGAATGACAGTCTCACTGTGGCTAAACTTTTGTTGAGAGAACTGATCCCTAGGTTTGGTTTTCCAGTCACCTTGGAATCGGATAGAGGATTGCATTTTAATAATGAGATAATTCGGATGATTTGTGCAGCATTACAAATCGAACAGAAGCTGCATTGTGCCTATCGACCAGAAGCATCTGGTAATGTTGAGCAGATAAATGGCACAATAAAATCGAGATTAGGAAAAGTTTGTGCATCCACAACACTGAAGGGGCCTGACGCTTTACCCCTTGTACTGATGAGTCTTAGAAGCATACTTGACAAAAAGACTGGATTAAGCCCCCATGAAATACTAATGGGAAGAGCCATGAGACAAGCATACATACCTGCGAACAAACTGATGAATATGTCTGATGATCGTGTGCTAGATTATTGCAATGGACTGGCTGACCTGGTACGTTCTGTGTCTCGCCAGGTTGGAGGAGATGCCACACCGACACAGCGAAACCAAGCACATGATTTGAATCTTGGTGAGTGGGTTCTAGTAAAAAAACACGTGAGGAAAACGTGCCTAGAACCGCGTTGGAGCGGCCCTTACCATATCATATTGGTGACGACCACAGCAGTGAAGTGTTTTGGCTTGCCAAATTGGATACATGCAAGTCATACCCGTCTAGTCGCAAGTCCAATTGAAAGACTTGAAGAACAGCAACTGGTAAATTAAAATCAAGAACCAGCAGCTGAGGTGTGTGAAGCTGAAGAGTCTGGAGTGTTAGATTCTGATGGACATTTTGACAATGAACAGCCAAGCACTAGTCGAGTAGAATGGTCACCAGATACTGGGACTGAAAAGACTGCTGTTGAGTCAGAAGAAGGTGAGGTTGCTGTTGAGCCAGAGGAAAGTGAAGCAGCTGTCGTGACAGAGGGAAGAGAAACAGCTGATGAAACAGAAGCAGGTCCAGAGGAAGGTGAAGTCACAAATGAGCCAGAAGAAGGTGAACTCACAGATGAATCAGAAAAGAGTGTAGAATCCACAGGAACAGAAATAAAAGAAAATAAAGAAAAACAGGTAGGGAAAAGATTAGCTAAAAGAATTGGTGAACAAAACACAGAAAGTGAAAGTGTAGTACAGAAAAAGAGACCTAGAAAAGGAGACAATTGGCCAAGTGGAGCAAGAAGACTAAAGTATAAAATAGTAAGGAGAAGATTAAGGAAAAGACCAGAACAAAGTAACGAAGTCTCAAGTCAAACAGAACAAGAAAACTCCAGAAGACAACCCCGAAAATCAAAAAGAGCAAGAATTCCATGTAGAAAGTACAAAGCTCCAGAATGGACCTATATTATCTTGGAAGAATTTGAAAGTTTAGGTTTAAGCGAAGAACATGACAGTAGTGACATTGAAAAGGAAGATGAGAACCAACTGAGACAACCTTAAAAGAAACTGTAAAGAGTTAAAAGTGAAAAATTTGTCAGATGAAAATAAGTAAAAGACTCAAGAAAAACGAAAGGACTGAAAAGAAGAAGGGGTGAAGAAGAAAGTCATTAAGTGTTGAATTACACAAAACCCTTATTTGTTTATTATTTTTTTAATTTTATTTTAGAAATAGAGTTTATATAGATTTTTCTGATATTTATTTAGATTATAGACTAGGAGATTTTTAGATTTTTGTAGTATAACAAAATGGCAGAAACAGAAGTGACTGGACAACCAAAATCTAGTCTAAAACATAGATGTATTAAAACATGTTTATGTAGTGTTTTCCTATTAACAATTATATGGGTTTTGTTAATAGTTGTCATACCCACCTTTAATGTGAATAACATCAGAAACAATACTAATGATGTGTCAATCGAAGGAATGCAAGATGTTTCTAAACAAACTGTGAATACTAACAAAGAACAATTGGATGGAAGTATTCTCCATCATGACAAATCAATTAGTGATTTTTCATTAAATGTTTTTACAAAGCTGTTGAATGAGTATACTGACACTATGAATGTGAGTGATTGTTACGTCTGCATGAAATTACCTTCATCTGTTTCTGAAGGTATAACCTACCACCACCTGTCACTAACATATGGTGTGTCCTGTGGTGTCCTTAGCAGCCTATTCTACATGACAGGTAAGCTAGAATATCAATATACTGATATAGATTTAGTATTTTCAGAAGTACCAATTGTAAGGAAATGAAATAAAGTAATTAGTGGTAAAAATGCACGCTACATGGGAGAGTTCTTCCATATCAGTAATCAATTAGATGTAGAGCATGCCTATAAGAAGAATGTAATGTGTAGTTTGCATATTGTAGAGAAACTATTTCTGGACATGGTAGAAATTAGAAGGGCAAGTTTCCAGAAGAAGTGATGAACAGAAATCACAGGCACCACCATGGGCATTTAGAGAGGGAAATTATGAGAAGGGTGAGACATACGCTGCGATGTCCCTGGACTGGTCACAGAAAGGGAAACTATGCTTATATAGATCAAAGACTAATTATATCAATTATTTCATTGGCACTAGTGAATGTGAACATACTTTCCAAATTACTGGCGGTTGGGGATTGAAGGGTGGAACGGATCCTGTATTCCCTGGGATATATTATGTGTGTGGCAAGAAGGCCTATTATAGGTTACCTGCACATTGGTACGGGAGCTGTTATTTTGGGATTGTTTTTCCAAAACTTTACCATGTAGACCGTGACGACAATTGTGTCAATGAAATAAAACAAGGACTAATACGTAGTAAGAGAGCACGTTTTTCAGAAATATTAGGTGATATCTTTGGTGCACTATTACCCTCAGTTGGAGTTGTTCTGAATTCACACAAAATTCGAAAATTGTCCACAACGGTTGATCGTTTATCAACAGATACTGCTGGTGGTTTCTTGATGATTGATACCGAAATGGTGGCAATTAGATCAATGGTTTTGCAAAATCGACTTGCCCTTGATATTCTTTTGGCAAAAGAGGGTGGAGTCTGTAGCATGTTGAAAATTCAACACTGCTGTACTTATATCCCGGATAAAAGTAAAGGGATAGAAGGATATATTAGAAATATTACACAATTACATAAAGATCTAACCCAACTGGAGGTTGATGGTGTTTGGGAGAGACTTGGTAAGAGTTTCTCTACGGTAAGAAAGTGTTTTTCAAACTTGGGAAGTAGTTTATTAGAAAAAATAATAATCTCAATACTTTCTGTAGCAGTAGTAGTTCTAGTAATCTTAACAGCATATAAATGTTGTAGATGCATAAAAGCAAGAAAAAATGTAATAAACGAAAAGAATAAAAGAAAGGGAGTAAAAAGAAAGAGAGGAGAGATACAGTTAGAGGAGATAAATGAAGAATATTATGAGAAAATGAAAAACTAGATGAGGGTGCCATAAAAGAAGAGAAAGAAAGTAGGATCTAGATAAGTTGAAAGGTGGCACTCGGTATGATGAGTATTTATGATGGCTGATAAAAGTCATCAGAGGGGGGGATTGATGGAGGAGGATTTCACGAAAGAAACCTGCTCGATTGAACACCCCTATAACACATACTAATAGTCAGTAGTGGTAAATTGATTAACGCGCACAAATACACTACACGTCGGAAGCTTGCTTTGCAAAATGCACGAACTTACAAAAAAATAAAAATAATGCGTAAATAACCTGAAATGTAATAATCTTGTATATAGTATGAATTAAGAAGGTTTTGCATGGCAAGGCCACATGTATATGTAGTAAAAAGCATGACGTGTGCTACTTTATCTTAATAAATAATGCTGCTTTCCTGCTTATGCCATGCTAGGAAACCCGATAACATGAAGTAGAGCTAAGGTGGGTGGTAAACAGTGAAAAATACATCATCACATAATTAATAAATGTCTGTCTTCCGTTCTTTCAGTAATGGATGAATCCTCCATATTACTAAGTTGACCACATAATGGGCGGGTGGAAGTGTGTGCACAAGGGAACCATGTGACCACATGACTGAGCTGCTGAACAAGCTGAGAAAGCGTGACCTGGTGAAGGACGGAACATTTGTCAAGCAGCCAAAGCCAGTGTCTTCATGGGAACGGAAATCAAGTTGTTGAAAATATTAATTGTAAAATAAAATGTTGCATATGTACCCGTGAGAGAGAAGCTGAAATTGATGATTGTATAAAAAATTGTTTAGAAAAATAGTGTAGTCAAGAGTAGAATGATTTCACCATGGGGTGACATCCCACCCCCAGAACTTAACCAATCCCTTAGCTAGAAAGTACAGATATAGCAACAACTGTGGGACGGGCGTGTAGTTTTTGGGTATAAGAATAGGTGCATTGGGGGTGTGGTTAGAAGCTGCTGCAGGTCGCATAGGCTGAAGGTGTCCGAGTGAGGGGTGCGCCGCCGATCGTTGGGTTGCAGAGAGGCCTAGCTGTTCCTGTCCTGTCCCTGTCCTGATTTCCTGAGTCTTTGATCCCTGACTCTTGGTTCCGGGGGTCCCCACTACTACCTAGGCCTGGGTTGTAGTTTCTTTCCTTTACAGATCCTTTGGGTTTGTATATGATCTAATCTAGCATTGCAGAAACCATTTTGCAGTCATATTTCTTGTTTCTGTTCCTTTTGTCTCTTCATCTATCCCTCCAAATTGGCAGTTTAATGATATATTTTACCTGCATCTGATGTCTCTTCATCTGTCCACTCTTTTGCAACGTATATTTGAAATGACAGTTTCGTTATTGTGTTGATAAAGTTTGCTCTCTCTCACGAGGTTTCCAGCATTTGAATTTATGTAATAATCGATATGAGCAATTTTAATTACTAGATAAAATTATTAAATCTCACCGAGAGTCTGTGGTTATTTAGTCAGTTACATTGATTAGATGTTTCCTTAGAATTTCCATTGCCATCAACTCTTCAACTAATTGGTCCATCGACCAAGTAGATGAAAAGTCGATTAAGATTATCCAGATTACGCAAATATACAAATGTTTAAGATTTAACCTGAATAAGTGAGAGTAAAATTGAGGCAAAGTTAACAAACTTGACCCCAGCGCATCAAGGATTTGGGTGAATGAGTATGGGCCAAAGTATGTGAATTATTGATAATTTATCCTTGATCAATTTATTGGGTTCGCGCTGGATCAATAACACAATGAATACACCTCAAAAGAGACTCCACAGAGGATTATATAAAAATATATCATTGTATTATAACCACATTGCAACCAAAATGATAGAAAGCATATAAGTACTTTAGTAAGAAATGCAGTTTAATGGAAAATCTCATACACTGTAGTAATAGCATAGGTGCCTGAATATTGGCGGGAACATGAGGCACAGGAAATGTATCAGATCAGCATCAATACTGGAAGCACCTTTGCTTCCTTCAGGCCCATGCCATTAAAAGTACCCCCCTCGGGGCTTGGGGAGAGAACTTCTACATGTCAAGGAGCAATCCTAAACGGGCAACAATGTTAACAAAGTTCCGGGTAGCTCAGGGTCTCTCCATGGTCACACTATACCGATGAGGCAGGGCGGATTACTTCCTGGGGGCCCTCAACGGAGGTTGCCCCCAGTGGGTCTCTCACCCTCTAGCAAGACTTGAAAGTGTGAATTTTCATTTGCTTTCACACTAGTGCCAAATCCCTAGAGCGCTATATATAGCTATTTGTTTTTTTTTGTGCTTTATTGATGGTAGACTGATCAATATACGATACACCCCCCCCCAAAAAAAAACAGGTTGAAAGTGACACTCAAGCACTAACCGCATACATAATAGATAATATCCTTCTTCATATTTGCCAATGATCAAGAGCATGACAATTACAAAAGCTGTTTATGACCGACTGTCCGTAAAAAACGAACATAGAAACCTGAGTAGAAATCATCCTCCAGGAGACACACACAGTCCCCAGGGGACACATCTGTCCGTCCTATAGGTGGGTTAACAGGGCCATCAGAATCGTTGGGTCTGGAGAAAAATATGTAGTGGAAACCAAATATTCTTGGGTTGGCTGATAGGAATTAGCATGGAGCATTACCCGCCTGGCTGCTCGTTACAGCAAATGAGATCTACAGCCCGCCTCTGATAGTGGGTGAGTGGTTTCTGCACATGCGCATGCCACCCTCCTCTTGGACAATAAAAGGGCCGCGGAGGCCAGGCATCACACGCCCCAGGAGTCAGAGGTGATGGAGGTCTAACATGGAGGACATCTTCTTGAATATTTCCACCCAGTATGCCTGTATTAGGTTCTGCTTCTGCTTGCGCTCTCCTATGCAAAAGCACAGGGCGTTGTATAACGAATGCAGAAACGTGAAGTGCAGTAGACGTAGCCTATTGTTGGGGGAGATTACACCTATTTATGCACAACAGCAAAGCAAGCGGGGTTTGAAGATCACTTTCCCATTTTTCTTTTGCACCAGATGTCACCAGAGGGGCCTCTGACTTCATGGACCTATAGAGTTCAGTGACAGTCTGTTTATTGGAAATGAAGCTAAGGAGAAGGGAGAGTGTCTGGCATGGCTTTGGTTCCTGTGAAAATGTGGAGAATGCTGCCCTGCATGTTGCCCGCAATCTATAATAGATGAGGCAGTCCATTGACCTGACAGTGTGCCTGCCCCCGATGTCAGGATATGCAATGAACGAACAGTTTGTAAATAAATGTGCCATTTTGGACAGGCCCCTGCAGAGGTCTATCATGTATTGCCTTATCTTTGGTAAGTGGGTGCAAGGGGAAATGTGACAAAGATTGCATAGGTGTATTTAATACGGGGCATGATGCTTTCTTAAGGAGTCCATCTCAGGCCAATTTCGTGCAGGTGGTGGAATTAATTTTGTGACGACTCTGTAATGAACATGTCCCCAGGGCAATCAGTAGGGGCACCAGAGCCAATGTGGCACATTCACTGGTGATGTGGGCCCAAACAATATAATGCAAATTGCGCTTCGGCGCGAAATAACATAGTTTGAAAACTGGAGCTGCCAGACCACCTTGGTCACATGGCAACATTAACACTTCCCATGTAATCCTGGGACTGGTGCCAAACAGAGCCAGGTCGATCATGAGATTATAGGCGTTTGAAATTGTGTTGAGGCAGTGGGATAGGGACATTGATGAATAGATATAGTAGTTGTATCCAGATAATCATAAGGACAAAACCCATCAGCGTTTTATCTTGTCTTCTATTTTCGATACTACTGTACCATAGATCTTCGCATTACTAAATTTTTATTCTGACTGATCCAAACACCTTAATATTTAACCAAGGACGCACACAAAGGAAGAGGGATTTCCAGTCTGCAAAGTTGCATGCCGGGAGTTAGTGGAAATTTTGTAGATTTGTTCCAGTTTATGGAAATGCCAGACATGCTAGAAAGCACTTAAATGCAGTGAATTCTCGAATAACTGATGCTAGGTTATGGTCTGGTTTCCTAAGATACAGTGTAATGTCGCCTGCATATAATGAGATGACTAGGTTTCGAGAGGTGAAGTTAAGACCTCTGTGGACATGGCACTGGCTGATAACGCAAGCTAGACGCTCTAACAACAGCGCAAGCAATAAAGGTGAGAGTGGGCAACCCACCCCTCTGGGGTGCCCCTATGGGTCTAAATAGGGGACGAGAGGAGCCTGGTTTGTGGCTTGACATAGTGCATTGGACTCAACACAGAAATGAGGTTGGGTATTCCCATTGTAGTCAAAATACAGAGAATCACAGACATTAGTGGTGTCCAGTAGGACAGCTACGGCCCTCAAAGTTGGATTCACTTGATGTATGAGAGCAAAAATACATGTGAGGTGGATCTGCCTAGAATAAACACGGATCAATTAGTTGGAGTAGTAGCCTATTGGCCAATACCTTGGCCAGACTCTTGGACTCAGTCTTAATAGACACGCCGTTAAGATTCAGAAGTGTAGTAGGCACTGTTTCCTTCAAAGACTGAGGGAGGGAACCCATGTTAGTTGCCTCGTCAAAGACTTACTACAGTCGTGAGGCTAGGAGGTCAACGAAGGCCTTATAGAATTCGCTAGGGAGCCTGTCATCCCCGGCACTTTACAGGTAGGTAGTCCAGAGATTGCTTCTCTAATCTCCGCCAGGGTCAGGTGGCGTCAAGAAGCTGATGTTTAGCACCATCTAACCGCATCATAGCGGACCTGTCGAGGAATTCGGTAAGCACTTTGAGTGGAGGGGAATCCCATTATACCCAGAGGTCAGAGTAGAAAGCACTGAACTCTGCTAGTATTTGGTTAGCATTATAAAGCATATACCCATAGTCATTTGAATCTGGATTACATCATGCGAAACCCCACCAGTTCATAGTGTTGCTGTTAATATTCTGCCCGGTCCCTCGACCTCACCATAAACTCTGGCCATGGCATGGCGACCTAAGTGTTTAATCTGCCTGTCTGCCACCTCCACAAACTGGAAAGTTTTGCTTTAATGTCTCCCACTGTCACGGCATTGTGGGTGAGTGTGTAATCGGTTTCCAGGGAGCGAATGTCACTTTCCAATCTGTTCAAAGACCAGTACTGTTCTGCGAATGCCGTGCCACTTGAAGATACATACACGGCGCATCACAAACAATAATGCATCCCAAAGTAAGCCTGCACTGTTGGTTGACTTTTCGTGGGGTGTGAGTAGTTAGTTATCTCAGTTCTAATCTTGTCTCAAAATACTGTATCATGCAGGGCCAGGAGCGACAAACGCTAGATAAATGCACGGGGTTGGGACGAGGGTATTGCAATAGTGAGGAACACTGGGGTATGGTCTAAAAAGGTGTGCGAGAGCTGGTCTAGCCCTGTAATTCATGCACACACATCTGAGAACCCTAGCCAAAAGTTGTGTCTGGACCAGGAGCCTGAGACCAAGGATGTGTATGTACCCTTCTAACTTGTAGGATGTCTGCATCTCCATTAGCCCACTAAATTATGCTTAGACATCATGGAGTGTAGTGTGGCAGCGGAAGTAGGGTGGCAGCCAGCGGAAGGCTGTGATCTGTGTAGGGTTGGCTCGTAGACCAAGTTTAAGCCCCCACCCCCACAGAATACATTGAGGAAATAGTTGAAAACACGTGGTCCATACTTGCTGCATGAAATTTGAGTTATCCACTTTGGGGCGTAAACATTTACAAATGTAATGTGTTTATCATGTATTATGCCTTGAACAATTAAGTAGCGATCCAAAGGATCACTGACCTCCTGAAGCAACAGAAAGGGCACCACATGTCGAATTAGAAGTGAGTGAGCCAACAAATCAACAGGACGAGCTGAGCCAGAGCCGAGCCAAGGATCTGGCTTGGCTCTTAGAGACAGTGCATAAGCTGAACCCTGAAAATGTTTGTCATGTAAACCATACAACAAACGTTAAGCAAAATATAATAGTCTCTTCAAAATTAAAAAAAAAAAAATTATGACTAACATATGGAAGTTTTGACATTAATACATTACATCATAGCACTGCACGGAGAAGTACTTATTAAGAGTGTGTCAGGATATGCCTCCCGATATCCCTGAGCCCATGGACGATGAAGAGAGCTTTCCTCACTGGCCCACTCCTCTGCTTTCATTCCAGCCCCCGGGACCGTTGTATGAAGTGCGATATGCTGGCGAGGTACTAGAGAACCAGGAATGCGGGCCCTTTAACTATCCAAACCCGGAAGCAGAGGAGTACATAAGTGACGCCCCATTGCACTGGGCGTGCGCGACACCAGTGGAGAGAGAAGACGCCGAGGAAGGAGCCGGGGAAGAGAGGAGCCGAGACACCGTGGTAGACGAGACGGAGACCCGGGAGGACCCACAGCGGCTGCGAGGACGGACCAGGAGTACCCTCGATCTGCGGACCCGAGACGCTGAGAGCGAAGACTACTGAGGAAAGCCAGGAGGCCAACGACCCCGTGAATCGCCCAGCCGCGTCCCCGGAGGGACGTGGCTTGCACAGGTACGTGCAAGACTCCTGGGGAGTGGTTGGCAGGTGGGAGTAGCGCCCCGGGGTAAAGAGCCAGGGAAATCCTCGTAACTACCCCGAGCACCACGGCAAACCAGGGATTCCTTACTCTGACGGTGCCGGTCTCTGTCACCCTTTTTGCCCAAACGAAGACGGGTGTGCTGTATCCCTCCCTCCCTCTCCCTCAGCACCGTACATGCGCATTGCGCTAATTTTGTGTTCTTTTCTTTATTTTTGGCACTTCATTCCTGACGGGGCCGACGGCGACGCTGGAGAAAATACAAGGCCACCAGGAACTTATAAGACTCCAAATAGGAGACGCTGGACATTTAATATTGAGACTCCTTTATGGACTTAAGATTGCAATAAACCTCTTTGTGGTAACATACGCGTTCTCATGATTCCTGCGAAACCTAACAGAGTGATAGTTTTTAAACATGAACTTAGAACCATTGCTGCCCCCGTCCACACACTGGCAACAATGTCATCAGTGAACCCAGAGGCAGGAGGCAAGACAGTTGTCTTGAGAATCCTGTACGTGGCCCAGATTATTGTAGAGCAACATTGTAGTCTATTCAGTAGCGGCTGCTATCAGACGGGGGTGGTGAGGTGGGGCAGGCGGAGAAATGTTATTAAAAAAAAGGGCTTACCTTTAACAGCTGGCCGGGCGCTGCCTCTCCTCCATCCTCGTCCTCTTAATTTTCCTGTCCTGGCCGGTGGCAGCAAGAAGCACCCGGGCACACAAGCTCCCCTGAACCAATCACAACGCTGCAATGCAGCATTGTGATTGGTCTGAGCGCTGTGGATCGGCGCTCAGACTGGAACAGGGAGCCTGTGCATGTTTCTCACCAGGCTGTGTAATGCAGCCTGGTAGGAACATGCAAAGTGAGAATGAACTGTTTGGTCGGCCCAAAAGGGCCAGCCAAACAGTTCATGCGCACTTAGGGAGTGAACACCACTCCTCCCCTGCTCTTGCCAGCCCCGGCCCACCACTGACTGCGTTAGGGAAAATAAAATGATAATAACGATATGTTAATATAATTTCTTTTTCCCTTTTGAGCAGTGGGGCGACGCGCCTACGCCTCAGCGGAGGAGCGGCTCCTGAGTCTATTAATACAATTGGATTTTGTACAGCTTCTATTCTGAACTCACATGTTTGAAAGTGCTTACTATCAAATATGAAGAAAAAGGAGTTTTGGCGAAGTAACATATTTGCCTAACATCACATAATCAAGCTAGGAAGCTGCGATTTATCCGGGATCTTTGGTTTCACTTTGTACACATGGGTCACTAAATAGGTATCTATTTGTATCTCCATTTTATGCTAATCCTTTTTTTAACCTATGTGTACATTTTTCTGCAGCTTTTATATAGCGCAAATTCCCCCCGAAGCTACTGGAGCGCTTTACATGAGCAACATTTACATCACACAAGGTCAAATGCATTTTTTTACGCAAGGGGAGGTTATGTCATTTGCAGAATCACAGAATATTGAGCAGACGTTGAGACTCGAACGTGGTTTCCCAATTCCAAAGACGGCAGATCTGAGTAAGGCCGTATCCTGTGTAGTGGAGGGTGGCAGGCAGTAGTTACATGAAAGCTTGACTCGTTATGGGCTCCTGGTTCCAACACGACCTCGAGCTGAGCCAGAGCCAGGTTTCAGCTCCAGGTTTAGGTGGCTTGCCCACCTCTGCGGCAAATGAGAATGGCCGTGCCACTTGAATAAGAGGAATTGGTGGAGAGACATTCCAATGCGCCTGCTGACAAGGGTTCTCCTGAGGTATCTCCGGTAAAAGTGCGACGTTGATGCTATGACGAGTGAGATAAGCTAGAACATGGCAAACTTTACGGGGATTATTAAGCCCCTAGCATGGCAGTGTAATGTAGCCATAGTTACGGTCTACAGGGTTGCATGCAGTTGGCATGTTGTATAGGTGGCACTCTGAAAAGGTCTCTACTGTCACATATATAGTTATTTCAAATACAACTATAACAATCTTCAACTATGTATTTCTTAATATTTCTTTTAACATACGCGTATGTGTCAAAATAAAGTATTTTCTTTCCATGAAAGGCAGTGGATGGTATTCATAACTTCTTGCTGTTTCCAGAAAGCATTGCTGAAGGTAATAACCTACACTGTGCAAAGAATTAAATTATACTTCACAGCTCAAAGCTTTAAGCTGGATGTGTTTTATGGGCTAACTTGAATAGGAGTTTTATCTCAGGCTATTTGAAAAGTTGAGATGTGAGGAAATTATTTTTGTAGTCACTGGACCATGATGTCCTTCATGGATATTTTACGATTGCCTCAAACTCCATCTGCTGGCTTTACTTCAAATTATATTTCAGCTCTCAGTGAACATGTATTCAGAACTGCTTCATATTGAGCTTTTTCTGAACGATTCAAACCTAATTCCAAATTCTTTGCTTATTAAATAAGCAAAAGTGGCATCATACGGTGTAAGTAATAATACAACACAGTGAAAGATTATTACAATAATGACGTTTGATTTCCCATGTTACTTAATGAATGACAGTGATGGGAATTTACGTTTACATCAGTCTAGAATAAACAAAGCAAAACGTATTTTACGTACTTCTGGTTAACTTAAAACAGTTGCATTTGTTTCGTGCATTGTGGTGTATGTGTGCATTGCACAAACAGGCATTCCACTACTATTTCCTGAGGGTCCATGCCAGGCTATGTTGCACAAGAATACACCAGAAGAACCTCTTGGGACTATACCTTTATTTCATATCAGGTAGACACTGTAGTGTCCTCCCCAGCCCGGAAGCAATCAGATAAAATATCCACAGGCGGAACTCAGTAACGGACGTCTTTATTCCCAAGCATATGATCACACACTGCACGCTCAATATGTCGTAACCGTTAATAACCACACCTGTACACTGCCCAGCAAGTTACGTAATTCCTCTGTTGAGTCTACCCCGATCCGCAAGGGTCCTAGTGCACATAGTCTCACGACACTACATATCCCTCTTTATTAAATAAAAAGTACAAACAACAGTCACAGAAGCACAGGAGATAGGATATTGAACTTTTCGACTGGCATGATGTTAATTGATGCACCACTGTCTATGATGAAGATTATGGGGCAATCATTGACCTTTATTGTAATTTGGGGGCAGTGTCCAAATGAATTTGGTTGCTTCGTTTGGTGGTTTGATTTGTCTTTTGTCTTTCCTTGCTGGCAGCCAAACCTACATTTGCCTGTCGTTCCTTGGTCGATACCATCATAGCACATCCATTTTCTTCACTGGTGCTTGATAATGACATTGAAGAGCCATTGTAGGATGAACTTGACGACAATCGACTTTGCCTGGTTTCTACTTGTCGTAACTGATTTTGCTTTTTGGCCTTCTGGGCGTGGCGAGAATGCTTCTGAAATGTTCTGGCGTCCATTTTCTCTTCTCGCTGTGACGTACTTGGTTTCTCTTTTGCTTTGCAAACCGTTATGAAGTGTTTTTTTTTCCTGCAACCTTGGAACGTCTGTCCTATGGCTGGACATTTGCCTTCATGAGGAAATGAAAACCCACATCAGAAACACAAATGTTCCTTCTTTGGAGACGTCGACTTGTGTGCATCCTATTTGTTCTTGCTGTTCATGACCAATGCTGATTCATTTTTCACTGATGCAGCTTCCATATCAGCAGCTTGTTGAGCTGCTCTTTCATTGGTCTTAGCAGCCATTAGTACTTCCTCTAAACTGAGCGTCTCTCTCAACATGTGTCTTCTGAAAGAGTCTGAAAAACAGCCATCTAGCACTCTGAGACGTATGGTTTCTTCATCATTAAATTCACTAAACTTGCAGTGTTTGATAAGCACATCAAGCCTTTCAACAAACTTATCCATCATTTTACCAGCTTGCTCTCTTGCTTGATTGAAAATGTACCTTTCACAGTCAACATTCGGCATTGTATTGAACTTGGTTTCCAATGCTTCTTGGATCTGATGGTACGATATTGCATCAGTCTGCAAGATTTTCTTCAGCACTAATTTTATTCCATCACTCGCAAGGTTCTTTAAATACTTAATGATTTTCTTATCATCTACTTCTTCCAGGACATCTATGAAGTCTTCGAACTTCTCGATCCATGCAGTCCACCTGGCACCAATATCCTGCTTCCTGGTGGTGTCGAAGGGCCGTGGTGGTTTTAGGAACGCAGCATCGCACTTCACACTCTGCAGTCATTGAAAATGTTCACTATTCTGATGACTTTCATTGAACTGGATGCCACTTGCTGCTGTGCATGCATCGTGCTCTTACCCAGGCCTGGGTCATCACACCTGATTCGAGATTGTGTGGCACTTCCCTCTCTCATGCTAGTAAGTATGTTTGTACTTTCGTACCTAGTTATCATTGCATTTAGCGTTTGCTCTGCATGGATAATGGCTCTGTGTTATGGTGTGATGCAGTATTTGTTCTATCAGCGTTACCAGTGGGTTTATGGCGGGCTTTCAAATATGCTTCTTCATAGGTCCCTCAATTTTTTCAATGGCTCTGTCTGGGCTGGAGCAGGGCTTTGACTCCACTTACACCAACTTTGAACTGCTTCTCATCAATTTGGGTGCATGTGGCACGCACAAGTAGTTTGCTGTATCGCTGCAAATTCTCAGGGAGAACAGTCTCATTTCTTCGGGGCACGTATCTCCTACTTGTTGCCAGTAGTAGCATCCTCCAGAGCCTAAGAGCATGCAAATGAACATGTCACAGACAGAGCTCTGTAACAGACGTATTTATTCCTCAGCATACAATCACAATCTGCACACTTATTACATCATTACCGTTAATACCAAACATTAAAACCTCCTAGCAAGTTACGGAATTCCTCCATTTGAGTCGGCTGAGAACTGCAAGGATCTTAGCACACATAGTCTCACCAACCTCTGCAATGTATACTTGGAGAAGGGAAAGCCTGCTCTACTCAATCTCTTCCATGAGAAAGGAACCATGGCATCAAAATTACATTTCAAACATGAAAAACATACTGTTTGTGACTAGCAGGAGCAGCTGCACAATTGCTAATGACTGTGACAATAAGCTTAATCCCCACTTCAGCAATCCATTGACTTACATCAAGACAGGCCCCTGTGGATTAATCAACAATGCTTCTTGTATCCGAAGTAAATTGCTGCCCATTTATTCAAGGCCAGAACTGAGGCTGACTCCCTGATGCAGCCTTCCTGCCTTTGCACGCAGTGAAGTCACCAGCCAGCCCAGTGTTTCCAGTGACTAAAAATGGAGTGCACTTTGATTCCCTCAACAGAGAGCAGGGGAGGGCAGCCCAAGATTTATCAATCAGAGCAGTAGTGATTGTCTGCTGAGCGCATTCTCTCACTATGCCCACGTTCACTTTTCATCTTTACAGGGACACACCCTCCCCTTACATTTCCTTGCACCAACTAATGTCAATCTGGTGTGGCTTTGATTATAGTCCCATATCCACTGTATATTATCTGAATGGTAAAAAGCCATTCTTTGGGCATTCTTGACACTGCAATGCTGCTATGCTGTGCAGAGGTCCTTTCCCAGCTTGTTTGGTGGTAGTAGATGGTCCTGTAAATGGTCCTTTCTGTGCATATAGGCCGACAATCAATATTCCCATCTTCTCCCCTGTTGCATGAAGATCAGTCCTTCGTGGACCATAGACCCAATGTCGCTACCACTTTTGAGTTATATGATATCCCCTTTTTAGGGTGTTGTGAAAGTCTAGCTCTAATTTGAGAGAAAACAGAGGTTTCCAAGACACTGAGAACCTTCGATTTTAATGTGTTCCCATGTTATTTTACTTCCCCTGGAGGTTATAGTCATTCCTGTGTGTTTTTTAATTTTATTTCCTAGAGGCTACACTTTTCTTGTAAGAGGACAATAGTCCTCTTGGTTATCAAGTAGTATTAACAGCACAGTAATTGCAATCACTATCTATCTATCTATCTATCTATCTATCTATCTATCTCTCTCTCTCTCTCTCTCTCTCTCTCTCTCTCTATATATATATATATATATATATATATATATATATATATATATAAGCCAAAGTGAATTCAAAGATCGGCTTAAAAAGCAAGAAGAATCAATTTAAAGCAGAAAAGCATATAAGTTTGCGCGTGATAGAAACGACTATGGGTCTGGCTAAATCTTCACGTTTGCTCGCAAATTTGATTCCATTCATTGACAGTCAGAATACTAAAGTGGCGACCAACACAGTAGATACCACATCAGCTTCTGATGTGAGCAACCTACCAAGTGAAACTGACTCTAGACGATCAGGGAAAAACAATGAATGGTCAAAGGGAAGATTTGGGTAATCTTACCCTGGCCGAAGAGTTGGATTTTTTTATGGAAAGAAAGAAAACAAACCTTGAGACCCAGGAATCCAAACACCTTTCAAAACAAAGAAGGAACTACAGACGGCGCCAAAGGAGAAAATGCAATAAACACGAAAAGCAAGAGGCAGCAAAATTACAGGTGGAAGAAACGGTAACAACCAATGACAATACTGTCATCAACCTCACTGATATTCAACTTAACCAGGCAGAAACACAATTACTGGCCCTTGGACTTATGTACTGTCCAGAAAGTAACTTTAACTATTGTCAAACGAGGATAGATGTTTTTAAGTTCATAAGGAAACTCAAATTAACAAAATACTGCAAGATTAAACAGTCTACAACTCATAACACTGTGGAATCTCCAAAGCCTAACACAGAATCAAATACACTTCAAGTGGCTGATGTCCCATTATTACGAACTTTTCAGGAACTTTCTGATAATGAGTACAGAACTGTGAATTTACAAATGTCAACACAAACACCCATACGCAAGGAAGGCATGAATCCGATGGCACCTATTAAAAGCCCTTTCAGACCACCGTCCACTTTTGTACCCATGATGCCTTGGGATTCGGTGGGCATTTTCCACGACTGTGTGATTGATGAGGTTAAAAAGCTTAACCGTTGCATGAAATCCCAACCCATAAAATACCATTATCGCAATAAGCAATTCTTTAACCTAATGACTAAATTAAGAACCAACTCAACAGTAGTCATCAATAAGTCTGACAAGGGTGGCAATGTAGCCCTGTGGCGCAAGGATGAATACAAACAGGAGGCCATTAGACATCTAAATGATATTGCGTGCTACAGTAAATCCAATATGTCGCAAGTTAAGACTATGACTAAGGCTTTTAAGAAAGAACTGTTGGGCTGGAAAAGGGATGGTTTAATATCAAGGGATGAATTTGCATTTTTACACAACAAGTTTCTAGTCATGCCTGCTATATATTTATTCCGAAAATTCAAAAAAATGTGTCACCTGTCCCAGGTGGGCCCATCATTTCAGCCAGAAAGAGCTTATTCGAAAATACATCACGCTACGTGGACTACTACTTACAAGAATTTGTTGTGGGCCTGCCCTCATACATTCGTGATACCACTGACTTTATGAATAAGCTTTCCAATCAATCGCGGTCAAATGACTATATGCTAATAACCATGGAAATTACTGCGCATTATACCAGCATTGAGCACAGTGATGGATTGAGGGCAGTTGAGCACTATTTAAACAACAGAATTGTTTAGTCATAACAAAATGCTTCTGAGGATGATTTATTGGTGTTTGCATAATAATTACTTCACATTTGACAATGCAATTTTTCAGCAGCTCAGGGGTGTCGCCATGGGGGCTTGCTTCTCCCCCAGTTACGCATGTTTACATGTGGGCTGGTGGGAGGAGCGAGTCCTCAGGGAAGAGCACCATTCTGATTGGGCCAATCATGTGGTACATTGGTGGCGCTATATAGATGATGTATTTGTTATTTGGAAGGGGACGCATATGCAAGCAGAGGAATTTGTTGCTAAAATTAATGTGAATATGTTGAATCTCGAATTTACTGCTCATATTGACAAAGTTGCCACCAATTATTTTTAGATGTGCATGTTTATGTCGACCAGGGAAAAATGTAATCATGTCTTTTCGTAAACCAACAGCTGGTAATTCTATTTTGCACGCGTCTAGCTTCCATCCAAGACACCTTATTAACAGCATTACGTATGGGGAATTTTTAAGGATTCGTAGAGTTTGCAGTTCTGACAAAGATCTATGTAAGTACCAGCAGGAAGCCAAACAAAGATTCCTTCTCAGAGGATACAATAACAGCATTTTAGAACAGGATATGACTAAAGCAAACTGTAAGGACAGAAAAGAATTGCTTAATCCAATTGACAATGGAGGCTCTTCAGATGCTGTAGCCAACATAAAAGATAACAGTGATGCCACAGCCAGGATTATAACAACTTACAGTAAACAGGCTAAAAATATCAGAGCTATCATCAATCAGCAATGGCCCATAGTCCTTACAGATGCATCACTTAGGCAAACTCTGCCGGATAAGCCCACATAATAATATCTCTTGAACTGCTTTTCTCTCTAGCTGTATTAACATAGTTTTTCAACACTTAGCACTTTATAATTAGGCACTTTTTGACTCCTAAGCACTTTACTATGTACATCACTACAGCACTTTATTGAGCATGTTAGCGTAATGCCAGTCTTGTCAATACTGACTTACAGTACATACATTGTTGACTTAGGGACCTTTTTTGTCCGTTGGCCTAGATTATGCTTGTTATGCGTTTATTAACAAATGATTCAACATGTGTATCAGACTACATTTGAGTGTGTACTGTTGAAGCAGTTTTTGTACTATTGAAGCATTTGAGTATGTGGCATATTTAGAATGTTATTGCAATTTTGCACTTTAATATGGTTATGCTGCTTCAAGTTCCATAGTACGATTAATGTTCAAAATAAGTTTTTACGATTCTTTTAAGAGTTTGAACTGTCTTCAAACTACACTGCTCATTCTGTATTAGAACAGTTAAATTTTAAAAAATTGTTGATTCCACTAAGTAGCATATCGAGCTACGACATAAAATGTCTTAGGACACACAAAGGAAACCTTTAATCAGAGAGTCATGAATTTTTTACATAATTTTTGACTTAGTCAAGTGCAATCAGCTACAATATTTGTAAAAATATTTTTAAAAATTATCTTTTGATACAGTGTACATATGATTGCGCATGTAGCATATTTGATGCTGGCGATACATCAATTTAACATTTGTTTTTAGCCAACGTTTATGTATTATGTATATATGCAAGCCTATTTCAATAATTTATGGCAAGCTATATATGCGGATATCAACATTGTAATGTCAAACACAACAAGTTATGTGACTGAATTTAGTGCATTGTGTGTCAGGCATTTGTGCTTTGTACAACTGTGACATATAGTCTTTTGTCGCTGTCTTTTAAATGTGATCGAGTCACATGGTGTTGTATCACTTTAAAATGCACGTCACGTAGCGCGATCATGTGATCAAGGTCACTTGACGTGGCTGAAACGCGTCATGGGCAGCACGCTGTAATCAATAAAAGAAACAACTCTGCACCGCATATTCAACAGAGTCCGTGCCTGTTTGTGTTTATAGGTGCACTGAAGGGAGTGTCTTATATATGTGTGTGTATATATATATATATATATATGTATATATATATATATATATATATACACAAACACAAATACATACATATATGTGGCGGTCACCGCTAGGTAGTTATAGTTACGTCTGTTTTGTCCATAAACATAGCGTTTTCTGGTTTGCTAATAACTTCAGCCCTGTTTGATGAATCTTCACAAAACATTCCACAAAAAAGCTCCTTCCTGGAAGGTTTCGGGGTGATCCATCAAGCAGGGGCCAAGAAAAAAGGGGGTCCCAAAACACAAAATCCCCATGTATTTTCTTTTAGACTTCTTTACACACGGCTATAGCAAAAACTGCTGAACAGAATTACCCCAAATTTGGCAGGAAGCTAGATCTTGGTCCGTTCAGCAGTTTTTGAGATATTAAGGGTAAGAAATATAGATATTTGGACTGTTGGGCTCGCAACAGTCTTCAAGACTCTTGCAGGAGCGCAAATTTGAAAATAGAGAGTTCTGATTGTCCCAGGGAGCTTAATTTCTCTTGGGCCAGCTCGCTCCCATGGGAGTCAGACTCCCACGAGTGCTACCACTCTCACTGGCTACCAGCAACGTGAGAAAAATGTTGCTGGCAGCCATTACAGGACTTGGGGACTTAGTCCTACTGTCCTGAAGTTGTAAAAAAAAAGAAAATTAAAAGATATATGGGGTGGAGTAGGGATACCCTGACCCACTAAGCCACATGTGGGGACCCAGAGGGCCCCCCCGGCCACAAAACAGAAAATGGCAAAGAAAATTCTGCGATCCTGAGAGACTCTTCCGGGATTGAAAAAAAAGAAGAAGAAAAAACCTAAAATGGCACTTGGGCCTTATTTATTTTGTGTAAGCCCTGGGGACCCTATCCCAGGGGCTTGGTTTAGAAAGTAGAGGGGGCTGCATGACCCCCACCTACCCGAGCCATTAGAGGCCCAGGGGAGCCCACCCTCTGGGCCAATATTATTATGTATGGGGAGTGGGCCGAGTAGTCCCTCTCCCGAGCCTTGAGAGGCCCCCAGGAGCCTATCCCTGGGGCCGACATTGATTTTTATGGGGAGTGGTGGCCCTCCTCCCTGTGCTTCAAAAGGTCCCCGGGAGCCTGCCCTGGGGCTGAAATAGCCCAAATTGGTATGGGCAGGGGTGAGTGTCTGAAAAGTTTCAGCGCTCCGTCCATCATCTCCTTCTGTTTGCTAGGTTCACCCTAAGTTGGCAGGGTATGCCTAGACATGGGTCCCTTGCTCACTTTGCCACTGGATTCAAGCTAACCTGGCTGATGAGGGGTGTTACCCCGAAACCGGTCCCAGGATGCTTATTTCCGATCCAGGGAAGACATGGCTTGGCAATTCGGGCTGGACTGTTCCCATGAGGCACAGGGTCAAGAATGATTTGCATATAGTTGTGTCTGAACTGGGATGGCGAAGTGAGCTAAAGAACGATGATGATTTCAGCCCAGATCTGTGACTGGGGGTGAGTGTCTGAAAAGTTTCAGCGCTCTGTCCATCATCTCCTTGTGTTTGCAAAATGGGAACGGGGGCAACATGTCCCTCTTCTTTGAGCCTGAAAAGGACCTGAGAGTGGGCTAGATTCATTTAAGGCAGGGGAGCCATGTGGCCCCCTTCCCTGAACCATTAATAGCCCCAGGGGAACCTATCCTGGGGCCAGATTTTCAGCTATGTCCGGTGTGCCCACTCCTGAGACATAACGGTTTCCCTGCCCTCAGCGGTGTCAATATCGGCCAGGAATGGAGGTGCTGCAAGCTCCCCTTTCCCTGTAAAATTCTGCCGCGCCCCGGGGGATGGGTCCCTGGAGCCGAAATCAGCTAGTCCCCCCTCCCCCTTTATAATGGTTCCAAGTCCTGGGAGATAGGGTCCCCAGGGCCTAATTTGGTTCAGGAAGGGAGACATTTACCCTCCTCATAAAAATTGCACCAAGCCCCAGGAGAAGGGCGCCCTGGGGCTAAAATTGGCCCATGGAGGGGCTGCATGCTCCCCACCCCCTACAAATATCACCGGGCCCCCGGAGGTGGGGTCCATCGGGCCAAAATCAGCCTGGGAGAGGGGGCACGTGCGCCCCTCCTCATAAAAATGATGGTTAGCCTCAGGGGATGGGGTCTCCAGGCTGGAATTGGCCCAGGGAAGGGGCCACATGCTCTCTCCCCATAAAAATTGAAATGGGTCCTGAGCGGTGGGGCTCTAGGGCAGAAATCAGTTTGGGAGGGAGGACGCGCGACACCTATGCTGCATTACAAGCACATGCATTTGTAAACACACCCATTAGTGGACACAGTCTGTACAAAATTAGGTAGAAAAGTAATATGGTATAGCATTATAGTAGTTACCCGCCAGTATGTAAACTATGATGTCATGAGTGATGTCATAGAACATGTCAGGAGTGATGTCATATATGAGGTCATAAGCAGTTCATGGCGGGGGCGCAAGTTCTAGTTAGCGCTGTTAACTAGAACTGATGAAGTGCTGTGTTTTTAGTTCAAAACATTAATGTTGTTACTGACAAATTCAGGACCTAATTTCTATAGGAAAAGCGTTTTTTTATTTGCCAATATCTTTGGTGTCGTTTGTCGAATCTTTGTGAAAGTTTCAAAACTAATACGCCACATACTTTTTGAAAGTTTTGGGGTGATTCTTCAAGCAGGGGCCGAGAAAAAGGGGGGGGGGTCCAAACACGCTTTTTCTCAATGTTAATTTCCATAGGAAATTTTAGACACAGCTACAGCCCAAACTGCTGAACGGAATGACACCAAATTTGGCAAAAAGTTAGCTTGGTTCAGAAAGCACTCTTTTTATTAAATGGTGTAAATCCATTCAGTAGTTCCTGAGAAATTAAAATATTTCTCAGATATACAACTGTGGCCGCGGTGGATCCGCAAGCCCTCCCGATCTCGTGCCTGAGATCTGATTGGCTGCCAACATTCAAACCAGGAAGGTGTTGGCAATCATCTTGTGACTCGGTTGAACTGAGTCACAAGAAAAAACATGAAAATACAAGAAGAGAGGGCAGGATAGAAACACTCTGACCCCCTGGGCCTGTTCGGGCCCCCAAAACATTTTTTTAAACATTTTCAGCGGGAATCACTGTGGATCTGCCAATCCTGCCGAAAATTTAAAAAAAACAAAGTGCAGGCTCCCGTGCTTTGTTTAATTAGGCCCCCGGGTGGGACAGGTCCCGGGGGCAATTGAATTAATAATGCGGGGGGCTGCGCGACCCCCGCAGCCCTAGGGACCGCCACCTTCCTGGGGATATATACATATTTGAATGCATGGGAGGGCTTCAGCCCCCCCACACAGCCCTGAGGACCGACACCTCCCCGGGGCTAACACATTAAAATGCGGAGTGGCCACGCACCCCCGCTGCCCAGGGCTAGATTACAACATGCTGGGGGCTCCAGCCCCCCCATGCAGCCCAGGGGTCCGCCACCTCCCTGGGGCTAATGTAATGTAATGCGAGGGGCCACATGGCCCTCCCGTAGCCCCAGGGACCGCCACCTCCTCCGGGCACAAATTAAGTAAAGGCAGGGGTCTGTTGCGGACCCCCGGTCCCAGGGACCACCACCTCCTACAGAGGTCTACAGAGAAGATGCCCTCCATGGCCCTGGGGACCGCCCCCCAGGGAAGGCTCCAGCAAAATCCCAGGGTGCCCACCCCTGGGACATTGCAGTTTGCTATGGCTTGGCGGGAGCAAACTCTGCTGCTTCACTTCATGGAAGCGAGAGCATTAAAAATGCTCTTACTTCCATGAAGCGGAGCAGAATTGCTTTTGGGCAGAGGGAGATGCATGTTTGCAGCTCCCTCTGCCCAAAAGAAATGCCGGCTCCCGCAGGAGGTGGGGAGCAGTCAGGGCCTGCACGGGTCTTGAGGCTCCCCCCGTAGTCCCCAACAATGTGGCCATGCCCTGGGGGATGAAGACCTCGGGGCAATATCGGCCTGAGTAGGTGGGAGCCGCATAGGCCCACCTACCCATTTAAAAAAAAAAAGTTAAGGCATGGCTCCCAGGGATGGGGTCCAAGGGCCCGAAATTGGCCTCAGGAGGGGGGGCACACAGCCCCCTTCCTATTTAAAAAAAATAATAAATACAGGGCAGGCTTTAAAAGGGATTTAAAAATAAGGATAAGGCCTTGCTCCAGGGGATGGGGTCCCTGGGGCTGAAATAGGCCTGGGGAGGGGGGCCTCACGGCCCCATCCCTTTAAAAAAATATATATATATATATTTACTGCTCCACTCACGCACCAGCTCAGTGCACTCGTGGACGGGTGCCATTCATGCGGGGGTGCTCCCGCAAATCCATCACGCTGCACATTCATCCAGGACACTCTCTCCCAAGGATGACAGCACTTGCGGGGGCAGGTTCAAAGATTTATTGAGAACCTTAGGCACAACAGACGCGTTTCGGCAAAGGCTGTTGCCAAAACGCGTCTGTTGTGCCTAAGGTTCTCAATAAATCTTTGAACCTGCCCCCGCGAGTGCTGTCATCCTTGGGAGAGAGTGTCCTGGAGGAATGTGCAGCGTGATATATATATATATATATATATATATATATAAATATATATATATATATGTGTGTGTGTGAAGGCCTGACCCCGGGGGATGGGGTCCCTGGGCCCCCTCCCCTTTTATTTCAATAAAAAAATAAAAAATGGGTCAAGCCCCGGGGGATGGGGTTCCCGGGGCCCAAAAGGGTAAAGGGAAGGGGCGCCACACAACCCCCCACCCTAAAATAAAATTTAAATAAACGAAGTAAGCAACTCGCTGAAGGCCCTGACCGCTTTGTCCAGTTCTCTGCAAACCTGCCTCCTGGCGCACTCTTGGTTGGGGGATGAATTCCCCTTCACTGGTGAGGGTCCTTAGGGGCCAACTAGCCCACCTGATTGGAGGCCCTGCCCCTTTTTCCACATCTCTCCAAACACGTCTCTCGGCACACTGCTGGTGGGGCGATGAGGTCCTCTTGCCTCCTGACGGCCTAAGGACTAAAGTGAACTTCATTCCCCAAGCAGCAGTGCACCAGGAGGCGCGTTTGCATAGTGGTGGAGAAAGGGGGCGTGGCCTCCGACCACCTATCAGCAATCCAGCTGTGTGTGGCTAACTGGAGGTACTGCTTATGACGTCACATATTACATCACTCATGACATGGTCAGAGACATCACTGATGACATCACTGATGACATCTCAAATGACATCACTGATGACATCATCCAGTGACTGCGTTTCTAAAAGGTTTATGAGTGTTAAATATACATATGCCGATGTGCATTGAAGAATGAGTGGGTGTTTGAGTGCCTGTATGGATGATTTAGTGGGTGCATGACTGTATAAGTGAGTGATTATACGTGTCTCAGTGAATGTATGGGTGAGTGACTAGTCTGTGTGAATGTCTGTAGTAGTCTGTCAGTTGGTGTGTAAGTGGCTGCATGGGTTGGTGAATAGGTACATTAGTGTCTATATGGGTTATTGATTGGTTGTCTGAGTACCTGTATGGGTGCATGACTCTCTGTGTGGGTGGGTGAGGGGATGTGTGACTCCCTGCATGGATAAGTGAGTGGGTGAATCACAGGCTGTATGGGTTCATGACTGAGTTTGAGAAGTGCTGTATGGTTGAATGAGTGTGCGTATAGCTGTGACAATGAGTGAAAGGATGTCTCAGTGGTATATGGGTGAGTAACTACATATGTGAAAGCCAGCATATTTCAGTGTTGGAGTATATAAGTGACTGTATGTGTGAGTGAGATATTGTGAGATTGGCTGTATGGGTGAATGAAAGTATTTGCTAGTATCTGTATGAATAAGTGAGTTGGTGTGTGTATAACTGTATAGGTGAGTAAGTGGCAGTGTGATTGACTCTATGGGTCAGTGAGTAGCTGTGTGAGTAGCTCTATGAGTGTCTGACAGTGTATGAGTGGCTGTATGGGTGTATGAGTGGATATGTCAGTGGCTGTATTAGTGAGTGAGTGGGTATGTGAGTGGCTGTATGGTTGAGTGAGTGGATGTGTGTGCAGACCTATGAATGAGAAAGTGGCTATGTAAGTACTGGTATGGGTGTGTCAATGGTTTTGAGAAGGGTAGTGCGAAAGTTGGAGTGGGTGTATGAAAGGTTATAAGGGGGTGTGAGTGGGTGCATCAGAGATTATGTGGATTATGTCATCAGAGATGTCATCAGTGATGTCATCAGTGATGTCACTGACCATGTCATAAGTGATGTAATATGTGACGTCATAAGCAGTGCATTGCGTGAGTGCGAGTTATAGTTAGCTCAGCTAACTATAACAGCTGAATTTCACAGGTTTTGTATGAGAGAAATGTCAGCCTAACTATAACGTTCCTGTAGCCATTGTTTTTTTCTGTGAATTTCTAAGGTTTTTTAAATGCTAATTCCTAACTATAACGCCCCTGAAACCTTTGTTTTTTTTAAAGTGAATATATCCAAGAAAGAAGTGACTCAAACAGATGGATTCACCAAAGAACAAAAATATATTTCCACTACAACGTTTCAGCTTCCGCCATCCTCAGGTAGTACAAGATGGTTTGCTCAGTGGCTGCACAGATGACACAGCTGAATTTTCAAAAAGCATCATGAGTGAAGATTCCATTTGGAATGTGGAATCAATGCAGTCCTGAGAGCTCTTGAGATATGCAGCAATCAGGTGGTATTGTCAGTAATGTTCAGTCCATCTGGATGCAGTGATTTTAAACGGTACATCCAGACGTTTTCTCTGGAGTCCAGTAGTTCTTCCTTTAAGACATGTTCCTCAGGGAAGATCTTCATATCTGATAGTAAATGATCCACAAGGTTAAAATGATTGGCTACAGGCTGGTCAATTTTCGTATTAATTATTGCCGATTTGCGGTTCCTGAATCATGTACGGAGGTCATTCACTGTTTGGCCTATATATATAGTTGCGTTCAAGTAGACATTTGAAATTGATGTCGCTGGTCTCCACTTGGATTAATGTGAAATTATTTTTAATTTTGATGTAATTGTGCTTTCGATGTTTTAGGGACTGAAGATCAATTAATTTTGTTTGGTTGTAAGCAGTATGTCTGCCGATATTGTGATTATACGTATTTCGCGATAATTATTATGGAATCCGATACAGTATCAAAAGGCAGTATATTCAATGTATAGACATCTATATATTGTTACTAGATTATTGTATAATGCCAGCATCTGAGCTTCAGACATATTATTGATATCAGAATGTGGTGTGTATTCAGCTAGGACTGGCCATGCTGCCCCCTCACTGCTGAGTGGGCCCAGTATTACATTTTCTATAGTGTGTGGGAGGGCGCCTTTAGAACAATTTATGTGTTCTTGGTAAGCGAAAGAAACTTCTATTGTCTCATATGGAGTGTATTCATCTGTTATTTCATCCTCAGTGTATTCGTGAAATACTCATGTTGCAGCATCTGCAGCTGGGAATGTAACACACAAATAAAACACCTTTGTTCTATATGCTTCGTGTGCCTCTACCATGAAGGTAACATCCCCACCATCTAGAGTGAGACCATTTTATAGTAGTTTCTGAGTGACTGCATATCTGCAGTTTCAGAGATGTTTTGTGCCATGTATGCGAAAATGAATTACAAAATAGGCTTTCACATTGGGAATTAGATTTCAAGCTTGAACTACCAACAGCCAATACATAGGATATTCCATCTCAGCTGAGGAGGAAATTGCCTACCACCACAGACATCTCTGGTTAAAAGGAGTGTAGGGTTTTCTGAGAAGGCACGATTGTACTACTCAGTTGATCCGTACAAAATAGGAACCCAGCCAATGTTGTCGGTGCCAAGTTGTGTAGTTTCGACTGATCAGTAGGAACTGTGCGTTCGTCTATAACATATACTTTGGGATGGTGCCAGACTGATTCCATGCACCACTGCAGGATATGTTGTATCTTAGACCGGCTAGCTCACAGTGCCGCCATAAGCCTCCATAAACCTAGACAGGAAGTGAACAGTTCTGGTTACCACTGAACATGACAACTGTGTTCCCTCAGGAACCATGGTGACAAACCTAGAACCTTTCACTCATAGACTTGTGCTCTCTTTTGCTCAGAATAATAAACAAAGAATACACAGAAGGACATTTTCAATATTTATTGAACTGAAATGAAACCTGTATAGAGTATATGTGCTGCAATAATCAATAGACAGAAGCAGATGAAAGTTCTAAGTGTACGGACAGTGAACAGAACAAAAAGTTGCACCATTGTGCTGAAACAACGAATATATGCAAGCATACAAAATAATATAACAATCTGGCATACTCTTACTATGCAGACCCTAACCTACCTGTCTATGGTGTATGTGTATGTTTTGCCAAGAACCCCCTTACTGGATGATCCAACCCCAGTACCTGGTGGGTAAGAATGTAGGACCCTGTCTTGGCCACGAGCTGGACACCCCTCACAGAAATGTCAGTTAGCTGTTGGGCAAAAGCATCAGCCTGTAGAGACCTCTAGATGTCAGCACAAGTGCCTCCTCTCTCTATACCCAGGAACATACGTTTATTTAGAGAAAGAGGCATCCTTGCCTTGGGTTGAGATTGTTATCAGGTTGCCATTGTTTGTGTGCTACAGATAGCTGTGTTGCCATATGGACGAAAATTACAAACACATTTGCACAACGTACGTTAAGGCCTTGTACATAGTGTCAGGGCAATCTGATAGAGTTCTTGCAAAGTTGATTTGAGTAAGCAAGGCCGGTGTTTCCAAGAAATGAACCCAAAATGTCACAAACGCAAATGTGTGTCAAAAGTGGATCTGACAAGTGAAGGCGACTTTAGGAAAAGCCCCATGTTCATGAACAATGGTAATGTTTCCTTCTAGGCCTAACTGGTACACATGACAACACATTTGTAGAAGATGTATTTGAAATTCTTTTCTATGTCCTTTACTTCACTAGGAGTTTTAAGATTTAAATTCAAATTTTAATTTGCCCTAACTTGATTTATTTTGATTTAATTGAACTGAGCTACATGTATAATTTTGCTAGGTTCCCCAAACTATAGGTGAGGTTACCAGCTGACGTTGAAATAGTGTATTTCCGCTATCTGTGAATGTACGCGCTATGTGTTTGTTTGGCAATCATAAGAGCATAATCTTTGAAAAATAACATCCTTCTTCCTTATATGATTAGTATAATGTAGTATGAATGATATAATTTATCTTTATTTTAAAGCATGAAGTAATGTGGAATTTATGCACTGCTATATCTGTGATGTGTCTGAAGTCATGTATGTTTATAAGACAGAAAGAAAATGGTGTTTCTTTATTGTGATCCGTCCTGTTTGGAGGGGCCAAAATGCATTAGGCGGCTACTCTAAATAAACTAGAGGGTTGTGCAAAAGCTTAGAGTGTCAGCACCCGTTTCTTTGAACAGAGTGAAGTGATATATATCCATATATTCAATGAAAAAGCCAAAAGTTAAAGTATTGTGCACTAAGGAAACTATAACTTGCACTCCCGACATGCACAGTTTTCTCATCAATAATGTCATTGCAAATGTTGTGTCGTGTAGTTCCTACAAATCTATATAAGATATGTGCGTCTAGACAACATAAACTAAGGAATTTGGTGTCCAGACTGATTCCAGACACCCCCAAAGGATATGTCAGTCTGTAGACCAGCTAGCTCACAGTGCCACCATAAGCCCCACAACCTTACCACGGATCAAATAGTTTCTGGCAACTATCGAACATGACAACCCTGACCCCTCAGGGATCGTGGAAACAGTACAGTACATTTCGCTCAGTCACTCATGCTCACTCAGTCTCAGAGAGATACACAGAATAAACAGTGGGGAAGTTTTCTATAAGCATTTATTGAACCAGCATCATTCTAGTATAAAATACCTGTGTTGCAACAACCATTAGACAGAAACAGATATATACGATTATATGCACCAACAGAGTAAATAAAAGGTAGAATTCTACCATGGTGCTAAAACAATGAATATATGCAGGCATATAGATACATGGCAGTAATCATGAGTACTCCTAAGATGCAAACCCTAACTTCGATGTACCTAAGTGCACCTAGCATGTTTGTAGGTGTATAGCCTAGAATCCTCCTAGGAAAGAGCCAACCCCATTACCTGATGGGAGAGAACAATGGAACCCGTCTTGGTCTCAAGTTGGACACCCCGCAAGGGATGTCAAACCACTGTGTGCTGGAGTGTCTGCGTGCAGGGACTTCAGCATCTCCTGTCAGCATGGAAGATTTTCTCCTCTGGTTTGCCCAGCGAAGATGTGGGACTTATATACCTGAAAGGTACCCTCAGTGGTTCTACCAGGATGTATCATGGTACTGTGGGCCTGTCGGCCAAGGATGACGATAGTGGTGACTTTAGTACAGAGTTATTATGAAAAAGATGGGAATCCTACTGTGATACTAAGAATTTTCATGCATAATAAAAGAGGCTAGTTTTCGAAGAAAACCACACAATATTTATTCGGCACCTAACTATGTAAAATGTCAGCACCAGAGTCGTTATGTAGAGCAAGGTAGGACAAATGTAGGTAAAAGGTCGTGCAACTACCTAGGCCTATATTGGGGTACGTTGGGGCACATAACAGTTGCAGTGGTATTAAGTGCATTAGTGATAATAAGCAGTGCATGGAGAGGGCACAAGATATAGTTACTTTAAGGCACGTGCTATAGTAACTTGAGATAACTATAACTGGTGAATTTCAGTGTTTTTTGAGTTTAAAACATTATGTTGTCACTAAAATGTTCACCTAAGTATTAGGGGTGGGCTGTAAACTCTGCTCCACCAGTGGAGTTCACAAAGTTTGGCCACTTCGTGCTCCGCTTGGCGGTCAGAGTTCGGCAAAAACTCTACCATCCACTCGCTGTGCCACTGGATTCAAGCTAGCCTGGCTGATGAGGGGTAAAATCACAAAACAGGTGCCAGGATGCTTGTTTCTGGTCCAGGGAAGCCCTGGCCTGGCAGTGCAGGCTGGATTGTTCCCATGAGGAGTAGGGTCAAGACTGATTTGCATATGGTTGGGTCCAAACTGGGGTGGCTTACTGAGCAAAGGAATGATGAATTAAACCCAGATCGCTTGACTGGGGGTGAGTAGTTGGAAAATTTCAGCACTCCGTCCATAATCGTGTTGTGTTTGCAGAGTTTACCGGTGCCCACCGCTAAAAGCTGAGAAGTGATTAAAAATTGCCTGCAGCGTGCGGTCCGCTGTGCAGCCAGATGTGGACCTCTTCTCGAGAAGATGACCGCACAGAAGAGGATTGACTAGAATGTGCCTTTGATCGCCGGCACCAGCGTTCTGTATGAATGAGAGAAGACATTGCAGATTCATATTATTTATTTGTACCCTCTTCTTATGGACACATATTATAAAAAATTATTAGATTTTAAATGAGAAGGGCGCACTCAAGCCCCTTGAGTCAACTAGTCACACTATTCATCAGCTGTAATAAAAAAAAGCTGAATTTGCATCTCTCTCTTTTACCCCTTTATTTATGCACATATTATGCACTTGAGCATAATATTCAGGTGATTTGGAAAAAAAGAGTATATTCATGTTTGTTACCTAAAGTGGAAGTCTAGCAAAGAATTTTTGTATGCTACTCCAGGCACATGAAAAATGGGGCAGACGTTAGCCTTCCGGATGCGCACGTTTACTGCGTGGTTGTGTGAAAATAATAATATACATAACAGGTTTTTGTGAAGAATTTTATCTACCAGAAAAGTTTCCAACAGGAAGTTTGAGTCATTTGATTGTTTGAGTACCTATTAGTTTTACAGTGAGGTGGAACAGCTCCACCAGGCGCATCCTCCTCCAGCCTTTTTGTTAAATATACAAATGTGGGATGTATACATGGCCAAGAAGTGGGAAGATAGTCTGCAAAATGCCTATAGTGAGACTAGAAGCGTGGCAGGCTAGGAGGGTGTCTACAATCTTCTCTCTTTGGGTGGTATCATACCCAGGCTAGGCTGCATGCACTATGCAGACAACAGCCAGCATCTGTTTAGAGAGGCTCTGAAGGCAGAGAGGCCATTCGCATATCTTGCTGTGTGACTGCCCAAAGATCTCGTGATTTTTGACCCACATTTTGCATCGCATATGACTGGGTGCTTACCCACCACTGAATGTTCTAGTAGATTGGGGGCGGGCCCTGAGAATAGCTAGAGTGAAACGAAGGTCTCATGTACCTTAGCGATGATAGTCAGTTACCCACTGTTTCCTTAGAAAAATGACATTCCTTACACTTGTTACATTTACGGGCTTGTGTGCTTTGAATTTATAGGTAGAGAGCTGGGCACTAAAGTGAAAACTAAAAGTAGGTCACACAAGAGCTGTCATTACTGGCTCTGCTGGCATGCCGGGGAAAGACCAGGCCCTGCCTTGCTTTCCTACAGGTTTGAGATGCTCCTCGTGATTGCATTACAGCAGGGGTAGGACTGCACAAGGGCTGTAAACTTCAGTTCCTGCGGTATACCGGAGACAGACCAGGCCCTGCCTTGCCTTTGGAGCCAAGGCACTCCACATGGTCATATTATAGCGATTTTAGAGGTAAGAACACTCAAGATACGAGTTATATGGGAAACCTGCTCCTTCTGTGATGGTCGTCCTTTTGTTTGGAGTGATGCCTTTCATCACAATGAGATTGCACACTGAACTGTAATATGCAATTCATTCTACTGGTTATAACCAGCGACATATTTCTACTAGAGGTCTCATGTGCACTAATAATTTGGCTTTGTATATGTCACATTATGGGCTGTGATGAGTTATAATTTGATCAACATCAGAATTCAGGGCGACGGACAGGCGGAATTCTGGAACTCCGCGAAATCTTGCAGAGTTGTAGGTAACTCCGCAGAATTCTACCCACCCTTACTAAGCATAACATTACTTTAATCTTTGTTTTTTTTCAGTGAATTTCTAGGGTTTTTTTTAAATGTAAAGTAATATTTTATTATTATACATAAAGCTAACCCCCTACAGGCAGTCAAATCCATGCCCCGCACTGCTGTGCATGGTGTGGGATTGGCCAAAGGACCTAACCTGTGGCGATGCCCTGCAACCAACCCCCGTGAGCAGCCAACCCCAAGCTGCACATGGCCTGCAGCTGTGCGTAGCGTGAGGATGGCCACAGGACTTTGCCTACATCCAGGTCCTGCATCCAACCTATTGGCATAGCCCCCCACCCCAAGCCAATTCTGGCCCTGGGAACTCCGTACCCGGGAACTTTTTATTTATAAAAGTGGGAACGTGGACACCCTCCCCAAGCCACAAGAGGCCCTGGAGACCCTATTCCCCGGGAACTTTAAGGTGACCCTCATTCACGAGACAATCATGGACCCTGGGGCCATAACATATATATGAATAGGAGCGAGGGTGCATGGCCCCCTCCCAAAGCCTTAATAGGCCCTGGCGACCCCATCGGCAGAGCCAAATTTCAATCAAAAGAAGAGAGGGGTCGCACAGCCTCCCTTTCTGAGCCTTATTAGACCCCAGGGACCCCATCCCATGGGGCCGCACTTAACTTAAAGGGGAAAGGGCGTGCAGCCGACTCCCAGAGTCTACTGTGGCCCTGGGGACCCCATCACATTGTTCCCAAAAAGTAACCATAAATTGCACCCCTGTGACGCACAGTATTATCAACAATTATGGCATTTCAGGTGTGACTAGGGATTGTTAGACCTGTCAGTCTTAGGGTGCTGTTCCCCAAATGTTTTTGCCTCCACGTTTTGCTGAATCTTTTTGTTGGCCATAGGACTCTGAACATTTTACCACTGATAATAAGTGCTAAAATGCATATGCTTCTTCCCTAATCATGTGTGTAATTGGGGTATACCTGATTGACCTATTTAATTTACTTGTAAGTCCATTGTAAGGTGGTATACCATATACTCAGGGCCTGTAAGTTAAATGCTATTAGTGGGTTGCAGCACTGATTGTGCTACCCTACAGAAATAGCTTTTCAAACCTGTCTCAGGCCTGCCACTGCATTGCCTGTGTACACAGTTTACAGCCACTTCGACTTGGCATTTAAAATTGCTTGCCAAGTCGTAAACTCCCCTTTTATTACATATAAATTACCACTAAGGTAGGCCTAGGTAGCTCTGAGGGCAGGGTTCTATGTAAGTAAAATGTAGGACATGTGCTTATATGTTTTGCATGTCCTGGTATTAACAAAGAGCCTATTTCGTTTTTCACTACTGTGAGGTCTACTTCTCTCATAGATTAGCATTGGGAATTCCTCAATACACTTTTAAGCTGTATTTTCTAATCAGAGAGGAGTAGCTTTTTCATGTTTCATATGCTTCATATGTTTGGAATAGTATTGATAATTCTTACTTACTGGTGAAGTTAGATTTATCATTACTATGTTAGAAATGCCATCTTTAGAACTCAGCTGAAGGAGAGCTGGACTCTGCCTTCACTTCAAGTGATCTCAAAGGGCTTGTTGGTTTGCCTCCTGTTGCTTGAGACTCAGGAAAATCAAAGTCTCTACCCCTGCTCCTGTGACCCAGATACTTGCAATATGGATTTTGACCCATCTCCTGCCTGTGTGTAACAGAACAGGTCCATTGCCCCGATTGCTGGACTAAAATAGGTACATCACATGAGAACCAGCAATTTGCCTCCAGAGATTGGTGCATCGACCAGCGTCTCGCTGCCATTGCAGCTTAATGAGATCAACGCATCCCTTTGACTGTGTGGCTGAATCCAGTGCATCGCTCGAAGCCTCTCTACTCCGGCACCTGTCTTCGGAACTGACGCATCGCCATCACTGCATGGAGCATATCAACTCATCTTGTTGCTTATGACTAGAACAGGTACTTCCTTCCTTGGGGACTGCGTGGGTCCACTAGCCAGCCTGCACTTCCACAAGGTCAGCCCGAACTTTGACTTTGCTGCGGTCGACACGATATAAAGTAACCTTTTAGCACTACTAGCTTCTAAGCACTTTAACTGCATTTATTCTTTTAAAATTCAATTGGATTTTTGTTGTTTTGGTCTTGTCTATAACATAACAACCTATTTTCATAAATCTGTGTGAAATCATTTTGTGATGTATTCATTGTATTACTCTGTGTGTGTTACTCTGTGTATTGCACAAATACTTTACACATTGCATCTTTAGATAAGCCTGACTGCTCTGTGCCAAGCTACCAGAGGGTGAGCACAGGTTATCTTTTTGTGTGTATCTAGCTAACTCTTACTAGGATTTTGGCTTCTGCTTGGACAGGATGCATACCTTTGCCAACTAGATACCCAATTTCTAACACTGGTGATCAGCGGTGAGGACAGGACTTGTGTTTGTGCAATACCATATCATACCATAGTCATTGTTCACTAAAACTCTATTCTTAGACCATTTAGATTTTTTGTAATTTTTCATGACTGGCCTTTTCATTTTCTTCCTAAATTATGTCTCAATGTGGAGAAGCTGCACCTGAAGTTTTGAAGTTTGATCTGGGCAGGTTCGAGTCTTACACTGTGACTCAGATGAAGAGTTTTTGCACAGATGTTCAGGTCTCCCCTAGAGGCTTCACCTGAAAGGTGGAGCTGCAGAAAGCTTTAAGGCCCTGGGTGGATCTAGATGAGGAGCAGGAAATTTCGGAGGAGGAGGGTGGCCTGATTTTTGGAGTCTAAAATGGCTTTGGAACTGCCTATGGAGTAGGCCAACAATTTTCCAGGAGCAGCAGTGATTACCGGAGAATAGAGCAGTGTCTCCTCAAAGAACCTGTCCCCAAAGGAGCTGGCTGAGAGGAGGGAGGAAAGAAAATTAAAGTTAGAACTTGTCAAGTTGGAGCAGGCTTGTGAAGAAAGGAGGCTGGCCATGAAGGAGAGGAAACATGAGCTCAACCTCTGATACCTGGATATCAGAGCCCTGCAAGTAGGGTCCAGCAATAGTAATGGTGGCAAAATACCTGCAGTGTTTTCACATGAGTGATTTCATATGCAAGGACAAAAGCAGTGCATGACAAGGGTGAAAGTTATAGTTACTTTGGGGCATGAGTTATAGTTATTTGGTATAACTATAACTGGTGAATTCAATAGTTTTGTTAATTTCAAATGGTATGCTTTACGTGACATTACATACCTTTAACCTTTGTTATTTACAGTGAATTTCTAAGGTATTTTAATGTAAAGTTAGATATTCTTACCATTCCTAACTATAATGTCACTTTAACCTTTGTTTTTTCAGTGAATTTCTATGTTTATTTTAACAAAAAGTAAGATGTACATTGTAATGCATCGACAGGGGCTGGACGCCTGGCCTCGCATTTTCTGTAATGCTGCTCACGCCCATGCTTGCTGCCCTTGACCATCCTCCTCCTTGCACTCTATTGTCCAAGTCCATACTTCTTCCCCCTCATTCAAGCCCTGTGTGGCCTGCCCTGCACAGTAAGCTTGCTGCCCCTATCCATCTCCTCCCTGCCCTCTGTTGTCCGAGTCCATGCACCTGCCCCTCCCTCCTGCCCTGCATGGTTCGAGGTACTGTCACTGCCTTCAGTTAGCTTCATGTCCCTGCCCACTCCCCCTGTTGCTCAAGTCTATGCCCCTGACATTGCCCTCCTGCTTAGCCTCTGTGCAAAGCATACTGCCCCTACCCTCCTTACCCGCCCTCCGATGTATCTGTGCATGCTCCTCGTCCCTCCCTTTTGCCCACCATGTTCCATGGAGCTGCCACTGCCCTTCCAGCATGCCCAGCATGGTCAGATGGCTGCCTCCTCTACTTCACCCTGCCTTCCTTCGTCCGAGTTAATGCCCCTATCCCCTCCTTCCTGTCCTCATGGTCCATTTTGCTGCCACTGTTTTCTGCCCTCCATGCTGGATTGTGCTACAACTACTCCTCCTGCCTGCCCTGTGTGGTCTGTTGTGAAGCCCCTTCACCCTGCCCTCTCTTGTCTGTGTCCAGCCTTTACCACTTCCTTCTGCCCTCCATGGTCCTTTGTGCATGCCCCTGCCACAACCCTCTTGCCCACCATGACTGTTGTGCTGCAACTAACCCTCCTGCCTGCCATGCATGGTGTTTTGTGTTTCCACTGCCCCTCCAACATTTCCTCCATTGTTGATGCGTAGGCAATTATAGTCTCCCTGCTAACCTCCATGGTGTGCTGTGCTTTCAGTGTCTATTCTACCTGCCCTGCATGACCAGCTTGCAGGTCATGCCCTGCCCCCTTGCCCCCTGCCCTCTGTTGTCCATGTGAAGGACCCTATCCCCTCCATCCTGCCTTCCATGGTCTGTTGGTGTGCCCCTGCCCCCTCCCTCCTGCCCTTCATGGTCCGTTGTGCTGCAACTGCCCCTTCTGTCTGTCCGGTATGGTCAGCTTGCTGCCCATGCCTCTTTCCCCTCTGCCCACCATATGCATGGCCCTGTGCCCTTCCTATAGCTTTCCATGGTTTGTTGTGCTGAACTGCCCTACCGCTTGCCCTATGTGGTGGATTGTACTACTGCAGCCCTTGGTGCCTGCCCTGTAAGGTAAGTTTAGTGCCCCTGCCCTCCTCCGTACTGCACTCTATTGTCTAAGTTGATGTTGATGGCCTATTCACCCTGCCCTCCGTCATCCAACGTACCCTGCATGCTAATATTTTGAACTTGCTCAGAGGGAGAGATTTTGAAATAAAAAAAATCAGGGGTATTGATTTTCCCCGATGACTTTCATTGAAAAAGAAGAGGATTTAGGTGAGACAAAGCTAAAATAAAGCCCTGTTGTGCTTAACAACATTGGGAGTCTCCTGCCTGAATTGGATCTGTTGACAAGTATGGTTGTACTGCCACTGCCTCCCCCTTCTGACTTTATTGGTCTGTTGTGGTCTCTTGCCTGTCCTGCATGGTTGGTTTGTTGCCCCTGCCCCCCTTTCCCCTGCCCACCATTGTCCTTTGTGCCTCCACTGCCCTCCCACCTGCCCGGCGTGGTCAACTTGCTGCCTCTGCCCTCTACTCCCTGCCCTCAATTGTCCAAGTCCATGCCCCTGACCTCTGTCTGCCCACGGTACTCTAATGAACAACTAGATTGCTAACATTCTAATTTATTACACAAGTGTGGCACCGCCTGATATCATCTTGATGGAATCAAACCTGTAAAACCTAAAGCATTTCCTTTAGAAATTATAAAAATGAGAGTTAGTGCTCTAAAAAACTAAAATGAGGAGACATTTTCTGAGTTCTCAAATAGCAACAAAGCTCTTTTAAATTATTTGCTATCTTTATATTTTTCTATCCAGTTGATCACTGGATTCTATTTTGCACTTAGGGGAGGGAATGAGGCGTTATAGCCAGAGTTGCCAACTTTGCAACTGGGGAACTAAGTTCAAGTTTCAGCATTGGTTCAACAGCCTGTGACTCTGGGCAAATCGCTTAACTCCATGTGCCTAAAACCAAAAAGAATGTGTAATGGAACTGATGCTCAAGTAAAACAATCGAACACACTTGGTCAAGTCTGTGCTATATAAAACTGCAAAAATAAAAAATTTGCATTTTGTACACTTCTCTTATTGGGCTATACTTGGGTTATGTTTGGGCAAATTTTGGCTACATTTGGGCTCTTTTTCTGTGGTGGCCATCTGGAAGATTGTTTTGTTATGAAGTTCCCTAATTTCCTCATTTACTGCAGGATCCTCAGTAGAAAATGCTTTCAGTTTTCCACTTTGATTCCATTAAGACGGTGTTCATATGTGCCACACATATGTCACAAATTCAGAATTTAGCACTCTGGTTGCTCATTAGAACACTGTGGCAAAGCTGCTGATCACCAGGGACTTAACTGCCAGTCTGCTACTGGTGTTGAAAGTGCATATTTCAGTCTGCATGTCAGAATGTTTTAAATAAGTAGAAGACAAATATATTTGAGAACTTACTTAAAATGTGCCTAATTTAGCTTTCAAAAGCACTAACCATAATTTCTATGTCAAAATTAATCCCCTCATTTTGCTCCATATGAAATATAATATTTTAAGTTTTAACCATTTGAGTCATTTATGATGGCTTTAGGACAGCCACACTTTTGTCATAAGTAAAACTATTAGCACTCTAGTTGTTGTTTAGAATACTCTGGCAGTGTTGCCAGATTAAGCTAGATCAAGCACAATTGGGCTAAATGTTTCCCGGTTGTATGAGTAAACATTGATTTGTGTAGGGGTGGAAAGTGGTTTATTAGTAGTTACTTACCACTGATAATAGGGCCACAAACACAATAAAAGGTTCAGTTATGGTTTCAATAAATTAATCCCTTCCTCAACCCTTGGTAGCTGGCAAAGAGCAGGCAGGCTTAACTTATTAGACAGGGGTGTAAAGCATTTAAAAACATCAATACATTAAATAAGTAAGACACAACAGACAATAAAAATCCAACCTCAATTTATAAGAATAATTATATTTTTATGAATAAATAGACACCAAAATCACAAAAACCCAATATAGGGAACCGGAGATATGAATTTTTAAAGAATAAAAGTAAAATTAGTGCTTAGAAGCAATCAGCGCTCAAAGGGTTATAATAGGTCATGCTGGACAGGGACAAAGTCAAGAGTTCTTTACACTTAATTCCAGAAGTGTTTCTTGATGCAGGAAAGTTTTCCACAGCACCCGCCAAGGGTTCAGATGCTCTGGTTTGACTGTTGAGGTCTGGGACTACAACTCCGACAATGCACCTAGTCCACTTTTGGAGTTTTTTCTGAAAGTTGCTCCAAATTTCTCCAAATATCTGGAACATCTTCCAGATGGTCTCCTTGAGGGTTTAAAGTATTCACAACACCAGTCCAGGAGTCTAGAATCTCTGAGATGGTCCTTGGGATGTTGGGACTACAATTCCCACAACGCACTTGCGCAAATCCTCAAAGGTTCACTGGACGCACTCCAGGATGGGGACTTCTTGGTGGAGATGATGCAGGTGGGTTCTGCTAACGTGTAGCTTGCAGGGAGTCCACTCCATAATCCTTCTTTAAGCAAGACAATTCCTTAGGGCTAGGACTGGACAGAGTTTGCGGATCTCCGCTATGCAGAACACTGCAAAGTGACAAAAAAGTCCACTGCCCTCCGCAGAGTTCTGGAAGCGGTGGAGTGAGGTAAGTAATCCTGCTTGCGCTGATTTTTAGCGCTGGGTGTTTGCCCCATGCTGCATAATCAGTGCAAATGGCACCACATGCGGCACGAGAGTGAACAACTTCTTTCTGCTGCTCGAGTAGATGTTCTACTCGAGCGACAGCTTCCTTAACATGAGAGGCAGATCTCTCAACACGAGCGGTAGTGACCTGCTGCGACAGCCCGCGTTGTGAAATCTCACCAGTTGGTGGTCTAGCGTTGGATTTTCCTCGCTCGTCAACTTAATATTGGCGAGCCGCGAGAGAAGAAAAACTCTGCTATGCGCCACTCCTCTGAGTTTTTCAGAACTCTGCACTCTATGTGGAGCGCGGAGTGGGAAAAACTCTGCAAACTCCATGAGCAAATGGAGTTTACTGCCCAGGCCTACTTAGGACTGTAGTCCCAGTATGTACAGCAGGTGCAGTCCTTCAGAGTGCAGATCTTTGAGGTTCAGATCAGGTTTCCAACAGGGCAGTTCTCTTTCTCCGTGTAGTTTCAGGCAGCAGATTTGAGGAGCTATGCAGCTCTCCCATATTTTTTCAGTTTCTGGGCGTCAAGCAGGAGAGCATCCCTGACCAGTGGGATGCAGGGTGCCGCCCAGGTGTATGACCACTTCCTCCAAAGTGTGGTATATTCTTGTCCCAGAAAGCACTGTTCTCTCAAAATCCAACATGGAGGTCTCTCCTTTAGGGTTAGATCAGGCTAAGCCAACCCACTGGTGTGGCTATGTTTCACTAACACACCCCTTCCGACCCCCTGACTAATCTAATTACTGTGCGGCTGGGAGTGCAGGATGTGGGGGTCACCCTGTGCTGGTCCCAAACTGTCATTCTCTCTTTGAAGACCAGTTTGTCTCCCCACCATCTTCCTGCCTTTTGGCTTCCATTGTCTACTGTGACAGACACGTCACACCTCTTCATGCAGCTCCGGCTCAGCCTGGCTAAGGCGGGCCAATCAGGAGAGGGCAGCTGCATTTTGGCTCACAGAAAAGAAAGTTTAATAGCTTAGTTTCTGTGATAATTATTATAGATCTAATGATAGCAAATAACTTGTTGGTTTTATCATAACTATCATTTTAAATCCTTGAATGACATTTGGAGCTCCTTCCTAGCAGTATTTATACTTAAATAAAATATTCCAATGTTAGCCTATGAAGCTAATTATCTACAATGAGGAAAACGATTTTGGCAGTTTTTCCCCTTACCAGGGCTTATCAAACATCTTTTATAATGTCCCTGCTAATATTTACAAGGCAACCTCCCCCTGGGACACCTAGGGGAGACCTTAGGAGTGACTTCGATGTAAAAATAAAGTAGATAACTACTTTGGAAGTACCTTTAATTCCAAAGTCGCATTTGCATATAATTACAATTTAAAAGCAGCCTGCAAGGCAGGGCTGGCTTTTAAAATGACAGCAGACAGCACAGCAGTGCAAACTCTAGTTCAGAAAATTTACTGGGACTCTGAACCTCCCTGCCCTATTATATACTAGGGTCCTATATGTAGTTTAAATCCCCCTTGCCTTATTATATACCAAGGACTTACAGGGGTCTGTCATTGCTGTTTATGATTATACCTAACCATGTATCCTTTCCCTCCTGGTTGTCACAGCCCAAAGAGATCTTAGGTGTGCGTGATCTCTGTAGGTTTTCCTAACATAACATAACATCATGGTAAACGTGTTTATAAGTGAAAGTTATGCCGGGTGTGGTTTTTAAGCTTTCACTATTAGCTCATTGGTGTAGAATAGCATTTCCTACCTGACTCCCACTTTGAAAGTTTATAATTACATTTCTAATATCTGATTTAATCTTGATGTAAACTAAAATATTCTGGGACATCCAGTGTAAGAAACGCATGTACTAACTTACGCCAATACTTTTAATTTAAAAAGTCTGATCTTAGATATATTTTTTTTTCAGATGTTTGCAGGTAACTATGCACAATGCAAAAACCAGTCACTAAAGCACAACAGTGAAATGTCCTTTCTAGTATAAATAAAAGCTACAATAGTTTAAGTATTTGATTACGCTCAATGACAGTCTCTATGCAAATCACTGAGAAAGCGTTAGCACATTTCGTAATCATTTGCAGAAGTAATCAGTACCTTAAAATTTCATATACTTAAACTGATGTAAGACTCTGAGCCTTGCTGATGATTGTTCATGCACGAGGGAGACGCTGCTGGCAATCTAGAGAGTTGCCTGTATTGAGTAGAACATCTGTCCGGTGAATACAACATTTATCCTCTTTCAGGTCTATTTATAGATACGTTGTACATCCTTCAAACTACTGAATTTAACAAATCTGATTACCACTGATGTTATCTGCCTATAAAATGCTGTAAACAGGGTGATGAAGTTCTGAACGTCAACAAATCATCCCATCCTAAAGCCATCGTTACAAGTATAGAAACAAAGGGGCATATTAACAAGGCGGCGATAAACAATTATCGCCGCTTTTGCGGACGTTTTCGTCCGAAAAGCGGCGATAATTATATCGCCTTATCAGCAAAGACATGCTATCGCGTGTTTTGCTGCTTTTGCTCCCGTTTCCAGCACGCCTGACTTCGCATCGATAATGAGATGCAAAGTAGGCGTGTCTGTGGAAACAACATGGGTAAATATCGCGAAGGCAGCTTCGCGATATTTACAATGCGGGGAAGCGATTATTTTAATCGCGTTAAGTATGTCTATAACGCAGGAATTTAACGTCTGTTAAATTCCTGAAGTGATAAAATACCAAAAAAAATGCATTTCCCCATACAGAAAAAAACATATAATATACCAAATACATAGGCATTACCGGATGCATAACCGTCTTCATTTTGATTTTTTTTCGCGTTCCTAAACAGATTGATTTGAAAAATTCTATTCACAAGACCATACACACTGCGGTGATAAGATGTTTTCCTTTTTGGATGCGCAGAAACGCCTACACTAAATTTGTGGGAAGTTATTTATTAACATTAAAATTATATTCTATAGAAAGTTAGCTAAAATTCCAAGGAGAGGAACAAGGGCCTCGTGAGACCCCTTCGAATACTTTTCAAAATAATTAATTATGACACTAATAATAATATAACATTCTTAAAATTTACAACATATCTGTATGTTATCCTGGACGTTTTTGGTGTTCAGAAACAACAAATGCCCATATTATAGATGTGTGCAACCAACCAGTGCCAAGTAAAGGGCAACAACACGCTACTTATTCTCTTTCATGTCTCCCAGCCCCCCAACACATTCCTTTTATGGGTGTAGATGTAAGTTGTTGGAGGTTTGACTAAAGGTCAAATAGTCACTTGAAATAACCTTTTAATAGCTAGTCAGCGTATTTCTGAAAGGTAGACCAGCTTGGGAAATCAGGCCTATTTTTCTAAAGCCTCAAATATCCGAAAAGCATGCACTCCTGTAAGCACCTCAGCTGTTTGTGAGCAGGTTGTGATCATCAAACCATTTGAACTGTGAAGGTATGAAGAGCTATTTGTCCTTGTTTGAACTACATCATCACGCTGGTAAAAAATACACTTGTTTGGGAGATGGCTAGGTCGTTTAGAAGAGGTGACATCACAGGTATGAAGACAATGTATTCATTAACTCACTTTTAGAACCTCCAGCACCCAACATTTCCTTAGCAGGGGGAGACGTGCTTCCAGATACTATATAAAAACATATATGTCTAAAAAGAAAACTTCAGATGAATTGTTGTGGATCTCACCAGACAATAACGCATTAGAATCTGTAGATTTCACAAAAATAATTTCCATTCAAGTTTGCACCAGAAAACCTAATGGACACCATAGGTAAGGAAATGATACTCCTCCTTATAACCCTGACCAGAAGAAATCGTAGTGCACAAGCAGCCAGTGCCAAATTTGCAACCAGTGTGTTTGCATCAAAGTTTCTAATTTTAATTCTGAGAATGCGTGCTCACTGCAAGTAGCCAGGGAGACACGAGCCAACGAAAAATAATCAAGGCTGTGTTTTTTTTAAGTAGATATACTGACATATAAAGGTCTGGGTCATTACTTTACCTATTCACTACACATTCAGGCACAGGAACCATATCACATCACGTTAGGTCAAAAACTACTTTCCTTACATTTCAATTTGCAAACATCCACTGCAACAGCACATAACACACCATTCTTCAACCTGGACTTCACCAAACTAAAACAATGTTGTACATGGGAGGTGGGGTCAACATTGGGAGCAAGACTAGGGAACAACGAAATAGCATTTGATGTGATTATGATTATACAAGGTACAGTCTACATTTTACCATAAGAAATAATGTGAGACAAATCCCACACAGAACACAGTTACAATATGTGGAAGGGACATGCTTAAGAATCAAATCAAAATAACAATATCAAAAGCAATCTAGAAAGAGTCCAAGGGCGAAATTACAAGAATCATGCATGAGTTTAGATGAAAATGAGTGTCCAGAGCTGAAAGGTAGAAAAATAAGGAAACAACAGCCTCCTTAGTATTGTTAAATTGAAACAGACCATTCAACCCGCTGAAAGTCCAAGTACATAACCAGGGTTCCCTTCCAGGGTGAATCGATGAGCATGGCCACTACCAATGTGACCATTTTTGTGGTTTTCTAATATTCCGAGACACTAACTTGTAGAAAGTAACACCACCTTCCTTCAGAATGCATATGGTTAAGGGGAAACCCTATGAGCAGGCCCAGATATTCTCTCCCAAGAGCACCATCCTGAAGTTTGCTCAGAATCAATGACATTTCTGATACCTATCTCTGAAACGGCTCCAGGTAGGTTGCTTATTAACCAAGGCATTCCAAATGACAGCAAATTCAATCACAGCTTTCACAGGCAGCAACTTATTGTGTAGAAGCCAAAACTGCGAAGTTAGCTTGGTTTGTGCTTTTTCCATACTCAGTTTGGTGTTACCTCTCCAAGTAGTTCTGGAAATAATTTCGTATACTGGATCATTTTTGACAGCAGTTTAGAATGTGTTTGAAAGACTTAAAATGATGAGGATCATGACTATGTGGCGCAGATTCACAACAGTATTCCCCAGACCCTTACTCTACACAACATGAAGAAGATAAGCTGCCTAACCAAACCAATACTTTAGGACTGTAATCATCAGGCACGAACATGAGAGCTGGGAGTGAGCTGCATGAGGAAAAAGGCAGAAGCAGGATTAGCCATGACCACACAGAATGCTGAGCTTATGTGGCAGACATCCCAGCTGACTACCAATGTTAATTGTTTTTAAAATATGGAACAGCCCTAGGTATCTTGGGCCTAATGTACGAAGCATTTTTTGGTTGCAAATCCTGTCATTCACAAAAGCACCGCCATTGTTATTACAAAAATGTAAATAGCAATGTGCTAAATATACACTATGAGTCGGAACTGGCTTTGCGACTCACACTGTGCACTCCATAACTCATTGCGATTCAGAAGGTGGAGGGGGCGTAAAAAGTGTGTCTCTGTTCATTCTTAAATGCAATGCAATGTATCAATAATCAATATTCGGTAATCTCAACTATTATTTGGATAATATAAATTGGTTGGTATCCTTTTTCTTAGTGGAGTACCTTAGAGAGAGTGTGTTAGTTCTTAGAGAACCAAAGCCAACAAGTGCACACTGTATCAAACGTATCATCTATATAAACCATTGGTACCATCCCTCTCACACACAGGGTTCAACATGCACATGGTCGCACTGGAATGCATCCCAATATTTTCAAAAGGAGCACCATCAGCTCACAAACCAATATTTGATTGAACTGCTGCTGTAATAGCGAATCCTTAGGTACCTAACAGAGACATGAAGAGATCTGTCCACATCTCTGTTTTCAATCCAAAGCCTTTATGAGAACTAGTGGTGCTAGCTTTTTGTAGATCTTCAAGGGGAAAGTTGATGTGGTGCTGTCTATGAATCTGCTTTAACTATTGAAATAATTTGCTGTGACTGGGAGCGGTGTAGGTCCTGCAAACAGAAGAAACTGAGTTTGCCTAGAACAAATTGGTGAAACTCTACATTTTGCTACAGACCTGAACTGAAGGTGTTAGGAACCTTCCGAAAACTTGAACATGTGGGCTGGTTTCTGAAGACATTTCCTCATGGTTTGGAGAATGTTGAAGCCCAAAATACAATGCTAAAGAATATTTTCGAAAAGCTGGAATTTAATGAAAACAATTCAACTCTAGGGAAAAGGCACAAGGTGCCAAACCTACCGGAAAAGACATAGCTTCTGATCACAATCCTAGAGCACTCAAAGGTTGCCTATAATCTTTACATGGATTATAAACAGCTTTACCTAAAAGTTGCATTTCTAGGCAACATTCTCTTCCTACACAAACTTTTAAGAGATATTCAGACATGGCTGTTGCTCAACCCACCTAACAAAAAAGCTACTTATCTTTGGTAACAATTGTTTTGGTGGATAATGCATATGCGTATTCCTATACTTCTGCATATACCCAGATACATGAGTGGATTCAGAAACTTTTGTCATAGATCTTCTCTGCAAGTAAGGGCACTGGCTCCATCTCTGTTCCGGAGGATGTAAAGTGCAGAATATCAGACAGATGCACCTTTAGCAGTTCCACATTAGGCTCTGCACACCATGCGACAAAGCACTTCCATGCTCCCAAATAGACAGGTATTGTGGAGGGGATGACAGGATCACAATACATCAGTCATATGTGGTGGCAGATGAAAAGAGCTCATGTGTCCCTCCTCAGTCTCCATGCATAGATGCGGAGGCTCTTGAAGTTGGAAAGCAGAACCTGACTCTTAGACTGGGAGAGGAGGCCAGCTCCAAGAGCAGTTGGAGCAGACCACACAAGGATAGTCTGCATACCACATTCTCCTTGACTAGTCTAGGAATATCAGAATGGCTAGACCTGGTCCTGGGGCAGCTTCTTCAAGACACAAAGAATAAGGGTATGGGAGGAAACAAGAACAGAATTTCAAACAAAATGCATCCCCCAAGGCTCCTTGCAACGGACACTGGAGGAACCAGAACTGTAAGCATTGCGTATTCTCACTGGTGGCAAAGAGGTCCAGATAAGGGAAAACCCACAACCACCTGTTGATAAAGAAGTCACTCATTATTTTCAAGATGATGCTAACTCAGGCTGTCAGCCCTGGTGTTCAGAGAGCCAGACAAATGGTTGGCAACAATCCAGATCCCATGCACATGTACCCAAGCCCAGAGTCTTACAGCTTCCCGGCAGAGAACATAAGACCCCATGTCTCCCTGCTTGTTGACATACGACATTGCAGCCATGTTGTACATCAAGATCTGGACAAATCAGCCACAAAGGGAGGGCAGGAAGACTTTCAAGGCCAAGAGCACTGACTGCAGATCTAGTAGGTTGATATGCAGGATCTGCTCCTCTGGAGACCAAACGTTCCTGATTGCCAGTTCCTCTAGGTGCAAACCACATCCAAAGGTGGATTTGTCTATCACCACTGCAGCCACTGCTTTTGGGGAGCAGAAGGACATCTCTTGTATAAAGGTGTTTCACATGAGTGTTTACTCCGATTTAAAATAATTCAAACTGGACCATTTGCCCCGTAAAACCCTGATTGCAAGTCCAGTAAGACAGATGACTCGATTGACATTCACAATTTAACTACTTTATTTTTGGACAGTGACTCAAATGGTCCAGACTCAGTTATTATACAATGTGCTTGGTAAAGATGGAAGTGCATATATATAGCCTGCATATATAGTCCCAATGTGAAGAGGAGACAGCAGTTAATGATTCAAAATCCAGTGGTGCTTCTTGCAAGATTATGATAATTTGAGTACCCGCACTAGTTTATTTTTCGCTAGCTTAACCTAAACATTTGGCCTGATCTCACTCTTCAATTTGTTCAAGCTATAGAAGAACAGAGGTAATGTCCTGCAGAGAGCTTCAGGACGTCTGACATGATGCACTGACTTATCAACTTCCATGACAGGCAAAACATTCAACCTCTTTTAAGTATATGATGATTTTAAAAGATGTGTAAAAACTATGTTGCCATGAGCACCTGACCTTAGGAGAGGACAGGTGTAATAAAAACATGTTCCCGGTAGAAACAACTGGTTGAGAGAAATAGGATCCAGTCTTTTGAAGGAAATTATGTATAAAGTGATAGGATACCCTGAAAATGTAACTGTTAGGGAGCACATAGCTTGAGGAGCTTCATAGATATAAAAAAAACCTTTCCAGTCTCCACTTTGTCCCAAAACATTCATTAATGAAGAAAATAAAACCAATGTGCTGCTCTTCACAGACTATATTCTATAAACTGATAACATACCTTTTGATATCAGCAAACTAAAAGAAACATGCATTATATGGGCTAATCTGGAAAACAGTCTACAAAACAAAATACATAAACAAAGAGCATCATATAGTCTACTGGGGTAAAATTTCAATCAGCAGAAAAGGAGTGTTCTTTACAGTAAATACAAATAACTATAGTATTAACATTACCTTACCATATAATTTTTAATATAAGCAATTTAATTATGTAATTAAATTGCCAGGTTCTAATGGTCAGCAGTGAAATAAGAACCACGTTTTCTAAGGCTTCACACACATTTGGTAATTTGCAATGATGTTTAAAAACATTGTAACAAATCAAACCGTGCATAGTACATAACCACTTAGGAAATATGGTGTACTCTATGATCCCTTATGTGCAGAGGTGGTCAAACCCAAAGTGCATAAGCAAAGGACTTCAATTCCGCAAATGCCATGAGAAGCATGCGTTACATCACATACCCTTTTACCCTCAAAGTTATCACAGTATTGACTCCTTACCCCCTCTTAAAAACGTACCCTTATTTGCTCAGATATAGGCTAGTACAATAGTGAGGAGACAACACACAAAAGAGTTGACAGGCCTCTATATGTTCCTGTTGCTGCCTTTATGAATCCTGACACTGGGAGTTGCTTTATCAGTGCCACGGTTACCAAGGACATCTCAAGCTATCCGCTGCTATGCCTGGCTCTCTCTAATTTAAGACCAAAGAAAAGGAGTAACCTCTCAAACCAAAAGAGTCAACAGTGCTTAAACCAACCACAAATACAGACTCCCCTTTGTTTTAACCTTAATAATTTGTTTATATAAACAAACACTATGGCATTATAATTGTGGGAACACAAAGTGCATCTAACACCATTGCAGTGAGTTGCATATTAAAGCGAAAAATAATAAACTTTCCCATCAACATTTATCCAAAATATATTGCATTTATTTTTCATTCAATACAAATCCGATTTAAAAATGTATTTAGATCCAATTGTTCTCATGTATGGTCAATGCTAAAAATGATGGACATTATGTGAGTTATTTTTTGTTTGACAGCCTTGGAAGTATCAACACTCATACCAATCATCCAATCTTCAAACCTTCCTATTTTGCCTTCCTGCTATTTTTATCATTGCACAACTGTTAGGTTGTTTGTCATCAATACATTGTACAATGTAAAAGCAGTGATGGATTTATACAAATCGTCAATGCAGAGTTTTGGTAGCTCTGTTGGTTGATTCCACCTTCTTCAGGACTCAACAAAATTTCAAATACATTTTCAAATGTTGATAACCCGTCTTGACTTCCAAAGAATTTCATTTAACCCCTTTATATCTCTATGTGACATTGTCAATTATTAGCCATCTGTTTCTTCCCCCCAAAACATTGACAGAAGAAGAAAAGTGCTATTGACACTCATTGTATCACAGGGAACATATATGGGTTTATCACAAATTCCACCATTGTCCACACTTTTAAGCTTTAAATGTAAACAATATCAGGATGTTGATACTTTCCTTTGCTGTAGAATTCATACCCCTTACTATGGGGCCATATCAAAAAACCACTTATTCCCCAGTAGATAAGAATACCAGAAATATCAAGTCAAACTTGGAAATTACCATTATCTCACATTATAAATTTGGCTTTAAATCTTGGCTCATTCATATACCTTGCAACTCCGCTGTAACCAATGTGTGTGTACTTCATGATGTAGAGCAACTCTAGACCACAGTGGATGCTAAGTAATCTCACAGTTTTGCAGTCAGTGTGTCTTGGTGAAGGACTGCTCCCATTGGAGCAGGGCCAAGACTGACTTCCAAATGGCTAGTCTCTGTCTAGAGTGGCAAAATGGGCAGACAATTATGGACTAGTATGCAGCCCAAGTGATTTCTAATGGGAGAGATTAATATAAGCATTCCTTGAACCACTTAGATGTTTGTGCCACAGTGATCAACCTGCACTTCACTGAAAAGGCCCAAGTAGGCTGACATATGTCTGTGGTTGCTTGTATCCCTGTCTGCAGGGGAACTCTTTTTTTAGTTTGGGCTGGACTGCTCCTATGGGAGCTGTGCCCAGACTCATTTGGATATGACTAATCCACACCTAGAGTGGCAAAGACGGCAAAGAAACAATGGACTGGAATACAACCTAAGCTAACACCATTGTCTGAGACTTGTTCAAACATTCCTTCAATCTCTGGTTTCAATGCCTGATTCAGGTTGCTATTTTTGGTCAATTTCTATTTTCCAGTCTTCTCTCTGGCAGAAAAGACGTGCATTAAAATATTAAAGGAGAATGAGGGTAATAAAGGCATGAATTAAAATGTTAAAGGAAAAAGAGAGGACCCTCTGGCATCAGAGTTGCAGACTGGCAACAGGTGCCACACACTGCTGCACCATGGTAGGAGTTATCCCATCTCAATTGATCAATAAAGGCTTCCAAAACAGAGTAGAGTTAGACCAAATCCATTACTTCACATTACAATATATCTAAAATGTCATACAAATTAACCCACAAAATCTTTTATCCCACCTTAAGCATGGCATTGTACGAACAGTATCATTGATTCAGGTGGTTTCTGACTATCCTTTTAAGCAACTCCTCTTGCCTTGTCCCTGTTGCTTTTTTCATGGGAGAAAACCACATGGACACCCAACCATTCTGACTTTCTTTAAATGTGCTTATTTAGAGAAGCTCATGTGACCCCCTTTACTTGTCTCCCCCATTGCTGCTAATATAGGGGTACAACATCCACTTACTCCTTTAATTGCTCTTTTTCCTCTTCCTCAGGGTGTGGGCTTAATGTCCAACCATGTGCTAGTCACTCCTCTTTCTTCTTTAGAACCCTTTCCTCCCATTAGTTACTCCACTTTGTTCTCTTTAAACATCCCCCTGCAAGGCACTAGCTTTTCTTCTCCCTGTGAAAATGTGATGCTTGTCTCTTCTGTGTCAGCTGAACTCACTGTGTGATGCAAGCAGATACCAAATGGGGGACAACTAATGTGCCTGTTTGCAACTTAACATACATACATTTATATAGTAATGGCTTTTAATATGGGAACTTTGTTTCTAAGATACTGACCTGCTCCATTGATATATTTTTATAAATCACTGTTTGATTCCACTCAGGGTTCAAGCTCTTCTGCACGTGTTTAGTCCTTCGCTTGTATTCAGCACTGCATTCAACAAAATAAAGAAAACATTCAAATTCAGTTAAAGGAAAAACTATAGATGTAAGATAGATTCTTTTGATATTAACTGTGATGTCCATAGCTTGACATGTTTTCTATTTATGCAGCGGCAATGGTTGAGAGCATTCTGCAAATGGTTGCGTTTTATTCCACATGGCAACAGAAATAGGCACCAATGAAAAGTATACATAAGAGACCTTTGGAAATAGAAACAATAAAAGATATGTAGAGCCAGTACGGTCTTGTTATGGTCCTATTTTCTCTTACTGGAATCTGCTTTAAGTCTCCTTGAGAGTTTTTTTATTATCAGCCTAGATGAAAACCTATGCTGCTAACCAGATTTCGAAAGGTCCACACCGTATTGTTGAACACTGTTATTGTTCATAGCCAAAGACACCTACGAACCCACATTTTGTCCATCTCTTGCCCCTCCACTCCAAACGCAAATTCTGCACCAGCAGTACAATCCAGGTATCACCCCAGCTCCCTTTTCTGTGAATAAATGTACTACAAACTCAGAATAATTTAACACATGCAATTGAGTTTTCCTATTCTGAAAAAGTAGAAGAAAGGCGCATGTGATGAAACATGCTGTGAAGCACACTTGTTGGCATTACAGTTCTGAATGGCGAAACATATATTTGTAAAGCTTAATAGTTGCCACAGCCAACAGGTCTGTGAGCTGCCAACAGCTATCTCCCACTGCATGCATTGGTTAAAGACGAAATTTTTAGGTTTAAGCATTCAGTATTTTTGCACAATACTGAGTAGTTTATTTATCTACCTACTATTTGTAAAGGAAATCGAGCCGTAAAACCTCCATCATTAGGGGGATCCAAATAGATAGAGAAATAGGAAGAAAAAATATGAATCAAGATTCAATATGTCAGTACAGACAAGTGGATAGTTCAGGAAATTTAAATGTGGTAAAGTGAAAGCTCTGGCTATTTCATAAAAATTACATACAGCAAGGGAAGAAAGTCATGAAGTGAAGAAACAGTGACGAGACACAAGAGAGTGAAAAAAGTAGCTAAACCAGACATATAGAGGTGGACAGATGAATACAGGGAATAGCTGGAAATGCACTCTCAGTTGGGCATTCTGTTGCCAAATGCATTAACCTGGAACACGTCCATACATTTGGCAACAATGGGAAATGGAATTGACAAGGTGTCTTGCAGTCTATTTTATGCCTTGATAGAATGGCATTACCATTCTCTTTCGATGTCCTTCTCAAGACCATAGGAAAATATATAAATATACCCCGCCTATCCTGATGGTGGGGCAAGTCAACTTCTGCCAAAGCCCGCCCCCCATCAAAATCTGGTCCTCCGTGGCACGTGGTAGGGAAGGATACACTCAAAGATGACTCCCATTCCTTCACACGTCTGTCGGCCCGCCCAGAAGTAAAAGCAGACAAGTAAAAGACCCTGATTTCAGATTTGGCTCTGTGTCTGTCTGGGAAGCAAGAAACAATTGCAGACTCTCCTTGTTGGAAATCCTTCCTTCCTTGCTGATCATCCATTTTCAGGGGGTAAGGTTGTGAACCTTTTTGGACTGAGTAGGGCCAGGAGACAAATATGAAAGAGCTCCCCAACATAGTCGTATGGTACATTAACCAGAAGTCGTTCTTCATATCATGAATAACTATATACCTTCCTCACCCCCTGCAGTAGCTTATACCCTTCCTGCAGCATGGCACTGCTTTTGCATTACATCATCCATAGGCACACCACCGAGCACACGTCCATGCGTAAACACACCCAAATGGAGGAGTCACGGGATCTATTCCAGGACATCCTTACTAATAATTTATGAGTGGCTGCTCACAAATGTTGCACTATCTGTCTAGAAACTATTCCAGTAACTCACTTGGCAGAAGGCCTATTTCTAAAGGGAATTCTGTCAGGACCGAAAGCTTGGATTATGCTTTATGCTTTTCTTTCAACGTAACTCGAAAAAAGAAAGGATTACAAATTCCATGAGTCCAAGTATAAACTTTCTGGTCCACGAATCACATTGATTGGTCATTTAATAACCTCCCCAAGGAACAGCACTTTCGCTTTCTTCACTGGAGCCAGATAAATGCTCTTCCTTTTGAATGCTATTATAAGGCTGTGTTGTTGCTTATATAATATATTGTGTACTGAAGTTTTGTTTTTACTGCAAGATAGTAAGGTAGATATTGTGTCAGTACTGATCCTGTAGACTTCGAGCCAGGGTTGGATTGGGATTAGAAATCGGCACGGGCACGCTAAAAAAAAGTGGCCCCCATTTGCATATTGCCTTTCCACAAAACACTACTTCGGCAAAGTTTTATAAACACCTGAAAACAAGTGAGGCCACTTCTGCTCAGGTCCCCTGCCCCCGCTCAGTATGCACACATTAATTGGCTGGCACAGTGAGATAAAGGGAGTGACGCCTCTGCCCGTTGATAAAAGGGAGGTAATGGATCTGCCTCCAGAAAGGCCACTCAGGGCCCCACTGGGCCGCTGGCGACATCTGAACACACAAAACACAACCCAAATCGGCCCTCCAGGCTGCCAGAAAAGCAGCCCACAGCTGGAACTTCGAACCGGCCCCCTCGGCCATTGCCCGAGTGCCCGCCTTACCAATCCGACCCTGCTTCAAGCCCCTTCACTGCGGGCACTCACAATGAGTGGGGCTCAGTGCTCGCCCCCGGCTACCGTGCTGCAGCGTTAGTGTTTCTCTTCTCTCAGCCCACCACACTGGTTGATTATGCAAATAAGCACTGCACGGATGGGCTCTCTCCCCTCCTTCCCTCTGACAGGCCGCAGAGTGTGGCTTCCTGTTGGCACCGCTAGAGATGCTGTCATCACAGAGACGCTCGAGCTCCCATCTCGCTCGTCTATATCCGGTTGGATTTTGAGAGGACGGAGCACGTGTCCCTTCCCTGCAGTGCCAGTCTTCAATTGGGATATTTTTTCTCCGCTTAGGCAGTGAAGGCTCCCTGGGGTGATTTTTTCCTGGATCAAGCACCCGCGAGCTGCATCTGTTGTCAGTGTTAAAGGCCTCATATACTCCTCAGTTGGCTCCTACCAGCCTATAAGGCCTAGAGAGTTTTCAACCCCTTTCACAGGGCTCCTAATTATATAAGGTTTAATGGAGCCCCTTCCCCCCACATCTGTTATACATTGCTGAACATTGCAAGTATAAAATATTATTGTTCCAGAATACTATGGCAGGAACCTAGGGGGAAGATTTTCTCATGGGGCAATAGAGGACCCTATACCGCTTCCTTTTGGATGAGAAACTTGTTGATGAGGTTGATATATTACTACAGCGGGCCATATCCGAAGCTTTGGAACCCCTGAGCAGGCAACTAATGAGGAAGCAGCACAGCGCAGCATGAACCTTCCTTTGGGGGAAGACTTAGGCACATGGCAGCCAGTAGATCCTCAGGAGGTCCACAAAAAGCCTACAAAGGCTGCACCTAAGGGTTGTCCTCAACTCCCTCAGATGCCTTTGAGCAGCTTTGGTTGGTGTTCTTGAAGCGCTGGGCCAGCCGCATTCTAGACCCTATTGTGCCTGGCATTACCCCATCGATGACAACAGTCGTACTCCTTCATATGTAATGGATGACGAGGAAGATCTTAGGGACCCTGATTATGATGATTCTGATGAACCAGGGCCCAGCAGACCTGGTAGGCTGGAAGGAGGCCCTAAAAATGTCCCAGGCTGAATTCCTCTCCCCCTAAGACGGGAGCAGGGGTAGCGGAACCGGAATGCATGCTAGACCCAGAAAACATCAACAATCCTTGATCGGTGGACTGGGTTCCAGCAGACAGAATAGCTCAATATGTAGCAAACCATAGCCACAAACTGATGGACATGGATGTAAGGGGCCACTTAAGAGCAGAATGTTAAAGGCCGTCTCTAAATGACCACATTGCCTTGACGCCAGTATTTGATGACAAGATGGCCACATTCATTGTGATGTTTATTATGGATCCTTTAAAAGGTATAGACCACTCCTGGAAAAATTGCCAGGACAAGTTGTTGGATGTCCTAGAGTCATTAACGAAATATTGAGCACGGCCGAGGAGGCGAAATACACTGACAATTTCATTTCTCCTTAAATTCTCTCAGGGTGGGTCCAGTGGGCCATATGTTTCTTAGACAACACTAACTGCACCCTCTCCACTGAGAGGTGATATTCCCTGATGATTAAAATCGACCTCAAGTTAGGGTAATTGGCCCCTTCGCAAGTCGGTGCAGTGACAGACAGCGATCTCTTTCGGGAGCCATTTGTGAAGGCACTTGGTAAATTTGATACCACCTTTTCCTCGTTGGACAAAGTCTAACAATCAATGAAGAGGGATTTTGGCAAACAAGTTTTTGGGCGGTGCTGATAGAGGCAGTGGGCACTCTTCTGGCTGACCTTATTCCTCAGACTCTCAAAAGTTCCACGGAAACCGACTATACCAACTGCAAGACCAGAAGTGATTTGGAAGCTTCCTTCTGACCAGAGGTGGAGTCATGGACGTGCACGGAGAGGAACCTTACGCGGCGCTGCCAATGCCCCTGGCAAAGCCTTAGTTAGGGAGTACCCATTCTTCCCAATCAAAATTGGGAGAGTGCCTGGGACTATTTCTTGATAATGAAGGGAAAATACCACGAATGCATGGGTTTTACAGATGTCTCAGGCTCTAGTACAAAGATACAGGCCAAGACCACTCATCTTCTTGGAGGCGAGCAGTCTCATACTTTCTCAGGAGGTCAATTCCCTCTTAGACAAAGGATCTTTTGTTCCCTGAACTTTACATCTTCATGGGTTCCTCAGCGACATTTACTTAGTTGAAAAGAAAGACAATGGCCTACATATGTTGATACATTTGAAAAAATTCAATGTTTGGGTGGTTTACAGCCATTTTAAGATAGAAGGCCTCCATCTCTTGCGGCACATTCTACCTCTGGGTGATTGGATGGCGAGAATTGACCTCAAGGACCCATATTTCACTATTCAAATCTATCCACCAAATAGCAAGTTCCTACAATTCAGATGATCAAAATTTGTGGCACTTGTGTTTGGCCTCTAATCAGCTCCTTGGTGGTTCACCAAGGTGCTGAAGCCGGTAGTAGAGCTGTTACTGTCCAAGAGAATCAGTTTGATATTTTACCTGAATGACATTCTTCCATTACACCAGGATCCTTACCATCTTCAGGAATTCTTGCTGATGGGGCCGCACACTTTTACAAGACTCTGCTTCATAATCAAAGAGCAGAAATCTCAATTTACTCCCTCACAATCAATAAGCTTTTAGGGATTCCTCATCGACTCTCTGCAGCAGACATTTAAACTTCCATGGCAAGTGTCCAGTTAGCAGATGGAGCCAGGGCAGAGCTTCAATGGTGGATGGGCCACATGGTGGTGTGGAGTAGCAGGGTCATATTCGGCTCCGCCCGAGGCGTGGAGATAAAATTGGACATGAGCCTGTCTGGATAAGGAGCCGCGACCTCACCGCTGTGGGCCCTTGGTCAGCGTAAGTTTGCACATCAATTGGTTGGAGCTGATTGCTGGATCCTTTACAATGTGCTAGTTCGCAAGATACAGGGTATCTTGCTCCATCCATCTAAAGATGGACAATATATCAATGGTTCAGCATATCAACCATCTCGGCGGAATGAGGTAGAAGATTTTGGTGGACCTCGCCAAAGATTTTGGGAATTTCTGCCTCGATCACAGGATTTCTGTCACGGCAGAATACTTACCGGGCAAGCTCAACCATATAGTGAGGATTACAGCCCGTGGAAACTGGACCGGATCATTCTCCAGATGATCAAGAACAAGTGGGGTCCCTGTCAGGTAGACCTCTTTGCATCGCATTAATATCATTCACTGACTCTCTTCTTCAGTTGGAAGCCGGACCCTCTAGTATTGGTGATGCATGTTTTCATGCAAGACTGGGGTCAGCTCAGGGGATATGCTTTTCCACATTTCTCTATGAGAGCCAGGCTGGTGGCGCAGGTCAGGAGACAGTCTGCAACTCTAATCCTGGTGAACCTAGTATCGAGATCTCAAGTGTGGATTCCAGTTCTTCTGGAACGTTCTAGTGATTCTCCAATCCGACTTCCCCGGAGTCTGAACATTCTGACGATGTCAGATGCAACTTACATCAGTTGGTGATGAGTGGGATGCTCCAAATGATGGCATAGCGAATTACAGGAGACACTGGTGTATCCCAGGCCTATCGGAACAGACTTTGGGACTTATTTGAAGGGCATAGACAGGCTCTACCATTAATCAGTATGGCTCTGGTTGGCACAGGTGGTCCTGTTGGTGTCTGGACTTGAACTTGAATCCCATGGGGGTGGATGTAGTGCATATCTTGAATTTACTTTCAAAACGGTCTCAAAATGGGTTGTCCTATTGTACAATCAACACAGCCAGGTTGGCAATCAAGGCTGGTCATGAGCCGCTCCACAGGATTCTGATGGGGGTAATATCCCCTGGTTTGTCATCTCCTGTGAGAGGTCAGGCTGTCTAGACCCCCCGAGAGTAAGTATTCACATCTTTGGCATGTCAATGTGGTGCTACTTCTCTTGGATTTCTGGCAAGGTAATAGTTTTTTGTCTACAAAGGAGCTAACAGGTAAGTTGGCAATGCTTTTGTGCTTAGTTTCATGTAAGTGAGTGCCAAACATAAGAGTTTTGGATATCTCTTCCAGAATTTTTAGTCCTGAGGGGGTCATCTTCACAGTCGCTCATGCCAACAAAACAAATGTTAGAATGGTTCATTATACAGCTTTACTGGAACACCGAAGGTTGTGTGTGGTTCGCTGTATAGAGGCCTAAAACTTGAAGGAGGATGTTAGACCTGTGGGTACAAACCAACTATTCATTGCATTAAAGAAACCATTTAAGGCAGTGTCTCCCCCCAGTATTGCCAGCTGGGTTTGATGTCGGAAGCAGGAATTGATACCTCTGTGTTTGGTCCCCATTCAGTGGAGGAGCCATGGCTTCTAAAGCTTTTGCAATAGGAGGACATTTTTGGGGATGAATATGCTTGGTCAATTCTTCCTTCCCCAAAAGGGAAACACATTCTGCATCTGTTGTGCAAGAGTCTGCCTGGGGCAAGTCCCCAGCCCCTCTGTCCCTGTGACAGTGCATGGAGCCTCCCTAAGCTAGAAGTGGCCTCACCAGGGTCTGTTTTGGGGTGCTCTGTTCACCAGGTATACGCCTCCATAGGACAGCTCCCCAATCCTCCGAAGGGATCCTGTGCACCTTTGAGTGACCTCATATGGCTCAAACCACCTGTCTATGTCATCCCCCTCCTTGAAGTCAGGCACCAAGTCAATGGGTGTGTAGACCCTTCCTTCAGCACTGGACCTGGTATTGTTGCTGTCACCATTCCTACCAGACTCTACTAGCTGTTTGGATTTCAAGCCCACCTCTCTCAGACTCAGTTCATGAGTCAGCAAGATGTTTTCTCTGCCAATGCCCTCTCAGCCTCAGCTGCCTCCATGGCAAGTTTTTCCCTGGTGAAGGGTCTCTCAGCCTCAGCCCACATCTCTTCTATCTCTAGGTTGGGCAATTCCAATTGTAACTTTCTCTCCTCTCTCCTGTCCTCCAGCTCCTCTAGGGAGAGGCCTCTGGATGAGACACTGCTTCCTGCACTGGATCCAGTAGGGGACTCCCTCTCTGTGGGATCCCCTGTCTCCTCCGGGTCCTCTGCACAGTCATTTTTCTTCTCCCCCCTCATCCTTCCTGGCAGAGTATCCACAGGTCCAAAAGTGTACTTAAGTAGTGGTGTTTGAGGTCAAGTGTTTTATACTTTTGTGCCCGGGTTCTGAAAGGTGAGAGAAGGTTCTAGACAGATGCTTTGAAGTGCAGGGAAACCCCTTCCTTCTCTCCTGGCTCCAAGCTGGCTGGAGTGACGATACAGGGTTGTTAGGCCTATTGTGTGGAGACAGGGCACAGCCTATTCAGGTGCAAGAGGAGCTGTGTTTAGATCCCCTCCCCATCAAGCCAGTTAATGGCTCATTAGGGCCCATCAAGTCACAACAAAGCTCCCATTGTGTGTGGCTGTCCGGAGGGAATGCACAAGCCCCAGCTGTCACCAGCCCCAGATGTGTATTCAGAGACAGGCAGAAGACACATAATGGTTAAAGTAAGGAAATACCAACTTTCAAAAAGTGGAATTTTGAGACTTGCAACTTAAAATCAACTTTACCATAAGTTGTGATTTTAAATGGTGAGTCCAGAGGCACCAAACTGAAAGTAACTATCTTTTCCCAATTAGAAATGACACTTCTTAAATGCAATAAGGTAATCCCAATGTTAACCTATGGGAGAGATAGGCCTTGCAGTAGTGAAAAATGAATTTAAGAGTTTTTCACTACTTGGACACGTAAAACTTAATAGTACATGTCCAACTTTTTAAATACACTGCACCCTGCCTAGAATCTACCTTTGGGGTGACATATGTATTAACTTGGAAGGTTTGGGCCTAGCAGGAGGGTTAACTTTCCAGTTCGGCATGGCATATTAAAACTGCACACATGGGCTCTGCACTGGCAGGCCTGAGACATGTTTAAAGGGCTACTGAAGTGCGTGGCACAATCAATGCTGCAGACCCACTAACAGCATTTAATGTATAGGTCCTGTACACATGTAGTGCATTTTACTGGGACATATAAGTACATTTCTTTCCTTTCTCTCTTGCATTTTGCAGGGAGTCTCAGTGGAGATCCATTCTTTATGCTGGTGTTTCTTGGAACCCAGTGACTCCTGACATTAAAAAAATGCAACGTGGGTTGGGTGTCTGTGGGAGGCTGGCCACCCGTGGGAGCTTGGGTGCAGGGCCTGGCAAGAGGGCAGGTCCTGCAGCCAAACCTCTAGTGTGCAGTCCACTGCCAAAGGTTGTGCAGTGGGGGTACTGGCCACCTACATCCAGTTTGGCTGGTTGGCCTGGCCAGAAGGGGAGTTGGCTGAATATGATTAAGAAAAAAACGAAATAAAAACAAAGGTAAAGTGACATTATCATTAGGTATGGTAATAAGATCTTTCCATTCATTAAAAACCATCGGGAAATTCACTGAAAAAAAGGTTAAAGTGACATTTACTTAAGTCTTGAAAGAAGATAAAAACGTGTATTGAAAAAACAAAAAACACTATATTTCACCAGTAATAGTTTCCTCAGCTGCCTATAACTTGCTCCCACACCATGGACTGCCTATGACCTCGCATATTACATCATGAATGAAATGCTAACTGACATTGATAATATCATTATCTCACGGATGAGATCATTCAATCATTTTGACATCATCCTATAGTACTTGAAGTAATTAAATACATTACACCTCTTGACATTTTCTGCTCACTTGAAAGGGACCCTCCTGAAGATTTCACATGACCTGCAATTTTAAGTAAAGAGGTTGACAGGTATACGTTTGCCACTCAAAAGACAACTTTTGTCAGGCCCAATGTACAACCTTCCATAGTATAGTATAATACACTACACACATTTGTAAGATGGGTACAATAGCATTCAACCTTAGAGCCATGCTTTCAACTCCAGTGTGACATAAACCACCCCTAAGTGAGACACCCCTTTATTCTACTTTGTTCAACAATGTGCAATGCCTCAAAATCTTCAGCTAGGCTCTTGAAATAAACATCCACACCTTAGAAATGTACTCACTATACATCATTTATCTATAGCACTGTATTACAATTATTTAACATGGGGCCATGCCCAGATATCCACTGGTGGATATTCTATTGTCAACAGAAACATTAGCCTTTCTCAGATTAGATCAATGATGTCATGATGCCATTTAACATGTCATGAGTGATGGAATATGTGAAGTCATAAGTTCTGCATGAAGGGGCACAATTATAGTTAGTTCAATAAACTTTACCTAGTGAAGGTCAGTGTTATTTTTAGTTTTTAAACATTTTTAAACATGTTTTAACCATTAGTTTTTATCTGATTTCAACACCTAACTATAATGTCACTTTAACCTTTGTATCTTTTAAACCTTGCTCCACAGAGTCAGAAAATCTGAGACCACACAGAAGGGCTATTTTGCACATACTTCTCGAGTTTTCCAGATTAGTAACATTGGCATCCAGCATGTTTTTATTCTCGATGTATTGGGTTTTACATTCTGTTGAAAGCTATTAATTTCTTATACATTTTTTAAAAACATCACCACTTGTATGGCGGTTTTTCATTTTCAATTAGCTTTTTAGATTGAGCCTGAGCCAGCGCGCAAGCGCTGCTCTGGTGATCTGTTGTAGGTAGAGTACGGAGGAGAAGCCCCGCCCACATTTTTCATTGGCTTGTGTCTTTGCCCTTCCTAAATGCTGGCGTCTGATTCCTTAATAGACTTGTTAGTCCCTCCTTAGTACAGCCATGTCGTCATTTGTATCCTCCCATGGCTACTGGCCCCTTTACTTGGTTGTTACACAGTAGGGTAGGTGTACTATTTTTTTGTTTCCTGTTGTGCTTTACTTTGTTCCCGCCCCCTCCCGTTCTCCGTGTTCTCCATCCTCCCGCCCCTCCCGTTGCTCGTGTTCCCTTTGTTCCTGCCCCCCTCCCGTTGTCAGTCCTGCCAAGTACTACGCATCAGGGCATTTCAATGTATCTCGATTCCTGTGGGGCAGCGCGCCTCTGAGTCAGAGAGCTTGCTGCCTGACCTTACAAGGTAGTGCCCAATGAGATATCTGGGCGAGGCAGTCAGATTGTTACTAGTCTGGCTGCCTGTGGCGCTGTGTGGAGGACCTGCAGCCAGCATCCGGAGAGGTACAGGTTTGCGGGCGATGCGGGCGCAATCATGGCCTACGGCTCGCAGCATTGCGGCTGCTCATGAACGGCCCAGCTTGCCCAGGCTGTGGCTCAGGCATATGGCCGCCGCCCACAGCAAATTCAATTATATTGCCGAGTCAAGTGCAGTCACGGAGTCAGTGACTGCCAGTCACCCGGGTGTGCAGCGGCCTTGGGCCGCCAGAACAGACTCTGTTACGCTAGACAGGTGCCGATTCACTCAGCACAGCTTGCCGCCCGCCGCTAACAGGTAACTGAAATAATTATCCTTCTTACTCAAAATAATTATTCCTCGTTACATCAACTAGCAGCTATCTATTTAAATCAGTCTAGACTATAGGTGTTTTTTACTGGCATGGCATGTATTTAGGTCGAGCCTGTAGGCAGCGTGCAAGAGCTGTCGCTATGGAGACGATCTGTTGTGTTTAATAAAAAAGTCAGAAGGGGCTTTTAGCCTACATACACTCACCATTGGCCAATTGCATAATCACTCTCCTTTGCTGCCTTCTAATTTGGCAGAAGTCGCGATACATCACTTCATGTTGCTTGTGTGGAGCACCGCTCAACTACAGATTGATTAAAGGTAATTAGTGTCCCTCCCCTGCGAGCGCTGTGATTCAAGTACTATTTCTACTTTGTTTGTGTTCAGCAGCTCGTCTTTCAATGTGTCAGGAACTCACATTTTATAACATACGGGGTCGTTTCTTGGGCCACACAAATCATGTAAGATGTAAAATATATCAGCAATAATCATAATGTCGTGAGTGTTCTACTCTTCTATTACATAGGAGTTTCGCTCTTGATGTGGCAGTATTGTCGCTCGTTGTTGCGAGATCCAGTAGTGATTCTGATTGCTTTCAGGCTGTGCGCTCCTGCTGCAAGGCGCTATACAGAAGCCGCTGTCTCTCCAGGTAAGTTCATGTACCTTCATATAATGGCCCATTACTAACTGATCGACTTCAGTCTCATGGCATCTAAGTCACCAAAGCCCTGATCCGACTGCCCTCAACTTGACAAACGTTAACTTTATGAGAAGGTCTGATACTGATGCAGTTTATAGCTCTTTTGTATAAGTGGCTGTACTGATGCTGAGCTGGACTCCTCTCAAGATATGATTTATTTACCAGCTCTGCAAGTGTCACATGAAGGTTTTGCATTTCTAGCTGGGTTGGGTACAAGGAAAGGCGAGGCCTGATTGCGCCTGTACAGGTAATTGCGATGTTTGTACAACTAGCGTGGTGATTCTGCATTTCCTGGTAAATAACAAAGGCACAGACTTTGAGACCCAGTCTTCCACAGGGAAGGAGTAGGGATATGTTAAGAACCCAACAGGGGCCCTACCCAGTTAAGATTAACGCCGCTCTGATACAGGTTAAATTCCCATAATATTTAATAAAGTAAGAAATCGCCACAACGATTATTGTTGCAGGCCATACATTACATAAGGAACCTAATTTGGGTATTCAAAATCTATCTTTAATAGAAATTTATCAAGGTTTTAATCGTAACTTTTAGTTACCAATCCACAATCTAATTTATAAAATGGATACAAAGTTAACATATTTAAAGTTAAATAGCTCTGTACTTCCAAGTTAAAGGCCATTAGGATTGCTTTTTTAATTTTTTTGTGTAAAGTTTAGCTATTGAGATTATTGTTTCCAATGCTGGCCTCTTAACCTATACATCTTGCATCTAATTGTGGCAACAATCCTTAGGGTTTTTTTGCAGCAGTAATCGTACCAAAGTCTGAATGTTGGGTCTCTTTTTTTTGGCAGGTGATAATTATTAGGCTCACCTCATCCAATAAGTTAAAATCCCTTTCGTATTCCAATAAAATCGCACCTTTCTGGGCTGGCTATAATCAGCGCATAAGCCTTTGTGCTATAGTGAGCAGTGGTCTGCTCCTGCAGATCTGCAGGCCTCTGGTTAAAGCGGCGCCGTGATCAGTACACTAGCTCACTTTGATTCCTTATGAAACTTACTTAACATCTCAGACTATGCTGAGAAATGCTCCTTGCTCTGGTTGTACAGTACCTCGCAAAGCAGATTTCATTCCTGATAGGTCTCCACGGCTGTGTTCCAGTCTCAAAGGGTAAGGTGTGCTCTGGGGGCGCATTGTGGGTGTCTCTTATATGTGCCCTTGTGAGATGATAATTTATTCATGGAATCTCGTTCGGCTGAGAAATTTTGAACAGACCTAGTTTTTCTGACAACTAGGGTGTGGAGTTCTGGGAGAGTATTGTGTGCCTCTCTTTATGACGCAAGTTTCTAGTTAAATGGGCAGCGTTTAAGATTTCCCTGTTTTTTTCCCTTCTAGATTGAAGCGATATCCGGAATGCTGCACATTGGCAAACATTCACCCCCAGTCACAGATCTGGGTTTAATCCATCGTTATTTTGCTTCACCACGCCACCCCAGTTCAGACATAGCCATATGCAAATCAGTCTTGACCCTGTGCCTCATGGGAACAGTCCAGACCGAACTGCCAAGCCATGTCTTCCCTGGACCGGAATCAAGCATCCTAGGACCGGTTTCAGGCTATCAGCCTTCATCAGCCAGGATAGCTTGACTCCAGTGGCGTAGTGAGCACGGGACCCACGTCTGGGCATACCCTTCCCACTTAGGGCGAAATGCAAAACACACAAGATGATGGACGGAATGCTGCACATTGGCAAACATTCACCCCCAGTCACAGATCTGGGTTTAATCCATCGTTATTTTGCTTCACCACGCCACCCCAGTTCAGACATAGCCATATGCAAATCAGTCTTGACCCTGTGCCTCATGGGAACAGTCCAGACCGAACTGCCAAGCCATGTCTTCCCTGGACCGGAATCAGCATCCTAGGACCGGTTTCAGGCTATCAGCCTTCATCAGCCAGGATAGCTTGACTCCAGTGGCGTAGTGAGCACGGGACCCACGTCTGGGCATACCCTTCCCACTTAGGGCAAAATGCAAAACACACAAGATGATGGACGGAATGCTGCACATTGGCAAACATTCACCCCCAGTCACAGATCTGGGTTTAATCCATCGTTATTTTGCTTCACCACGCCACCCCAGTTCAGACATAGCCATATGCAAATCAGTCTTGACCCTGTGCCTCATGGGAACAGTCCAGACCGAACTGCCAAGCCATGTCTTCCCTGGACCGGAATCAAGCATCCTAGGACCGGTTTCAGGCTATCAGCCTTCATCAGCCAGGATAGCTTGACTCCAGTGGCGGGGGGTTTAGCTCGCTTTAAACCCCCCCCGCACACCTTGCACCCCCCCTTACACCCGAGTTTTTTAAACTGCTCCATGGCTTAAATCTGAATGCTGCCCTTTCCTAGCTGCCTGAACTTTTAACCACTATACCTTGACTGTGATAACTATTGTCACATCTTCATTAGTTGGGAGTCTTCCTCCCTGCCTGGTCTGTCCCATTTGAGGGATTATTTGTAACGTCTTGACTTTGCTTTACAGGCGAAGCCTCTACTGTAGGTTTCTTAGGTGAGAACGTCTTCCATCTTAAATCCTCACACGTCTTACTGTCTGTCTGGTGCCACATCCTGCAAAGGTGAATCCACTGGTACTGCCAGTGTGATAAAAGGACAACTTGTTCCAAATGGAACAGTCTGACAGACTTGGATCAGCTGTCAAATTCTGCTTTAGCTGCCATTTAGCGCTGGGAGTCCGAGTGTTGTTGTAGTGCTTGGTGTGCATGATGTAGCCAAACTACGTGGGTTAATCGTGAAGAAATTTGTGCTACCACGTTTGAGATTTTGGTGTGGTCCATGGTACATGGAAAATAGCCACTAAAAAGGGGACGAGGCGGCAAATTCGTGTTTAGGGGCTCGTTGTCTGAGTGAAGTGGGGTATATTGTTTGGAGTGGGGTCTAGTTAACTTGCTAAATTTATTTACTGAGGCTTTCTGCTGGATGATTCAATCCAGGAATGCAATATATTGACTCCTAAGGACCAAAGGTAAGTCACATGCCATGATGTATGGATACTAGTGGGATCAAAGTGTTGGGTGGCTTTTGGGTTCTGAACACTGAGCAGCTCTTTATTGTCCTGTTGTCCGTGAGCTTTGTGATGAACCCATTACCGCCCCAGTCTGATTTATGTGACTGATAAGTATTTTCTGAAGCTAAATTAGTGTACTTTTATCCGCTGCAACCGTGAGATGTGAGTTGTAGCTCGTTCTCCTGTTTATTGCAGTTTGTGTTTTGAAAATCCTCCACTCCTACGTTAGAGCAGGGCTGGTAAGTGCTTCTCTTTAAAAGAACGACTTTACAGTTGTAAAGGGTAAGCGGCTGCTATTTGTATTGATTGTTACTGAGGTTCAGATGTGGACGATGACAACTACTTCAAAGCAATGTGACTTTTCTTTGGTGGGAGAGGTACAGAGGCCCTTGTTAAGTTTAAACCCGTGCTGCTGACAAATTAGTGTGTCTTCTAAACTGCCATTCTTTACCAGGATCACTTGACCACTCAGTTCTTAGTATGTCTAAAATTCTCTGGTCCCATCAGTAATTTCTCATTCCTAGTCCTCTAGGCAGTGCTGCCAGCTGCTTCTCTGGTCCCGTCAGTAACTCCCCCATTCTAAATCCTCTGGGCAGTGCTGCAGCTATGATCCTGTTCCCAGTGGTAATTCCTCATTCTAAGTGTTTCACACAGTGCTGCTCGCTGCTACTCTCATCCCATTGGTAATTCCTCATTCAAAGTCCTCTAGACACTGCTACAAGCTGCTTCTCTGATCTCATCTGTAATTCCTCATTCTAAGATCTCTAGGCAGTGCTGCAGCTGCATCTTTGGTCTCATTGGTAATTCATCATTCGAAATCCTCTAGGCAGTGCTGCAGCTGCTTCTCTGGTCCCAGTGGTAATTCCTCATTCTAAGTCCTCTAGGCAGTGCTGCAGCTGTGTCTCTGTTCATACATCCACTACACTCCAAACCAAAACACATGGGTAAAAGACATTGTCATTTACAACGGCAATAGCTTTCATTCTCAAAAATGTGAGACCTATTGCATTGCAAATGCTTGTTTAAGTTATTGACGCTACATGCCAGCAGTTTTCTGCAGTTTTCACCATTATACCACTATTTTGTTTCTGCAAGCTTGACGTATGTCTCAATACTGGAATGCATTCAAAGTATTAAATTGCAAACTAACATATCCGATGCCCCTGGTGTGTTTGCTATAAATTTTTGTCAGCAATTTAAGCAGAGGAAAAGTCAAGTATTCATTCAATACATCACATTGATTGTCACTGTATTCAAGATGAAGTTCAAAAAGTCCCTCACATATCACAGCATTAAAGACAGTTCAGGCCAGGCTGAATCATGCCTGGCTGAAAAGATTACACAGACATTATGAAGCTTAAAAATATACATTTTACAAAGCTCACGTGCTGAAAACGATCTTCAAAGACAACAAATAAAAGAGTGCTGCTGCGCTAAAATACCCTAATCCAGAAATGATCTGCTTATTATGCCCTATCAATGGTAATTACAAAAAGCGTTTATCAATAGAATGAAAGCCAGGCAGAAAGGTAGTGTTTACTACTGCCCAGACTACACTAACAGTAACTGATACGGTCACTCGGTCTGATAGTTTGACTGAAGGGGCTAAAATTATGTAAAAAAGTACGAACATAATTTACAGAGGACCAACAATGCAATTATGCTAAAGAATCGGATAAAACATAAACTAGGGAAGTAAAAACATAACACAGGGAAGTTTGAACAATACACAGCCCTCTAGGTGAATCTTTATTAGATTTTCAGACTTTTAGATTGAGGAAAGGGGTGCTGGTATAAGAAAATTAGGATGCTATAGAGGCTAGCTTCGAGAACAACTGTAATACTGATACTCGCCATTCATACAGTGGAAACAAATATTTACTTTCTGCTATTGCCTATCTAGAGATGCACACAGAGTTTACCTTCTTTTTTTCAGTGTACACTACATAATTCCCTAGTCTGTGTCTCACTGACTTCTCCATTATCTCTTTTCGTCTTTTTAATTTCTTTCCGTTTGATTTTTTGTTTTGCGTTTCTTTTTCTACACTCTTTTTCAGACTTGCTCCTATGGGCACATTCTGGCCTAATTCAGTTTATATTGGTAAAGCTGCACTTTTGCACTGATCGGTACACAATCAACAAAAACTACTACATACAATATTATTTAAACTATCCATTGAGGTTAATACCCAAGCACATTTTAGGGCACTGAAGTGATGCACTTCCGTGCCCAGCTTAAAGAAGGCATTTAAGTGTCCAGTAAATTTTGCATTGTATGCTTTTTAATTGTTTTTGGCTTGTATCCATTAACTGTAAAATAAAGTAAAGCTAGTAGCAAAAAAGGTCACTATGTTCTAAAGCGGATTCTACAAGTTAAAATCCGTAAATTTGATAAATAGTTACTAAATTATACACTTTTGTGCGAGCACCACGCAACGCATGTGGAGGAATGTATGGTATGCTCACAGAAGTGACAGATTATGTGGGCGCTTACTTTGTCAAGTTTTGCAATCTTTATGATTGCTTTAGGTGGTGCAGTTGCCAACACCTTCTGAAATACATAGGCCAGACCAATCTAGGTGTGTGCTTAATGCCACGATAAGTGAGGGGATTGCATTTTTACATCTTTGGAGTTGGCAACCTACTTTACACTTTAAGTTCACTCCTCTGACAATTCTGAATCACATCTACAGTCCTCAATCATTATAGCAGACGATTTAAAGTCTGATTCTGCAGGAGCAAGTTAGTTCTCCTCCTAACTCCGCCTACCTACTCGAGGATACTTTTGAAAATGAACAGCACCTAGCCAGAGTAAAGGACCACTCAGTATGTATTGCATGCTTTACATAAAAACAATGCTCTCATTGTTTTCTACAACTTCTCCTAAAATGTCAAAAACTATTTATTATGATACTTTATTTTAGAATGAGCAAACATTGATTTTCTTCGGGAATTTAGGTAACAGCAAGCATGGAACTTCTAAATCCCGCCTCAGTGACACACAAACATATGTAGGTATCAAACAATCGCAGAAATGGAAGTAATCATGCAAACTATAGCACAGAAGTCAAAGGCCAAAGAGTAAAATATAAACACGGCAAACTCTACCTTGCATTCTGGACAACCATTACTTGGCTGCACGGACCCAATGACGGGACAGAAGCGCATTAAATAGAGATGGTAAAGCAGAGGAAGCAGCAAGAGAGAAAACAAGAGGAGACAAAGACGGAAGACACAGCGTGTGAATACCAAATGGACATTTCACAGCATTAGATATTCAAGTAACAGACATTAACAATGGCGAAAAGTCAGGCACAGGTTGAAATACATTTGCCCTTTAAAAATACAGTGAGAAAAACACATTTTGTAGCTCCCTTCCTTGTCAAAACATGAGAACATAAATCTTATACCCAAACCTATTTTTCTTTTCTGTCAAGAAAGTGATGATATTGCAGAAAATCAAATAGCTTAGGTTATTAGTTAAATCGTGCTACCTTGATCTTAAAAAGTAACATTAAAGAATAGATAAATGCAACCCCTGAGCAGCCAATCAATTCAAAACAGTAATATGAGTCCAAAAAGAGTTTCTTTATTCTTCGTTTTTAGGTCGAGCCCTGAGCCAGCGCGCAAGCGCTGCTCTGGGGTTGATCTGTGGTAGTAGAGTACGGGTTGAGAAGCCACGCCCACTCCCCCACCCATCTTTTTCATTGCGTTGTGTCTTTGTCATTCCTAAATGCTGCCTTCCGATTGGTTTATAGGCTTGTTTGTCCCTCCTTATGACGACCATGTCGTCATTTGTATCCTTCCAAAGCTACTGGCCCCTTTACTTCGAGTGTTGCACATATGTGTTTTTTAGATTGGGAGCACTATTTTCTTCCCGTCCATACTCCCGTAGTTCGTGCCTTCTTGCCCCCTGCCCACACTCCCATTTGCAATACAATAGGTCTGGCGTAAATGCGAGTCCTATTGCATTGCAAATGCTTGTTATTTACTGTTCTCTGGCTTGGAAAAAGAAAATTGGCATCCCCTAGTAGAGCGCGCCTCCGCTTTCTATTGCCATGAGTGCGTGCCGTTAATTAGTGCATGCTTCTGAGCTCCTTGACATACGTGACAGCTGCCTGCGCAACCTACCCTGCCACTCCTTCCTCTTCTCAATTGATTCCAGATTGTGCCAATCGGAGTTTTCTACCCTGTGAGATGTGCATTCATATACCCAATCGGAGGGACGAGCAGGCGGGACTTAGAGGCCTTGAATTTTTACACTTGCCGAAGGTGACCTGCAGGGAGAAGCTGGTGCAGTCAGTTCCGCGGAGGGAGGGCAGTGCAGGTCTGAAGTCTGAACTCCTAGGTGCATCAGCTGTTCGTGACAGAGCAAAATTTCTCTCTCTACCAAGCTCACTCTGGACAAGGTTGATGTGAAAATCAAGAGAATTGTGATGAGGTTAGTACTGGAATTTTGGGGATGGGACGTTTATCGCTACACGGTGAGCTTGTCACTGCCTAGATAAGGTGACTCCGAGATGCAGTGCTCCATCGTTGCTCTCAATGTATTATTTTTAGGTTAGTTGCATTGGGTAAACTGGAGTGAGCTAACACTTCAACTCCCAGAATGCATTTGTTGTTGAAAGGAGAGCCAGGACTGGAGCAGTAAGTTATCAGTGTCATGGTGCCATCTGATATCCTTACACAGAGGGGGGCTGGTATGGCTGCTGCATTAGGTGGGAAGGGCACGCGCTCTACTGGCTAGAAAGAAGCATCGTTCGGCATGAGTTTTTACTCCCTTGGTTAGGCAGATCGGCAGGTCAGTGGTTTGAAACTACGAAGCTGGCTTGAAAATGGGATACCTACGGTGTTGGTCCATGGAGGCTTCTGCCTGAAGTTCGTGTTGGCTCAATTGTGTCTGCTGGCTCGTAGAGCCTTGAGGCGTGCAAGATAGGAAGAGCACAGTGCTGAGTTCAGTCCCCCTCCCCCCATGACTGAAGAACGCAGCACATTTCCAGATATTAAGCACACAACTGTTTGTTTTTAAAGACAAACTCCTCGTATTTGTAACACTGGTCTTAAGAAGTAAGTTCACGATAGATGGTTAGGTTCCGGTCGATTTTTAAGAAATCCATGTAAGTTCTGATATATATAATCAGGTATCACAGCCACAAGTTGCATGCAATAAGGAAATTAGAGGTGGGAAAAAGATGTATAGTGGTGGAATCAATAGTACGCCTTTCTATTTGGCGACCCCGACATTCTGAGTTATCGGTGGGGTCCACCTCAGAAAAACATTGCACTTATTAATATTATGTTACAAGTTAAGCATTGTACGTTGCCATGCTAGCTCAAGAAAAAGTTCTAGACTTGCATGTAATTCGTAAAGAGCAGACATTGCTTCTCAAGTTAACATTGCAGAGTGAGCTACCTATGAAACTGAGTGGAAGTTCGTTTAAAAAAACAAAAAAATATATATACACATACTGTAAGCACATAATGCCTGCTAAATCTTTGTGGCTTCCCATTTCACAAATAATTAGATGTATAGGTATGAAGCATACATGTGTGCAATTTACTCTTATTTGGTATTAACATACATAACCTTTGCATCTCATTTAAAAGTATGCTTGTCCTGAATTGGACGGCAACTGGAGTGATCATCGTACTAGTTTTGAAAACTTCGCGAGGATTCATCAAACGACACCAAAGTTATTGGAAAATGAAAAAACTGCCTTCCTATGGAAACTATAACTACCTACTGGCAACCGCCCAATAGATTGTTGTTGTCATCATCATCATCATCATCACAGCCTAAGCTAGAGTTTACAGAGAACGCTGCACCAGTAACTAAAAACTTTGCTAACAGATGAGCGCAGAGAGATTTGAATCCTTCCTTTCAATAGCGAATCATTTAGAGGGTGGGTGTTAAGTATTCCATAAGCTCAGGAGTGAATGCAATAGTCTGACCAACTCGCAAGAAGAGGCAGTGCCAGAACTATGTGGACTTTGGGGAAAGTTGGTGCTGGTTGTTTGGAAACATTCAGTTCTGGTTGTGGTTCTCTATAACACAACAGTAGCTGAAATCTACAAGAATAGTATGTATGTATGTGCCTTGCTTCGTTCCCTCACTCACAGATAGGCACAGGGCAGAAGTCCTAAAACAAGCATTTGCAATGCAATAGGTCTCGCATTTACGCGAGTTTAAGCTATTGGCATTGTAAATGACAAGGCCAATAGCTTAAACTCGCGTAAATTCGAGAACTATTGCATTGCAAATGCTTGTTTATTTTCTTTCTTCTTCACATTTCATTTGATGTTCTTAATATACTTCGTAGTCACTCAGGTAACCTCTGTAGCCAACACGTGTTTCGTCAGTTAGATATATAAACCTCTGACTTCATCGGGCTGCTATCAGACTCCCACCCTTCCTCTCGGAACCCCCACCGACCAACTGCGGAGTCCCCCAAGGATCCTTCATCAGCCCCACCCTGTTCAACGTCTACATGGCCCCGCTCGCACCCATCGTCAGATCCCACGGAAAAAACATTGTATCCTACGCAGTTGACACTCAACTCATCCTCTTCCTATCCAATGAACTCAATGTCTCCAAACACAACTTTCAAGAAGGAATGGAAGCAGTCGCCAGGTGGATGAAGAACAGCTGCCTACAACTCAACACGGACAAAACCGAAGTACTCATCATGACCCCACACCCCGATGCCTGGAACGACACCTGGTGGCCACTGCCCTCGGGGACCCACCCTCCCTCACTGACCACGCACACAACCTCGGAATCATCCTGGACTCTGAACTCAAAATGGAGCGCCAAATCAACGCCGTCTCCTCCTCCTGTTTCCACACCCTTCGTCTCCTATGAAAGACCTTCAATTAGATTCCCCTCGAGCACAGGAAAACCGTCACCCACGCCCTCATCAGCACAAGACTGGACTACGTCAACGCACTCTATGCAGGGATCAACAAGAACCTCACCCGCAAACTCCAGATTATCCAGAACGCCTCCGCCAGACTAGTCCTCAACCTACCACGCCCTTGCCACATCACCCAACACCTGCAGACACTACATTGGCTCCCTGTCGAGAAGAGAATCACCTTCAATCTCCTCACCCACGCCCACAAAGCCCTCCACACAGTGCTTAATTTCCAAAATATTAAGTGCCAGGGCTCCGACCAGAAGGCCACTGCAGCTTGCACCACCCATCACCCTTGTCATTGCTGCCAAAACAACTACGGACCATCTCTCTCGCATGTAAATGTGACAGTTCAGATTATTCCAGGTCCCCAAAGCTAAAGGAATGGCTGGGGAGGCAGCTATTATCAATTTTCTAATGTATATTGTTTTCCTAAACAACTGTTATACTGCTCATCTCTAAATTACGTGAGCAGCGCCACCTTGTGGCAGACTGCCCTAAGTGTGGTGTCGACAATTAGGTGCCGGTGCCGAGCATCGGAAACCAATTAAGTGCTGGTGCTCAGCACCGGAAAGCACCGGCTCAAATTAAGCACTGCCTCCACAACACCGGACCTGTCTACCTGAACCATCGCCTCTCGCTCTATGCACCCCAAAGATCCCTCTGCTCAGCCCAGCTCTCCCTTGCTACTGTGCCACACATCAAGAAGACCAGAACAGGAGGTCGTTCCTTCTCCTTCCTCGTGGTCAAGGCATGAAACACCCTCCCTCTCCACCTCCGACAGACACCTACACTCTCCAAGTTCAAGAAGGATCTCAAGACCTGGCTCTTCGATGAATCGCCATGAACTTCCTGGAGCTGCATCCCCTCCCCTCAGCGCCTTGCGACCCTTTCGGGTGAGTAGTTGCGCTTTACCAACCCTTGATTGATTGATCATCTCAAAAAATCTAAATCATATAGTTGCATGTAACAATGCCGATACACACACATGAATGGAGTACTCTCCTTCGAGGTGTAAGATCGAGAGACAGGCAATTGATATCCTGGTATACGGAGCTTATCAGACCAAAAAACAGGAGGAGCAGAGTATAAGTTTAATATAGATTCACAGAAGAATGTGTGATCGTTCACAGGCAACTATATGATTTAGATTTTTTGAGATGATAACAGCCCTGATGAATACAGAGGTTTTTATACCTAACTGACGAAACACATGTTGGCTACAAAAGTTACCTGAGTGACTACGAAGTATATTAAGAACATCAAATGAAATGTGAAGAAGAAAGACAATAAAAAACGAAGAGACTCTTTTTGGACTCATATATTACTGTTTTGAATAGATTGGCTGCTCAGGGGTTGCAATTATCTAAAGTTATTGAAGTTGTCCTCATCGAGTTGAGTGTTGGTGGCCACTCTTTTCCCCTTGGAGCACTGTACCAATTGAGATTAGGTTGGAAATACTCCAGGTTTGCGCTAGATCATATTATACTTGGGCTGCTAAAGCGATTCAGAACCTCGTCAGCCTCAACCACAGTTGACACTGGTCAGCTATTAACTATTGGTGAATGTTCCAAAAAGGCAAGACTCTCGATCCTATACAAATGCTCGGTACACCATCCTGGAATCTTCTTCACATAAATTTCTGGTCTTTTGAAGAACAACCTTAATTTCATGGTTCCATGTGGAATTGTCAAATACATTCATTGCTGTACTCATGTAGATATTGGGTAGCAGATCGACTCACATGAGGCTGAAATGTATATTTTGGTAGTAGGTAGTTGACCAAACAAAATTAAGTGGCAGGATAGCACTGATGAGAAATCAGCTTACCACATTGTTCTGTATTAAATGTATTTCCTTTTTTTAGCTGTTTACTAAGCACTGCTTTTCTTTGGTATACATTGCTGAGTATGCTGTTTTGATTGTTTAATGTTTTTATTGAATAGAATTATGGATTAACTAAAAAAAAACACGTGACTGTCATTCCTTCCTACAAATGGCATACTTGTCTGGAGAAATGCAATAATTACATTTTTAAGACAATCAACATCATGGTTAATATTGAGCTAAAAAAAATATTTTTTCTCTTCAGATTCCTCTCTTTAGGAATTGGATTGTATATATTAATTTCAAGACATAAGATATTAAATGTGTATTATCACCATCAAATGTGTTTACATTTCTAGATGTTTCATTAAAGCGTCACCCAAGAAGCAGAGCTTCCAGTGATACAGCTTTGCAGTGCCTGATAACATGCACATATTATTTTGCTCAAGCAAAAGCACAATCCTGCTTCACTATAGGGGATTTAAAAATAGAGAGAAGAAACATAATAAAAATTTGAGGGTGATGAGACAAGAAGGTTAAACATGATTTTTTTTTTTAATTAATACATCTAATCCAATCTCTAAACAAAAGAATCTACAAAGAAAATTACTTTTTTAGTTATATTTGGGCCGTGAAGTTGTTAGTCTAAAAAAGCTTTATCAATGCTGAATGTGTCATTTTATTATGCTATGTTTTTGAAGACTATGAATCAAGATAAAAGACTTTACTGCAGAGTTAGATGTTTTCACTGTAATTACTGGTGCCTTCAAAAAGTATTTTTTAGTATTAACTAATAATACTATTTGGGTATCTGGTGTATAGGTTGAGAGAACCTGGCAAGAGACGAACAATCTCCTGAATATGCAATACTGTTTCACCGTAAAAGGGATAATTAGTTCATAACTCTGTACACATTGAACTAGGTCGGGGGGTAGAGTTATAACCATTTTTCACACTCTTTGACTCATCAACTGCCAGCATTTTCTGCCCCAAGTATCATAAATTATCTCTATTATCTAATATATTAGGTTTCTTTCTGGTATTCTGAATAAGCTCGTTAATACATTTTAATATTATCACACAAAATTCTAATTTATATAAAGGATTTAAACATGAAGATAGCAGTGTACTTACCCTCTCCCTGGAAGAAGGTATACTTTCACAAAAGGGTCTGAGTAACCATTGTTATCTCTGGGAATAAGGTTTCTTGCTTGAAGTATATGAATGATGAGGTTACCAACATGTTTGTCATAGTTTATTTGAAGCTGAAAAAAATAAAATAGTTTTCTAATAACCTTTACAGCATATTAAAATTATTAATTTATTTTCATAATTAGCTCAGACACATGCCCCTTTACTTTAAAATGGTCACAAAGATATATAAGATACATAATGGGTAACTGTGTAATATGGTCAAATACTGTCATCAAAGGCCGAGTTGTTTGTTAATTTCATCAGAACCCTGAGATGCATTAAAGCCTCAAGTACATTATATGCTTCCTGTGGATTTTATCATAAACCTTACAAACATCCTTACGATTATAAGAACCTATATATCGATGAAAATGAAAAAAAAATTACATTAATACCTGGATTTCACCAGTGATTGGATGGGATGGTGCCTTTGTTACTTCAGCAGGCTGTGGTACAAAAATAAACATTTAGTATTATACCTCATTACGACAACCTTTGTAGTCATGCATATACTTCATTCATATACCAAGTGTTTGATTATAGCCCAGGTGGGAAGCCCCTTGACTTCCTTCCCCAAACCATCAGAGCTTTCCACAAAGCCTTGTGTAAACAGAAAAGCACTTACTTAAATAAAATGAAATAATGTACAGCTTTGGTGCCAATGGAAGCGGACACCAATTGCATTTCCTCTCCTCCGTCCTCAACCAGCATGTACAAAGAGAAGGCTGGTTTTTTTTCAGTGGCAAGACCAATAAAATGCAGCCCTCTCTCTTAACTCTGGTTGAGTGTTGCCAACCAATCAGTGTGAAGGGATATTTCACAATATTGAAAGTGTGTAGGTATGACCGAGGGATAATGAATGAGAAGTAGGGATGATGGATGAGGAGTAAGGATGAGGAGTAGGGATGATGGAAAAGAAGTAGGGATGATGGATGAGAAGTAGGGATGAGAAGTAGGGATGACGGATGAGAAGTAGGGATGAAAAGCAGGGATGCGAAGTAGGGATGATGGAAGAGAAATAGGTATGATGGATGAGAAGCAGGGATGATGGATGAGGAGTAGGGATGATGGATGAGGAGTAGGGATGAGAAGCAAGGATGAGGGATGAGAAGTGGGGATGATGAAAGATAAGTAGCAGTGATGGTTGAGAAGTAGGGATGATGGATGAGAAGTAGGGATGATGGATGAGAAGTAGGGATGAGAAGCAGGGATAAGGGTTGAGAAGTAGGGATGATGGAAGATAAGTAGGGATGATGGATGAGAAGTAGGGGTGAAAAGTAGGGATGAGAAGTGAGGAATGAGGATGTCCTAAAATGAATGCTGTACATAACAGCATCCAAGTGGATAGCCACAACCTTTCAACACCAACCAACTACCATCCAAATATCATTAGCACAGTAGCAGATGTCAACATATATTCATTGAGTAAAGTGTAGCTGTGAGGATTTAGGCTATGGAGTGATAGCTAATGTTTTAAAACATTCGTCAATTCCCTTGGGGCAAGAGAAGTCATTGCAGAAGTCTGTTACCATATGTAAATTTATTGCCATAAATTACTGTCTTTGCTGAAACAATGTGGATAAATTGGATATGCAAACAATTGAGGAAACCTCAAATATGCGAAAGAAGTTTAAATATAATGATGGCTCTTGTGATAAATGCACTTTCCCATTCTTCCATTAAACTTGGATTTTACACAATGGCAAATGCTATGTGGGCTGTTCCTGTTTTGCTTTATTGGTTTATTATTTGTTGAAGTTTTTTTCTACATACCACAAAAATTAGGCTTTAACATATATTAGTACCCACAGTTGAACATTTGGGGCTGCATCGAATCACAATCCCTTCCTTACTAGGCTACAACTCACATTATAGATCCCCAAAATCAGCATCCTATGGCTGCCAGCTCCCTTTCTCTCCAGTGTGAAGGTGTAGTTGGGCCTGCACCATTAGTTTTAGGCTCTACCCCACCCATTTCTCTCCTCCTCAGCTGTGAAGGCTGCCGTGGTTTTGATATTTACTGGTTGGAGTGCGGGGCTTTTCTTGGAGGCTATGCAGATTCTGCATTTTTCCAGATCCTAATGATTAAGTAAAAGATCCTCCCCCTTTGACTATAGGGCATAACAGCTCCAACGTTTTCAAAGTAGCTCCTATCCATTACAGCTGAGGGAGTGAATCACATCTGACTTTGTGTCTTCAGATGAGAAGGGGCCGGGGTGCTAATAGAATTATGGCACTTACCTAAAGGGCCATAAAGTCTGGTAATTTCCCTCCCATCATTACGGGCCCTCACATGCAGCTCAGGCCCATAACTGGGGATAGAAGGGTAATACAAGCTGCTAGTTTCTGAATGTGAGGGTAACATAGCTTAAATACAAACAGGTATGACTCAATAAATTCTCTGAAAGAAGTATAGAGTTTTGCCTGTTTCAAAATGGTCTAAGAGTTCTCTGGCACCTACCGTTCTAATGTTTATGCAAAGTTGGACAGTTTGAAATTGTCAATTATGACTAATTAAGTCAGGTGAGATGACAATAAGAACAGAGTTTTGCAAACTACTGCAGCTACGTTTGTCTGCCTATATAAAATTTAAAACTTGGATAAAAGTATAGGTTCTGATTAGTTGTAGGCAGCAAATGCAGAGGGTGGTGCCTTTTCCTAACAGAACTCACCAAATGTAGGTTTTACATTGTTGCAGCATTTTTAAAAGTAAGCCTTGCCGCCTCCTTTCTAGATACAAGTGGGAATAAAGTGCTCAGAAAGATCCCCGACACTGAAGGAAATACATAGGTCTATACAGAATGGCAATTTTTGTCACATTTGATGTCAGTTTCTTTGTGACAATTCTCAGAAGTATGCCTCATCTATTAACAACTTATTAAGGATTTATGATTTGTATATGCTAAATCCAGAGTGTATGACAATGAGAAGCAAAGGACAGACTCTTTGAAGTATAAAAGGTGTGGTCATCTCAGTTTCTTGGATCTAAAGTTTACAGTAAATTAAAAGAAAGTAGTATGGCTATAGTGATCTCCGCAAACGTTGAAGAAAGTAAGGGAAATACCTGTTATATCTGTTATATGCAGTAAAGCCACAAAAAAATACACTATGCATTTAATAATGGTCACACGCATGACATTCCATTAAATGTGACATATCCACAATCTGTCCACTTGTATTAGAGTGGGTGGAAACATACTGCAACTCTGTAATAGTAGACATTACCGACAACCCTTGTTTATAACATTTTATTGTAGAGATGTGGGCATGAGGAATGCATCAAGCTAAATTTTGTTCCACATCCTCTCTTAGGTGATTTTGTTTGGCTGAAACATTTGCACTTAAGTCACCTACTAATATACAACACCTTCTCTAATTTATATCTCTCTGAATCCTTTCATTACTACTACTAATAATCCTTTATTTAAATATCCAAGGCGGTAGGGACCAGTGCCAGCAAGCTGATCAAAAACAGCAGGCAGGCAGGGATTTCACAATGTGCCACAAAGGGAAGGGGCACACACACTCAGAGGTGGCATCCAATGGACTAGTTTAGAATTGAGTGGTGTAGAGTGGAGTAGTGTACACTGGAAAGGCATAGACTGGAATAGAGTATAGTGGAGTAGCATGCAGTGGCATTCAGTGAAGTGGTTTCGACTGGAGTGGGGTACACTGAAATAGGGTAGAGTGTAATCGAATACAGTGGAGTGGCATTCAATGAAATAGCATAGAATGGAGTGGGGTAGAGTGGAGTGGCATACACTGGAGTGGCGTAGAGTGGAATTCCATACAGTGGAGTAGCATACAATTGACCAGCATAGTGGTCATACAGTGGCATACAGTGGAATGGTGGAAAGTGGAATAGCTTATACTGAAGTAGGGTATAGTGGAGTGGCATACAGTGGAGTGGCGTACACTTAAGAGGCATGTAGTGGAGTTGCATACAGTGTAATAGCATAGAGTGTACTGGTATAGAGTGGAGTTGTGTACTGTGCAATAGTGTAGACACAAGTGGCGTAGAGTGGAGTGGCATAGAATGTAATAGTGTATAGTGGATTAGCGTACAGTGGAGTAGAGTATAATGGACTGGTGTAGACTGGAGTGATGTACAGTGGCATGGGGTACAGTGTAATAGCATACAGTGGAGTGGCATACATTGGGGTTGGGTCCAATCGAATATGGTAGAATGAAGTGTTGTAGAATGGAGTGTCATACACTGAAGTGGCATAGAGTGAAGTGGCATACAGTGGAGTGGCATAAACTGAAGAGGCATGCAGTGGAGTTGCATACAGTGTAATAGCATAGAGTGGACTGACAGAGTGGAGTTGTGTACTTTGTAATAGTGTAGAGACAAGTGTCGTAGAGTGGAGTGGTGTAGAGTGTAATTGTGTATAGTGAAGTAGCGTACAGTGGATGGGCATATAATGGAGAGGTGGAGACTGGAGTTGTGTATAGTGGTGTGGGGTAGGGTGTAACAGAATACAGTAGAGTGGTGTGCATTGGAGTGGGGTCCAATAGAATAGTGTGGTATGAAGTGGCATAGAGTGGAGTACCATACACTCAAGTGGCATAGAGTGGAGTAGCGTAGAGCTTAGTAGCATAGAGTGGAGTGGCATACAGTGGAATAGCATACAGCGGAGTGTTGTGGAGAGGCCTACAGTGGAATAGAGTAGTGTGGAGTGGCATACAGTAGAATGGCAAAGAGTAGAATAGCATATAGTGGAGTAGCATCCAGTTGAGTAGAGTACAGTGGAGTGGCTCAGACTGTAGTGGCATGCAGTGGCATTGCGTACTGTGTAATAATGTAGAACGGAGTGGCATAGAGTGGAGTCTCGTACAGTTGAGAGGCGTAGAGTGGAGTGGCATAGAGTGGAATAGTGTATAGTTGAGTGGCTAGAGTGGCATGGCATGGCATACAGATGTATGTAAAATTTAGCATCAATGTAGATTATGGTGCGCAGAGTAACGCAAAACAGCGAATTGCGCTGCCTTGCATTTCTCCAGATTTACCCATCAACGTTGTGCCATGCTTGGTGGCTTTGCATTCCTTTGTCAATCTGACAAGTATGACATTGCCCATGCAACACCATGAGTGATTCAAGGGTACGGCAATCCAATAATACAGTTAGGCCTTGGATATATTTTGGCCATGGTATACCGTAATAACTTTGCAGTATACCATGGCACATCGCGATGACAAGCCAGTATATAATTGGGTAATGGCTGATTCAGTGCATGAAAAGGCAGCCATATTGTTGTTACCACACTTTGGCGGCTGTGTTCAGTGTTAGGGACTTAGATATAGGTAAGTAGTAGGTCCCAACCTATTACCACTTTACTAAAGTGGTAATAAGTCAGAAAATGTATTTATATTTCTTTTATATATTTTTAAATAGGTTTATGGCCATGTAACGCAGTAGTTTCGCAAACGTTTGTGTAATTCTGCAAAAGTACCGCAGTGACAGATATCACTAGGTTTAAATGCTTTCTAACTTAAAAAATACTTACCCTACTTAAGTGCAGTACCCAAAATGCATTACCTCTGCACCATAATGTATAATCCTACCAAATGCCATGGAAATCCATTCAGCCATTTTTGCACTATGTCAAATACAATAGTCTATGGAAAATGCATTGGTGGAAAAACGAGTTTTGGGACCCCCTTTTCTATTTGCTCCCCCTTAACGATTCGCCACAAAAAATTACATCATCGCAAAATGTAGAAAATGCTATAGGTCTGGAAGGTTTTGTGGTGATTTGACAAAATGGGTCGAAAGGTATTAGGGAGCTAATATCAGAGAAATTCCTATCTTTGAAAATACTATTACTACAGAGTGGCAACCAGAATGTGATTTCTTTCTTTTTATCTATTGTATTTGTTTATTGGTTTACATATTCATGTGACCACAAATGTGTTTTTCTAGTTGTTCATGTAGCAATTCGGAAACTTTACATATGCAGTCTAGTTTATTTGTTTGGCTTCCTTGCTACTTTTAGTAGGATTGTGCTACAAATGCAGTCCAAAATGAATGAAAGCCAATCAATGTTGTTATAAAAATGAAGATTATTTGTTTTCCTAATAGCCAATTATCATGTCCTCCAAAAAGTAGTTTGCGTGGCTCACTTCTAAGTGAATTGTTCATTTTGTTGCACAGGGGTGCATAAGAAAGATGAATTTTGTTTGGCTTGTGGGGCAGTTTTATTTTGGGACTCAGGGAGCATGCAAAGAAAACCTATACATACCTGCCAACTCACACGGTGCCACCGTGACACACGATATCGGTTCCCATCATATAGTCTCCTAGTGAGGAGCCAATATCAAATGGTGGCAGGGAAAACGAGCTGAAAACCACTGTAAGTAGTGGTTTTCCAGCTCGTTTTCCAAGGCTTTGAACTGCCAACGTCCATTAAGGGGTGTGACATTGGTACCAACCCCAGCAAGCGTTTTTTTTGTTTTTGGAGGAGGGGGTTTGGGGCAGGTTTCAAAAGTGCCTTGTAGGACTTCTCGGCATGAGGTCCTGCCCCTTCAAGGCCCCTCCCTTCCTCACACAGTAAGATTGTTCTTCAAGTTGGCAGGTATGCTTATGTAGATTAAAATGTATACTATTTGTTATGTATTTTCTTAAAGGTTTCCATTAGCATGTGACCATACATGGATCTGTCATTTGCTCATGTAGTAAGTCTGAAACTTTATATATGAAGTGTAGTTTCTTTTTTGGGCTTCCTTATTACTTTTAGTAGTATTGTGCTACAAGATATCACTAAGTTGAGATATCTTACAACTTAAAAATTACTTAGTCTACTTACCTGCAATACCTAAACGAGTCAACTGTGCACCCTAATATCTAATGCTGCCAAATTTCAGCAAAATCGGACTGGCCGTTTTCTTGCTACTCAAAATACAATAGTCTATGCAAAATGCATTGGACATCAATCCCGTTTTGGGGTTGCCTTTTTTTCTTTGCATCTCCCTGACCAAATACCACAATGCTTTCAGCACTCCGAAAATGAAACTGGTGCAACAGGTCTACAAGGTTTTGCAGATATTTGGTAAATGGGTGCAAAGTTATTAAGGGACAAAAATACCACAAATTCCTATCTCTGGTGACCCTACTAACTTGACCTACACAGTGGCTATGCAATATATATATATAACATATATATTCACTGAAAAAACCAAAGGTTATGGGGACTTTATAGTTAGGTTCACGTTTTACCCATACAAAACAATAGAAATTCAGCAGCTCGGTTTATACTTATAGTTATACTTATGTTAAGAAACTATAACTCATGGCCTAAAGTTACTTAACGGCATGAGTTATAGTTTCTTTAGATAAGTATAACTATAACTGCCAAATTTCTATGGTTTTGTGTGGGTAAAACTTGAACCCGACCATAAAGTCCTTGTAACCTTTGATTTTTTTCAAGGAATTGTTATGGTTTTTCAACATAAAGTAATATATAATTACCGTACGTGAAAACAACCATTGCCACACACTGCCTTCGGCCGTGCAAAGCTGGAGTTGGCAGCAAAGCCTGCGGCCAGCCCTCCGTTGCACCCAACCTCACGCTGCATGGTGGGGGTTATTGTGTGTGAGTTTTTTTTCCATTGGGCCTTGGATCCGTGGGTATACGCAGGTACCCCCGTGGGATCCACTGAGGATCTGCATCCCTAGATAAATATAAGTTTCTTTAACTCCAAAACTATTGAACAGATTTACACCAAATTACAAAAAGATCTTTCAGACTCAAAATCTAGCGTTCTGCCAAATTTGGTGTAATTTTGTACAGAGGTTCAGTCTGTACACTAAAATACCAAAGGTTACAGGGATGTTATAGTTACATTAAGATTTTACACACAGAAAACCATAGAAAATCAGCAGTTATGGTTATCTCAAGTAACTATAACGCGTGCCCTAAAGTAACTATAACTCACGCACCTGTCATACACAGTTTTCTCATCAATAATTACAATGGAAATGTTGCAGTGATATTATCAATGATGTCATAGAAGATGTCATGAGTGATGCAATATGTGGGGTAATTAGCAGTGCATGGTGAGGGTGCAAGTTATAGTTACCTTAGGGCACAAGGTTATGTGAGTGTAAAATCTGAACCTGACTATAATGACCCTGTAACGTTTGGTTTTTTTTTAGCAAATTTCTAAGGTTTTTTAAAATTCTATTTCCTAACTATAACTACAAAGTCCCTGTAACCTTTAATTTTTAAAGTGGATTTCTATGGGTTTTTAATGCAATTTCCTAACTATAACGTCCTTCTAACCTAGATGTGTGAGTGCTTGTGTGGGTGTGCTAGTGGGTATGTGAGTGTGTGGTGGGTGTGTCAGTACTGGTGACTGGATATCTTGGCCTGTGAGTGGGTGTGTGAGTGGCTGTGTGCATCTGTGAGTGGCTGTATGAGTGTGTGTGTGTGAGTGGGTGGGTGAGTAGCTGTATGAGTGTGTAAGAGGATGTGTGGGTGATTTCTGGGTCTATGAGTAGGTGTGTGAGTGGCTCTATTGGTGTGTGAGTGGTTTTCTGAGTCTCTGAGTGGGTGTGGGAGTGGGTGTATGAGTGTGTCAGTGTGTTTGTGACTGGCTGTGTGAGTAGATTTGTGGGTCTCTGACTGGGTGTGTGAGTGGCTGTACAGGTGTGTGAGTGGTTGTGTTGGTGTATACATGGGTGTGGAATTCTCTGAGTGGGTGTGTGAGGGGCTGTATGGGTGTGTAAGTAGGTGTATGAGTGGTGTCCTGGGTCTCTGAGTGGGTGTGTGAGTGTCAGTGTGGATGTGTGTGAGTGGTTGTGTGGGTGTATGAGTGAGTGTGTGAGTTCATGTTTGATTTGTTTTTATTGGGTTTTGGATCCGTCACCGATTCACATGGGTGGCCATGCTGAGCACCTGGGTGGATCCAGAGGGTCAGGATACCTCTTTCCTGACCCATTATATCCTATTTACAATTGTGTCACCCCAGGAACAGTGTCCTAATTGGTAACATGGCAGCCGCAATCAAGGCATTGCTGCTGGAGCGTAAATCTGCTGATCCGCTGCGGTGGATCTGCATCTCTAGATATACATACATCTTTTTTCTTTAATAACTCCAAAACTACTAGTACAGATTTATCCCAAATTATAACAAGCGTTTGCAATGCAATTGGTCTCGCCTTTGGGACTTTATAAGTATTTAGCCATGCAGCACCTTATCCTAATTATGATAACTATTATCAAAGCAAAGAAGTGGGAGTTCTCACATATTTAAGCAATGAAATGGGTCAACAGTGACCACTTGCCTTCGGACTTAAGAGCTACTCAGATGCCCTCTCCTAGGCCACTCTTAAGGATAAGAAGAATATTGCCTGGTGGGTTAAGAGCCCAGCGGGATGCCCCTTTGCAAGTATATGTGATGCTGAGTCATTAGCGGCATGTGTGCAGTGGAGGCAATGAGTGCCTCGAGGTGACAAAGGGTTTTGGAGAGAGGAAGGGAAGAGTGTTGAACACTAGACCAGTACTCCAGGGGAGAAGCAAGACACTAGAAGGTGTGATATAGAAGCAATATAACCCACTGAAAAGCAAGCTTTTGGGAGTGAGGCTGTCCTTAACCAATCAGCAGCGATAGGAAGAGCCCAACCCCACAAAGTACATACAACAGATCATCCTGCAGCGCAAGCGCTGTAGGCTCAACTTAAATAAACAAGGACTGGCCGAAGATCTCAGGCAGCAAGCACAACAGCATACAGCTTCAGGGGATTCCAGACAGGCCACACTGTAGCCAGCCCAGCTGACATCAAATCTCATGTATTTATAAACTCTGGGGCCTAGCAATATGAAGGCAGGGAAATACTAATCCGTGCCCTACAACGGGAGAGGTGTTAGGTAAACAGGAGCCTCCTTTCTGGGTGAAATGTATGGCCCATCAAAGATCGGCATCTTGAACACTTTTAAGAACAAAATCAAAGAAATACAGTGCCCCTACAGGATTTTGTGGTTACGGACATTCTCGCACATCATCTTCATACCAAAATGTTCAGTTCACCAAGATTTTCTACTGACAAGCATAAAATGCTGCCCCTGTTCAGATAACATAGAAGAATACATCAGTGAAGGCTGCAAAGAAAAAGCTGATCCATGGGCACTCCTGTAACTCTGGTGACTGTATCAGCAGTACCCTTTGTCTTTAAAAAGTGAAATACAACCACTGATGTGCTGAAACTCTATGTTCACTTAAAGAGCGTAAATGTACCTAGGCTAAACACTTCAACTTAATCTAGCATCAGTGATGAATATTTTGGATGTGCATTAACACATTAAGAGCTCAAAGGGTACTGGAAAGAACTTGCTAACAGAAAATAAACAGAGATGATGGACACGTCACCCGTGAGTGTCATATGAACAACAGGCATGAATGTTTACCTACAGCAAACATGGCCACCAAAAGGAATGCAATAAACTAAACATGTCATCGGGCATTTCAGATGTCCGTAACCAGTCACCAGCCAAATGAAGAGCCCAAATTCAAAACTGGGGTGTGTGAAAAGTATTCAAATGAGAAGTTTCAACAGCAGGTGACAATTTAGGTGCTTCAGAGTAATACAAATACTATATCATCCTCTTTTAAATAATATTGATGCACAAACCCATGCAAAAGGAATACTGAAGAAATTAGCAACATAAAAAACCAAAAGAGTTATTGATTGTTTTTAATGCTGCTGCAGCCCGAGCAGCACTCTCACCAACAGCACGTCACTTCCTGCACCACTCTCCCCTTTAGTGGTGATATGTTTAAAAAAACAAAGATTTGATTCCGTCTTAGTGCAAATAGTACCTGCATCACAGCCCATGTAGCAGATGGCCAGCGGAGGGGCACTAATCATTCCATCAAACCGTGTAGAGGAGCCCTTGAGAGGAAATGGGCAATTAAAGCATCGCAGGCTGTCTGTGGGACACACAGCAAGGCTACGGCGGGCAGGGCCATTACTGCTCAGTAAGTGCATACCAGCGATGTTTGTTATTTGTCCTCTACTCTCAATAAGGATTACTTAATTATCTACCTCTGGCGATAAGTGCATTTCATTTAAAGTGCGAAAACACAAGCATTCGGAAGGCCAATCTTCCACAAGCTCCACTCCTCCCAACCGAACACGAGCCGAGAGGAAAAACAGAAATGGTGCGCTGCAACCAACAAAGAGCGTCAGGAAAGAATGAGTAGCTGTAAGAGGGCCAGTTGCTATGGGAGGAAACCAAGCACACAAAGGAGGGACAAATTCAACCAAGCACCCATGAAAAGCCAGTATTTTATAAGGTCACACAAAATAACCAATGGAAAGCACGGGCGTGCCTTAAAGCCCAGAGAGAGATTGCAGCATGCCTCGCAGAGCAGCACATGCATGCTGCCTCTAGGCTTGACCTAAAAAGCACTCTTTCTGGACAGAATTCTAGCTTTCTGTCAAATGTGGTGTAATTCCGTTCAGTGGTTCGGGCTGTAGTTGTGTCTAAAATCCTTATAGAAATTTGCATGGAGAAATGCGTTTTTGGACCCCCCCTATTCTCTGAACCCCCTTGACACATCACCACGAAAACTTTCCAGACAGCAGCTAAAATGACTGGCACAAAATTGAAAATTTTGTGAAGATTCGGCAAACAGACCCTAAGTTATTAGCAAAACAAAAAATGCTTTTTCAATGGAAACTAGGTCCTAAGTATAACCACCAACTGGCCACTGAAAAAAACAAAGGTTAAAGTGATCTTATAGTTAGGTGAATATGTCAGTGACAACATTAACGTTCTTGAACTAAAAAACGACTGAAATTCACCAGTTAGCAGAGGTAACTATAACATGGCCCCCGTCATGCACTGCTTATGAACGCACATATGTCATTCATGACATGTTCTATGACATCACTGATGACCTCTCAAATGACATCTCAAATGACATCATTGATGACATCACTGATGAAATCACTGATAACATCATCCAATGAGTGTGTTAGTTTGTTTCAAAGTTTACATAGTGGCGGGCAACTACCATATTACTTTTCTAGCTAATTTTGTACGGCCTGTGTCTAGCTAATGGGTGTAAGAATTAACAAAACGCATGTGCTCCTAATGCATCATAGGTGTGTAGAGGTATTGAACACGTTATGAATCTTGGTATTGAAGAGTAACTCTGTGTACAGACGATAGTTGATGACTTGTGTCCAGTATGTTCCATGCAAGTTTTTTTGTTCTGAAGAAAATGTGTACAACAGGGCAAAAATTCTACGAAGTAGATGCTAAGTATTGCAAACAGCCTTGAGTTATTAGACAGAATCATTTCAGCATGACAATTTCTACATAACATCAGCTGTGGCTCCTCCGCTATAGCAGAGGAGCGTCGCCCCACTGCTTTCTCGCAGTACGAGAAGCAAAAACATAAAATGGTAATAACTTTTAGTAATTACCATTTAATGTTTCTTTTGCGGGTGGGCGAGGCTGCTCTGCTCTGCTTACGGAGCAGGGCAGGAGTGGTTTGCCCACTCCTGAGTGCGCAATGACTGTTTGGTCAGCCCTCTCGGGCCACCCAAACCAGTCATGAGCAATTTCCCCTTCTCCAAGCAGGCTGCAATGCAGCTTGCATGGAGAACATCCCCTCCCCCTCCAGCCCCTGGCTGGGCGCTGTGTGACGGCGCTCAGACCAATCACAACGCTGCATTGCAGCGTTGTGATTGGCTCAGGAGAGGGAGCCTGGCTGCCTGCTTCCTGTTCCTGCTGGAGGCAAGAGAGGAAGAGCAGAGAAAACGCGGGACCGGGCCAAAAGCTAAGTTGTATTTTATTTTTATTAAGACCCCCCATGACCCCACTCCCCCTGAAACCCCACCTCACCCCCGCAAACCCCCGAGCCTGCCCCCCACCCACGAGCCATGCCGACCGCAACTGCATAACATACTAACATGTACATGTGTTTGTTTGTTGTTAACTTCAGGAGATGATCTATCTGTAAAGTTTTCACCAAATGTATGAAGGCTGCAGCTAGTTTGATCTTTAGCAGCTTCAGACCTTGGGCATTTTAAGCAAACAGTGTCTTTTTTGACAAGTGTTGCATGGACTGTACACTGTTCTTAGTAGATACTTTTTACTACACTGTGCTGTATTTCTCGTGAGGGTTTCTCTGTCTACAAACAGTGTGGTAGAGAGTAAACTCTCTCTATATAGTAAACACTGTTTACAGTACCGACTTTTCTGCACATATCAGCTTCATTTCTCAATATAGGTTCATTGACTATGAAGGGTGTTTAAAACAGATAAAACCTGTCCGTAGTAGGGCATTAATTTTGGAACAGACATTGAGTATCTTGAGGAACTTGGTTTTCTTTGAACAGTTGCATACATATTGAACACCCTGTGCAATAAGAGTTTACCATATGCTTGACTGTTAATGGGAACTAGGCTACCTGTGAAGTGTAAGACATAGGGTCAATGCTGCAGAAAACACATTCTTGCTACACCTAAGGGAGTTATGTCTGTAATGGCATTAATGATGCTTCATATTATTCAGAGTTATTTTGTACTTATTTTCAGGCCTCTAATGCCATACTAGTTTATCGTGTAAATGTGTACAAAAAAAGCTTGGATGATGTCATCAGTTACATTTAGCTGAGCCTATTATGGCCCAGGGCACCCCATCCCCCTTGGTCCGCATTATTTATAGATGGGTGCCACAGTGCCCTCCCAGGGTACCCATCATGCACATGTTGGGGGCTGTGGGGGTTAGCCTCAGTGCCTCCGCCACCCCAGCCGGCTCCCTGCATGCTGCAGGAGCTGGCATTGCTCCCGCCTGGAGGGAGCAGCTATTAATGCTGCTCCCTCTGGGCGGGAGCAATATCTTATTCTTATTCCAGCTGGCAGGAGCGTTTTTAAGCTTCCACCCGCTGAGAGCAGACTTTGCACCCATTTTAAAAATGTTCCAGACAGACTGGAGCAAACACACATTTTCCTGACCATGTCGGTGCGGGCAGGAAAAGAGCTGCGCGCTGGAGGTGGGATCCCCAGGACACAGCAAGTGAACCATCCCAGGGGAACGGGGACCCTGGGGACATTAAAGGCCCAGAGAGGGGGACTGCTTGGCCACCCCTCCCTTTTTGAAAAAGTGGCAGCCCTGGGAGATGGGATCCCCAGCACCCTGCCCCTAAAAATACATTGGGTCCCCGGGGTTGGGGTCCCTGGTGCCAAATACGGCTTGGGAAGGTGGGCCACATGGCCCCCCCCCCTATATTAATAAACAGGGTTCTGGGGGATGGGGTTCCAAGTGCCAAATATGTCTCAGGGAGGGGGCCGTGCACCCCCCTCCCTAAATTAATTAAATCGCCCCCCGGGGCCATCCTGCAGGATCCTGGCAAAAATTGCTGACATTTTTCTCCATTTTGGCAGGGGCGGGGGCGTCCATGGGACCTAGGAAGTTAGGGTATCCCTACCCTGCCCCCTTATTTGATTTTATTTTTTAAGTTCTGGGGACTAAGGGCCTAATTACAAGTTTGGCAGTCCGATCCCGTGGTCCGACTGCCGTATTCAGAGTTTGGTGGTCGGACCACCACAGGACCGCTGCAACCTCCGGGGAACTGTGATTCCTTGGTGGGGTTGCAGCGGTGTGAGGCTACAATATGCTGGCGGTGCCGCTGCAGCATTGCCAAGCATATTACGAGTTTCTTCAACGTGACCCTTTTCATGGCAGTGAGCCCACCATGAAACAAGAAGATAATAAAATAGTGAACTGAACATCAAATAAATCGTTATGAATTTCTAATTTTGCCCTGATGATGTCCTAAATAGGACGAAACGCGTTGGCTGATTCAGAAATTGAAGTTTTGATGTTAATGATGGAGTTATAAACAGAATTTGGGAATGAAAATCAAACGAGTTTGAAATGAACTTTTGTGATATTTTCAATAAAGAAGAAGAATTCTTAATTGAATCAACTGCCTAAAGATTAATCATTACAAGGACTACAATAATTGATTGTTTGGATATTGGTGCTCCTTCTTTATAAAATTTATTATCTCTGTAAGGTTGGTTTTGATGCGGTGGACCATGAGGAGTGAGCACTAACATTCTTCATATGTAATTTTATATATAGTTTTTGAATCAACTAGTGCGCTGTGGTACTAAGCCCTCACCGCTGTGGCTGTATAAGGAGTATGAAACAAAAAGGGGTGAGGAAACTAAGGGGGCTCTAGTGGGCCTTGTGTTGCCTCTAAGCCTGATGGTGCATGAAGGGGGCACATGGCGTGCCCCCTGTAGGTATGCACCCCCTGTTCCTGTATGGCATGGACTGCACAGTCCATGGCGAGCAGGAAAATGCTTTGGCGCTTCCACAGCACTGCCTTTCTCATGTTCATATACGAGCCTTTGAAAGGCACCGCCATGGGACACCAAAGCAGGACTGCCCAACCTAGATTCCTGTCGGAATCTGACAGGTGGTCTGCCTACGGGTTTGACAGTGTTGCAGCGGGTCACTGGAGTAGCGACCCACTGCAACACCACCAAACTCGTAATCAGGCCCTAAGCCCCTGACTCCTGTAATGGCTGCCAGCAACATTTTTCTCATGTTGCTGGCAGCCAATCGGAGCAATTCATCAAACCGGGCCAAAGTTAATAGCAAACTATAAAATCCACAGAAACATGGTCCTATACATATATATCTGTGTTATTGTGTAATATATATTCACTGAAAAAAACGAAGGTTAACGTTATAGTTAATTGAATTTGTCAGTGACAACATAAAAAATAAAATTTACGTTTTGAACTAAGAAAAACATAGAAATTCACAATTATAGTTAGAAGCGCTAACTATAACTTGCGCCCCCGCCATGCGCTGCTTTCTTACGACCTCACATTTGACATCACTCATGACATGTTCTATAACATCATTTATGACATCACTAATGACGTCTCAAATGACATCATTGATGACATCACTGATGACATCCAATTACTGAGCCTTCGACGGCTATGGGAACCCCATCCCCCAGGGCACAGCATTAATATTAGGGTGAGGGGAGTACATGGGCCCCTTCCCCAAGCACAGTGCTACCCTCCCCGGGTATATTTAGTCCCCAGGGACCCCATTCCCTTGGACCCAGGGTTATTATTATGGCAAGGAGGGCACACAGCCCGTACCGATTTCAGCCCCTGGTAACCCATTCCCTGGGGCACAACATAACTTTGTGGGGTAGGGGGTATGCAGTCTCCCCTACTTGGGCCAATTTCGGCCCTGGGACCCCATCCCCCAAGGCCCAGTGACATTCTGTAGGGGGAGGAGGGACGCAGCCCCTAGGCCCACCTGGGTCCAGTGTAAATTTGAGGAGTGGGAGAATGCAGTCCTCCTCCCTAGGCTAGTTTTGGCCGTGGAGACCCCATCTCCTGGGGCCCGGTAGTATTTGTAGGAGGAGGGTCGCACATGACACCATTTCCTGGGCTTATTTTGGCCCGGGGGCCTGCAAACTTTAGTTGGGGGAGGGGGTAATGTGGTCCCCCTCACTGGGCCAATGTTGGAGCTGAGGACCCTATTCTCCCAGGGCCCAGTGAAATTCTGCAGGGGGAGAGGGCAGTAGCCCCCATTCCCAAGCCACTTTCGGGCCTGGGGACCACATTCCCCAGGGCTCGCCAACATTCTTCAGGGGAGGGGGCACACAACCCCCTCCCTGGGCTGATTATGGCCCCAGGAACCCTATCCCCCCGGGGCTCACCACTGTTAGGGATGGTTGTCCTGATGCCCAACAGGGGCACCCACCATACTGTCACTGGGGTGCCATGGGGAGAACACCAATTCCCCCACAGCCCCAGCTGGTTCCCCGCATCCAGCAGGAGCAGGCATTACTCCTGCCTAGAGGGAGAAGCTAATAATGCTGCTCCCTCTGAATGGGAGCAATATTGAGATCTGTTTCCCTATCCACATCACTGCGGACAGGGAAACAGATCTGAAGTCAGCCCCCAGCGGGCAGGAGTATTTTTCAAGCTCTTGCCCTCTTGGTATTTGCTCCTGCTTGATGGGAGATTTCAAAAAGCTCTCGCCAAGCGAGAGCAAAGACAGTTTTCCCTGCCCGTGTCCCTGCGGGAAGGGAAAACGCTATGGCCCAGGGGTGAGCTCCCTGGGACATCGCCTGTAAGCAGGCCCCGGGGATGGGGTCCCCAGGGCCAATAATGGCACAGAGGGGGGCAACCTCCCTGAGTCATTAAAGGAATCGGCCCGGAGGTGGGCTCCCTTGGGCCTTTTGAGGCTTGAGGAGGAGGGCCAAGAGGACCTCTCCCCATTTTGAAAAGTTTCAGCCCTCTGAGGTGGGTTAGCTGGAACCTTTAGAGGCTCAGGGAGAGGGGCCACAGCCCCCCTCTCCTTACATGCATATTTTAGCCCCAGCTATGGGCTACCAAGGTCTTGTAATGACTGCAGCAGCATTTTTCTCATGTTGCTGGCAGCCAATCAGAGCGCTCGCTCTCCCAAGAGTCTGACTCCTGCAAGAGCGAGATGGCCCAAGTGAAATAAAGCTCCCTGGGCCAATCAGAATACTCTATTTAAATTGGCGCTCCCGCAAGAGTCTCTGAGACTCTCACGAGCCCAACCGTCCCAATATCTATATTTCTTTTACCCTTAATGTTGTCAGACCCCTTCCATGTTCTTAGGGGTACCCGGTAGGGCTGTCTTCTGTCTTCCTTGCTGTTCACCCTGGTAACAGAACCGCTGGTGGTCTGGATCTGGTGCGACGCTCAGGTTCGGGGGTTTGACTGGAGGGATAGCAGGGATGATCACATCACCCTTTACATGGATGATATCCTACTATTTCTCTTATGACCAGCAGATACAGGTTCTCGACTCTTCCATATTCTACATCAATAAAAGCAGCCATCAGGCCTCCAGGTCAATTGGTCCAAATCCCTTTTAGTCCCTTTGTTCAGAGATATTGGTATGCTAGATTGGCAAGATAGAATGCCATGTCGCAAACTCAGCTTCCAATATCTGGGCATCCACATTTCTCTCGTCCCGAGTCTCACGTGGAATCTCAATATCAAACCGCTGGTCTCCCAGGTGAACCCAGATCTCTCACGATTGGCTGACCTCCCAATTAATATCATCGGCATGGTTGCCCTGTTTAAGATGATGATATTACTGTGGTTCTCAAATGTCTTCCAAAACTTCTCGCTGTTGATACTTCAGACTTGGTTTCGCAAGCTAGAAACCAAAATTAAGGTTTTTCTGTGGGCAAACCGAGCCCTACATATGTTTTGCAAATGCGTACAGGCTACCTATGACGTGGGGGTGGGGTCGGCTGATCTTGAAGACAAGGTCGCTGAGATGTGAGAATATTCTAGCGATGCTGTACGGATTGCCGATCCTCACCACACTACCAAACATGACTAGGGCAGAGGTCCTTGCCTGAAGGACAGCCCTGCACTGGATGGGTGAGACCACAAGCTCATGCTAGAGACCACCCTGTGGAGGGGCCAAGCCCTTGAACTGGTGGTGGGGCTGGAGGGTTTTGGGGACGAGGATCGAATAGGCATCTCTACACTGGGGGATGTGTGGAAGTGGTCTGCCATCAAATTATTTTCGGAGCAGGAGATGTAATTCCACCTTCACAAGTCCCAATTCTAATGGGCCCTCTAGGGAAGGGAGGTATCTCTTGTATTCACAAATCCTTAATCCTTAACAAACCTGATCTCTTCCTGCCACTAAATTAGAGATGGTAAAAATAGGTGGGCCCTCTACATGACAGTGACTGGAGAGATGCTTGAAATACCCCCCACGTGCTGGCCATATTTTCCCGCCTCCAGGTCATACAGCTAAAATACCTGCACTTTACATAAATGACACCCCTAAGGATGCAGAAGGCAGGGAAATGACTAGCTCACTCCTATTTAAAATGTTCAGAGGCAAAGGGGGATTTCTTCCATGCAGTATGGTCATGTCCAAAGATCACCAAGTATTTAAGTATTGGATGACTATCTTTACAACTCTCTCTTGTGTATTGGGAACACAGATTAAACCTGCACTCCGTATTGCTCTTTTGGGAATATTGGAGGACACAGGGGAAACCCTAGGCAACCGCAGTCTGGTGGGCCTGAGTACCATGCTGGCAAAACGTGACATCGCCCACTGCTGGAACTCCCCTGAACCTCCTGCAGTAGCAGATGGGCATGCAGCCATGCACTGGTGTTCGAAGTTGGACGAGTCCATTTATATGGTCAGAGGGTGTTCACAAAAGCAGAATAAGGTTTGAGGCAAATGGTGGAGCAACTGTGGACTAGAGGGGTAAGCCTCTTGTGTGGACTGCCTAGATGTCAACATGCTAACGCAATTGTATACTTGTCTGCTCCCAATGCTTGCGTGGGTTTGTTTGCTACAGAAGCTATAAAACTAATAAAGTTGTTTTATGAAAATAAAAGAGTCAGAACTAAAGTACAGGAGGTCCCAAGTCCAAGCCATTCTTAATAGCCATTGAGGGCAGCACCTCACAGAGGAAAGCAACATTATACAGCTTACATTGTAAAGTAAACTATATGACCAGGAGGACAAAGCTGGGAACTACTCTAACGCCTGGTTAAACGTTATGACCCCTCCAGACCTGTAGACATGATTATAGATGACTTTGGGTCAGTTAGAACAGACCACAGAAAGGTGTTGATGGAGGTTGCTTCTTATTATGAGTCCCTCTATGAAAAGAAGGATGATCCAAGCAACCTAAGGCTAACCTCTTTGTTATGAAACATTACACCTCCATACCTGTCTTAGAGAAAGAAGGGCATGTTATACCTCTAAATTATTGGAAGAAGAGGTGGGTGACGCTATTTCACAAGTATCAGCTGGAAAAACCGCTGGGCTGAACAGCAACCCATCAGAATTGTTCAGGCAGTTTTCCAGTAAATCCTCTAGGTACATAGCAAATATGTTTCAAAGGCCAACTGACGATGGATTCCTTCCCTACAGGATCTGAGGGAGGCTGTGATCATGGTCCTCCTGAAACCAGGCAAACCCATTAAGCTCTGTTCATCTTACTGACGGATTGCCTTAATTGTTACTTCCATATCCACAATAACTTGTTTGAATGGATAAGAATGGAACATGTAGGATATGTCTACTAGACATAGTTTCTGATGGATTCATAAGACCAGTCCCCTGACAGACTCAAATCACCCGCACCTCAAGAAGCTACAATGGCTCTTGATTCAGAAGAGATGTTAGTACACGATGCTTTCCCATGCCATACAAAGCCCTGAACAACTAAGAACCAGCATACATCAACAAACAAATGACCTCCACCAACCGACCAGACACCTGAGATCCCCCTCCCTCTTCCTCGCAGACACCCCCCGGATCCACCGTGTCAACAGCAGAGGACTCTCCTTCTCTCACCAGGTGGCCAAAGCCTGGCACAACCTTCCCCTGCACCTTAGGAACACCGCATCGCTCTGGGAACTCAGGAAAGGACTTAAGACTATAAGAATAAAGAGAGCACTGCAAAGCAGCTAGCAACTACAGCACCTTGAGACCCTTGAAGGTGATTTGGCGTGCTTTATAAATCCTGATTGATTGATTGCTCTAACCCCTAATCTAGCAGGCCCACTGGCCTTGTTTCTAGTGGATTTCGAGAAGGCCTTTTATTTTGGTATGGTGGAAATATATTTACAGTGCTTGAAAAATTTGGAGTTGGCCCCAGGTTCCAATCATACATTTACCTCTTATTCAGCTTAGTGAAAGCTACAGTCTGCGTTTATGGGTTACTCTCAGCCACCTTCCCAATTGAAAGGGGTATCCATCAGGGCTGCCCGCTGCCACCCATCCAGGTTTTCCTGGCCACTGAATTACTATTGCAGTGGCTTTGTGCAGCAGAAGGACTAAATGAGGGGAAATTGCTCCAGGTCCATTGTTTTCCCAGGAAAAAACCCAAGGCAATGCAATGTGATCGGCGCACAATGGATTTGTGTGCTGTTCGTTCCACAACCTTGCCCCCAGACTTCAACACTTCAGAAGGATTTGGATCATTAGTCCGATCTCCATTTGTCTATGATAAGCCAGTCATGCCAAAGTGAAAATTGTGTGGTTTAGAATATTAAGATGGTAATAAGAAAGTCACAAAACGTCGTGACCGGAATATCGAGGACAAAAATATTAACAAGTAAGCATATGTATGTTTTGGATACCTAATTCCACATCTACATACCTTAACAATATATATCATCAAAGTACGTAGAAGTAGAGTTAAGAACAGTAAATGTATACCTTCCTGTGCATACTTACCTTATTGAAGTGTTGGTCCTCAATATTCTGGTCACAATATGGTGTGACCTCAATTTTCCACACAACAATCAATGAAAATGGTCATCTTCTCTAAAATGTTTTATACCATTTACAATTAACCAAGGTCTACTCCCTCATCTGTCTTCAAGATGATCATACACTGCTCAGATGATTCCTGTGGTCAGTTGGGCCCCCTCCCTACATGTTTTAAGTCCCCATACTATGAGGTCTCGGCCTACCAGACATCATCTCATATTATAGAACCTTGCATCTCTTAAACCTTAATATCTAGATTTACAACTCAACTAATGACTCAACTGATGCCACAGAACAGTGGGTCAATGTCCTCTTTCATATTGTCTATCGGGGCCAGGTTACTCAAGACATGCCCACTGCCAGAAGAATAGTCATCCGTCTTTGTAAGGAAATCTTACACGTTATGCAGTGGGCAGACAAACTTATGGGCAAGATCACTCTGTGGGTCAGCACGCACCTGGCCCAGGCATCCACCCTTAAAGGCTTTCTCTAGCTGTGATGCAATTGGTATCAGCCAGCTTAAAGACATGACCCCCAGCGTCACTCCAAAATTGAATTTGCAACATGACTTTTATTTAATAACATCCCAGTTTTTTTTACATTTCCAGGTGAGACATGCTCTTGTACCATAGCTATGCAAGGTGGGATAGATACCCAATTTAAATGCCCTTGAATCTTAACTCATGATCGTAACTCTCTGGAGCAAAATAATCTCTCAATTATAACCCTGGTCATTGATTCACCAGACCCCTTCCCAAACATGAGAGTTCAACAGAAGAGAGCATCTGGGGACAACACAAAAATGATTGGAGAGATGCCCTTGTGGGGCTCCCAGGGAGGTTACCATCTCGGCTAGATACTATTTGATTAAGTGTATATATCAATACAGGATCAACTATATGTAGGAATATCTTTGGAGGATGGGCCAGGAGGCCTCCCCCCCTTGCCTCAGATGTCACTGTGAGGATGGCACACGCTTTCCACAACATGGGGTTGACTTCCAAACCAGACCTTCTGGAAGGAGGTGTTCGGTCCACTGTCTTGGGTATTGCGCTGGTTATTGAGTTTCCAGTAGATCACAAAAAATCTTGATTCTCCTTGGGCTGGTCATTGAACAAAGGGACGCTGCACAACCCTGGAGGTCAGGTGACTCTCCCCACACACAACCTTGCAGGAATAGATTAGTGGTATGAATAGCTGCATCTTTCTAGAAAAACCCATTTAGGAGGCATGGGGTTCCCCAAGAAGCAGCTGGGATATGGGAGTAGTGGCAAAACGTATTTCCATCAGGCTTAGCTGGTTTACTATTGACATCCAGGATATACCTGATCTCTTGAGTAAAATGTCACATATGATGCATGACAACTGCTGTATGTACCTACCAACTCTGTTGTTGTCCATTAATATGGGAAGATGCCTAAAAAAAAATCTATACAGAAAAAGTATTTTCCGAGGTGCAGAGACAACACAGTAAACAGAGTAAAACTTCTTCTCCGTGTCACTAAACATGCTTCTAAGAGGACAAGAAAGGTCACCCATTCAGCCAGCCTGTTGCTGACGCGCTTTTGCCTTCAGTGTTACACATTATGAAGTGAGCTTTTAAAGGGGAGGGCCTGGTAAGGTGCAACCAATCAATGGGATGAGTGAGTGGGCAAAGAAAAGTCCACTCTTCCCAAATCCTCAAAGCATTGTGTCTGGTGGCACAACACTCCTCACCCCAGCAGTTTCCAAAGTCACAAAAAGGAGAGACAACACACTATACTTTAGTGGTAAGGAAGCATATGCTCTGTGATACCAGGAAGACTTTTTAATGAGGGGGCAGATGAGGGCCTAGTAAGGTATAGCCAATCAACCATAGGTGGGACATGACCGGAAAAAGGTCTGCACTTCCAAGATTGGCAAAGTGTCATGATGACCCATCACTCCTTACACCAGCAGTTTTCAATGTGCCAAAGAGTGGAGACAATACAGTCCACACTGCAGTTGTAAAGAAGTGCAAGAGTAACACTGTAACAGAGCTCCTGGCCAAATTCCACCACATGAGGCTGCCAATCACTAGCAGGTACAAGGCAGCGACAGAACTAATGGCAATGCCCCCTCCTTAGTTAACCCCATCAGAATTACAGAATAAGAGGAGGTAGGGGAATTTGGACAATTTGAAACAGTCACAAGGGTTTACATAGACAATCAAGGTGAGTACTGGCCTGCTAAAAGGAGGTCACAGGGGTTTGGATAGAGTCGGTGAGAGCATCGAATAGACAGCATCTCTGGTACAGACGTCACAACGACCATTTGTAGGTGTCATGGCTATTCAGGAAGTGTCCACTGTAGAAGGTGAACATCATTTCCTTGGGAAGTTTGTCACAGAAAATCAAGCAATGCATTTTACGTAATGCATTTTACTTTGAAGTGGGACATTCCCAGGGCGTTAGGATCCATAGAGGAAACAAAGTAAATTAAATCAATGCAACAGCAATGCAACTGTAGTATATATATTCTGAAGCCGATTGATTGTGTGCAATCATGTAGAAGAGGGAATATTGTTGCACTCAATATAGGTATGCAGTAAACCCGATATTTTTGTATGAAATTCACTCCTTACCACACTAAGGGGCCCATTACGATGGCGGGCGGAAGCACAACCGCCGTGCTGGCGGATGCAAAAACCACCAGTTACCGCCGGCACGCAGCAGTCCACACGCCCGCCCAATTACGATGCGAAAAGCAGGCCAAACACCGCCGGCAAGCCAGCAACACCGTCCGCCATCAAAGTGCGCCCGCACACGTAGCGGCGCAGCCCAACTGACACACACCGTCCGACGAAACACGTCCCGCCCGGCGCATAAATTACGATGCCGCAAACAAACGGCTCCCACGGCAAAGAGACACCGCACGTGAAAGAGAGGCGGAAACACAGACGCAGAGCACGGACAACGAAGAAGCGGCACCCCGGGCATGAATCCAGCACTGCAGGCCCTTCCCATGCTTCTGCTGATGCACCACCAAGGACGCAACGTACCGCGGAGACGCAGGTAGGCACACACACAACAAGTGCACGCAAACAGCGCACACAGTGCAAGGGCGGAAAAAGCGGACAACCCCCCACCAGCGCGTGCACACTACACATCCACCATTGCATCCACATATGACACACAGGCCAAATCCTAACATCGCAGAACACATGTGTACACACCACCTGGGACTAGGAACCAACCACCCCGTCACGGCCCCAAAGCGCCGATGACGCCGCCACACATGCGCACAACGCAGAGGCCAACCGCAGCGCCATGCATGCGTCGCACACAGACACAGGGACACAACCAAGCAGCACACACACCAGCCCCACCCCGAACGCACATGACACGTGACAGGCCGGCCACAGACATGTCCCCAACGCCCAATTCACGGACAACACCCAACGCCACACAACCGACGCACACATGTCAGTGAAGTCACGCAACAGCAGGACACACCCCAGTGTAACAAACATGGCGAAGCACACAGCGGCGGCAACACTAACTAGGAGAAGCAGGGCCCCTTCGGGAAGAGGAACGCCAGTACCACACTGAAAAACCCATACCACCCTGCACATATGAACAAGACACATGAAACGGAACACCAAAGAGCCCGGTGACCGACAACAGGTGGCCCAAGAATTACATCCACACACAAGGCCCAACGCAGAGCGGAAAGGCAGCCTGCCGCCCACACAAGGGAGAGCAGACAGCACTGAATGACCTTCCATTCCAACACCGAAACCACAGCCCTACGACAGAAGCCGGTGAATACAGCCATTGTCCAAGAATAGACCAACACAGGCATGCCGAGGAGACCGACCACACGGCAGATAGCGCATATCACAGAAGCACACAACGGACGGGGAAGAAAGAAGAAAACACTCCCCCATGTCGGCCACATGCAAGTTAATTGGAAGGAGTCACACAGCACCGACCTTGAACTGTCTGAGAAGCATGTGGGAAGAGGGCCCGTGTCCTCCAAACAAGCCAACAGAACACAAGTCCTGTCTCCCCACGACTACACAGAGCTCACAGCAACCCCGGAGCGTGCACATTGCAGACTGCACACACAGCCGGAGCACGCCACCTCTACGAACCGCTGCGAAATGGCAACCGCAACACACCTACCCAACTACGCCGAACAGCTCAAGCTGTACCAAACCAACACGATACATACATTGGGATGCGATCTCCTGTCCCTGCTGAACGTAAGTTACCGACTGACTTACCGCATCACATTGTTCAGCTGCGTCATGCCCGTCTTCTACTGTCGGAGGTGTCCCTACCAGCATCCCGTCGAGATATGCCTCTCCAACCCGGCATGTCTGAAGGCGGACCTGCTACCACTACTCCTCCCTCTGGACGCACACGACAGGGCCTGCTCTGCCTATGGGGGCATGGCGTATGTGGCCAACATCGCACGCGCACTGAAATGGAACCACTGTGCCTCCACACGACGGATCATCGAGAACAGCTACATCGAATGTCACCCAGCATGCCCCATCATGGTCCTCCAAGGGACAACCTACGAACAACACCTTGACAGCCACCATCCGCTTCATTGGCTGGCAAACATGTACACCACCAATGACATGGAAGCCCTGCTGGACGGCATCGCATACCTGACAACCTGTAAATACGTCGGACCACAACGCAGGTTCCCCGAGTGACCTATGAAGTCCAACCCCGCACCCATGCTCAGCTTCCGCACGGACTGGCCAGTCACCACCACAACAGCCATACCAAACGACCGGCAACTGTAACCACACCATCAACGACATCGCCATGACATCGGATATGACCGGGACATGCACACTGTTCCCCATCACATCCAGGAACACCGCATACATCGTGGGAGGCAGTGGCATGGGCTCTGTGCATCGCACCCACATGGACGGAACTGCACGAACAACCAGGACACGACATGGATCCAGCGCACATGGACACACACACCGCTCAGTGGACATGAATAGGTCGCCTGGAGTCTGTGGGTGCTGCACCCCTCCCACCCCCGCCCGGGAATCCCATACCAGGACCTTTGCATGGACGACAAGTGCATACAACAACAACACGACCCCAGTGACTGTGACATGTCCAGTAACCACCACAGTGCAACAACAAGTGGCACGCCGCTGCATGCACGCAAGCACATGCCCTGATGTCATCTCACATGCACGCGTGCATGAGGAACAACCGCAGCAAACCTGTCACATGGAACTGAGATGGACTGTGCCCATGATGCCGAGCGGTCTGGTAGGCTACATGTATACCGTCTGTGTCAAAGTCCGCAGCTCCGCAGCTATACGTAAATGTACATTAGCACAGCCTTGGCCAAGCAGATGTAACCCCACACCCTATCCCATTTGTAATCATGCTCAGTATATCCTCAACATGTATTCCGCTGCCAGTAGTGTCCACTATACTGCATCACAGAGGACAGAAGACTCAATATAATGTCTGAAACCAAAACTGTCTCCGCTGACTCATTTCACAAGTACGAATGAGAGAGGATGAGAGTATGTGAAGTACACGGCAGTCGTGACATGACCATGTAGTCCACTGGTATTGGATGTCAACGCAAATGAGTAGCACTACTGTGGAAGACACACATGTGTCGTGTGAAGTCGTATGGACGCAGTGCTCAGGTGGGTGGGTGCGACGGGTAGATGCGCACATGCCAAGTTGGAGCACGCCGTGTTGGGAGGGGTCATGAACAGTACACCACCGCTTCCCTGGGCATTGTGAGAGGACACCTGTCGGGGGGAGTGAACACGTGTGTGCACAGCAGCCGGGCACACGTACAAGGCGGTACCAGGCGCACCTCAGCCCACCCTCTGTGGACAAGCTGGATCCTGTTGTGCGCCCGCCATGCCCCTTGACAAGGCACACACAGCCCCAGTCGACCAGGTGTAACCCCAACATAGTCAATCCGCACAGGCGATACAGGGCACGGGATGGCAGTGGAGCATGGTGTGTGACAGGTCTCCTCGCGCTCCTCCTGGTCATATCACGCAGGCAATAGAACCTCAACGTCTAGCATGGCACAAGTCAAATGGAAGTGTAGGGGGACGCACCACAGCACGAGCAGCACTGACGTCACGGGAGGTGGCTCGCACCATCCCATCCATTGCCCATCATACCAACCACGCCACATGCCATTGCGACTAAGTGCAAGCGCGTGCGCCACCACCCCGAGCCCTCCCCAGAGAGGCCAAAGAGTGAATGTGTGGGCCATCAGCCACAGACGGACGCGGCCTGGCCGCAAGGGCAGCCACAGCCACTGGGTGTCGCAGGTGGCGGATCCGGAAGGCGAAGACTGTGATGCATAGTCCATGCAGGCCGGGTCTCCATTTGGGGCACCACGCAGGTGGACGGCGTCCCGCCACACATCATACCCTGAGACAGCCCACTCGTGCAACTGGACCCACACATACACTCCTTGCCCTCTCTGGTGCGAGCTTGGGGCTGCCTGTGCAAGCGCTAGCCTCGCAGGTGAGCATGCATATTGGGGGGCGAGGGGAGGACATGAGGGCTGGGGCGAAGATGACTGTATCACTGTCAGTTAGTACAAGGGATGACCCAGATGTGGAAAGGAAGAGACGTGTCCCGTGTGTACTGCAACTAGTCGCCAATCCAACTACCCCCATGTCCGGAATGTAAGCCCGCACCTAGGCCCGCCCATCCGCCACATCGAACATACCACCAGCACGACAACCTTCCCATTCGAAACACTGACTGGGGGTGGCGACCAGTGAACAATCATGTGTAGCCTACCCACGCGTACATGTGGGCCCTCCATGATCCATGTCACCTGCGGCAAAGACATGACATGCGCAATGAGGGAAGTGAGGAGAGCTGTCCGCCCCACGCGCAGAAGGTGCATCAGCTCCACAGACCCAGCAGCGAGTCCAGCAGGGGTCACATGTGCAGGGGCAGCTGTGCCTGGTGTGAAGGCACATGCATATAGACAGCACATCGACCAATGTGTAGTCTGCCCACATCCACAGTCCATCATCATGCGGACATAGGAATTGAACACAGGGCAACACATCTTAGTTGGTGCACCCACCGTGACCAACAATGCGCAATCATCGACGTACCCGCCCTGTGCATGGCCCCCACCCAACGGAGGCACATCCAGTGCCACCATCCCACACACACAAGCCTTCCACGGAACATGCTGTGTCCAATGCTCAGTACAGAGTCAGCGCCCATCTGGTGGATCCTGAACAGGAGACACATGCACACACATGCCAGCTCCCACTATGTACGTCTGCCACCTGGCACGTGCAATGTAACCACTCACCTGTGACGTGTGACTGCAAGCACACAGCCGTCTTGGCATGGGGCTGTCAATGTGGACACCTGTCAATGTTTCGGGAGGTGTGATCCGTACAGTGCTGTACATAGGGTGCAGTGCTGACACCTACTACTGTCTCATATCCCCTCGTGCCACAGGTCCCACTTGTTTTGGCCGCTCAGCCTGTGCCCACATCGTCGTCGTCGTGTGCCATACTCATCCAGCCTCGGAAGCAGTTCCATGCTCAGCAGACACTCATGTTGCCGTGGCGTTGCCGCTTGACGAATATGCAGTCAGTCCCCATCAGCACGCCCCGCAAGTCATTGGGGCCTAGATCCCCATGTGCATGCACATGGCAGTGGTATGTCTCACTTGCCATTGCCATTGTTGGGAGACCTGTGTAAGTGTATTGTGGCCGTGCCGTCCCAGCTTGACAGCTGGGCTGTGGCTCATGTGCTTGCTCAGTCATGTCAGTGATGTGTATGCGAAATTGCTATGTGCCGTGTTGCTTTGACATGTGTCCTCTGCCATTTACCCCAGGCGGAGACCGAACATTGACCGCCCATACCAATTGCTGGCGGACATGGACGATACAGAGGTTATCAGGAAGTTTCGGCTGGACAGGCCAACCCTGCATCGACTGTGTGCCATGTTAGAGCCCCATCTCCGTCCCCGCAGGGTGTATCCGACTGCTGTCACCCCCACGGCTAAGGTGATGGCCGCCATGCATTTCTTCGCCACTGGGTCATTCCAGCACACAGTGGGCAGTGGAGGAGGGATGTCCCAGCCCATGTTCAGCAAGGTGCTGAGGGATGTACTGGCAGCCATGATGCTGTACCGAAACAGGTACATCAGATTCCCCAGGGCTCGTGAATTGGCGGCAGTGAAGGGTGCATTCTATGCCCTTGGCAGAATCCCACACGTCGTGGGAGCCATTGACTGCACACATGTTGGCCTTGTTCCACCACAGGCCACTGAGCACCTGTACCGCAACAGGAAGCACACGCACTCCCTGAATGTGCAAGTGGTGTGCCTTGCGGACATGGTGATCACCCACGTGTGTGCCAAGTTTCCAGGCTCGGCACATGACGCACACATAATGCGCAACAGCATCTTGCCACGACTGATGGCCAATCTGCAACAGGATCGTGGCTGTATTGTCGGTGAGTATGTGGAGTGGTGTAGCGTGCTGGTTGTGCGATGCTGTCCCCTGTCCAGTTGGAATAGCAACGGTTCTCTGTGTCCCTCACACCCAGGTGACTCTGCGTATCCGAATGGGGCATGGCTGCTCAGTCCATTGAGGAATCCTCGCACCCCAGCAGACGATCGATACAATGAGGCACATGGGAGGACCAGACGTGTGGTCGAGCGTACCTTTGGCCTCCTCAAGTCCAGGTTCAGGTGCCTGGACCGCACCGAGGGTGCACTGGCGTACTCCCCACAGAAGGTGTGCCAGATAGTGGTGGCGTGCTGCATGCTGCACAATCTGGCCATTCGGAAGCAGATCCCCCTCATTGTGGATGACGGAGATCAACCAGGGCCCCAGCCCGCAGACCAGGACAGCTCGAGTGAGGAGGACAGCGGAGAGGAGGAAGCTGGGAATGTGCGCCAGCAGCTCATCGCCCGCTACTTCACTTGACGGTGAGTGTCCATGTACGACGGATGATGTGTCTGTATCTATGCAGGTGTGTGTGTGCTGTGTCAGGGTGGCCGTATGTTCACTGCGTGCAGTGTGTCAACGCTCCATGGCCAGGGTAGTATGCCACTGTTGGTGACTGTGGCATTGTGCCCTATTGCTCTGTGCGATGTGTGTACATTGCTTGTAGTTGTTGACATGTACTGTGTGATGGGTGTGTGACACACTCATTGAATGTGCTCCTGTTCTGTCTCCCACCCCTAGGTCCCTACAGGTCCTCCGGATTCCATTGCCATGCCACGCATCAGGTGCCCTTCCGCCCAAGGTGGCCGATGTATTCCGTACAAATAAAACACAGGGCACAAACAGCAGTTAGTGAAAAAGGTGCATTTATTACAAACTGTGACATGTGATTGTGTGTAAGGTGATGACAAAAGTGGTGCGTGCAGTGACAATGAGCTGTCGGTCATGGCTGCGTGATGATCAGGGTGTACCCACTGGTTCTATGTCCATAGTCCAACACACACATGCCATCCAGATGGCTGTGTGGAGTGGGATCGTAGAGCAAGTCAATGCAGTGGCTGGTCAAGGAAGGCTGGCGGAAGGCTGGCTGGCTGCCTCACTTGCGACTGGAGCGTGCGAAGTCCTCCCGGGAGATCTGTTTCCTCTTCGGACGGCCCCTTCCACGTTTGGGAGGGGGTGTGTGGTGGCGACCTGCTGGTGGTGGGTGAGGTGTGCTCACTGGCTGTGGACGCAGGGGAAGTGGACACTGCTGGCCGACCCTGCGCCCTAGCAGGTGGTGGCGGAGGTGGTGTTGCTGGCCTTGCCTGTGACCCCACCGCCACCACCAGCTGGCCCATGAGGTCCACGAGTTGGTCCATACGGGACACGAATTGGCCCATATGGGCGTCCATGGACCTCAGCACCCCCAGCACCTCCCGCGTGTCAGTAGCAGACCTGGCCCATTGTCCTTGGGCCTCTTCATAGGCCCCAAGGACTCTGGCCATTTGAGGCAGGGCATGGCTCCCAGGGGAGGCTGGCGTTTCCCTGACCCTGCTCCTCCTACCAGTCCTGCTGCCACCGGCCTGCCCACTAGCCACATTGCTCACCACGGTCCTCGCTGTGGCTCCCAGGGTGGATCCAGTCGGCCGGGCCACCACCTGCGCTGGGGCTGGTGCCAGCGAAGACGTGGTGGTGGTGGAGGCGGTGGTGGTCGGTGCGGCGATGGTGGCGGTTGCGGCAGTGGTAGTGGCCGCAATGACCGTGGGTGTGGCCGCAACGACAGTGGCAGCAGGGGACTGGGACTGTTCAGCATCCCTGGATGATGGGTTGGTGGGTAGGAGGGGTCCTGGGGAGCGGCTGGGCCCTGCCACGCCAGATGGGCCAGCTTGGTGGTCCGTGTCCGAAGAGGTGGACAGATCCTCCAGATCCGTGTGTCCTCGTTGGGGGCTTGTAGGCTGGCTGTGCTGGCTGCTGTCTCCATCCCCAGCGTCCAGCAGTTCGTCACCTGTGGAGAGAATGAGATTTGTTATTGTGTTGCACCTGGCGAAGTATGTATTAGTCGTCTGACATTGGCAGTTCGTGCAATCTCGTACATGGGTTTCCCGGAGGCGAGTGTGTGGCTGTGGCATCTGTAGTTGTGTGTGCTAGGCAATGGGACTGTGTGCTGTGCACATGTGGCATGGGACGGATTGGCCATGCCGATGGGTGTGTTGCTTTGCCCCTACTCATTGTGACTCTGGTGTATGCGGGCTCCTGGCCCATCCTGGGTCTGGTTTGTACTTTGCTTTTGGAGTTCAAATGGAACGCTTAGGAACGCATATGGCAACATGGGGGCCATGCCCCAGATTCGCATTTGGGAGGGGATATGCTTTTGGAGTTCAAATGGAACGCTTAGGAACGCATATGGCAACATGGGGGCCATGCCCCTGATTCGCATTTGGGATGGAATATGCTTTTGGGGTTCAAATGGAACGCTTAGGAACGCATATGGCAACATGGGGGCCATGCCCCAGATTCGCATTTGGGATGGAATATGCTTTTGGGGTTCAAATGGAACGCTTAGGAACGCATATGGCAACATGGGGGCCATGCCCCAGATTCGCATTTGGGAGGGGATATGCTTTTGGGGTACATGCTGTGAGCCATGGGTGCCGAACGTGACATGTGTTGTGGCAGCATGACAGTGCATGGTCTGAGGTGTGTGCATGCCTGACATGCCCTGCATATTTGCTGTCTGTTGTGGTTACTGGACATGGCATTGGACGCATCGTTATGAGTGAGTGATAGTTGTGTGCCAGCCAACGTATTGCAGTTGTCCCATCTCCTTGGTGTGCGTGCTGCCCTGTGCCATGTGCATCACTGCAGTGCTCGGGGGGGTGTGGCCCATGTTGTGTGTTGTTGCTCACAGTGTGTCGTGCGCTTAATTGACTTCTGGCACATGGTTGGTCATGGGCATGTGTCTTAGCGTGACTGCTGTATGTGTGGCAGCTGTGCGGATGACATGCCTTTCATGAGACTGGGGCTGACGGATGGGATGGATGGTATGTTGTATGTGCATGGTGTGTCTGTGAGTTTGATGGGTTCAGTGGTGTTCGTGTGCATTTATGTTGTTCCGCTCTGTTGCGTCTAGTGTTGTTTGTCTTACATAGGCGTAGTTGTGGGGTGTGTGGTTGACAGGCAGTAGGGGCTACATGGACAGGACTTCAATGGTGTTTCGGTTGTGTGTGATGAGTTGCACAGTGGCTGCCGTGTGGGACTATATTCAGTGTGGCTTGTGCATGCAGACGTGGCTCCTTGGGTGTTGCTATGTCTGTGATGGGTCATGTGGGGTGTGAGTCTGCTGTTCATGTCCGTGTGCACATTGTTCACTTGTTCGTGACGGTGGGCGGTGCTGCGTGTCCGTGTGCTACGTGACATGTCCCATGTGTTGGTGGTGTTATGGTCCTCATGCCTCCAGTAATCCAGCCCTGTCCAGTTTCCCACCTGCAAGTTGTTCGTGCGTGCACTGTACTGGATGCCACATGGCTCTAAGCGGGGGTGCTCCATGTTGCAGGTCTGTGGGGGTGGGGGGTGTAGTGGGTCGTGGGGGTGGCTGTACACCCACTGACACCGATTGCTGTGGACCGTGATGTCTGCCTTTCGGCTGTCGTTGTGCACTGCGGTGGCTGACACGTGGCTGTGGGGTGTGGGGGATGCTCCTCCTTGCTGTGCTGTGGGACTGGGGCCTGGTGTGTGTTGTACTTGGGCTGTCCACCGTCCCACCCACTGCACTTTGTGTTCCTGCCACTTACCTGTTACTTGTCGGTTAGTGCAGCTGTGGCGGACACATGGGTGTGGTGGGTGCTCGTTGTGGCGCTTCTGGCATATTTGGGGACCTGTTGGTGGTTACGTGGCTGGCTTAGTGTACACATGTCCCCACGCATCTTACAGTTGTTCGGTTTGGGCTGTGTGTGGTAGTGTCTGTTGCATGTGTGTGTGATGTGTTGTGTATTGTGTGCTGGACATGGGGGTGTTTGTCCCTGGGAGCTGTGGCATGGTAGTTGCGCATGTGAGTACATAGCGGTGTGCTGGTATACATTAGTTTGTACTTACCAGCCTCCACTCCCCTGCTAATCCGGCGAGGATCTCCGGATGTATTACGACTCGCACCTTCTCCTCCCACGCTTTGAAGGTCTTAAAGAGCGCGGGATTCCCTCCGCCAGTGACGGCAGCCAGCTCTCTGTTTTTGCCCTCCTTCTTCTTGACCAGGCTCTTTACGTCATTCCAACGTTTGTTTATCTCGGTTCTGTTCCTGGGCAGGGTCCCGACTGCATTGACCTGGTCTACGATCCGGGTCCACATTCTGTTTCTGGTGGCTAGTGGTGTGTGCTGGACCATGTTCCCATAGATTTGTGGGTACACCTTGATGATCTCGTCGACCATGACCGTCAGCTCCATGGGCGTGAACTTGGGCATCCTTTGTGGTGCCATGGTGTTTGTGGTGCTGGTGCGGTGTGTGTTGTGTAATGTGCAGGGGGTTTGTGGTGCCGGTGTTTGGTGGTGGTGGTGGTGGTGGTGGTTGTGATGTGTGCGTTTCTGTGGTGTGCTGCTGTCCTTGCTGTGTCACTGTGTCCTCTCCTCTCCTCTCTGGTTTGCAATGTAGCAAGGGGTTGTGGTCTGTGGGAGTGCTGCTTTTGTACTCACCTATGTGGGTGTGTCCTCATGGTCTGTTGTTTTCAGGTGTGTTGTGTCTGGGGTTCTGGCCTTTGTACTTTTTGTTTGTCCGGGGGGTGTTTTCGGGATGTGTACTGTGCTTGTGTATTTGTGCGTGCCTTGCTGTGTGGACTTGTTGGCCATGTTGTGTGCTATTGGTTTTGTGTGCGGATGGTTTCTGTGCAGGTACGTGGGCGCCATGGCTTCTGCCGTGTCGATTCTCATCGGCGTTGTTTGCGCTGGCGGGCGGTATATTTGTTGTTTTTCCGCGCTCATGGCGGTGCGATCGTAATTTCACGTGCGGTGTGTCGGCCGTGTGGGCGGGCGGTTTTGTGTTGTCGTGCGTGTTTCCGTCCGTGGCGGGCGGTTTGACTCCGACTCGGACGATGGCGGGCGGTATTTTGTGTGATTTTTCCGCCGATGGCGGTTTTCGGTTTGTGTACTCATAATGGCGTGGTCGGTGTTCAGGCGGTGTGTGCGGACGGATTTTTTTAATGAAATAATATATATAATTAACTAAAACATACTTAAAAATACTTAAATAACTTTAAAATTAATAAATAATTAATGTAAGTTAAAAAAAAATAAACATACATTTTTATTTTTTAATACATATATATATTAACGTAATATTTATAAAAATATTCAATATTTTTAGCGTAGGATAGCGGGAGGGTAAAATTTACTATTACCACTCCAGTGAGTGCAACAGTAGGGAAAGCATTGGATAGCGGGAGGGTAAAAATTACTATTCCCACTCCAGTGAGTGCAACAGTAGGGAAAGCGTTGGATAGCGGGAGGATAAAAATTACTATTCCCACTCCAGAGAGTGCAACAGTAGGGAAAACGTTGGATAGCGTAGGGGTAAAAATTACTATTCCCACTCCAGAGAGTGCAACAGTAGGGAAAGCGTTGGATAGCGGGAGGGTAAAAATTACTATTCCCACTCCAGTGAGTGCAACAGTAGGGAAAGCGTTGGATAGCGGGAGGGTAAAAATTACTATTCCCACTCCAGAGAGTGCAACAGTAGGGAAAGCGTTGGATAGCGTAGGGGTAAAAATTACTATTCCCACTCCAGAGAGTGGAACAGTAGGGAAAGCATTGGATAGCGTAGGGGTATAAATTACTATTCCCACTCCAGAGAGTGCAACAGTAGGGAAAGAGTTGGATAGCGTAGGGGTAAAATTACTATTCCCACTCCAGTGAGTGCAACAGTAGGGAAAGCGTTGGATAGCGTAGGGGTAAAAATTACTATTCCCACTCCAAAGAGTGCAACAGTAGGGAAAATAATGATTTAATATTTTAATAAAAATAAAATAATTATCAATACCAATAAAAAATTAATTAAAATGACTTACCAATTACAAAATATTTAATAATTAATTCTAAATACCAATAAATATTATTTCTTAAAAATTAATTACCTATTAATAAAAATGAATTACCAATTAATAAAAATGAATTACCAAATAAGAATTAATTAACAATACATTAATAATTAATACCAATAAATAAAAATTAATAATTACTGATTTACAATTAAATTACTTCCCACCATATTCCCTATAGACCCACAACCCGCTCTGAATAATAAATTAATACAATTAATATAATTATCAATTAAAAATTAATAAAAAGTAATTACCAATTAATAAAAATTAATTACTAATTAATAAAAATTAATTACCAATTATTAAAAATTAATTACCAATTAATAAAAATTAATTACCAAATAAGAATTAATTAACAATAAATTAATACTTAATGCCAATAAATAAAAATAAATAATTACTGATTTACAATTAAATTACTACCCACCCTATTCCCCTATAAACCCACAACCCGCTCTGAATAATAAATTAATACAATTAATATAATTATCAATTAAAAAATTAATAAAAATTAATTACCAATTAATAAAAATTAATTACCAATTATTAAAAATTAATTACCAATTAAAAATTAATTACCAATTAATAAAAATTAATTACCAATTAATAATTAATTAACAATGAATTATTTATCAATACCAATAAATAAAATTTAATAATTACTTAATTAAATTTAAATTACTTCCCACCCTATTCCCCTATAAACCCACAACCCGCTACAGAACTAAAACGCACAATTAAATTAAATATAATTAATAATTCCTAAAAATTAATATTTAATTTACTATAATTAAATTACTTCCCACCCTATTCCCCTATAAACCCAGAACCCGCTACAGAATTAAATTACGCAAAAATTAAATAACATAAAATTCATTACTTTATAAAAATTAAAACATACATTACAAAAATAATACATACTTTTAACACATATACTAACACTTAAAACACTATAAAAAAATTCGATATTTTTAACAACTATATTATGACTGTCGATATTTTGACAATAGATATTTCTTACCTGAATTTCGATATTCTTAACCACTATATTTTGGCAATTCGATATTCTGTCCATTCTATATTTACAACTCGATATTTTGGCAATTCGATATTTACAATTCGATATTATGTCTGTTTACCACCCAGACACATTAGGTGTCCTGGGTGAGGACTCGATGATGAAGTATGCCTCTAGTGACTTCTAGAGGGTGAGAGTCCTTTTAAAAATCCTAAAGTATTCCCTGGTTAGGAGAGGTGTTATAGTTGCTCCACTTCACCTTAATTTTCTGTTTATATTTAGAAGGTTAGTGGATTCACTCTCAATATTTCTATCTCCCCCTTTGATTCTTAGAAAATAACAATGTAAAACAGGCACACCATAACTGAAGTGAAACAGGCACTTTGATTCAGAAGGCCTTACTTACATACCATACCTTTAGTTTCCTTGGGAGATTAGCAGAATTTATTGTTCTGATTTTATTGGCACTTAATATCAGTTCTTCCAAATTGTGAAACTTCAATAAATTGTTATCGACTTCCTCCACCTGTGAGGGGATGGAAAATAATAATAATGTCCTGTTTCTAAGGGGAACTTTGAAAAATATTGTATATAATATCACGTTTAATGTTACAGTACATGTGAATATAAATGTAATCCTTCAGGACACATTTTACCTGGTTTTGTGCTAAGGAACATGACAGACATTAAAGCTGGTGCTCTCAACTAATAAACTAATCGTATCGCATGCTTCTTCCTTTAGTAGGAAGGGCTGCATCTACTTCGCTGGACCTCTTATGCATAAGGGTAAGGCCGTCTGCGTGGAATTACATCCTCTCAGATGCAATTTAAGGAATAAAGTAGGAGTGAAACACGCAATGGAGGCACAAGCTTTATAAGTTATATTTGAATAATTCCTCCATCAATCCAGTGAGCTCTGTTATCAACCACTGTTACATGTTTCATTATGAGTGTTTCAGATTGTGGATGAATGGTTTTATATAGTGCTTTTTCACTTTTGGGTATTACTGTGCTTCACAATAAACTGAAGAGATACAAATGAAGGACAAACAATAGCCCAGGAAACAACAGGGAAACCAAACCAACTAGAGCAATAGCATGGCAGAGTAGATTGATGCCTGGTTTAGTGGGGAGCATGATCATTCAGGTAAATAATAGTGGTGGGTGGAACTCGCAAATTCTGCAACGTTCCATAAAAACTCTGTGAGATTCCGCGGAGTTCCGTGAGCGGGCACAATCGGTACGTCGTGCTGATTTTTAGCACCAGGAGCTTGTTCAACACTGCAAAATCAATGTGAACTGTGCCACGCAATGGGCCAGAGGGCACTGTTTCTTAGCTGCCACTCGAGTAGATTTTCTACCTGAGCGGCAGCTTATTCACCGCGGGCGGAGCTTTCTCACCGCGAGCGGTCGTGACTGCCCGCGCTGAGAACATTTCGCCGGGTGCCGTCCTAGTGCCCGAAAATGACCCAAATGGGCACCAATTCTCTCTCGCGCTCTCCAACGAACCGTGCGCAAGAAAAAACTTCACCATGCGGCGGTTGGCGGAGTTTTGTCGGAATTCCTTGTTACAAGCGTAATGTGGAGTGGGCAAAACTCTGCCAACTCAGCAAGCGGAGCGGAATTCATTGCCCATCCCTAGTAAATAAAGAAGATATGCATTTTTAATTTGTTTCCTGAATGGCAGGAGGGTGGAAGTAGCTCATAGTTCATGTGCGAGAGAGTCCCACAAGGAAGTTGTTTTTCCCAAAAACGTTGGTTAAACATTTGGGATGTCTTGGATTTAGGGGTTTCAGGGAACAGAGTTTTTACTCCTGATGCCTCATTAACCTCAAGCTATTGCCTTCTTAACTTTGTGTAAACTTTGAGTGCATTGCTTTTGGTCGTTTTTATATTTTGCTGTAGTATTTTGTTTATTTAAGTTACTAGTGGACATCAGCTTTGAAAAAGCAAGTGATAAAGCTTGAAACATGTCTTAATACAGTGTTTGTAATTAATAAAACACACTGGATACATAGAAGAAGTAAGTGCCTATACTGATTACTCCACTAGCATCATGCAGTGTGGCTGTGTGGTGACCCTATGATGCAGTGCAGTGCAGGGTGCAGCGGAGGGTGGGATGCTAGGAATCAGTTTGTACCTGATCACATGGCTCACATGAGCACTGTCGCACACGTCCCAAGACACCTTGTTTCCCCTTCGTAGGACATGGGAGAGAGACATAGGTCAAGAACTGACACAAAGGGAGTGCCCTTCTTCATCCACACAAATTTTCCCGCAATGCTAAATTCGAATATATCCAACCCAACATATTACACAGGGCTTATCTCACCTTGTCCAGACTTCATAGAATTTTCGGTTCTCCCTCCAGCAGTCCGAGGTGTCGGGCCCAGACGCTGACATGGCACATATGTTCTGGCTTTGCCCCGCTGTTGTGGACTTGTGGCGCGAGGTTACGCATACATTAGCTGACATAACAGGGAGGACTGACCTTAACACCATGGCAAGTGGTCTTCTGGGGTTGTTTCGGCATAGCAGAACGGGAAGCGCTGTATTTGCTACTTGGACTTGGCGATGTTAATGGTGCGCTGGTTAATCGACATGAACTGGAAGGCAGCTGTGCTGCCTGCCCTGGGACACTGGTGAGCAGGGACACTGGTGAGCAGCGACACTTAAAGAGGGCCAGGGCTGAGACAGCGGTGATGCATCGAGGAGGTGAGAGGCCTGAGTAGGACGCCATTTGCAGCAGGCTGGGACGGCTTGCTGGATGAGTTACAGCCTAGGTGGCCCGGGAGGGCTCCCCTTAAAGTGAGTGAAGCATCCAGTTGGCTATTTCCAACATAGTGCCCTGTGTGATGTCGCCTGTCCTCTTTGCTTTCCGTGCTTATGGGACCGGTGCTGTGAGCCGGTAGGCATGGGGGCGATGCTGGGGGGGAGATCGAGCTCCTTTTATGTACGGTTCTCCGACCGTGGGGTGGGTGCCTGAGGCTGAGGGTGGTTGAAACGGGGAGGGCTATCTCCTTCTGAGACGGCTAGTTAGAATACAGATGTAGTAGGCATGGCTTATTGTTTCGATGTTTATTCAATTATATTTATCTTCTTAATGAACCAATGACTCCTATTAATCCTGATGTCACTCGATGTATACGTAACGCCTGAAGTTGGATCGATTTGTGGTAATATGCATTGTATGTGCGCATAAACCTGTGCTGTGCTGTAATAAAACTGAATAAAAATGGTTAAAAAAAATGAATCAGTTTGTACCTACTTCTTTATCCACGATTCTCAACGATTTGAACTGTAAGAAGATAAACGCTTCGCTGATTCGCTGTGGGGCCTCTACTGATGCTTCCCGCAGTTGTTGGACGTCAGGGCTCCAGATCTCCTCCAAAGCCCAGGGGGAGAAGTTGCTGGTCAGGAGTTCTTTTAGCGCGTCAGGGTACTCTTCTCCAGCAGCACTCTTTTCATCCTCCCAATAGGTTTCTTCTGGATATTTTATCTTCACTAGATCGAAGCGTGTTTTGTTCTGTGGATACAGTAGTAAGACAAATGTACCTGGCCATGATGACTGACACGTATGAGCAACAGTTCATGATTTCTTATCTTCCAACCAAAAACAGTGAACGACATATGACCTACAAATACACCACTTACCAAACGAAAGCTTCTGAAATTCTGGGACAGGAAGGCACATTAACAAACTCTGAATCTTTTCAATATTAAACAAGCTGAAAATCAAAAGTTCATCCCATTGGCAACAATCATTTTGAACACTGCCTAATAGAACATTGTTTTTATAATATTCCCCTCCTCCTAAGAGGATTCCACAGGGTTTGTAGTTACAAAATGCCTTTTTTGCCCCTTTTGTGATTTGCAAAAGATTTTTCTAATTGCAAAAAGGGTTTTGCCATTCATGCCTAACTGCTATTGAGAAGAAGAACGAAAGAGTCGCAAACCACTGAAAAGTTTGTAACACCTAATAAAAACGTGATAACTCTTTCACAAAGGGGAAGCGAGCCCTATTGGGCAACTTCCCCTTCGAGGATTGCGTAGCGTGGCTGCTTGGAAGCAGGCAGTGGTCTCAAAAAAACATCTTTTTAAAGCAGCCCCTCTTGTTTTAAGGAACAGGGGCTGATTAAAAAAAGAATATTTCGCATTTGGGAATGCGAACGCAGAAATAGTGGTCTGTTGTCCTTTGCAGGGCACTAGTCCTGTATTAGACAATCACAATGGGTCGCAAATAGCAACCTGCCTAATTAATATTTATTACACAGGTCGCTCTGTGCCTGATCATTTTACTGTTTGACCTATTACACGGGTGCCAAAAAGTCAGTGGTCAAATTGCACCCTCTGTTTGCGACCGGCCTAACCGTACATCATCACATCCTCAGTCTCTGAGGGAAGGAAACTATCTACAAAATGGGGTTATATTAATGACTAAGCACACATTTCATCTTTCTTTTCAGTTCTTGCACTATTTATTCTTTAGGTGCTTATCATGTCACAGAAACAGGAACATTTGAGACAACACTTTGAGCTGAAAATTTCTACTACCACAAACATTATATATAAATGATGGTTTGTGTAATATTAACCATGGAGAATATGAACGGTAAAAAGTATTACATTTGACCTATCTCCAAAAGGTCTGTTTGCAATGCCCCAGCAATATCACAGAGGTTGAAAAACAGTGATGGTCATGAAGGAGGAAGGGAGAAACCTAGAACTGACAGCAATAGGGATATTTCAGCAAGCAATTCAAGTAACACACCTTTATCCCTCTTCTTGCAGAATGAATGCATACCAAACAATTCCATGCCCTTGACTGACCCCTTTGGAAACTGATTATTAATCATATATTCTCATAAACCACTTGGGAACTCTTGCTTCAATGTACAGCTAAGAAAGCTATGTTAATGGGTGATACACAAATACCCGATGGTCACAGAATATTGCCAGCATAAGCCTATATTTCAGCCCATTATGGAGCACAGACGTAGAAAGACAGCTTTAACAAAAACAGCAGTGTTGGAAATTGGGTTACTAGTTGAGGGGGCTTAAGCCCCACTCAAGCAGGAACCACAATGTCTGTCAGGGAAAAACACAAGCAAACCCCAAATTAACCTGTGCTTAACCCTCTGGTAGCTTGGCAGAAAAGCAGTCAGGCTTAACTTAGAGGGAATGTGTAAAGTATTTATGCAGCACTTCAAATAGTAATAAAGTGGAAACACAACACAAGAAAAATACCACACCAATTTAGAAAAATAGAGTAAAATGTAATAAATATTTAAGACCACAAACAAAAATCTGATCAGTAGAACCGGAGATATGCAATTTCAAAGTTTTAAGTAAAAATAGTGCTTAGAGACACAAAGCGCCAACTGTGGTTATCTAGTCGCGCAGAACTGGGAAAAAGTCACACGTTCAGGCAGATCATGATGGAACGCAAGACGGATACATAGGGCAAGTTAGGCCCGCTGAAGAAGAGTACTTTAAATCCTGGTTGTGGAGCGTTACGAGATCCCGCTTGAAGGATGCATTGTGCAGCAGAAGTGATGCGAGGTCCTGGTGTGGAGATATAGAAAGCTGTAAGGCTGCGATGCGAGATCCTGCGTCGTCGTTGACGATGCCGTCGCTGAGGGGCTTATGATGCGAAGTCCTGCGTTGAAGATGCGTCACGCACCCGCTGGTTCTAAAGAAGTTATGGGGCTTGCGATGCAGAGTCCTGTGTCATCATCAAGGAGGCAGCCGACAAGGGGCTTGCGATGTGAAGGCCTGTGTTGAGGATGCACTGCACAGCGGCGGTTCCAATGAAGCTGCAGTGAGAAGGCCTGTATCGGAGATGCATAGCACAGCAGTTCTGAGGTAGAGTTTTGTGAGGCTATGCACCGCGCTGCGTCGGTTCTGCTGGGACCACAGCAGGGCCAGCAGAGCACCTTCAGGCCACTTACAACTGTCCAGGACTGGGGTGGCATCACTTGAGGGGTAGGACTCACAGCAGAGTCCAGGTGCTGGGTTCAAGGTGGTTGAGGCTTTCTGCCCTTGAGGCTTTGGTCAGGATGCCAGCCAACTAGCCCGTGGAGTCACTCTGTGTGGTCCTGGGTTCAAGATGCAGGTCGATTCCTTCATACTTGAAGTATAGCAGCAGGCAGCAGGGCAACAGAGCAGCAGTCCTTCTTGCAGAGCAGGAAAGCAGTCCTTCTGAGTTTTCCACAGGTCCAAAGGTGTTCTGAAAAGTTGGGTCTGAGGGTCAAATATTTATACCTGGTGATCACTTTGAAGTAGGAGAAGGAGCTGGAGGGCTTTATCCTCAGAGTTGTTTGGAAATTCCTGCCTCCATGCCCTGGCCCCAGATTGTCTGGAGTCAAATGGACTAGTGTCAAACCCTTTGTGAATGTGCACAGAGCCTTTGTGATGAGCAAGTGTGGTAGGTGACAGCTCTTCTCCCTCATCAAGTCAGAGATGGCCCATCCTGCTAACACCTATGGCCCTTTGTTTGACTGTCTGGGAACAATACACAAAGACCAACTGCCAGTTACCTGCAGCAGAGACATGAAACACAAGCAACACCAACATCAGAAAAACTCTTGCTTTCTAAAAACACACTCTCTAAGAAGAAATCCACTAATATCAGAGGAGATCCAGCAATCAAAACAATGCAGCCCTAAATCAAAAAACGTCACGATAGAAATATGGAGGCACCGGTGCACATATTTCAAAGGAAGAGGGACTCCACCATTATGTATAAAGGTGAACAACAAATTATTGAAGACAACATTATGCATGCAAGCAAGCCACGATGGTTGCATGGCAGTTTTCAGCAATATCCCAGCATATGCCATCACCCATTTCTCTTTCTTCCACAGACAAGAACTGGAGGGGGAATGGCAAAACCACTGCACAGTAAGTCTTGAACACAATCCTGCCAAGAAAAGTCATGGCATCTACATCCTGCAAGGACCTTCACACACCTGACTCAGGAGACAATAGTGAATTTCCAAGTGAAAGAGAGGTATCCTCAAGTCACTACCCTAAGACCAAGAATTTCGATATCCTGAGAAGAATATTTCATTTTACCAATACAGGAAGATCCAAACTCAACTTTCCTATAAAGAAAAATAAAATGTTCTTAGTCAAGGCCCAGGAAGCATCCCCATTTCAAGACCACAAGACAGTTTTGTTTATTTCAAAATACCTTGTTGAATTTATGTAACAGACAGAACAAGGGATAGGCATTATACTTGTACATTCCTTGATGCATGAAACACGTCAGCTGGAAAAATGTCATGAAAACATGTCTATAAAGACCACAAGACCATTTTAAGTACGTGCTGTAGGACCAGACAGTTCAGAGCCCAGGCCTTGATCTGTAAACAGCACTAGGCTTTAGCTGTTTTGTGGACTGAGAAGTCAATGGAGGTGTTTCCCTGAATTCTTTATCGCAGGACAAAATATTGTATCTCAAATGACCCATAGGCCTAGTGATAGACTTTTTACCTATGGTCTGATGCTGTATACCATGACAAAAGAGATTGAAACTCACTAAATGCACTGCTAAGATCTCCTCAAAGACATGGCAGCCAGAAACCAGAGTTTCCAGGGTGCATTGAACGTCTAGAAACGGAGAGACTGGAATATGTACCTTTCAACATTACTAATGATAGGATCATGCAATCGGAAACTACTATTGCCAAAATGTAGAGAAGTGAAGTAAGTAAGTATATTTTATTGCTAGAGTGATTACAACCGTTGTAAATCAAGAGCAGATCACAAAAACAAAACAATCGCAAATCATCTGCTCAGTCATATAACAAATGCACAATAAAACCAAATCATACTGCAACATTCAATAAGTTCAAACACAATAAAGGCCCTCTGAACTGTAGCAGCTGAAAGATTACGTTCAACATGACTTAAAATTAAAATAATTCTGGATACAATGGTGCATCCTTTTCATCAGCTCCTCTGGCTGTTCAGCTTGCCATTTAAGCGTCTTATGCGCTCCTCCCTAGCCAAGGGATAACATTCTTTGTGGCAGATGAAACTCTTGTTCCCAAGGTAATGTTATCTTTTGGAGACCGTGGTCTCTTACTAAAGTGGGGATGATAACGAAGTCTATGATATACCTAGAATCTTTAGTCATTACCCACATGTAATCCAAAATGGCTTGCTGCTGCCGGCAAGCATGAGTGTAGACAGCAGGTGTATCAGATTTGGATCCTCCATTCAAGGAAGAGATTTTGACTAAGAATCTCCCTTTTTTATCCAACGTAATCTCTGCAGATACAGTTGAAGGAATATTCAAATATAGAACATCTGTGTCGTGCAATTCGGGCTCACTGTCACATTTAAATGGGAAAGAATTAAAGTCTCCTGTGATAATCCACATTGCATTAGGTTTTTGCTCATATTCTCCTCGACAGCTGTGATTAGCTTTTCTGTTGTGACCTTTTTCTTGCATGTTTTGGGATTAAGATAAATGTTGCATATTATCACAGACTTTGAATCAGTAATCGGTTGATGCTTTATGCAATTTAGCTGAAGTATTAAGGTATCATGCAATCTGGCTAGGACTTCAATAGCATCCACATTGTTTGAATTATGAAAATAAATGGCAATGCCTCTTGAAGGTTGGCAACCATAATTTGACAGGGTAGCAGGAGAAAAATATTCAGTGAAATCCTCCAATGATGATGGCTTCACTGTCCACGTTTCCTGGACGCAGACAATGGCAAACCTTTTTAACATTGGTAATGTCTCTGTATTTTGCAGGTCTGTCTTGAGCTCCTAATTGTGCATGAGCACAGAGCTATATTCCTGTGCAGCAAATAATTACCGGGGAGTGGTCAGGTAGGATCTATTCTGTGGTGCTCTAGGCAACCAACTACAATCTTATTTTGCCATACATGTATGGTAGAATGGAGCCTAGTGGCAACTCGCCCTTGTGTCCGATGTGGTGAACACTTTCAAGTTAAGGTCCAGCCACTGATTAAATTCACAGCTGATTGCATCTTGCACAAAGAAGCTGTTTTTAGAAGAGGATTCATCCTGCTCATCTTCTTTAACCCTCCACTGAAAACTAGACTCTTGTACCTCCAGAAATACTGCCGGATCTTTCATTCAGAGGGAACAGTTAGTTTAATCCCTTATTCTGCTAGCAGCACGTATCGTCCTTCAAGCATGTAATGATTTTACTATTTGTGAACATGATCACTGTGCTCTGATCACTTTTTCCCTTCTTTTTGGGGCTAAAGGGATTCCTTCACTATCAGTGGAGCAGATCGAGTTAAGACCCGGGAGGGCTTTAAAGAGTTTTAGGATATTATTTCTGTTTAAGATAACCTCCTGGCCTCTAGATAGATATTCTGAATAAAAAACTATGTCCTTCTTCTGATGGATCTCAGCCAAACTTATTGGTCTTTTTAAAGCTGCAATCCCTGAGGTTGTAATTGACCCATCAGATGGCCTTAGATGCGGCTCATTATTGGTCTCACGAGGGAGAACAACTCGAGTGTTCCACTTCACCTCTGATAGCGTAGATGATCCGTAAGATGGACTTAAATACTGCTGGCTATGAAGCTCCGAAAATAATACTGCTCGCGTGTTCCCAATCGCCTCATGTTTGTTGCCTATAATTTCTGAAGGAGAATGGGTAGTGAGCATTGACCTAACATTAGGCTGTCTGAAGTTGTTTCCTGTAGGATTTTAAGACCTCAGATCGTCAATGAATTTTGGTCCCTTGTATCATTAGTCAGAGTATGTGCTGATGTTGGAACATCGCCTTCATCTAGTTGATCTGTGCTCTCTCAATTGATAGGTTGGATCATATTTAAAGGGTCCTTAATTGAATCCACAGTTAGTGCTTCAAGCCCTTTGCCTGGAATCAATGATTTCTACAAGTCGTAAACTTCAATCAAGGTCATGGCCATTATCTGAGATGACCCTGGAGGAACATTTTGTGTCTTTGGTGGTATATCCTTCTCTGAGGGAGCATTTTATAACATTGCTTATCTGTCCTTCTCAAATATTTTTAATACTCTGCAATTCTCAGGTAACCGGAATTTAAGTTTGTCCTGAGCCTGTTTTTCTTTTTTGTTTAGTTTTTTCAGGCGTTTCTTACTCTTATTTGATATTTTAACTCCTTGCTCAGGCTCTCTAGTTTGTGTTGGCGCCCCCCTTAGTGATTCCCACAGTTTAATTTCACCTTCCTCCGTTTTACCCACTTGGGACGTGGGTACATTAACCAATGAACCAGTCAGCTCATTGCTGAACACGTTGTTATCTTTCACCACTACAAGTTCTTTTTTTATCTCATAGATCACTGTTTGCACTATATCAGGAAACGAGGCCAACTTATCAATAACTGCAGAACAAAAAACAAGCCTCCCTGAGCTATTTATTATCATTATGCACTTTATATACTAAATAATTTAAGTTGTTCAATTTAGAGTCTATAGCGACCCTATAAGTTGCCAGCATTTGGAGCACCTCAATTTGGGCTTTCAACTTATCTGACTGGGTCGGTACTGGCTGAACAATAGAAGACAGTAGTGAATCTAGTGTTTACCACTACACTGAGGGGGGGGCGTTCACCTCACTCTTCTGAGCTATATTATGTACTGCTGTTTCCCCCCCCAGTAGTCATACCGGCTTTAGTAGACAACATTAGCACTAATTGCCGGAAACATGTCAATATCTTTGAATGTGCTTATGTCTTTAGCCATGCACGTGCCAGCCCGGTTTATAGAGACCTCCCTCCTTGTCATCGTTCTCACCATCACTCTAAAATGGTGATCTGTTGTAAACGTTGTTATGAGAGTACTTGTTAAAAACATGAGTTGACGTATTAGCCAAAACATTCTCAAGAAGAGCAGAGAGAATTCCACAGACATATAAAACTAGACTGAGGTAACAGTCTCTCAGACCTACGACTTGGGGAGGAGGAGGAGGCTTCTGTCCATTGCATCATTAAAGGTGGGTAACAATAAAGCGCATCTTTAAATGCAATGTTCTGTGTTCATCCCAGGGAGTTGTATCATTGATGTACTGTAGTAGATTTATGGTGGTTGTTGTTTTCAGTTTTTGTAGTTCCTTGTACCTTAAGCCTGCGGTAGAAACGTGTCCTTAATTTGTGATTTTTATTAAACTGTATGATTGCATTGTTCGCTTTGGACCCAGTGTTGGCTACTGGTGCCTTCCTCGTGTGTTGTGAAAGCAGCTTTTGGCCTAAAGATGTGTACATTTCCTGTTCATGGCACTGTACATTTTAGATGTAGCTTGTTCAGTAATCCTCTTACCTGCTTCCTCAAACTGATAGATGTTATGGTTTTCATTCATGTATTGCTGTGGCTCCCTGTACCCTCGTGGCTCTCTAGTCCCTAGATTTAAGTTTAGTTATGGATATTGAGTAACCTTCACTCCCTGTAGTTCTATGAGTTAATTTCCCTGCTTAATTCCCTGCCCCAGTCAACCGTGGATTTCATCTTCCTTTCTTTAGTGTTACGGGTGCCTTAAGTTTGGCGGGAGGTAAGCCAAACCGCTGGGGTGGTGAGGGCATTGTCTTTGCGCCTCCCCTGTGCAACCTGTCCAGTATAATGCAACTTCTCAACTTGCTTGTGTGCCAGTGTCGATAAAGGTGTGGCTGCCGCCAGGGCAGGTGCACTTTCTGCAAAAATATATTCTGGGCGGGCGCCATATCATGGCGACCATTCTGCATTGTTTTTGTTTGATAGAAAGAAACTCTGAAGGAGGGGAATTATTTTTATTTGCTAGAAACAAGCTCCAAAGGTGAGGACTTTTTCTCAAGCATACTGAGGACCGATCCTTCTGATAGTTCATGTTCACCACTGCTTTAAAAATATGTGTTGGAATGTCCACTCTAACTAGGGTTGGCCTTCGAATCCACTGTTGATAGAGGCCCTTTGAATGATGAGTCACCGGCTTCCAATGGCAAAGCCAGCTGAGTCTCTGCCTTTGGAAACCAGACAGTCTCCCCCATACCCTTTACAAAAGAGTTGAGGAAAGCCTGGGTTTGGTGGAGCAGTACATAAATCAGTTTACAACTGATACTCAAACCATATCAAACAGAATCACAAATGACCCCACTTTAGTCTTTTATTTTAATACTAATTCAGCTCGTTCTGTTCGATTTCTTGTTTTATTATTTGTTCGATTTTTTGTTTTGTTATCATGCTGTCACCATTGTATTTCTATGTAATTTTTTATTTTAGCTTGTGGACCTGTCCAAGTTGTCCTCAGGCTGAAGTGCTCAGCTGTAGTGGAGATACTAGTCCTGAATCTCTCTTTTTTATTTACTATTTGTATGGTATTGTTTGTATGCTGAACACAGATACGAGCCTTGTCGAGTCTATCTCAGAAAGACTCTTGGAGGTTAACAACACTGCGTCCTTTATAACTTTGCGGAGCTGTGCAGGTCTGATTTACCAACCCAGCATGCCTAGCTGTGTTATGCCTGTCTTACATTAGTGGTCTATGGGGTGAGTTGCTATGTTATATTAGTATATTTGTAGCTCCTAAGAGTGGACTCACAACCATCAGGCTGGGCTTGACAGAAAGAAGACCTACCAACAGCCAAGACAGGAAAGCCTCAGGATTTACTGACTGAGGAAAATACTGGTATTTTTTGTGACTCACCATCTAGCATCCTGCTGCTCAGTATGTTATTTATGTGGAGGAAACTCAGAATTCCAAGACCTAGCATATACATATTTAAAACTGAAGTAATTGAAAAGAATAATCACAATTGTAATTGTGAACGGAAATAGAAAATAGAACGCTCTTCAATTAGAAATGTGGGGGGGGATCAATGTGTTAGTACACTCAGGCAAATGCTTGTATATGCAATATGTGGGTAAAATATTCTAACTAAAACTAACTAAAAAGGATATGAAGGGAATACTGATGCAGCCAGAGATATGCTTTCTTATACATTGGACACCCGCTGAAATTCAAGCACTGAACGTCTTGACACTAAAATGATTTCACATGCCTAAGACCAAGAGGATCACATACTAATATGCTTTTTTCCTTCAGATGAGTTTCTGAAGTGATGAAAAGAAAACTATAGATGAATGTAAGAATTTATATGAATGTGGGTACAGACAATGGGAAACATCTGGAAACATAAAGTAACCTTTGTAATATTCCAGATCTATAACAAACCTTAGAAGGTGTGAATTTAGAAAACATCCAATTATGGAAAAATAAATTTCCTTTATAATTGGAAATCCAAGAAATTGAATGTTAACAATTTCATTTAAGTATTTACATATTTGCAAATGTAGAGAGTACATTTGGTTTAGCAAATGCGTAGATTATGTTTACATGCAGGTTTTGCAACATATATGAGTGGTAAATCAACAATAAATCCATCGTTACCCGGACTCGTGATCAATTTCAGAGGGATAACCACCTTGTTACATCTACTAGGACTAAAACCTGTGATGCTCGGATCTCTGGAAGATCCCAGCAGCATGTGTTCATTCAACTGGGTTCCTCTACAACCAAATTACCACACAGATAGCAGGAGATAGTACATGGGGATCCTACATTTGAGAAAGATGTACATTTCCAAACAGAGTCGGGGTCAATGGGAAATCTTACTACAGCTGGTAGGACCACAAGATTTTTTTCCAGGGAAAACCATGGTGGAGAGGACCAGTGTTAGACAGACACTTCAGCTATAACAAATGTGGATCAAGGTAGAGATCCACTATTTACTTTTGATCCTAAAAGATCATGGAACATTACCCAAAGGTTATCTTCATGGCAGATTCATTATAATAGACACTGACGCAAGTAAAGCTACACATTGACATGTCCTTGAAGCCAGTCGCCCTGCGCCACAGAAGAGTACCATTTCACCTATGCCTGCTAGTGGAGGAGGAACTCCACAAATTAGAAAGAGAAGCAGTGATTCCAAAGGCTACTGGACTAACTCCCTGGGTGTCCTCATTGGTGGTAGCACCAAAACCAAAGCAGCCAGGAGCTATTTGTCTGTGAGTGGATATGAGGCTACCAAATAAAGCCATCTGCACAGAGTTTCACCTCACACAGACCATGGATAATTGTATAGCCAATCTGAATGCCAACCAGTGGTTTTCAAAACTTGAATTAAATGCCAGCTACAATCAGCAGTAACTGGACCAGTCGTACCGCTATATAACAACCTTCTCCTTCCACTTCGGCTTTAGAAGGTACCGATGTCTGAACTTTGACACATATTTGGCTGCAGAAGTTTTTCAGAACTCAATCAGGGAGATGTTGCCAGGTTTAGCTGGAGTTCTGAACATAAGTGGTTTCATCTTGATTTACTCAACAACACTGGAGGAACATCACCAGTGGCTCAGGCCCATGATGACTCATCTAGAGAGCTATGGCCAGACACTACACAAGCAGAAGTGCTCCATCTTCAAATAATCAATAGAGTTCTTTGGAAACATCTTCTCCCGAGAGGGCCTGAAGTGGACCCCAAGAAGGCAGATGCCTTCCAGAACGCACCAGTGCCTTGCAATGCCACCGAAGTCAGAAGCTTCCTTGAGAATGCCACTTACAGTGGAAGGTTTGTGCCGAACCTGGCCACGATCTCCAAGCCTCTGAGGCACGTACGAGAACCAACATGGCCTGGGACTAGGACAACCAGGACAGTGCAGCATTTCAAAAAGTGAAGGACGCCCTGCTGATAGCATACTCCAATCCTCAAGGCAATACCAAACTGATTGTTGATGTCAGACCAGTTGTCCTTGGAGCATTGCTCGTGCAAGACAAGAGCATAGGCATGCGAGTTCCCATAACATACACCAGCCTCGCCCTCACCGAGATGGAATCCAGCTATGCCCAGATCCAAAAAGAGGCCCTGGCCATCCGATGGGGGCTTTTGTCACTATCATCTCTACCTCTGCGGAAGGCAATTCAGAGCGATCACGAAACACAAATCGCTTGTTCCGCTCTTTCCCAGCACTTCCAGACATCCCCCGCTGAGACAACTGCAGCTGTACACCTTCAAAGTCAAAGCCAGCACAGGGGCAAGAAATCTGGCCGACTTCCTTTCAAGACACCCAACGGAGTGCAGAAGGGACAGCAAAGGAAGAGAAAGAGTGGGCCAAAGACTTTGTGAGGATGGTGGTGGAGGCCTTCCCCATCGCCATGACAATAGAAGGGATCCAAACGGCCACCAAGGAAGACACAAGCTTGCAGAAAGTGGCTGAAGCGATGCGCGACAGGACGTGGAAACACTTCCTAGACAACACTTAGGAGAGGGCCCCCATGGAGAAGTAAGTAATGATCCAACTATGGCGAGTATGTGACAAACTCAGTAGCATGGGAGGGGGTCTCTTATTATGAGGTTGGTGTCTAGTGATCCCAAACAGCCTATGGAGCTGAGTGATCAATCTAGCCAACCAAGGCCACCAGGGTGTAGCAAAAACCAACGAGAAACTCACTGGACACAAGCAACAAAACAGAATCACGATAATCAGATGATGCATTAGCATATTTTAGCAATCCCATAAACAGTCCCCTCATCTGTTTACAAGAATAAGCAAGAATTGGTGAACTCTCTGGGTTGTGTACTAATAAAGACAAAACAAAGCTCTTCTTACTTGGAGGGCTTAAGCAGATGAACAACTGCGACTACCCAGAAGTAGGCTTTCAATGGGCACTTTCGATGGAGAAACAGGTCTCACACAATGCCGAAATGAGTCACTCATTAAACATGGGCAAAATACTAAATGGTCTGAGATGATCTATAATATTTAGGAACACACTGCCATTGCCAATGATGGGCAGAGTTTGACTTGCTAAAATGGTAGTCCAGTGCAGGTGTTTGTATCAGATTGGGGGAACACATATCCAATTCCACAGCAGTTTCTTAAGGAGCTGAATTAATTGCTGAATCTGCTTGTATGGAACAGAAAGATAAGCAGGATAAGATTAGATACACTTCAATTCGAATGGGTTAATGGAGGTCTCGAGGTACCAGACATAGAATTATACCATATGGCAAAGCAGGTGCACCATGCTGTACATTTGTTCCACACAGAACACAAATGGGAGAAAGCTTTGCTAGATGGGACACATGCAAATCAACCTGCACCAGAACTGCTAATGATGGGGGAAAACATACAAATGCACCTCCCCTACAAATACGACAAGCGAGGATGATATGAGAAAGAATACTCAAGAAAGCACTTAAATGCATAACATTTGAAAATGACCTACAGGCATAGACTTGGTTCACTGACAAAATATCGATGTTAAAAATATAGAATGCAAAAATATCGATGCAAAAATATAGAATGCAAAAATATCGACTCCCTATACTGAAACAGGTAAGTACAAAAATATCGGAAAAAAATATTGATGTAAAAATATAGTTGTACAAAATATCGAATTATATATATATATATATATATATATATAAATATATATATATATAAAATAAAATAATGAATATTAAATGTGTTAAATAATAAAATTAATATATAAAAATTAAGTAGATTTAATATAAATTAAAAAAATATAATAAATAAACGTAATTAAAATAAGTTAAACACACATACATTATAATTCATATATATTTACTTTAAAACAATTAATAAACTATTAATTTTAATTTATTTTATCATTTTAAAATTATATATATATATATATATATATATATATATATATATATATATATATATATATATATATATATATATATCAGTTGCAGTTGCTCCTACCAGACCGCCGGGGACCCGTGGGAGGTGGCGTATACGCCGGCGGAGCCCACCGGCATTCAAATTCAAGAATCCTCGTAAATCAATACGCTCTCAGAACTGACAGACTCCGCACATTACACGTGAACAAGGCTTCCAAGGGAGCTGAAACGCGTCGTGTTAATAAACACTTCTGGTGATATTTACTTTGGTGCGGAGTCTGTCAGTTCTGAGAGCGTATTGATTTACGAGGATTCTTGGATATATATATAACCCCTGCTCCCAAAGGAAAAGAGCACGCACACGAAGATAGCAGGAATACGGCTTCTTTGTTGTGATGGGCCTCCCACGACCCAGCTACCAGGAGAGACGCGTTTCGGCTGTAACGACAGCCTTTGTCAATCTGGTAAGCGCCATTTTTTTCTCTCTATATATAGTTGCATTTTCATAGATACTGTAGACATACTGCATGCTATTACAACATTATAAACAGTGCCTAATGTAGCAATGTATTTTGTAATGTGTAAGATGCTACAACATATCATGTGGAAACATAGTATGGCTATATGAATAAAGTCAAATAACTACACCATTAGTTAAATTGATTCGCCAATACCAGTAACATGTCATTTAAATATTATCAAACATTACACTTAAACGCAAGCATGTTACAAACTTTTAAAAACGAGTTGCAAATGATAAAACCATTTCTATTGTCATATTTAAAAAAGGATTAGCGCAAACCACCTCGGATAGCACTAATTGAGCAAGTGGGCTGACAGCATATATATCATAAAGTGGACACGGGATGCCTTAGATGTTAATCTGGATGTTACTGCTCGTCTCGCTAGCGCTAACTGCCTGTTCAGATAACAATCAACACAGATTGCATGAATTCTTCTAAGGCTCAGAAACGATACAACAAAGGCCTGCTTGTTTCTCCGTGACAAAACCATAACTGCACACACCAACATTAATGTTGCTGAATGTCTTCTCACTTACTCATTTTAGCTGACAATGTCACGGAGGCCTACTAGTCCCATAATGCATTAATAAAGCATCATCTGTTTGAACGTAAAGTTCATAGCTTGGAAAACAGTGTTTGTTTAAGCATATCGGAACACTTCAAAGCAGTCTCAAGTTTCTGAAATACTCTAGGGAAAAACATTTTTTTTAAATCAAGCAAATTCAAGTGCATGCCATGTCGCAATAATTATGCTTACAGACAGCAGATCCCAGGCGTTCCAGTCCACGAATCGTGTGGGTGTCCAGCTGAAAACAATCCCACAGCCGAGTTCAACAGCCCACTGTTTATCAAACTGCGGGGTCGGGGGAGATCTTCGCCAAAAGATTGATATGTGCCGCCATCCACACCAAACCAAAGCAGATGCTTATGATGGTGCCCAGTTACCAAACCGGACTCGGCATACTGAGTGAGGCTGTAGTGTGCATGGTGAAACTCCGCTCCAACGCTGAAAATCGGGAGATTTCCTCGCGCAGAGTCTCCGTCTCCCATGCCCTCCACGTCTGCTATTACTCATCCCGAGGTTAGGTTTGGGGGCAAGTCGGTAAAGCACTCCCGGGCTACTCCTCCATCTCCTCTATCGGAAAAAAAATATCGATGTAAAAAATATAGTTGTACAAAATATCGAATTTTACATATATATATATATATATATATATATATATATATATATATATATATATGTCCCAAAGTTGCCCCTGTGCACAAGATGGGAGATAAGAGACTGTAGTCTACTCCAGGTTTCTGCTCTTCCCCCAACCCTATGATTAAGATGCAAGGCATCGAAACGCGTCAGGGACTGCTAATTGGTTGGGAAAGTGAGCCGGTTTGGAAATTAAAGTTCAGTTGAACTTCTTTCGTGTGGAGTGCGTCTTTGTGCACAGGGGCAACTTTGGGACATATATATATATTTTTTTTTATTTTTTTTTTTGAAGTTTTCCGCCACGACAGCAATCAAAAGGACGAAAATGCAGACCCAAAATCAGTGCAATGCTGGTTTATTACAGAAACTCCCGCACCTCCGCCATTACGCGTTTCAGCCTCCAATGAGGCCTTGATCACATGAAATAAAATAAAATAATGAATATTAAATGTGTTAAATAATAAAATTAATATATAAAAATTAAGTAGATTTAATATAAATTAAAAAATATAATAAATAAACTTAATTAAAATAAGGTTAACACACATACATTATAATTCATATATATTTACTTTAAAACAATTAATAAACTATTAATTTTAATTTATTTTATCATTTTAAAATTATATAAAAATTTACAAATGTATATATATATATATATATATATATTTATATATATATATATATATATATATATATATATATATATATATATATATATATATATATATATATATATATATATATCAGAAAACTCCAGATTTTGCATCAACAAAACAGACCGGGCACAGACTTCATTTAACGTGCTTCTTTATTGCCTTAAACAATCCATATGACGCATTTCGGCCGCAGTCCTGCGGCCTTGATCACATGTATATATATATATATATATATATATATATATATATATATATATATATATATATATGTGCACCAATAACATAAAATCTAATAAAAAAACATTCTATTATAAATTAAAACATAAAACTATTTAAAAATCTTCAAACTTAAATTTCCCACTCCAGTGAGTGCAACAGTATGGAAAGTTTTGGATAGTGGAGGGGTAAAAATTACTATTCCCACTGCAGTGAGTGCAACAGTAGGGAAAGTGTGGGATAGCGGAGGGGTAGAAATTACTATTCCAGTGTAACAGTAGGGAAAGTGATGGATAGCGGAGGGGTAAAAATTACTATTCCCACTCCAGTGAGTGCAAAATTAGGGAAAGTGTTGGATAGCGGAGGGGTAAAAATTACTATTCCAACTCCAGTGAGTGCAACAGTAGGGAAAGTGTTGGATAGCGGAGGGGTAAAAATTACTATTCCCACTCCAGTGAGTGTAACATTAGGTAAAGTGTTGGATAGCGGAGGGGTAAAAATTACTATTCCCACTCCAATGAGTGCAACAGTAGGGAAAGTGTTGGATAGCGGAGGGGTGGAAATTACTATTCCCACTCCAGTGAGTGCAACAGTAGGGAAAGTGTTGGATAGCGGAGGGGTAAAAATGACTATTCCCACTCCAGTGAGTGCAACAGTAAGGAAAGTGTTGGATAGCGGAGAGGTAAAAATTACTATTCCCACTCCAGTGAGTACAACAGTAGGGAAAGTGTTGGATAGCGGAGGGTTAAAAATTACTATTCCCACTCCAGTGAGTGTACCAGTAGGGAAAGTGTTGGACAGCGGAGGGGTAAAAATTACTATTCCCACTCCAGTGAGTGGAACAGTAGGGAAAGTGTTGGATAGCGGAGGGGTAAAAATTACTATTCCCACTCCAGTGAATGCAACAGTCAGGAAAGTGTTGGCTAGCACAGGGGTAAAATTTACTATTCCCACTTGAATAATTGTAAAAGTAGGGAAAGTGTTGGATAGCGGAGGGGTAAAAATTACTATTCACACTCCAGTGAGTGCAACAGTAGGGAAAGTGTTGGATTGCAGAGGAGTAACAATTAATATTCTCACTCCAGTCAGTTCAAAATTAAAAACAAACAAAATTTTAACAACAGTAAAAATATTTAAAAAACAAAATACATTAAAAAATATATAAATATTAAAAATTCTAATACAAATATATTTAAAATTACATTTTTCGAAAAACCATATTATAATGTTAAATACATATAAAAATACCTACAAAAATTATATTAAATAAAATAAAAAATTATTTTCAAATATTTTTAATTAAAAATTATTCAGAAACAAAAACTTTTTTATTTCCTACCCTATAACACCACACAATTGACAACCCACATCTAAATTTTAAAAAACATTTACTTCCTCAACTAACATAATTAATTACCAATTGAAGAAAAAATATTAATTAAAAAACAAATTAAGGGGCCCATTACGATACCCGGCGTAAATAAATCCGCCAGGCATGGAAGCGGCAAAAATCCGCCCGCACACACCGCCTGAACACCGACCACGCCATTACGATTACACAAACCGAAAACCGCCATCGGCGGAAAAATCACACAAAATACCGCCCGCCATCGTCCGAGTCGGAGTCAAACCGCCCGCCACGGACGGAAACACGCACGACAACACAAAACCGCCCGCCCACACGGCCGACACACCGCACGTGAAATTACGATCGCACCGCCATGAGCGCGGAAAAACCACAAATATACCGCCCGCCAGCGCAAACAACGCCGATGAGAATCGACACGGCAGAAGCCATGGCGCCAACGTACCTGCACAGAAACCATCCGCACACAAAACCAATAGCACACAACATGGCCAACAAGTCCACACAGCAAGGCACGCACAAATACACAAGCACAGTACACATCCCGAAAACACCCCCCGGACAAACAAAAAATACAAAGGCCAGAACCCCAGACACAACACACCTGAAAACAACAGACCATGAGGACACACCCACATAGGTGAGTACAAAAGCAGCACTCCCACAGACCACAACCCCTTGCTACATTGCAAACCAGAGAGGAGAGGAGAGGACACAGTGACACAGCAAGGACAGCAGCACACCACAGAAACGCACACATCACTACCACCACCACCACCACCACCACCACCACCACCAAACACCAAACACCACCACCACCACCACCACCACCAAACCCCGGCACCACAAACCCCCTGCACATTACACAACACACACCGCACCAGCACCACAAACACCATGGCACCACAAAGAATGCCCAAGTTCACGCCCATGGAGCTGACGGTCATGGTCGACGAGATCATCAAGGTGTACCCACAAATCTATGGGAACATGGTCCAGCACACACCACTAGCCACCAGAAACAGAATGTGGAACCGGATCGTAGACCAGGTCAATGCAGTCGGGACCCTGCCCAGGAACAGAGTCGAAATTAACAAACGTTGGAATGACGTAAAGAGCCTGGTCAAGAAGAAGGAGGGCAAAAACAGAGAGCTGGCTGCCGTCACTGGCGGAGGGAATCCCGCGCTCTTTAAGACCTTCAAAGCGTGGGAGGAGAAGGTGCGAGTCGTAATCCATCCGGAGATCCTCACCGGATTAGCAGGGGGAGTGGAGGCTGGTAAGTACAAACTAATGTATACCAGCACACCGCTATGTACTCACATGCACTACCACCATGCCACAGCTCCCAGGGACAAACACCCCCATGTCCAGCACACAATACACAACACATCACACACACATGCAACAGACACTACCACACACAGCCCAAACCGAACAACTGTAAGATGCGTGGGGACATGTGTACACTAAGCCAGCCACGTAACCACCAACAGGTCCCCAAATATGCCAGAAGCGCCACAACGAGCACCCACCACACCCATGTGTCCGCCACAGCTGCACTAACCGACAAGTAACAGGTAAGTGGCAGGAACACAAAGTGCAGTGGGTGGGACGGTGGACAGCCCAAGTACAACACACACCAGGCCCCAGTCCCACAGCACAGCAAGGAGGAGCATCCCCCACACCCCACAGCCACGTGTCAGCCACCGCAGTGCACAACGACAGCCGAAAGGCAGACATCACGGTCCACATCAATCGGTGTCAGTGGGTGTCCAGCCACCCCCACGACCCACAACACCCCCCACCCCCACAGACCTGCAACATGGAGCACCCCCCGCTTAGAGCCATGTGGCATCCAGTACAGTGCACGCACGAACAACTTGCAGGTGGGAAACTGGACAGGGCTGGATTACTGGAGGCATGAGGACCATAACACGACCAACACATGGGACATGTCACGTAGCAGACGAACACGCAGCACCGCCCACCGTCACGAACAAGTGAACAATGTGCACACGGACATGAACAACAGACTCACACCCCACATGACCCATCACAGACATAGCAACACCCAAGGAGCCACGTCTGCATGCACAAGCCACACTGAATATAGTCCCACACGGCAGCCACTGTGCAACTCATCACACACAACCGAAACACCATTGAAGTCCTGTCCATGTAGCCCCTACTGCCTGTCAACCACACACCCCACAACTACGCCTATGTAAGACAAACAACACTAGACGCAACAGAGCGGAACAACAGAAATGCACACGAACACCACTGAACCCATCAAACTCACAGACACACCATGCACATACAACATACCATCCATCCCATCCGTCAGCCCCAGTCTCATGAAAGGCATGTCATCCGCACAGCTGCCACACATACAGCAGTCACGCTAAGACACATGCCCATGACCAACCATGTGCCAGAAGTCAATTAAGCGCACGACACACTGTGAGCAACAACACACAACATGGGCCACACCCCCCGAGCACTGCAGTGATGCACATGGCACAGGGCAGCACGCACACCAAGGAGATGGGACAACTGCAATACGTTGGCTGGCACACAACTATCACTCACTCATAACGATGCGTCCAATGCCATGTCCAGTAATCACAACAGACAGCAAATATGCAGGCCATGTCAAGCATGCACACACCTCAAACCATGCACTGTCATGCTGCCACAACACATGTCACGTTCGGCACCCATGGCTCACAGCATGTACCCCAAAAGCATATTCCCTCCCAAATGCGAATCTGGGGCATGGCCCCCATGTTGCCATATGCGTTCCTAAGCGTTCCATTTGAACCCCAAAAGCATATCCCCTCCCAAATGCGAATCTGGGGCATGGCCCACATGTTGCCATATGCGTTCCTAAGCGTTCCATTTGAACCCCAAAAGCATATCCCCTCCCAAATGCGAATCTGGGGCATGGCCCCCATGTTGCCATATGCGTTCCTAAGCTGTTCCATTTGAACCCCAAAAGCATATCCCCTCCCAAATGCGAATCTGGGGCATGGCCCCCATGTTGCCATATGCGTTCCTAAGCGTTCCATTTGAACCCCAGAAGCATATCCCCTCCCAAATGCGAATCTGGGGCATGGCCCCCATGTTGCCATATGCGTTCCTAAGCGTTCCATTTGAACCCCAAAAGCATATCCCCTCCCAAATGCGAATCTGGGGCATGGCCCCCATGTTGCCATATGCGTTCCTAAGCGTTCCATTTGAACCCCAAAAGCATATCCCCTCCCAAATGCGAATCTGGGGCATGGCCCCCATGTTGCCATATGCGTTCCTAAGCGTTCCATTTGAACCCCAAATGCATATCCCCTCCCAAATGCGAATCTGGGGCATGGCCCCCATGTTGCCATATGCGTTCCTAAGCGTTCCATATGAACCCCAAAAGCAAAGTACAAACCAGACCCAGGATGGGCCAGGAGCCCGCATACACCAGAGTCACAATGAGTAGGGGCACAGCAACACACCCATCGGCATGGCCAATCCGTCCCATGCCACATGTGCACAGCACACAGTCCCATTGCCTAGCACACACAACTACAGATGCCACAGCCACACACTCGCCTCCGGGAAACCCATGTACGAGATTGCACAAACTGCCAATGTCAGACGACAAATACATACTTCGCCAGGTGCAACACAATAACAAATCTCATTCTCTCCACAGGTGACGAACTGCCGGATGCTGGGGATGGAGACAGCAGCCAGCACAGCCAGCCCACAAGCCCCCAACGAGGACACACGGATCTGGAGGATCTGTCCTCCTCTTCGGACACGGACCACCAAGCAGGCCCATCTGGTGTGGCAGGGCCCAGCCGCTCCCCAGGACCCCTCCTACCCACCAACCCATCATCCAGGGATGCTGAACAGTCCCAGCCCCCTGCTGCCACTGTCGTTGCGGCCACACCCACGGTCATTGCGGCCACTACCACTGCCGCAACCGCCACCATCGCCGCACCGACCACCACCGCCACCACCACCACCACGTCTTCGCTGGCACCAGCCCCAGCGCAGGTGGTGGCCCGGCCGACTGGATCCACCCTGGGAGCCACAGCGAGGACCTAGGTGTGCAATGTGGCTAGTGGGCAGGCCGGTGGCAGCAGGACTGGTAGGAGGAGCAGGGTCAGGGAAACGCCAGCCTCCCCTGGGAGCCATGCCCTGCCTCAAATGGCCAGAGTCCTTGGGGCCTATGAGGAGGCCCAAGAACAATGGGTCAGGTCTGCTACAGACACACGGGAGGTGCTGGGGGTGCTGAGGTCCATGGACGCCCATATGGGCCAATTCGTGTCCCGTATGGACCAACTCGTGGACCTCATGGGCCAGCTGGTGGTGGCGGTGGGGTCACAGGCAAGGCCAGCAACACCACCTCCGCCACCACCTGCTAGGGCGCAGGGTCGGGCAGCAGTGTCCACTTCCCCTGCGTCCACAGCCAGTGAGCACACCTCACCCACCACCAGCAGGTCGCCACCACACACCCCCTCCCAAACGTGGAAGGGGCCGTCCGAAGAGGAAACAGATCTCCCGGGAGGACTTCGCACGCTCCAGTCGCAAGTGAGGCAGCCAGCCAGCCTTCCGCCAGCCTTCCTTGACCAGCCACTGCATTGACTTGCTCTACGATCCCACTCCACACAGCCAGCTGGATGGCATGTGTGTGTTGGACTATGGACATAGAACCAGTGGGTACACCCTGAGCTTCACGCAGCCATGACCGACAGCTCATTGTCACTGCACGCACCACTTTTGTCATCACCTTACACACAATCACATGTCACAGTTTGGAATAAATGCACCTTTTTCACTAACTGCTGTTTGTGCCCTGTGTTTTATTTGTACGGAATACAACGGCCACCTTGGGCGGAAAGGCACCTGATGCGTGGCATGGCAATGGAATCCGGAGGGCCTGTAGGGACCTAGGGGTGGGAGACAGAACAGGAGCACATTCAATGAGTGTGTCACACACCCATCACACAGTACATGTCAACAACTACAAGCAATGTACACACATCGCACAGAGCAATAGGGCACAATGCCACAGTCACCAACAGTGGCATACTACCCTGGCCATGGAGCGTTGACACACTGCACGCAGTGAACATACGGCCACCCTGACACAGCACACACACACCTGCACAGATACAGACACATCATCCGTCGTACATGGACACTCACCGTCAAGTGAAGTAGCGGGCGATGAGCTGCTGGCGCACATTCCCAGCTTCCTCCTCTCCGCTGTCCACCTCACTCGAGCTGTCCTGGTCTGCGGGCTGGGGCCCTGGTTGATCTCCGTCATCCACAATGAGGGGGATCTGCTTCCGAATGGCCAGATTGTGCAGCATGCAGCACGCCACCACTATCTGGCACACCTTCTGTGGGGAGTACGCCAGTGCACCCCCGGTGCGGTCCAGGCACCTGAACCTGGACTTGAGGAGGCCAAAGGTACGCTCGACCACACGTCTGGTCCTCCCATGTGCCTCATTGTATCGATCGTCTGCTGGGGTGCGAGGATTCCTCAATGGACTGAGCAGCCATGCCCCATTCGGATACGCAGAGTCACCTGGGTGTGAGGGACACAGAGAACCGTTGCTATTCCAACTGGACAGGGGACAGCATCGCACAACCAGCACGCTACACCACTCCACATACTCACCAACAATACAGCCACGATCCTGTTGCATATTGGCCATCAGTCGTGGCAAGATGCTGTTGCGCATTATGTGTGCGTCATGTGCCGAGCCTGGAAACTTGGCACACACGTGGGTGATCACCATGTCCGCAAGGCACACCACTTGCACATTCAGGGAGTGCGTGTGCTTCCTGTTGCGGTACAGGTGCTCAGTGGCCTGTGGTGGAACAAGGCCAACATGTGTGCAGTCAATGGCTCCCACGACGTGTGGGATTCTGCCAAGGGCATAGAATGCACCCTTCACTGCCGCCAATTCACGAGCCCTGGGGAATCTGATGTACCTGTTTCGGTACAGCATCATGGCTGCCAGTACATCCCTCAGCACCTTGCTGAACATGGGCTGGGACATCCCTCCTCCACTGCCCACTGTGTGCTGGAATGACCCAGTGGCGAAGAAATGCATGGCGGCCATCACCTTAGCCGTGGGGGTGACAGCAGTCGGATACACCCTGCGGGGACGGAGATGGGGCTCTAACATGGCACACAGTCGATGCAGGGTTGGCCTGTCCAGCCGAAACTTCCTGATAACCTCTGTATCGTCCATGTCCGCCAGCAATTGGTATGGGCGGTCAATGTTCGGTCTCCGCCTGGGTTAAATGGCAGAGGACACATGTCAAAGCAACACGGCACATAGCAATTTCGCATACACATCACTGACATGACTGAGCAAGCACATGAGCCACAGCCCAGCTGTCAAGCTGGGACGGCACGGCCACAATACACTTACACAGGTCTCCCAACAATGGCAATGGCAAGTGAGACATACCACTGCCATGTGCATGCACATGGGGATCTAGGCCCCAATGACTTGCGGGGCGGGCTGATGGGGACTGACTGCATATTCGTCAAGCGGCAACGCCACGGCAACATGAGTGTCTGCTGAGCATGGAACTGCTTCCGAGGCTGGATGAGTATGGCACACGACGACGACGATGTGGGCACGGGCTGAGCGGCCAATACAAGTGGGACCTGTGGCACGAGGGGATATGAGACAGTAGTAGGTGTCAGCACTGCACCCTATGTACAGCACTGTACGGATCACAGCTCCCGAAACATTGACTGGTGTCCACATTGACAGCCCCATGCCAAGACGGCTGTGTGCTTGCAGTCACACGTCACAGGTGAGAGGTTACATTGCACGTGCCAGGTGGCAGACGTACATAGTGGGAGCTGGCATGTGTGTGCATGTGTCTCCTGTTCAGGATCCACCAGATGGGCGCTGACTCTGTACTGAGCATTGGACACAGCATGTTCCGTGGAAGGCTTGTGTGTGTGGGATGGTGGCACTGGATGTGCCTCCGTTGGGTGGGGGGCCATGCACAGGGCGGGTACGTCGATGATTGCGCATTGTTGGTCACGGTGGGTGCACCAACTAAGATGTGTTGCCCTGTGTTCAATTCCTATGTCCGCATGATGATGGACTGTGGATGTGGGCAGACTACACATTGGTCGATGTGCTGTCTATATGCATGTGCCTTCACACCAGGCACAGCTGCCCCTGCACATGTGACCCCTGCTGGACTCGCTGCTGGGTCTGTGGAGCTGATGCACCTTCTGCGCGTGGGGCGGACAGCTCTCCTCACTTCCCTCATTGCGCATGTCATGTCTTTGCCGCAGGTGACATGGATCATGGAGGGCCCACATGTACGCGTGGGTAGGCTACACATGATTGTTCACTGGTCGCCACCCCCAGTCAGTGTTTCGAATGGGACGGTTGTCGTGCTGGTGGTATGTTCGATGTGGCGGATGGGCGGGCCTAGGTGCGGGCTTACATTCCGGACATGGGGGTAGTTGGATTGGCGACTAGTTGCAGTACACACGGGACACGTCTCTTCCTTTCCACATCTGGGTCATCCCTTGTACTAACTGACAGTGATACAGTCATCTTTGCCCCAGCCCTCATGTCCTCCCTCGCCCCCCAATATGCATGCTCACCTGCGAGGCTAGCGCTTGCACAGGCAGCCCCAAGCTCGCACCAGAGAGGGCAAGGAGTGTATGTGTGGGTCCAGTTGCACGAGTGGGCTGTCTCAGGGTATGATGTGTGGCGGGACGCCGTCCACCTGCGTGGTGCCCCAAATGGAGACCCGGCCTGCATGGACTATGCATCACAGTCTTCGCCTTCCGGATCCGCCACCTGCGACACCCAGTGGCTGTGGCTGCCCTTGCGGCCAGGCCGCGTCCGTCTGTGGCTGATGGCCCACACATTCACTCTTTGGCCTCTCTGGGGAGGGCTCAGGGGTGGTGGCGCACGCGCTTGCACTTAGTCGCAATGGCATGTGGCGTGGTTGGTATGATGGGCAATGGATCGGATGGTGCGAGCCACCTCCCGTGACGTCAGTGCTGCTCGTGCTGTGGTGCGTCCCCCTACACTTCCATTTGACTTTTTGCCATGCTGGACGTTGAGGTTCTATTGCCTGCGTGATATGACCAGGAGGAGCGCGAGGAGACCTCTCACACACCATGCTCCACTGCCATCCCGTGCCCTGTATCGCCTGTGCGGATTGACTATGTTGGGGTTACACCTGGTCGACTGGGGCTGTGTGTGCCTTGTCAAGGGGCATGGCGGGCGCACAACAGGATCCAGCTTGTCCACAGAGGGTGGGCTGAGGTGCGCCTGGTACCGCTTTGTACGTGTGCCCGGCTGCTGTGCACACACGTGTTCACTCCCCCGACAGGTGTCCTCTCACAATGCCCAGGGAAGCGGTGGTGTACTGTTCATGACCCCTCCCAACACGGCGTGCTCCAACTTGGCATGTGCGCATCTACCCGTCGCACCCACCCACCTGAGCACTGCGTCCATACGACTTCACACGACACATGTGTGTCTTCCACAGTAGTGCTACTCATTTGCGTTGACATCCAATACCAGTGGACTACATGGTCATGTCACGACTGCCGTGTACTTCACATACTCTCATCCTCTCTCATTCGTACTTGTGAAATGAGTCAGCGGAGACAGTTTTGGTTTCAAACATTATATTGAGTCTTCTGTCCTCTGTGATGCAGTATAGTGGACACTACTGGCAGCGGAATACATGTTGAGGATATACTGAGCATGATTACAAATTGGATAGGGTGTGGGGTTACATGTGATTGGCTGTTGCATGTGGGATGTGGGCTTCAGAGTTACATCTGCTTGGCCAAGGCTGTGCTAATGTACATTTACGTATAGCTGCGGAGCTGCGGACTTTGACACAGACGGTATACATGTAGCCTACCAGACCGCTCGGCATCATGGGCACAGTCCATCTCAGTTCCATGTGACAGGTTTGCTGCGGTTGTTCCTCATGCACGCGTGCATGTGAGATGACATCAGGGCATGTGCTTGCGTGCATGCAGCGGCGTGCCACTTGTTGTTGCACTGTGGTGGTTACTGGACATGTCACAGTCACTGGGGTCGTGTTGTTGTTGTATGCACTTGTCGTCCATGCAAAGGTCCTGGTATGGGATTCCCGGGGCGGGGGTGGGAGGGATGCAGCACCCACAGACTCCAGGCGACCTATTCATGTCCACTGAGCGGTGTGTGTGTCCATGTGCGCTGGATCCATGTCGTGTCCTGGTTGTTCGTGCAGTTCCGTCCATGTGGGTGCGATACACAGAGCCCATGCCACTGCCTCCCACGATGCATGCGGTGTTCCTGGATGTGATGGGGAACAGTGTGCATGTCCCGGTCATATCCGATGTCATGGCGATGTCGTTGATGGTGTGGTTACAGTTGCCGGTCGTTTGGTATGGCTGTTGTGGTGGTGACTGGCCAGTCCGTGCGGAAGCTGAGCATGGGTGCGGGGTTGGACTTCATAGGTCACTCGGGGAACCTGCGTTGTGGTCCGACATATTTACAGGTTGTCAGGTATGCGATGCCGTCCAGCAGGACTTCCATGTCATTGGTGGTGTACATGTTTGCCAGCCAATGAAGCGGATGGTGGCTGTCAAGGTGTTGTTCGTAAGTTGTCCCTTGGAGGACCATGTTGGGGCATGCTGGGTGACATTCGATGTAGCTGTTCTCGATGATCCGTCGTGTGGAGGCACAGTGGTCCCATTTCAGTGCGGGTGCGATGTTGGCCACATACGCCATGCCCCCATAGGCAGAGCAGGCCCTGTCGTGTGCGTCCAGAGGGAGGAGTAGTGGTAGCAGGTCCGCCTTCAGACATGCCGGGTTGGAGAGGCATATCTCGACGGGATGCTGGTAGGGACACCTCCGACAGTAGAAGACGGGCATGACGCAGCTGAACAATGTGATGCGGTAAGTCAGTCGGTAACTTACGTTCAGCAGGGACACGAGATCGCATCCCAATGTATGTATCGTGTTGGTTTTGTACAGCTTGAGCTGTTCGGCGTAGTTGGGTAGGTGTGTTGCGGTTGCCATTTCGCAGCGGTTCGTTGAGATGGCGTGCTCCGGCTGTGTGTGCAGTCTGCAATGTGCACGCTCCGGGGTTGCTGTGAGCTCTGTGTAGTCGTAGGGAGACAGGACTTGTGTTCTGTTGGCTTGTTTGGAGGACACGGGCCCTCTTCCCACATGCTTCTCAGACAGTTCAAGGTCAGTGCTGTGTGACTCCTTCCAATTAACTTGCATGTGGCCGACATGGGGGAGTGTTTTCTTCTTTCTTCCCCGTCCGTTGTGTGCTTCTGTGATATGCGCTATCTGCCCTGTGGTCGGTCTCCTCTGCATGCCTGTGTTGGTCTATTCTTGGACAATGGCTGTATTCACCGGCTTCTGTCGTAGGGCTGTGGTTTCGGAGTTGGAATGGAAGGTCATTCAGTGCTGTCTGCTCTCCCTTGTGTGGGCGGCAGGCTGCCTTTCCGCTCTGCTTTGGGCCTTGTGTGTGGATGTTATTCTTGGGCCACCTGTTGTCGGTCCCCGGGCTCTTTGGTGTTCCGTTTCATATGTCTTGTTCATATGTGCAGGGTGGTATGGGTTTTTCAGTGTGGTACTGGCGTTCCTCTTCCCGAAGGGGCCCTGCTTCTCCTAGTTGGTGTTGCCGCCGCTGTGTGCTATGCCATGTTTGTTACACTGGGGTGTGTCCTGCTGTTGCGTGACTTCACTGAATGGGTGCGTCGGTTGTGTGGCGTTGGGTGTTGTCCGTGAATTGGGCGTTGGGGACATGTCTGTGGCAGGCCTGTCACGTGTCATGTGCGTTCGGGGTGGGGCTGATGTGTGTGCTGCTTGGTTGTGTCCCTGTGTCTGTGTGCGACGCATGCATGGCGCTGCGGTTGGCCTCTGCGTTGTGCGCATGTGTGGCGGCGTCATCGGCGCTTTGGGGCCGTGACGGGGTGGTTGGTTCCTAGTCCCAGGTGGTGTGTACACATGTGTTCCGCGATGTTAGGATTTGGCCTGTGTGTCATATGTGGATGCTATGGTGGATGTGTAGTGTACACGCGCTGGTGGGGGGTTGTCCGCTTTTTCCGCCCTTGCACTGTGTGCGCTGTTTGCGTGCACTTGTTGTGTGTGTGCCTACCTGCGTCTCCGCGGTACGTTGCGTCCTTGGTGGTGCATCAGCAGAAGCATGGGAAGGGCCTGCAGTGCTGGATTCATGCCCGGGGTGCCGCTTCTTCGTTGTCCGTGCTCTGCGTCCGTGTTACCGCCTCTCTTCACGTGCGGTGTCTCTTAGCCGTGGGAGCCGTTTGTTTGCGGCATCGTAATTTATACGCCGGGCGGGACGTGTTTCGTCGGACGGTGTGTGTCAGTTGGGCTGCGCCGCTACGTGTACGGGCGCACTTTGATGGCGGACGGCGTTGCTGGCTTGCCGGCGGTGTTTGGCCTGCTTTTCGCATCGTAATTGGGCGGGCGTGTGGACTGCTGCGTGCCGGCGGTAACTGGTGGTTTTTGCATCCGCCAGCACGGCGGTTGTGCTTCCGCCCGCCATCGTAATGGGCCCCTAAAACTCATAAAAATTATTTAACTTCCCACACTTTACCCCTATAATCCCCACAACCCACAACTAAAATTAAACTGTAAAAAAATGTAATTACACAATTAAAACGTATTTTCAATTAAAAAAACTAATAGTATTTAACAACTAATTATAAAGTAAGTAAAATTAATTTACTCCCAAACTGTACCTCTATACCAAGAAAACACACACAAAAAAATAAACAAATACCCTAATTAAATATAAATTAATTAATTAATATTAATGATCAACCAATTTTTAAGTAATTAAACAAAAATTACTTCCCACCCTTTACCACTATAAACGCCACAACTCACACCTAAAATTAATTACACAAATTCCATATTTAATTTTCAATTATTTAAATAATATTAACAACTAATTATTAATTAATTAAACATAAATCACTTACCACCCTTTACCCCTATAAACCCCACAACTCATACCTAAAATTTATTACACAAATTCCATATTTAATTTTCAATTAATTAGTTAATATAAATTAACAGCTAATTATTAATTAATTAAACATAAACTACTTCCCACCCTTTACCCCTATAAACCCCACAACCTGCACCTAAAATTAATTAAACAATTTCCATAATTAATTTCCAATCACTTAATTAATGTAAATTAACAACTAATTATTAATTAATCAAAACTAATTACTTCCCACCCTTTACCCCTATAAACCCCACAACCCGCAAATAAAGCAAATTACACAATTACCATAATTATCAATTAATCAATTAATATTAATTAACAACCAATTAATAATTAATAACAAATAAATTACTTCCCAACGAATTAACGCTATAAAATCTTAATTAAATAAATAAAAAATAATAATTAATTTATTATAATTAAATTACTTTCCACCCTACTCCCCTATAAACCCACAACCCGCTACGAAACAATAGAATGCAAAATTTAATTAAAATAAAATTCATAACTAATAAAAATTTAACACATATATTAAAAACATAAACAATACTTATACAAAAAAACATACATCACATACATTTAAAATATAAACTAAAATACATAACACTAATTAAAAAATTTATATTTTAAACATCTAAGGGGCACATTACGATACCCGGCGTAAATAATTCCGCCAGGCATGGAAGCGGCAAAAATCCGCCCGCACACACCGCCTGAACACCGACCACGCCATTACGATTACACAAACCGAATACCGCCATCGGCGGAAAAAGCACACAAAATACCGCCCGCCAACGTCCGAGTCGGAGACAAACCGCCCGCCACGGACGGAAACACGCACGACAACACAAAACCGCCCGCCCTCACGGCCGACACACCGCACGTGAAATTACGATCGCACCGACATGAGCGCGGAAAAACAACAAATATACCGCCCGCCAGCGCAAACAACGCCGATGAGAATCGACACGGCAGAAGCCATGGCGCCCACGTACCTGCACAGAAACCATCCGCACACAAAACCAATAGCACACAACATGGCCAACAAGTCCACACAGCAAGGCACGCACAAATACACAAGCACAGTACATATCCCGAAAACACCCCCCGGACAAACAAAAAATACAAAGGCCAGAACCCCAGACACAACACACCTGAAAACAACAGACCATGAGGACACACCCACATAGGTAAGTACAAAAGCAGCACTCCCACAGACCACAACCCCTTGCTACATTGCAAACCAGAGAGGAGAGGAGAGGACACAGTGACACAGCAAGGACAGCAGCACACCACAGAAACGCACACATCACAACCACCACCACCACCACCACCACCAAACACCGGCACCACAAACCCCCTGCACATTACACAACACACACCGCACCAGCACCACAAACACCATGGCACCACAAAGAATGCCCAAGTTCACGCCCATTGAGCTGACGGTCATGGTCGACGAGATCATCAAGGTGCACCCACAAATCTATGGGAACATGGTCCAACACACACCACTAGCCACCAGAAACAGAATGTGGAACCGGATCGTAGACCAGGTCAATGCAGTCGGGACCCTGCCCAGGAACAGAGGAGAAATTAACAAACGGTGGAATGACGTCAAGAGCCTGGTCAAGAAGAAGGAGGGCAAAAACAGAGAGCTGGCTGTCGTCACTGGCGGAGGGAATCCCGCGCTCTTCAAGACCTTCAAAGCGTGGGAGGAGAAGGTGCGAGTCATCATACATCCCGAGATCCTCGCCGGATTAGCAGGGGGAGTGGAGGCTGGTAAGTACAAACTAATGTATACCAGCACACCGCTATGTACTCACATGCACTACCACCATGCCACAGCTCCCAGGGACAAACACCCCCATGTCCAGCACACAATACACGACACACACATGCAACAGACACCACCACACACAGCCCAAACAGAACAACTGTAAGATGCGTGGGGACATGTGTACATTCAGCCAGCCACGTAACCACCAACAGGTCCCCAAATATGCCAGAAGCGCCACAACGAGCACCCACCACACCCATGTGTCCGCCACAGCTGCACAAACCGACAAGTAACAGGTAAGTGGCAGGAACACAAAGTGCAGTGGGTGGGACGGTGGACAGCCCAAGTACAACACACACCAGGCCCCTAGTCCCACAGCACAGCAAGGAGGAGCATCCCCCACACCCCACAGCCACGTGTCAGCCACCGCAGTGCACAACGACAGCCGAAAGGCAGACATCACGGTCCACAGCAATCGGTGTCAGTGGGTGTCCAGCCACCCCCACGACCCACAACACCCCCCCACCCCCACAGACCTGCAACATGGAGCACCCCCGCTTAGAGCCATGTGGCATCCAGTACAGTGCACGCACGAACAACCTGCAGGTGGGAAACTGGACAGGGCTGGATTACTGGAGGCATGAGGACCGGCACACGACCAACACATGGGACATGTCACGTAGCAGACGGAAACGCAGCACCGCCCACCGTCACGAACAAGTGAACAATGTGCACACGGACATGAACAACAGACTCACACCCCACATGACCCATCACAGACATAGCAACACCCAAGGAGCCACGTCTGCATACACAAGCCACACTGAAAATAGTACCACACGGCAGCCACTGTGCAACTCATCACACACAACCGAAACACCATTGAAGTCCTGTCCATGTAGCCCCTACTGCCTGTCAACCACACACCCCACAACTACGCCTATGTAAGACAAACAACACTAGACGCAACAGAGCGGAACAACAGAAATGCACACGAACACCACTGAACCCATCAAACACACAGACACACCATGCACATACAACATACCATCCATCCCATCCGTCAGCCCCAGTCTCATGAAAGGCATGTCATCCGCACAGCTGCCACACATACAGCAGTCACGCTAAGATGCATGCCCATGACCAACCATGTGCCAGAAGTCAATGAAGCGCACGACACACTGTGAGCAACAACACACAACATGGGCCACACCCCCCCCCACGAGCACTGCAGTGATGCACATGGCACAGGGCAGCACGCACACCAAGGAGATGGGACAACTGCAATACGTTGGCTTTCACACACAACCATCACTCACTCATAACGATGCGTCCAATGCCATGTCCAGTAATCACAACAGACAGCAAATATGCAGGCCATGTCAAGCATGCACACACCTCAAACCATGCACTGTCATGCTGCCACAACACATGTCACGTTCGGCACCCATGGCTCACAGCATGTACCCCAAAAGCATATTCCCTCCCAAATGCGAATCTGGGGCATGGCCCCCATGTTGCCATATGCGTTCCTAAGCGTTCCATTTGAACCCCAAAAGCAAAGTACAAACCAGACCCAGGATGGGCCAGGAGCCCGCATACACCAGAGTCACAATGAGTAGGGGCACAGCAACACACCCATCGGCATGGCCAATCCGTCCCATGCCACATGTGCACAGCACACAGTCCCATTGCCAAGCACACACAACTACAAATGCCACAGCCACACACACGCCTCCGGGAAACCCATGTACGAGATTGCACGAACTGCCAATGTCAGACGACAAATACATACTTCGCCAGGTGCAACACAATAACAAATCTCATTCTCTCCACAGGTGACGAACTGCCGGATGCTGGGGATGGAGACAGCAGCCAGCACAGCCAGCCCACAAGCCCCCAACGAGGACACACGGATGTGGAGGATCTCACCTCCTCTTCGGACACGGACCACCAAGCAGGCCCATCTGGTGTGGCAGGGCCCAGCCGCTCCCCAGGACCCCTCCTACCCACCAACCCATCATCCAGGGCTGCTGAACAGTCCCAGCCCCCTGCTGCCACTGTCGTTGCGGCCACACCCACGGTCATTGCGGCCACACCCACGGTCATTGCGGCCACTACCACTGCCGCAACCGCCACCATCGCCGCACCGACCACCACCGCCGCCACCACCACCACGTCTTCGCTGGCACCAGCCCCAGCGCAGGTGGTGGCCCGGCCGACTGGATCCACCCTGGGAGCCACAGCGAGGACCGTGGTGAGCAATGTGGCTAGTGGGCAGGCCGGTGGCAGCAGGACTGGTAGGAGGAGCAGGGTCAGGGAAACGCCAGCCTCCCCTGGGAGCCATGCCCTGCCTCAAATGGCCAGAGTCCTTGGGGCCTATGAGGAGGCCCAAGAACAATGGGTCAGGTCTGCTTCAGACACGCGGGAGGTGCTGGGGGTGCTGAGGTCCATGGACGCCCGTATAGGTCAACTCATGGACCTCATGGGCCAGCTGGTGGTGGCGGTGAGGACACGGCCAGGGATAGCAGCTCCCCCTCCGCCACCACCTGCCGGGGCGCAGGGTCGAGCAGCAGTGTCCAGTTCCCCTGCGTCCACAGCCAGTGAGCACACCTCAACCACCAGCATGTCGCAAGCAGGCACCCCCCCTCGCAAACGTGGAAGGGGCCGTCCGAAGAGGAAACAGATCTCCCGGGAGGACTTCGCACGCTCCAGTCGCAAGTGAGGCAGCCAGCCAGCCTTCCGCCAGCCTTCCTTGACCAGCCACTGCATTGACTTGGACTACGATCCCACTCCACACAGCCATCTGGATGGCATGTGTGTGTTGGACTATGGACATAGAACCAGTGGGTACACCCTGAGCATCACGCAGCCATGACCGACAGCTCATTGTCACAGCACGCACCACTTTTGTCATCACCTTACACACAATCACATGTCACAGTTTGTAATAAATGCACCTTTTTCACTAACTGCTGTTTGTGCCCTGTGTTTTATTTGTACGGAATACAACGGCCACCTTGGGCGGAAAGGCACCTGATGCGTGGCATGGCAATGGAATCCGGAGGGCCTGTAGGGACCTAGGGGTGGGAGACAGAACAGGAGCACATTCAATGAGTGTGTCACACACCCATCACACAGTACATGTCAACAACTACAAGCAATGTACACACATCGCACAGAGCAATAGGGCACAATGCCACAGCCACCATCAGTGGCATACTAACCTGGGCATGGAGCGTTGACACACAGCACGCAGTGAACAAAAGGCCACCCTGACACAGCACACACACACCTGCACAAATACAGACACATCAGCCGTCGTACATGGACACTCACCGTCAAGTGAAGTAGCGGGCGATGAGCTGCTGCCGCACATTCCCAGCTTCCTCCTCTCCGCTGTCCTCCTCACTCGAGCTGTCCTGGTCTGCGGGCTGGGGCCCTGGTTGATCTCCGTCATCCACAATGAGGGGGATCTGCTTCCGAATGGCCAGATTGTGCAGCATGCAGCACGCCACCACTATCTGGCACACCTTCTGTGGGGAGTACGCCAGTGCACTCCCGGTGCGGTCCAGGCACCTGAACCTGGACTTGAGGAGGCCAAAGGTACGCTCGACCACACGTCTGGTCCTCCCATGTGCCTCATTGTATCGATCGTCTGCTGGGGTGCGAGGATTCCTCAATGGACTGAGCAGCCATGCCCCATTCGGGTACGCAGAGTCACCTGGGTGTGAGGGACACAGAGAACCGTTGCTATTCCAACTGGACAGGGGACAACATCGCACAACCAGCACGCTACACCACTCCACATACTCACCGACAATACAGCCACGATCCTGTTGCAGATTGGCCATCAGCCGTGGCAAGATGCTGTTGCGCATTATGTGTGCGTCATGGGCCGAGCCTGGGAACTTTGCACACACGTGGGTGATCACCATGTCCGCAAGGCACACCACTTGCACATTCAGGGAGTGCGTGTGCTTCCTGTTGCGGTACAGGTGCTCAGTGGCCTGTGGTGGAACAAGGCCAACATGTGTGCAGTCAATGGCTCCAACGACGTGTGGGATTCTGCCAAGGGCATAGAATGCACCCTTCACTGCCGCCAATTCACGAGCCCTGGGGAAGCGGATGTACCTGTTTCGGTACAGCATCATGGCTGCCAGTACATCCCTCAGCACCTTGCTGAACATGGGCTGGGACATCCCTCCTCCACTGCCCACTGTGTGCTGGAATGACCCAGTGGCGAAGAAATGCAGGGCAGCCATCACCTTAGCCGTGGGGGTGAATGCTGTTGGATACACCCTGCGGGGACGGAGATGGGGTTCTAACATGGCACACAGTCGATGCAGGGTTGGCCTGTCCAGCCGGAACTTCCTAATAACCTCTGTATCGTCCATGTCCACCAGCAATTGGTATGGGCGGTCAATGTTCGGTCTCCGCCTAGGGAAATTGCAGAGGACACATGTCAAAGCAACACAACACATAGCAATTTCGCATACACATCACTGACATGACTGAGCACGCACATGAGCCACAGCCCAGCTGTCAAGCTGGGACGGCACGGCCACAATACACTTACACAGGTCTCCCAACAATGGCAATGGCTAGTGAGACATACCACTGCCATGTGCATGCACATGGGGATCTAGGCCCCAATGACTTGCGGGGCGTGCTGATGGGGACTGACTGCATATTCGTCAAGCGGCAACGCCACGGCAACATGAGTGTCTGCTGAGCATGGAACTGCTTCCGAGGCTGGATGAGTATGGCACACGACGACGACGATGTGGGCACAGGCTGAGCGGCCAAAACAAGTGGGACCTGTGGCACGAGGGGATATGAGACAGTAGTAGGTGTCAGCACTGCACCCTATGTACAGCACTGTACGGATCACACCTCCCGAAACATTGACAGGTGTCCACATTGACAGCCCCATGCCAAGACGGCTGTGTGCTTGCAGTCACACGTCACAGGTGAGAGGTTACATTGCACGTGCCAGGTGGCAGACGTACATAGTGGGAGCTGGCATGTGTGTGCATGTGTCTCCTGTTCAGGATCCACCAGATGGGCGCTGACTCTGTACTGACCATTGGACACAGCATGTTCCGTGGAAGGCTTGTGTGTGTGGGATGGTGGCACTGGATGTGCCTCCGTTGGGTGGGGGGCCATGCACAGGGCGGGTACGTCGATGATTGCGCATTGTTGGTCACGGTGGGTGCACCAACTAAGATGTGTTGCCCTGTGTTCAATTCCTATGTCCGCATGATGATGGACTGTGGATGTGGGCAGACTACACATTGGTCGATGTGCTGTCTATATGCATGTGCCTTCACACCAGGCACAGCTGCCCCTGCACATGTGACCCCTGCTGGACTCGCTGCTGGGTCTGTGGAGCTGATGCACCTTCTGTGCGTGGGGCGGACAGCTCTCCTCACTTCCCTCATTGCGCATGTCATGTCTTTGCCGCAGGTGACATGGATCATGGAGGGCCCACATGTACGCGTGGGTAGGCTACACATGATTGTTCACTGGTCGCCACCCCCAGTCAGTGTTTCGAATGGGAAGGTTGTCGTGCTGGTGGTATGTTCGATGTGGCGGATGGGCGGGCCTAGGTGCGGGCTTACATTCCGGACATGGGGGGTAGTTGGATTGGCGACGAGTTGCAGTACACACGGGACACGTCTCTTCCTTTCCACATCTGGGTCATCCCCTGTACTAACTGACAGTGATACAGTCATCTTCGCCCCAGCCCTCATGTCCTCCCCTCGCCCCCCAATATGCATGCTCACCTGCGAGGCTAGCGCTTGCACAGGCAGCCCCAAGCTCGCACCAGAGAGGGCAAGGAGTGTATGTGTGGGTCCAGTTGCACGAGTGGGCTGTCTCAGGGTATGATGTGTGGCGGGACGCCGTCCACCTGCGTGGTGCCCCAAATGGAGACCCGGCCTGCATGGACTATGCATCACAGTCTTCGCCTTCCGGATCCGCCACCTGCGACACCCAGTGGCTGTGGCTGCCCTTGCGGCCAGGCCGCGTCCGTCTGTGGCTGATGGCCCACACATTCACTCTTTGGCCTCTCTGGGGAGGGCTCAGGGGTGGTGGCGCACGCGCTTGCACTTAGTCGCAATGGCATGTGGCGTGGTTGGTATGATGGGCAATGGATGGGATGGTGCGAGCCACCTCCCGTGACGTCAGTGCTGCTCGTGCTGTGGTGCGTCCCCCTACACTTCCATTTGACTTTTTGCCATGCTAGACGTTGAGGTTCTATTGCCTGCGTGATATGACCAGGAGGAGCGCGAGGAGACCTCTCACACACCATGCTCCACTGCCATCCCGTGCCCTGTATCGCCTGTGCGGATTGACTATGTTGGGGTTACACCTGGTCGACTGGGGCTGTGTGTGCCTTGTCAAGGGGCATGGCGGGCGCACAACAGGATCCAGCTTGTCCACAGAGGGTGGGCTGAGGTGCGCCTGGTACCGCTTTGTACGTGTGCCCGGCTGCTGTGCACACACGTGTTCACTCCCCCCGACAGGTGTCCTCTCACAATGCCCAGGGAAGCGGTGGTGTACTGTTCATGACCCCTCCCAACACGGCGTGCTCCAACTTGGCATGTGCGCATCTACCCGTCGCACCCACCCACCTGAGCACTGCGTCCATACGACTTCACACGACACATGTGTGTCTTCCACAGTAGTGCTACTCATTTGCGATGACATCCAATACCAGTGGACTACATGGTCATGTCACGACTGCCGTGTACTTCACATACTCTCATCCTCTCTCATTCGTACTTGTGAAATGAGTCAGCGGAGACAGTTTTGGTTTCAAACATTATATTGAGTCTTCTGTCCTCTGTGATGCAGTATAGTGGACACTACTGGCAGCGGAATACATGTTGAGGATATACTGAGCATGATTGCAAATGGGATAGGGTGTGGGGTTACATGTGATTGGCTGTTGCATGTGGGATGTGGGCTTCAGAGTGACATCTGCTTGGCCAAGGCTGTGCTAATGTACATTTACGTATAGCTGCGGAGCTGCGGACTTTGACACAGACGGTATACATGTAGCCTACCAGACCGCTTGGCATCATGGGCACAGTCCATCTCAGTTCCATGTGACAGGTTTGCTGCGGTTGTTCCTCATGCACGCGTGCATGTGAGATGACATCAGGGCATGTGCTTGCGTGCATGCAGCGGCGTGCCACTTGTTGTTGCACTGTGGTGGTTACTGGACATGTCACAGTCACTGGGGTCGTGTTGTTGTTGTATGCACTTGTCGTCCATGCAAAGGTCCTGGTATGGGATTCCCGGGGCGGGGGTGGGAGGGGTGCAGCACCCACAGACTCCAGGCGACCTATTCATGTCCACTGAGCGGTGTGTGTGTCCATGGGCGCTGGATCCATGTCGTGTCCTGGTTGTTCGTGCAGTTCCGTCCATGTGGGTGCGATACACAGAGCCCATGCCACTGCCTCCCACGATGCATGCGGTGTTCCTGGATGTGATGGGGAACAGTGTGCATGTCCCGGTCATATCCGATGTCATGGCGATGTCGTTGATGGTGTGGTTACAGTTGCCGGTCGTTTGGTATGGCTGTTGTGGTGGTGACTGGCCAGTCCGTGCGGAAGCTAAGCATGGGTGCGGGGTTGGACATCATAGGTCACTCGGGGAACCTGCGTTGTGGTCCGACGTATTTACAGGTTGTCAGGTATGCGATGCCGTTTAGCAGGGCTTCCATGTCATTGGTGGTGTACATGTTTGCCAGCCAATGAAGCGGATGGTGGCTGTCAAGGTGTTGTTCGTAGGTTGTCCCTTGGAGGACCATGATGGGGCATGCTGGGTGACATTCGATGTAGCTGTTCTCGATGATCCGTCGTGTGGAGGCACAGTGGTCCCATTTCAGTGCGGGTGCGATGTTGGCCACATACGCCATGCCCCCATAGGCAGAGCAGGCCCTGTCGTGTGCGTCCAGAGGGAGGAGTAGTGGTAGCAGGTCCGCCTTCAGACATGCCGGGTTGGAGAGGCATATCTCGACGGGATGCTGGTAGGGACACCTCCGACAGTAGAAGACGGGCATGACGCAGCTGAACAATGTGATGCGGTAAGTCAGTCGGTAACTTACGTTCAGCAGGGACAGGAGATCGCATCCCAATGTATGGCACAGGTTGGTTTTGTACAGCTTGAGCTGTTCGGCGTAGTTGGGTAGGTGTGTTGCGGTTGCCATTTCGCAGCGGTTCGTTGAGGTGGCATGCTCCGGCTGTGTGTGCAGTCTGCAATGTGCACGCTCCGGGGTTGCTGTGAGCTCTGTGTAGTCGTAGGGAGACAGGACTTGTGTTCTGTTGGCTTGTTTGGAGGACACGGGCCCTCTTCCCACATGCTTCTCAGACAGTTCAAGGTCAGTGCTGTGTGACTCCTTCCAATTAACTTGCATGTGGCCGACATGGGGGAGTGTTTTCTTCTTTCTTCCCCGTCCGTTGTGTGCTTCTGTGATATGCGCTATCTGCCCTGTGGTCGGTCTCCTCGGCATGCCTCTGTTGGTCTATTCTTGGACAATGGCTGTATTCACCGGCTTCTGTCGTAGGGCTGTGGTTTCGGAGTTGGAATGGAAGGTCATTCAGTGCTGTCTGCTCTCCCTTGTGTGGGCGGCAGGCTGCCTTTCCGCTCTGCGTTGGGCCTTGTGTGTGAATGTTATTCTTGGGCCACCTGTTGTCGGTCCCCGGGCTCTTTGGTGTTCCGTTTTATATGTCTTGTTCATATGTGCAGGGTGGTATGGGTGTTTCTGTGTGGTACTGGCGTTCCTCTTCCCGAAGGGGCCCTGCTTCTCCTAGTTGGTGTTGCCGCCGCTGTGTGCTACGCCATGTTTGTTACACTGGGGTGTGTCCTGCTGTTGCGTGTCTTCACTGACATGTGTGCGTCGGTTGTGTGGCGTTGGGTGTTGTCCGTGAATTGGGCGTTGGGGACATGTCTGTGGCCGGCCTGTCACGTGTCATGTGCGTTCGGGGTGGGGCTGATGTGTGTGCTGCTTGGTTGTGTCCCTGTGTCTGTGAGCGACGCATGCATGGCGCTGCGGTTGGCCTCTGCGTTGTGCGCATGTGTGGCGGCGTCATCGGCGCTTTGGGGCCGTGACGGGGTGGTTGGTTCCTAGTCCCAGGTGGTGTGTACACATGTGTTCTGCGATGTTACGATTTGGCCTGTGTGTCATATGTGGATGCGATGGTGGATGTGTTGTGTACACGCGCTGGTGGGGGTTGTCCGCTTTTTCCGCCCTTGCACTGTGTGCGCTGTTTGCGTGCACTTGTTGTGTGTGTGCCTACCTGCGTCTCCGCGGTACGTTGCGTCCTTGGTGGTGCATCAGCAGAAGCATGGGGAGGGCCTGCAGTGCTGGATTCATGCTCGGGGAGCCGCTTCTTCGTTGTCCGTGCTCTGCGTCCGTGTTACCGCCTCTCTTTCACGTGCGGTGTCTCTTAGCCGTGGGAGCCGTTTGTTTGCGGCATCGTAATTTATGCGCCGGGCGGGACGTGTTTCGTCGGACGGTGTGTGTCAGTTGTGCTGCGCCGCTACGTGTGCGGGCGCACTTTGATGGCGGACGGTGTTGCTGGCTTGCCGGCGGTGTTTGGCCTGCTTTTCGCATCGTAATTGGGCGGGCGTGTGGACTGCTGCGTGCCGGCGGTAACTGGTGCTTTTTGCATCCGCCAGCACGGCGGTTGTGCTTCCGCCCGCCATCGTAATGGGCCCCTATATTTTTGCAAACAATATTAATGACTTCTATATTTTAAAAAATGATATTTCTTACTTTAAATTCGATATTCTTGACCACGATATTCTTGCTGTCGATATTTCTAAATCACGATATTTCCAACTCGATATTTGTGTAAGTCGACATTTCCAACTCGATATTCTGTCTCAGCACCCATAGACTTCATGTCCATTTAAGCAAATAGTGCAGGATAAATAGGTAAGGGGCTGGAGGATGGGCAAATGTGAGACATTAGATCTTTACCCGGAAGTTTGATTTACCACATACTCTGAAGTGCAAGAAACAGAATTATGGTGGGACAATTCCTGCAATACACCAAGCATAAACTGTCAGGGGAAGCAGGCGCACATTCTCGGAAGCGCCTAAGCCACACACGCATTATGATCTCGTCATCTTTCTTAGCAGAAATTTTCAAAGCCAAGCGAATAGACATGTGAGGGCAAGCTGGCACAGCAAAGGGACAGATGGATGTCAGGATGTAATGAACTTATCACCATACCGGAATCGGTTAGGACCTGGCAAATGGTTATGGGAATCTCCAGTAAAGCAAGACTTAAGCTAACACAGTTCCACATCCTCCACATGACTTACCTTGCACCACTCACAAGTCAAATTTACCCTGAAATCTCACTGCAATGTATCAGGTGTGAAGAAGGTGCTGCTGATTTCCCCCACATTACCTGCCATTGCCCTCAAAATACACAAATTCTAGATGGAGGTAGTGAAAAGCAACAGTGTACAGGGAAACGCCCCGGGTAAGAGGTAAAACAATGCATCCTAGGTCTAATGGCTAATAAGAGGAAATTAAAATTGAAAAGACAATTTGCTGCATTAGGGACGACTTTAACTAAACGCTGTATTGCCTCCCGTTGGAAGCACCACATTTTGACCACATGTAAAAGACCACATTTTTTATATGAACATGTAAAAATGGCTCACATAACGAAAAGCTCATGGTGGACCTCACTGAATGGGAAGCCTTATTACAAAATATATTGGCTCCTCCAGATGCTTGGCTCCCCATGAATAAAAGCAAACAAGGAAAGCCAACAAAAGTAAGATGAATAGTTTCACAGTCTATGTCGTGTCGTCATGCCTGCCCTGGGTTTCGCCCCAAGGTCAGGCACGGCCGGGGGAGGAAGGGGAGGAGTCACGAGGGAGCTGGGTGGTTCGCGCCAGGCAAGGGAAAATAAAGACGTGTTCCCCAGTTCGCCCGTGTCCTTGTGTTCTTGGGCGTGGGGACACGAAACTGGCGACGAGGGTGGGATGCGGAGTCACCCCCCCTCGCTACTCCTGCACTGACGAGAAGCGCGCTGCCGTGAATGAGCGGAGCGCCGAAATCGGCAGGAAAGAAATGGCAGGAAGATCGCGAAAATTGGAACAGAGCGCACCTGCGGCCGCCGAGTCACAAAGAGATAACTGAGGGCTCAACTCAAGGCAAGACTAAGACCCCGAGCAGAGGCAACGAGCAAATAGGGGTAAGCATGATGAACTGCCCCTGTGTGGAGTGAAGCATGCCTGCATGAGTCCCCGGCAGCGGCCATTTTGAGGTCAGGCACGTTGCATTGATCAAGCTTTGATCCTGCCATGGCGGCCATCTTAAAGTCAGGCAACAGTCCAAAAAGACTCCTGAAGCTTGCAAAAGTGACGCTGAGTGCCTGCAGACGCCCCTAAAGCTCACTAGAATTACACTGCAACATGTCAGACCCTGATTCGTCGCAGCAAGCTGCACCTGGCCCAGCGCACTGTAACCCGCCGCCTGGCCTGATGCCCATGGGAGTATCGTACCTGCGCCCCCCTGAGCCACTACCACTGACGTCTGGCAACAGCATGGGCCCCGCATGGAAGAGTTGGCTCGAGGACTTTGAGGATTTCATGAAAGGGTCACACGTCCGTGACCCCGGCCGACAACTCATAGCCCTGCGCAACCTCGTAGGCAAAGACATTGGACAAATTATTAAGGACCTACCCCCGGCCAACGCCGCGTCATACGAAAGTGTGAGAGAAGCCCTGAACAGGAAGTTCCTTCCCAAATGGAACTTAGATTACGAACGCTATACCTTCAACCTCGCATCCCAGGAGTGGGATGAACCCATGGGCGAGTTTATCTCCCGTCTCAAGCGCCTAGCGCGCCACTGTGAGTTCGACAAATTCAACACAGAAGACGCGCTGCGTCTACGTATCATTGACGGATTTCAATCGGAATCACTACGCCGTCGACTCCTGAAGAAACACTACACGCTAGATGAGATAGAAGAACTAACCCGCATTAACGATCAAGCCGAAGAGCACGCAAAGAAAATGGAGGCCAGCAAAACCGAGAAAAAGGAACAAGCCCTCCGAGTGCAATCCCACGCGGAACCGAGGCGACGCTCAGACCGATACACATCGGGAAGAGGTTCCAGACTTCCTCGCATGAAGTCACCCCGCCGAGGGACACAGAACAGCCACTCCCGCAGACAACCTCCACAATGCTACCGGTGTGGCCAAGATTACCCTCATACGGGTCCGTGCCCCGCCATAGGGCAGCAATGTTACCGATGTGGAAAGGACAACCACTTCGAAGCTGTGTGTCAAGCCCGCCGCACAGAACCAAGACAGACCAAACAGAACGCAGGATCACGTCACCACGCAAGGGCTGTACAAGGTCGAAGAGACCACTCGACGAGCTCATCCAGATCAAGTACTCAATCTCACAGCTCATACAGATCCCAGCGCTCAACATCTAGAGAGTCGTCCTCCTCACTCCCATATCACAAGACAGTGATGAATACGTATGCATGGTGGCAGACCCAGATAGACTGAAGAAATACCCGCGACTCCATATCCAAATGGGAAGCCACCCCGCCAAGTTTTTTCTCGATACAGGCGCGTCGCTCAACTACATCTGCGCCTCCGAATACCAGAGCATGAACCCAAAACCGAATTTGGAGCCAGCTGCAGTGCGGGTCTACACGTGGATGTCCCGGAAACCGCTGCCATGTCTAGGACAATTTCGCACCACGTTGACGTACAAGAACAGGAAAATCCAAGCGCAAATTCACGTGATCGAAGGCCCAGAAACAGCAGACTGCCTTCTCAGCCTACCAACGGCGGAATGACTGAAGCTAGTTGAGATCCTATACAAAGTAGATGACTCGCCAGACATAGTCCACAAATTCCCAAAACTATTCAACGGCCTAGGGAAGCTCGCCCACTTCAAAGTCAAGCTGCACATTAATGAGCAAGTGACGCCGGTAGCACAACACCACCGGAAAGTGCCTTTTCATCTATAACAAGCGGTCGATGACGAACTACAAGACCTATTAAAAGCAGACATCATTGAACGATCGACTGGACCCACTCCGTGGGTGTCTCCGGTAGTGGTCGTACCCAAGAGAGGCCAAGACAACAAAGTACGCCTGTGTGTCGACATGCGAGCCCCAAACACAGCCATTGAACGGGAGCGGCACCCAGGACCTCACATCAGTGATATGATCACACGCCTGAACGGAGCGACAGTTTTTTCAAAACTGGACCTCAACAAGAGATACCACCAACTTGAGCTACACGAACGCTCACGCTACATTACAACATTTACCACACACCAAGGACTCTTCCGGTACAAACACCTTAACTTTGGGATTTCCTCAGCTGCTGAGATTTTCCAGGAGGCTGTCAGACGAGTAATACAAGACATTCCGAACGCTTTTAACTACAGTGACGACATCTTGGTGTTCGGAGAGACTCAAAAAGAGCACGACGCAGCACTAGACCGGGTCTGTCACGCCTTACTCACCGCCAACCTCACCCTTAATCAGGACAGATGTGAATTTCACAAATCGACCCTCAAATTCTACGGCCACATTTTCTCCAAGGAGGGCATGAGACCGGACCCTGACAAGCTATCAGCACTCTTCGACACTCCACAGCCACAAGACGTCAGTGATGTTCGCTCGTTCCTGGGGATGGCCAGCTACTGCGCCCGGTACATCCACGACTACGCCACTATCAGCTACCCTCTCAGAGGACTCACTCTACAAGGGCACAGTTTCCAGTGGTCGGCTGCGTGCGATCACGCGTTCAACAAGATCAAGGCCGCGGTGAGTTCAGCCATCAACCTCGCATACTTCAACCCCAAACGGAAGACTGAAATCACAGTCGACGCTAGCCCCGTTGGACTAGGTGCGATCTTGGCGCAATATAATGATGAAGCAGACCAACGCCACATCGTCGCGTATGCCAGCCGCAGCCTCACTGACACTGAAAAAGCTTATTCCCAGCCGGAAAAAGAAAGCCTGGCAGTTGTGTGGGCGTGTGAGCATTTTCATCTCTTCGTGTATGGCAAACACTTCACACTCATCACCGATCACCAGGCGCTCATCACCATCTTTGGGAACCCCAGGGCGAAGATGCCTCCGCGGATCGAACGGTGGGGCATCCGCCTGCAAGACTATACATACACCATCATTCACAAACCGGGGAAGGCAGAGAACCCGGCAGACTACATTCCTCTACACCCACAGGCTCTGACGCGGGCGCGCCACTCGGTGGCTGAAGAATATCTCCACTTCGTCATTGATCGTGCCTGCCCACCAGCCGTTCCAATTGAGGCCATTATCGAAGCATCGGCAAACGACGCCACAATTCAAAACGTCATACATCGTGTCCACACCGACTCATGGCGACATCTAGAAGACCCGACGATGGGTAACACCATCAACAGGCAAGAACTTGCGGCGTTCAAGCACGTCAAAGACGAACTCTCCATCAGTGACAGTGGCTTACTACTAAGAGGTCAGAGGATCGTCATCCCTAACCAGCTGCGACAGGGAACCATAAATCTGGCACATGAAGGACATCGAGGGGTAGTAGCCACGAAGAAAGCGTTGCGAGAACGTGTCTGGTTCCCCTCTCTCGACCAGATGGTGGAGTCCACACTCCGAGACTGCCCACACTGTCAACTAGTAGGGCGAGAAGAACCACAGGCCCCTCTGCAGATGTCAGACCTCCCAGATGGCGTCTGGCAACATGTAGCAGTTGACTTCTTTGGCCCGCTGAAATCGGGAAAATACATCATCGTCATTATGGATGAATACTCCCGCTTCCCCATCGCTCAGCAGGTTTCCTCCACAAAAGCAACCACTGTCATACCTGCAATTGATGAAAGGACAACCACTTCGAAGCTGTGTGTCAAGCCCGCCGCACAGAACCAAGACAGACCAAACAGAACGCAGGATCACGTCACCACGCAAGGGCTGTACAAGGTCGAAGAGACCACTCGACGAGCTCATCCAGATCAAGTACTCAATCTCACAGCTCGTACAGATCCCAGCGCTCAACATCTAGAGAGTCGTCCTCCCTCACTCCCATATCACAAGACAGTGATGAATACGTATGCATGGTGGCAGACCCAGATAGACTGAAGAAATACCCGCGACTCCATATCCAAATGGGAAGCCACCCCGCCAAGTTTGTTCTCGATAAAGGCGCCTCGCTCAACTACATCTGCGTCTCCGAATACCAGAGCATGAACCCAAAACCGAATTTGGAGCCAGCTGCAGTGCGGGTCTACACGTGGATGTCCCGGAAACCACTGCCATGTCTAGGACAATTTCGCACCACGTTGACGTACAAGAACAGGAAAATCCAAGCGCAAATTCACGTGATCGAAGGCCCAGAAACAGCAGACTGCCTTCTCAGCCTACCAACGGCGGAACGACTGAAGCTAGTTGAGATCCTATACAAAGTAGATGACTCGCCAGACATAGTCAACAAATTCCCAAAAATATTCAACGGCCTAGGGAAGCTCGCCCACTTCAAAGTCAAGCTGCACATTAATGAGCAAGTGACGCCGGTAGCACAACACCACCGGAAAGTGCCTTTTCATCTACAACAAGCGGTCGATGACGAACTACAAGACCTATTAAAAGCAGACATCATTGAACGATCGACTGGACCCACTCCGTGGGTGTCTCCGGTAGTGGTCGTACCCAAGAGAGGCCAAGACAACAAAGTACGCCTGTGTGTCGACATGCGAGCCCCAAACACAGCCATTGAACGGGAGCGGCACCCAGGACCTCACATCAGTGATATGATCACACGCCTGAACGGAGCGACAGTTTTTTCAAAACTGGACCTCAACAAGAGATACCACCAACTTGAGCTACACGAACGCTCACGCTACATTACAACATTTACCACACACCAAGGACTCTTCTGGTACAAACACCTTAACTTTGGGATTTCCTCAGCTGCTGAGATTTTCCAGGAGGCTGTCAGACGAGTAATACAAGACATTCCGAACGCTTTTAACTACAGTGACGACATCTTGGTGTTCGGAGAGACTCAAAAAGAGCATTTTAACTACAGTGACGACATCTTGGTGTTCGGAGAGACTCAAAAAGAGCACGACAAAGCACTAGACCGGGTCTGTCACGCCTTACTCACCGCCAACCTCACCCTTAATCAGGACAAATGTGAATTTCACAAATCGACCCTCAAATTCTACGGCCACATTTTCTCCAAGGAGGGCATGAGACCGGACCCTGACAAGCTATCAGCACTCTTCGACACTCCACAGCCACAAGACGTCAGTGATGTTCGCTCGTTCCTGGGGATGGCCAGCTACTGCGCCCGGTACATCCACGACTACGCCACTATCAGCTACCCTCTCAGAGGACTCACTCGACAAGGGCACAGTTTCCAGTGGTCGGCTGCGTGCGATCACGCGTTCAACAAGATCAAGGCCGCGGTGAGTTCAGCCATCAACCTCGCATACTTCAACCCCAAACAGAAGACTGAAATCACAGTCGACGCTAGCCCCGTTGGACTAGGTGCGATCTTGGCGCAATATAATGATGAAGCAGACCAACGCCACATCGTCGCGTATGCCAGCCGCAGCCTCACTGACACTGAAAAAGCTTATTCCCAGCCAGAAAAAGAAAGCCTGGCAGTTGTGTGGGCGTGTGAGCATTTTCATCTCTTCGTGTATGGCAAACACTTCACACTCATCACCAGGCGCTCATCACCATCTTTGGGAACCCCAGGGCGAAGATGCCACCGCGGATCGAACGGTGGGGCATCCGCCTGCAAGACTATACATACACCATCATTCACAAACCGGGGAAGGCAGAGAACCCGGCAGACTACATTCCTCGACACCCTCAGGCTCTGACGCGGGCGCGCCACTCGGTGGCTGAAGAATATCTCCACTTCGTCATTGATCGTGCCTGCCCACCAGCCGTTCCAATTGAGGCCATTATCGAAGCATCGGCAAACGACGCCACAATTCAAAACGTCATACATCGTGTCCGCACCGACTCATGGCGACATCTAGAAGACCCGACGATGGGTAACACCATCAACAGGCAAGAACTTGCGGCGTTCAAGCACGTCAAAGACAAACTCTCCATCAGTGACAGTGGCTTACTACTAAGAGGTCAGAGGATCGTCATCCGTAACCAGCTGCGACAGGGAACCATAAATCTGGCACATGAAGGACATCGAGGGGTAGTAGCCACGAAGAAAGCGTTGCGAGAACGTGTCTGGTTCCCCTCTCTCGACCAGATGGTGGAGTCCACACTCCGAGACTGCCCACACTGTCAACTAGTAGGGCGAGAAGAACCAGAGGCCCCTCTGCAGATGTCAGACCTCCCAGATGGCGTCTGGCAACATGTAGCAGTTGACTTCTTTGGCCCGCTGAAATCGGGAAAATACATCATCGTCATTATGGATGAATACTCCCGCTTCCCCATCGCTCAGCAGGTTTCCTCCACAAAAGCAACCACTGTCATACCTGCAATTGAAGAAGCGTTCGCGGCATGGGGCATCCCCACAGTGGTGAAAACCGACAACGGTCCACCATTCAATGGACAAGAATTTGCGGATTTTGCAAGACATCTCAATTTCAAACATCGGAAAATCACTCCCCTGTGGCCCCAAGCCAATGGGATGGTGGAGCGATTCATGGCCACCATCAAAAAGACGATACAACAAGCTGAGTTGACTCACCGTGACATCCAGCCAGCACTGAATGAAGTACTGCGAGCTTACAGGACCACCCCACACAGCACCACTAACCAATGTCCGGCCACTCTGATGCTCGGGCGGACACCTCGCACTCGGATACCAACCACAGACGCTGTCACGCAATCTAGAACCACGACTTCAGACCATGAGACCCTAGTTGAACTGGATCAGACCAGGAAGGCGAAAATTAAAGAATATTCAGACCACCGCAGACACGCTAAGATATCTGACATCCAAGAAGGAGACTGGGTTTTGGTGAGACAAGAGAGGAAATCCAAAGCAGATAGCCGCTACCACAATCACCCGCTACAAGTAACGAGAAGGAAAGGGACTATGATCACGGCTGAGTCCAGAAACAAGAGAACGACTAGAAATGTGTCACATTTCAAAAGATGCAACCCGACAGCATATGACCGGGTCTGGAGATCCAACTGGGACACAGATATGTCAAGTCAGGATGAGAGCAGCCATGAAGAACCCATACGGGTACCAGAGGCATGCGAACCGAGAAGGGAGCATCACCACGGTCACCTGCGACCCAGCCGACCACGACGGGACATTCGGAAACCCATCCGGCTCATTGAAGAACTCTGAGAGAAATGATGAACATTTAAGATCAGGAACGGTGAACATTTAAAATACAAAAGGGGAGATGTCAGTGTCGTCATGCCTGCCCTGGGTTTCGCCCCAAGGTCAGGCATGGCCGGGGGAGGAAGGGGAGGAGTCACGAGGGAGCTGGGTGGTTCGCGCCAGGCAAGGGAAAATAAAGACGTGTTCGCCCGTGTCCGTGTGTTCTTGGGCGTGGGGACACGAAAGTCTATATTCACAACATAGACCAGATCAGAATAGGAATAAACACACAAAACAGAGGAAGTTTAAAAAGAACAGTGAGCTAAACTTAATTAATAACTAAGATAAAACATCTTAAATTGCCTAAGTATACTGGAAGTAACTGAATACACTAGAATAGCCACTGAAGAGAAAAAGTGCACAATTAATACAGCAAGCCAAAAAGCAAGGAAGCAAGTTAGTACTGCTGTTATTAATCAGATATATGTTATGTTTGAAAAATAAGTACACAATATTGTAAACATTGTGAGTGTGGAGACAATGAGATCATAATAAGATTGAATTATGTTGCAAAACTTAATAAAGAAGATACAAACAAGTTGTTAAATGAGTACCTCATAAATTAGGGTTAAATGATCGTAGAATTTTCTTTTAAACAGGTTGGAAAATCAGCAGTATACAGCGAGAAAAGTATCTGGGCTAGAATGCAACCTTGTTTGAATCCATTAACTGCCAGCATTTTAGATTTTAGTTCTTTACCTGGGGCCAATCATAACTTCCACCCATTTGCCAGAATGGAGACATAAAATTGTCTGAGGCAAATACTCTAATATTTTGATGGAATGAAGCTCCCAATCTTCCATGAATGAGAGCACATGATAAGCCAACGAATGCAATTTGTAACTTCCGTTGCTTCTCGCTGTTGTATTCCTCATTTAACATCAACAGGCATAAAATGTCGACTGTAGAGCATAAGGGCTGCTAATCTACTTGTGCAAAGAGAAGTAAATTATTATCCTATTCCCAAGTTTCGAGTTGGCTTAACACAGCTTTTGAATAAAACATTTCCCTGTAACTTCTAATAAGGCGTTAGTTTAAAGTATTGTACTATCACCCTTTTTAATAAATGGCTAAAATTTAACTCCTTTGTCAAGAATCTGGAATTTGATTAGAATTTATTAAACAAAACATTAACAAACTATCAAAAACTGTTGCCCAACGTTGTGAAGATAATTTGAACAAAATAACTGGAACACGATCGAGGCCTAGAGAGCTAGAACAATATGCAGACATTATATTATTGTAGATTAAAACAGCCAAAAAAGGTTCTAATGTGACAGGAAATCACTCATGCTTACTCAGAGAAAGATGGCTGGGCATAACTTTATTTACAGTACACTATCACACCTCACCACAAACATAGGATTACAATTAAATATCAATTTAGTGACAGTCCAGTTAAATTCAGCCCTTAAAAGAATATCGATACTGTCGTTGGCATGCTTCTTAAAAATGGGATCAGCTGGGCTGGAGAATTCCAAATAATTAAGCCAATCAAAATAATTCATGAACCAAGTTTCCTAAACACACGTGATTACAAAATTGTTAAACAAATGAAAATCATCAGAAGCCACATACATTCGACCCTTTCTATATACGCACAAAATTCCCAGTTCATGTAAGACATTTCTGAATTTCAGATCTCAGCATGTTTTACGATTTAAAAAACTGGATACCCATGACCAACTAAACGATTCATTAATGTCATGAACCGGGGACAGCAAACAGATTTTAGTGATCTGACGTGTACCCCACAGTTTTTGTAACATCTAAACACAGGAAGTATTTCTTCCAACTTGCTCAGAAACCATAAATGATAATGTTGGGGGAAGCGGGCAGCAGGAAACTGTACAAACAGTTAAATATGTACAGTATCTTGAGGGACACCGTAATCAATGTTAGAACGCCCAGGAAATAAATCAATACCCTTATAGTGAATATTATCTGAATGTTTCCAGACCTATTGTACAAGGGTGTACATTTGTATCACCTTGAAAATTCACTTGCTTGGGCCTCCTTTGAATTCTTAGAATCTTCAGCCTTTCCCTTAGCTATAAATTGGTTTGAGGGCTCTGTACAGCATGATTATTTTTACAACTAGTTTTATTTTTCATTTTCTTACTTTTTAAGTCCTTAATACTACTAGCTAATGTGGAAAAACTATTTTCCTTAATGGGATCAAAAAATCCACCCACAAAGGTTGTATCAGTGGGCTCTTGTACAGACTATAAAGAAAGCATTAATTCAGCAAGGAAGACATTAAGAGAATCTAGCTTGTTTACAAAATAGTCACTTTAACGCACAACTTTTCTTTACCATGGAGCTGAAGTAGATTGTAGCAAGTCAAAGGCCCAAGATTTAAAGAACAAATCCAAATGGTAGTAAGTGACAGAGAACTAATCATGCATTTTCTTTGCAGATTCTAGAAAGTATGACATATTGGTCTCCAAAAGAGAACATGTTATATACACGATATACAATACCAGAGGAGGAAGGAAAGTTATTGACTGGAACCCCAAACAGCAAAACCTTTGCCACCCTTGACAGCCTGCCAAGTACAACTCCCAGCAACCATTGACTCAGAAATACGGACACAAACGGGACTTCAGGGTGAAAGGCTAGCTAATTATGTGCAAAGAGAATGAGAAGAATCAATAACCGTTTTTAAGAAATGGGGTTATTGATTGATGGGGGTGGAAGCCCGACTTAGGCAACAACCACAATCCCTGTTAGGGTGAACCACAAAAGTCACTAAATTAACCTATGCTTAACCCTCTGGTAGATTGGAACAAAGCAGTCAGGCTTCACTTGGAGGCAATGTGCAAAATATGTATGCAGCACACAAACAGTAAAAAAGTGAAAACACAACACAAGAAAAATCCCAAATCAATTTGGGAAAACAGAGTACATTTTTAATAATTAAAATGACACCAGAACAACAAAAATCTAATCAGTAGAACCGAAGACATGCAATTTCAATGTTTTAGGTAATTATAGCGCCTAAAAGCATAATGTGTCACTCTGAGTCATCAAGTCATGCTTGACCGGGGAAAAATCACAAGTTTGCAAAGGAGCATAGGTTGGATATAGGGAACAGGTTATTCCCTCTGAAAGAGTCACGTTCTCAAAGTCCGGAGTGAAGAGTTTTGTTTAGGGTGGAGGAGGCTGTGAGGAGCAGGGAGAGCAATGTGGATGGTCGTCGCGGTAGAGTGACGAGCTGGTCGGGCATCATGGATGGTCGTTGCTGGCACGGAGTGCTGATCTTGCGTCACTTGGAGTCTTTCCTGGAGCTGGTGGTCATCACGGGCAGGAGAATCTCGACGCAAAGGGGCCCATTTGCGAAAAACCCCACACTTTAGGATTTCACTTTTTCTTCTTGGGACGACCTCAAACTGATGTCAGCCAAGGGTCCAGGACCTGGGGGTCACCTCTTGGGGATCAGGACCTCCCTTCAGTAGAGGCTAGAAGGGCTGGTCCTGATGCAGCAGATCAGCTGGGCAGTTGCAGGGAGACCTCTGGAGCTTGTTCTGTCCCTGTAGCTCAAACAGGAGGTCAGTCAACTAACCCTTGGAGTCACTCAGGTTAGCCTGGGATGAAGGTAAGAAGGTTTAGACTTCCTTCTCAGACAGCAAGGCAATCCTCAAGCAGCAGGGCAGTCCTCTAGCAGCACAGCAGTCCAGGAGTGTTCTCAAGAGTGGCTCTGAAGGTTGAATATTTACCTGTTGCCGGCCATTGATGTGGGGGATTCCCTATACTACTCCCACCTCTGGTTCTGGAAAGTTTTCTTTCCCTTCCCCTGGCAAGGCTCCAAGAAGTCTAAGGTGACAAAAGAGAGGGAAGGCACGGTGTCCAATTTGCGTGTGTGTATATGTTTGTGTCTGTGTATATGAGGCAGAGTCCATTGAAGTGTAAGTGGGACTGGGTGTAGCTCCTCCCAGCTATCCTGCCAGGGTGGACCATCCTGTCCACTCCTAAGTCCCCTTTGTGTCCAGTGTCTGTAAGGAATGCACAAACCCCAAAAGCAGTACCATTCACAGGTATGTGACCCAGGACACCGGCAAAAGGCACAAATGGTTAGGACAAGAAAATGCCAACTTTCTAAAAGTAAAAAGACCAATTGATGGATGGAATGCTGAAAAATATTAATCATTTACCCCAGTACAGAGATATGGGCCTAAATCCACAGTTTTTTTCTCATTATGCCATTCCAGTTTGGACCCAGCCATATGCAAATCAGTCTTGACCTTGCTCCCCATGGGAACAGTCCAGCCCGGACTGGCAGCCCAGGTCCTCCCTGGACCGGAAACTAGCCTCCTGGGACCAGATTCGGGGTATCACCCCCCATCACCCAGGCTAGCTTGACTCCAGTGGCATGGTGAGCACGGGACCCACGTCTGGGCATACCCTTCCCAGTTAGGACGACAAAAGCAAAAAGAACAAATGATGGACGGAATGCTGATCAATGCAAACATTCACACCCAGTCACAAAGATCTGGGTTTAATCCATTGTTTTTTTGTTCACTACGTTTTTTGGAGGTTACTGGGACTCCAGGACGAACCGACTTTTATTGCAAGGGCGAAAGGCAGCAGACAGGCTGGTAGGTCTGCCACAGATTCAGTCACTGGTCTTTCTTCTTTCTTGCTATTGCGGCTCTTCGGTGTCTGGGCTTCGTACGTTGTCAGGAATCTAACTTTCAGGGTCTGGCGGTGCCACCTATATACTGGATTTAGGGGCATTACAGGGGCAGAGCTTGAAAAATCCACTCTCATTGTGGAGCAAGATTTTTTCAGGAGGAGCGATTTTTAGGGACTACTTGCCCTTTCTGGTGAGTTGATAATCCTCTGACTTTAGGGAAGACAAACTGACTTTTGACCTCTGTCTCTGAAAGCAGAGCAAATGTGACAAGATAACAAGATTTAAGAGCATCTTTATTACTCACAAAGGGAAAGAGCAATAAAAATGCCATTAAATCTTGTTATCTTGTCACATTTGCTGGCTTTTAGAGACAGAGGTCAAAAGTCAGCTTATCTCATTACATTTATTTTTCTTTCTGTGACTTAAGTTAGAGGATTTTGTAAAGTGAACTGTGTGACAATTGAACTGTGCAGAGCATGTTAAATGAAAGGCTGTAAGATGTCAGGCTTTTTTCTAACACAACAAAGAAATAGCTAAGTGAACTGTTCAAACATTTCAAATAAGCTTCACTAGTTATGAAGACCCATTTTTGTAATTCTGTGGTGAAAACAATATTTTTATAGGATCAAAACAAATTAGAACACTTTACTTGGTGATGTGTAAATTTTAAATATTTTTGCTGAAACCCAATTTCCCAAAATTGTTTATGCGCTATTATCAGTAAAAATACATGTTAGTGGGAAAGTTTTGTTGTCATTTCAATGGAAAATATGCTGTCTGTCAATGACAATGCACTACCACATCATGCTTTGCTAATATATTTATTAAAAGTGAGTTTTTAAACATGAACTGGGAATTATTATTGCTCCTGCCCAGATGACAATGCTATTAGTGAACTAAGAGGCAAGCCAGGGATCATGTGTACCCTATATGTGGGCTTGATTCTTGTTATACATGGAGCAAACATTTAGTCTAGTAAATAAAAATAGTTTTTTTGAACAGCAGAAATAGTGAACTTGCATATTTGAAGGTGCTCTCTTATGTGAAAATAAAGAAAAAGGTGACTCCATAAGACAAAATATTTGCTTAGGATCACACAATTTGAGACCAGTTCATGGGTCTAGTACATTACAGTTAGGTCGAGTAGGTTATTAAAGTTACTAGACCTGCAGGTCTAGTAACATTTTTATGATTTTCCAAGCCCTGAGGGGAGTGACAGGTAGGGACCAATGGGTCCCTTACCTGGGGTGTCTACACCCTCTTGTGGGAGCGGGGCAGAGTCCTAGCCCTGATTGAATAAGTCTGAAAAATGTGCTTCATCTCACCTCCAGCACCTGAGGGGTGGAGTTGGCAAAGAAGGGCACACTTCCTATTCTCACTTAGTTTTCCTGCTGGTTCTACCGCCAAAAGTGGGGGTTTGAACCGGGGCTGCCATCTGCTGGGGTTGCATTAGAAAGGCGGTTAGGCCTGTGAAGCTTCCCTCACTCATACTGTGCCTGCCTTGGGAAGGAGGTGTGACACCTTCGCCCAGGATGGGTTTCGTTTCTGGCCTTAGAGAGCAAGGGCTCTCACCCCATGGGTCCAGAAGCATGTCCGGTGGTGGCAGGCTGCCTAAAGCCAGTCAGAGACCACACCAGGGTTGCCCTCTGGGTATATGTTTTAATAAATCCAACACTGGCATCAGTGTGGGTTTATTAATAGGGGTTGTTTGGTACCAAACACTCCTGGGTTCAGTGAAGCCATCAGTGTGCTGGGGAGCTCGAGTTGTCGTGCTTCCAGCCTATGTACTCTCTATGGCTTCCCTGGCATTTACAATATTAAAAATAGTCTTAAATATTGTAGGGGCATATCTGCTCATGCAGATATGCCCACACCTGAGATACAGTGCGCCCTGCCTTAGGGCTTGTAAGGCCTGCGAGAGAGGTGACTTATTTATACCTTAGGCAGTGCTGCTTGGCACGGCACACGGGCAGTGTGCCATGTCAACTTTATCGTTTTTCTCTGCACCAAGGCATGCAGGCTGCAGTGGCAGTGGCATGGCCTTGGTGGGGAGTTCCTAGGGGACCCTCTTCAGTTCCCATGCCCAGGTACCAGGGGGACCATTTACTATGGACTTACCGGAGGATCTGAAGTTGTGCCAATCCTGGTACAGTTTTAGGAAAGGAGATCTGGCACAGGGGACCTGGTTGGCAGGGACCTTGTGCACTTACAATCGAAGCCACATCTTTTTCCAGGCAAAAAGTGTTGCGGGGCAGAGGTAACCATGTCAAAAGAGGCACTTTCTCACACAGTCTGAATGTTAAGTTGCTGCCCATGAATGTTGCAGCCACTGAGTAGGTCTCTGTAGTCATATGCAGAACAGGTGGATATTCAGTCCCAGCAGCCAAATTCATTAGGGGCAGTCCATTAGGGGAATAGTGATGTATTTTACCTTAATACTTCCTGAGGACTCTGAAGATAAACAAGTACTATCAAAGCTTTCTTGATAGCACAACATCCTATTTTATTTGCAATAAAATGCCTTATTGCATTTGTAAGGGTATGCATGATAGTATATGATATGTGATATGATATTTCTATATTGTATAAGCACTGTAATTGAGTTTGTGACAATTTTCAGCCACAGATTTATAGTCATAAGTGCAATTTTATAACCACAAAAGGTTTTGAAATTATGCCCTACATCTTGATAACCGTGTACAGATATGCTATCTTGGCTTTATCTGACTGCTTCACATAGGTTGCTGAATAGTTGAATGAAAACTAGTTCAAAGTGAGTGCTGCAGTTGGTTTCATAACTGACTGAAGGCTTGTGCTGCCTGGGCTCCGATGTCCAGTATAGTTGTTACTGGGACTTTCCCCGCCCCCACTCTGCCTGGCCTGCCCTCCTTCCCCCTGCGTGAACCTCAAAACTGTTCTACAGATATGTGACACCCCCATGGGGCAATAGTTTGTGCACAAACATGGTTTTGTTAATTAGTTCACCTTTTATTTTCTGGTCCTCCCTTTAATTATACATGGTCACTACTGTCACAACCACGACCTCTGTGCGGGAGAGCCGGCTTACGATATCATTGCTAGGGAACCCCACGATCCTTCACTAACATGACTGCCTGCTCTCCACATTGCCCTGAGATGTCTCCTGTTGTGGGACATACCCTCTGTCTGCACTCCGCACAAGCTAGAAAACATTGTATTTTGTTTCGAGATGCTAAGGGGACACACGTGATGCGAGGCGATGGAGAGAACCTTACTTTAGAGTTAAGCTGTATAAGCATTGCTTGGAATGGTGTTCATACTACTGTTTTTCTACATGTGTTATGTATTTTTTCTTGACAATGCATATTGCCATGTTTTTTATTTGATTGCAGCAAAATGCCAATAAACATAAGTTTAAAAAAAAACTGATTAAAGGGTAAAGTGTGTAACGGAATAGTTGGACTTAGCCAGTGGTGATTTTTCTGGGCAGCTTGGCATTGTCACATCGGCCCAGCACTGTAGCGCTTCTCCCATAGTGTATGAAAAGAAAATATCTTGCAAGATCAGTTTTTCCATGTTCAGTGTGCTGTGTGAGTGAGGAGGAGATCTCCATGAGATTGCAGCAAACTGCAAGTGTGAGAGTGAGCACAGTAGCACTCCTCTCGCAGTGGCACAATGCATAGATATTATTCTGTGCATGCCTCAGGAAGTGCAGCAAGTCATCTAATCAGCCACAACTGCACTTGTCCATTGTGCCCAGTGCCCTATCAGAAACCAGAATAGAGTGTTTTGGGATCAGTGGTCTGCCTCCTACTCTATCCTGAGTCTTAGCTTCTGATCGGCGGCTTGATTGGATGCAGCGGGGCACAGATCGATGCAGGACCTTACATCGCAGCACCTTGCAGCTCCTGATTAGTGGCTTCACCGGATCCGACACAGGACGACGCAATGGCCTCGCATTGTAGCCCCACGTAGCTCCTGATCAGCGACTCAACAGGCCTGATGCAGAGCCTCGCAGCGCAGCTAAGAGCAGCCCCCTCACCAAAAACAAAAGGAACAACTCCCAGAGGACCGCATTCGGTCCCATACCCAACTGGCGCTCTATCGGGGTCGGTCTGGACTTGTGACTTTGTCCCAGTCTGGTGCGACCAGATACCTGCAGTTCGCGCTTTGCGCCTTTCCTACGCTGTTTTTACTTAAACTTTAAAAACTCTTAACTCCTGTTATACCGATCATATTCTTATTATTATGGAGTCATTTTATTTATTAAAATATTCTCTACTTTTTCTAAATGGTTCGGGATTATTCTTGTGTTGTGTTTTCACTTTATTACTGTTTGAGTGCTGCATAAATACTTCACACATTGCTTCTAAGTTAAGCCTGACTGCTTTTGTGCCAAGCTACCAGAGAGTTAAGCACAGGTTTATTTAGTGACTTTTGTGGTTCGCCGTGACAAGGATTGTGTTTATATTTGAGTGGGGCTCTCACCCCTCTCAACTAATAACCTAATTTCTTACAGATATGATATGGTGACTGTTAGAAATGGGATTTCTGGTTGGCTAGAGCAAGCGCCTAAGCCAGGCAGAAACCAACACTCTAGTCAGGGCAAGGGAGTTACACGCTGAAGATAACCCCTGCTCACTCCCTTGGTAGCTTGGCACGAGCAGTCAGGCTTATCTCAGAGGCAACGTGTAAAGCGTTTGCGCAACACACTCACACAGCAGCGACACACAGGGCACACCACAAAAGAAACTCCACACAAGGTTATATAAAAAATAGCCTTTGTATTACTCATAAAACACACTAGAACGCAATCACAAATGTACACTGTGCCACCTGGCGCTAGGTATGACTTTATAGAGATTATATACACTTACAGGGCCAATCGGGCCACTGTCCCAACCATCACAACTCACAGGTAGTGAAAACAACCAGTAACTACTGGTAACCTTGTACTTAGCATAAATGCATTAGGCACACATTACCACCATAGCATAAACCATTATGCAGACATCATAGTATTACTTAGCATATGATGCAAAATATAATCAGCAGAAAGGTAGTACATCATAACAACACATCATGCCCACCATCATCAGTGCCCCCCCTAGTAAACACTTGTAAGGGGTGCACACATCCTGGCCCCTCGTAGGCAGAAAATGCACAATAGGTGAATGTTGGACTCGGCCCTTTTTTGGCTAAAGTTCCCTAAACTTTTTGCCTTCCCCCTAGACCTTTTTTCTGACATAGTGGTGCCAACTTAGATGCTTTGGGCACTTTGCCACTGCTGATCAGTGTCAAAGTGCAAGTGCTCCCTGTATAAAGTGTTATGGTAATTGGTTGTCCATAATTGGTATGTTTGCCTTACTAGTAAAGTCCCTAGTAAAGTGCACTATGTGTGCCAGGGCTGGTAATGCAAATGCTACTGGTGGGCCTTCAGCACTAATTGTGCCACCCACACAAGTAGCCCTAAAGAGAGAACTCAGGCCTGCCACTGCAGTGCCTGCGCGCAGTTTGCTAACTGCCATGTTGTCCTGACAAGTGCACCCACTTGCCAGGCCTTACCCTTCCCTTTCCATCAGACATCCCTATAGTAGGCCCAAGGTACCCCCCTGGGCAGGGTGCAGTGTCTGTGAAAGATAGGACATATACTGAGATGTGTACCATGTCCTAACAGTGAAATACTCTCCATTTCGTTTTTCACTGTTGCAAGGCCATCTTGCCCATAGGACAGAATGGGGAAGGATGTGTAATATGTTTCCAGCCTATCTTCCCATAGGCTTAAGATGGAGAGGTGAAGTTTAGTGTGCCTGAACTCACAATTTAATAACACATCTTTTTGTGAAGGTGGTTTTGGAATTGTGTGTTTAGAAACCACGCTTTTAGAAGTGGCTGGTTTTTTTGTTCTAACAATTCTGTGTGTCTCTCTCTGCCTGGTTGTGGATTGACTGTCTGGATTTGAATGTGATAGGATCTGGGAAATGTCTTGACCCAGGGGAGGGGGAGGTGAGACAGCAACAGGCTGACCTGCATCTGGAGTGCAGGGGGAGGAGTAGCCCCCTGGAGGTGAAGAGGCCTGGGCTGCTGCCATAAAAGAATGGCTCCCCCTCCTGCTGAGTGATTAAGGACCCAGACCCCCACTATCAAAGAGAGAAGGTGCCGCTGGCAGGAAGACACCCAGAACTGGTTTGGACAGGGGTCAGTGCCCCCTGCACAAAAAGACTTCAAAGACATTTAGGGGTATAACTATGAGAGCTGAAGCCCCTGAACGTTGGACTGATCAAGACTGAAAAGGATTGAAACTACTTCGTGGTCAAGAGGAACCTCTGCCAAGGAAGAACAGCTGAAGAGACTGAAGAGAAGGACTGACCCTTGCTGTGTGTTCTGGGGCTGGCCTGCAGTTTGCTGATTTAACTAAGGAGAGGCTAAGGGACTTTGCTGTGTGCTGTGTCCCCCTGCTTGAAAGGACTTTGCTGTGTGCTGTGTCCCGAAGTAACTTGTCCCCAAGGGCCCGAGGCGAGCTGGCTCCCTGTTGTGGAAACTCAGGAACATCAAAGCTTCCAAGTGTGTCTCAGCAACGCTGTGTGCGTGTGCTTTTTGCAGCCTGAGACCTTTGTAAGCATTGCACCGGGACTGTGTGGCCCGAAACCCAAACGAGTCTCAGTGACGCTTTGTGCGTGTGCAGCCTGAGACTGCCGTGGGGTCCGTGGTACTGGTTGGAAAGTGCCCCGTGACTGCAGTGCCCCCGCAGCGTGAATCATCATCCACGCTGCTGTGTAGCTGTTTGTGGCCCGAGCCGTCATCGTAACTGAGGCTGCGGATCAAGATCGCCGCCGCCGGCCCGAGCCGCAACATGCTGAAGGATTTCGTAAAGCTAAGGAAGTCATGAGGAAATCGTGATTGTTGTTCGCAAGAGGAATCTGCCCAAGATCATCAGCAACGGAGAAGGCAGAGCCGTAACCTGTCCGGCTACAGCGTCGCCTTGCATCGGAGCTGCGTCGTCATCGGGCGCGCCCAGCAGGACGTCCGACGAGCGGGGAGAGAGAGAGAGCGAGGCAGTGAATCCCCCAGGTAAGGCTTGGACTCCGGTCGGGAGCCGCAAGCGTGTGTGGCCTGGGGAGGCGCAGGAGGAGTACCGGAGTGCTCCTGTCTCTCTCCCGCTGCATCGCGTTAGACGCGCTGAGTCCTCGAGTGGCCCAGACCTGCCCGGCAGCACCGGGGCCACCCTCGGAAGTTCAGGACTGTTGTCTGTGGTTGTGGCCTAGTGGTGCCCGCGCTAATCGCGTCGATTGGCCTGGTATTATTCCTGCATTACAAACTGCCTGATTACTTGCATTAGGGATTGTATTATTCCTGCATTACGAACTGCCTTATTACTTCCATTAAGGAGTGCGTTATACTTGCATTACGAACTGCCTGATTACTTGCATTGAGGATTGCATTATTCTTGCATTACGAACTGCCTTATTACGTGCATTAGGGATTGTATTATTCCTGCATTACGAACTGCCTTATTACTTGCATTAAGGAGTCCGTTATACTTGCATTACGAACTGCCTGATTATTTGCATTGAGGATTGCATTATTCTTGCATTACGAACTGCCTGATTACGTGCATTGAGGATTGCATTATTCTTGCATTACGAACTGCCTGATTACTTGCATTGAGGATAGCATTATTCTTGCATTACGAACTGCATTAGTCTGATAATACGAACTGCAGTACGAACTGCACAGCATTGCATTTGGACTGCATTTGAACATCGTGAACTGCTCATTAATACCGCAAGAACCTACAAGTGTTTGTTGGCCTAATAACTGGCAAAGTGAAATATTACGAATACGCATATGTTGGATTTTTATCGTTTGGTCTTACCGTATTTTTCTGCTTGATAAAGATACCGCTATTTTCATACATCAGTGTGGTGTCCATTTGTGGTGTTATCACTGTGTCACTGGGAGTGTGGTTGCAAATACTTTACACATTGCCTTGAAGATAAGCCTGGCTGCTCGCGCCAAGCTACCAGGGGGTGAGCAGGGGTTATCAACGAGGGTGCCCCCCCTTTCCCTGACTAGAAGCAAGGGTCCCTATTTGGACTAAGGTAACTGCCTCAGCCAACTAGAGACCCCCAGTTCTAACATTGGTAGTCAGTGGTGTGGGATTGGAACGTGTATTTGCAAAGTCACTCACAGTGATTGGTGTACATCACTGGTTTTAGCGCAGACCACGACGCAACCACATATCGTGTTCTTGATTTTTTGGTTCTATTATTGAGCGACCTTTAAGCCACACATCATGTCTCAGAGGAGTCAGGGAGCCAGTGAGGTTGCAGAATTGGAGTTTGACATTAAGGCATTGCTTACCTACAAAGTTGATCAATTGAGGCAATTCTGCAGAGCTTTGGGATGTCCCATGAAAAGTAGCGCCAAGAAGGAGGAGCTGCAAACGGCCTTGAGGGCCTGGTGGGAAGCCAAAGAGGCTCAGGAGACAGGTGATGCTGAGGTGGATGAGGATGACCCAGGAAATGGATTTGGCCTACAGGATTTGCCAGTGGGAAGGCCAGCCTTAGGGGCTGGTAGTGACCATTCCGGGCGGAGTTTTTCCCCAGAGGAGCTGGAGGAAAACCAAAGGGTCAGAGAGCATGAGTTGGAGGTTTTAAAACTTAAAGCTCAAGCAGAGGGGAAGAAGCTGCTCATTGAAAGTGAAAAGCGAGCAGAGGAGAGCAAGAACGCTCTCGCCTTGGAGGAGAAAAAGATTCTCTTGGCTCATGAGTTAAGCATGAGGGAACTGGACATTAAGGCTAAACAGGCGGAGTCCAGTTCGAATGGTGGCAGCACACAACCAGTGCCAGCGGGTAAGGCATACATTCCCACAGGCTTAGTGCAAGATTACCCACAGGGTGAAGGGGGGGATGCCTACACGGGTGCACTGGATGATTGGGTGATGGTTAGCATGGCGAATGATTTGAAGGGGTTGCTCAATTTGGCCCCCAGGGAGACTAGGCTCAGTAATTATTTTCCAGGGTTGCGCCAACACTTGTTAGGGTGCGAGCTCTTTGATTCCCGGGAGCTTGCACAAGAGCCCGACCCCTGGTCAAGGGACCAAGGGTCTGAAGAGGCATTAGGGAGGGAAGAGAAGCGAAGTAGAGCAGTTAGGTCCCAGAGTAGTGGGGGGGGGGTCATGTGGGCTAGCGCCCTGTCTCAAAGGAGAGGGAGGGAGTGTGAGCAGCGTACCCGGGGGTCCACAACCCCATCCCAGAGACTGGAGGGTTCCTTAGAGGAGCACCAGGTTGGAGGCCTAGCGCCTACTTGCCAGCTGTGTGAGGAAGAACACCTAGCATCAGGAGAACGTGGGGCGTCTGTCACCAGAGCTCCCGCGGTTCAGAAGTTTGTGGGTGCCATTCCTGAATGGCAGGCACAGAAATCTAAATGGAAGGTTAAGGGGGGGAGGTGTTCCCCCATGGGAAAACCCGTGGGTCAGGGCCCAGCCAGAAGGGCTAGGTCCCCTAGAAGTGACCGGGAAACCCCACCTCTAACCTGGAGGGCAGGATAACTGGAGACAGTATCCTGGCCGATGGGTCTTCCAGGGGTACCGCTCTAGGTGGGAGTTGGCGAGGGACCAGCACCCCCAGAGGGCCCCCGACTGCCAGGAAGAACCCGTTGAGTAGCATATTTGGCCCAGGGAGTAGTGACCAAGGGAACCCCCTGGGGTCAGGAAGGCATAGAACTGGAGGGTGTCCCTGCGGTAGCGGGCCCGCATCCGTGTTCTATCGCCCCAAACAGGAAAGTCCATCAAGGTAGTTGATTGGTCTACCCTGGCTTTAGGCTGTGTTGGACTTCGCCCTTTTTTGGATAAAGTTCCCTAAACTTTTTGCCTTCCCCCTAGACCTTTTTTCTGACATAGTGGTGCCAACTTAGATGCTTTGGGCACTTTGCCACTGCTGATCAGTGTCAAAGTGCAAGTGCTCCCTGTATAAAGTGTTATGGTAATTGGTTGTCCATAATTGGTATGTTTGCCTTACTAGTAAAGTCCCTAGTAAAGTGCACTATGTGTGCCAGGGCTGGTAATGCAAATGCTACTGGTGTGCCTGCAGCACTAATTGTGCCACCCACACAAGTAGCCCTAAAGAGAGAACTCAGGCCTGCCACTGCAGTGCCTGCGCGCAGTTTGCTAACTGCCATGTTGTCCTGACAAGTGCACCCACTTGCCAGGCCTTACCCTTCCCTTTCCATGCACATCAGACATCCCTATAGTAGGCCCAAGGTACCCCCCTGGGCAGGGTGCAGTGTCTGTGAAAGATAGGACATATACTGAGATGTGTACCATGTCCTAACAGTGAAATACTCTCCATTTCGTTTTTCACTGTTGCAAGGCCATCTTGCCCATAGGACAGAATGGGGAAGGATGTGTAATATGTTTCCAGCCTATCTTCCCATAGGCTTAAGATGGAGAGGTGAAGTTTAGTGTGCCTGAACTCACAATTTAATAACACATCTTTTTGTGAAGGTGGTTTTGGAATTGTGTGTTTAGAAACCACGCTTTTAGAAGTGGCTGGTTTTTTTGTTCTAACAATTCTGTGTGTCTCTCTCTGCCTGGTTGTGGATTGACTGTCTGGATTTGAATGTGATAGGATCTGGGAAATGTCTTGACCCAGGGGAGGGGGAGGTGAGACAGCAACAGGCTGACCTGCATCTGGAGTGCAGGGGGGAGGAGTAGCCCCCTGGAGGTGAAGAGGCCTGGGCTGCTGCCATAAAAGAATGGCTCCCCCTCCTGCTGAGTGATTAAGGACCCAGACCCCCACTATCAAAGAGAGAAGGTGCCGCTGGCAGGAAGACACCCAGAACTGGTTTGGACAGGGGTCAGTGCCCCCTGCACAAAAAGACTTCAAAGACATTTAGGGGTATAACTATGAGAGCTGAAGCCCCTGAACGTTGGACTGATCAAGACTGAAAAGGATTGAAACTACTTCGTGGTCAAGAGGAACCTCTGCCAAGGAAGAACAGCTGAAGAGACTGAAGAGAAGGACTGACCCTTGCTGTGTGTTCTGGGGCTGGCCTGCAGTTTGCTGATTTAACTAAGGAGAGGCTAAGGGACTTTGCTGTGTGCTGTGTCCCCCTGCTTGAAAGGACTTTGCTGTGTGCTGTGTCCCGAAGTAACTTGTCCCCAAGGGCCCGAGGAGAGCTGGCTCCCTGTTGTGGAAACTCAGGAACATCAAAGTTTCCAAGTGTGTCTCAGCGACGGTGTGTGCGTGTGCTTTTTGCAGCCTGAGACCTTCGTAAGCATTGCACCGGGACTGTGTGGCCCGAAACCCAACTGAGTCTCAGCGATGCTTTGTGCGTGTGCAGCCTGAGACTGCCGTGGGGTCCGTGGTACTGGTTGGAAAGTGCCCCGTGACTGCAGTGTCCCCGCAGCGTGAATCATCGTCCACGCTGCTGTGTAGCTGTTTGTGGCCCAAGCCGTCATCGTAACTGAGGCTGCGGATCAAGATCGCCGCCGCCGGCCCGAGCCGCAACGTGCTGAAGGATTTCGTAAAGCTAAGGAAGTTGTGATCGTTGTTCGCAAGAGGAATCTGCCCAAGATCGTCAGCAACGGAGAAGGCAGCGCCGTAACCTGTCCGGCTACAGCGTCGCCTTGCATCGGAGCTGCGTCGTCATCGGGAGCACCCAGCAGGACGTCCGACGAGCGGGGAGAGAGAGAGAGCAAGGCAGCGCATCCCCCAGGTAAGGCTTGGACTCCGGTCGGGAGCCGCAAGCGTGTGTGGCCTGGGGAGGTGCAGGAGGAGTACCGGCGTGCTCCCGTCTCTCTCCCGCTGCATCGCGTTAGACGCGCTGAGTCCTCGAGCAGCCCGGACCTGCCCGGCAGTACCGGGGCCGCCCTCGGAAGTTCAGGACTGTTGTCTGTGGTTGGGGCCTACTGGTGCCCGCGCTAATCGCGTCGATTGGCCTGGTATTATTCCTGCATTACGAACTGCCTGATTACTTGCATTAGGGATTGTATTATTCCTGCATTACGAACTGCCTTATTACTTGCATTAAGGAGTGCGTTATACTTGCATTACGAACTGCCTGATTACTTGCATTGAGGATTGCATTATTCTTGCATTACGAACTGCCTTATTACGTGCATTAGGGATTGTATTATTCCTGCATTACGAACTGCCTTATTACTTGCATTAAGGAGTGCGTTATACTTGCATTACGAACTGCCTGATTACTTGCATTGAGGATTGCATTATTCTTGCATTACAACCTGCCTGATTACGTGCATTGAGTATTGCATTATTCTTGCATTACGAACTGCCTGATTACTTGCATTGAGGATTGCATTATTCTTGCATTACGAACTGCATTAGTCTGATAATACGAACTGCAGTACGAACTGCATAGCATTGCATTAGGACTGCATTTGAACATCGTGAACTGCTCATTAATACCGCAAGAACCTACAAGTGTTTGTTGGCCTAATAACCGGCAAAGTGAAATATTACGAATACGCATATGTTGGATTTTTATCGTTTGGTCTTACCGTATTTTTCTGCTTGATAAAGATACCGCTATTTTCATACATCAGTGTGGTGTCCATTTGTGGTGTTATCACTGTTTCACTGGGAGTGTGGTTGCAAATACTTTACACATTGCCTTGAAGATAAGCCTGGCTGCTCGTGCCAAGCTACCAGGGGGTGGGCAGGGGTTATCAACGAGGTTGTCCCTCCTTTCCCTGACTAGAAGCAAGGGTCCCTATTTGGACTAAGGTAACTGCCTCAGCCAACTAGAGACCCCCAGTTCTAACAGTGAACGTTACACCACATCACCTAATCACCTTAGGCAAAAGCATTAAGCATAAATTACATCATTGGGGCACCGTAATCACAGACAAGGTGCCCACAGCACCACATGGCATTATGTCCCACGCACAACATAGGGGGTGGACTTCAAGCAGTCTGGCCTTTAACTCGGGGGCCCGTCCTGGGCGTCCCCGCAATGCCCTTGTCCCAAAGTGAGGGCTTTCCCCACTGCGTGTCTCCTCTAACACGGGGCCTCCCAACTGGCCCCCCTGGCTGCCGATGCAGCAGATACACGTGCACAATTCAAAAAAGGGGGGGGGGCGGGGATGCAACTCACCTGTGTCCCCAAACCGGCGTGCCCCACGTTGCAGCTGCCCGTGGTCCGCCGGTGAAGCTGTGACCGAAAACAGGCACCAACAGTGTGCCTTGCGAGCCCCACTCCCTGGGGCCTCTCCTCTTCTCGGGTGAAACCAGGAAATAGGCGGTCGTAGCAGCAGGGAGCCCGTGAGGCTCCAGTCCTTCCTCTGCGTCCGGTGAGCCTGCAAGGCTCCGTATCCTTCTCGACACCACGCGGGGCTCTCCTCGTCACTACGGGAGCCCCGCCTTGGATCAGGCACAGGGTTGCCTGACTTCCGCTCCGGCGCTGCTTCCTCTGGCCGGCCACGCCCCAAGTTAGGCTCTCCTCGCCTGGCTTCCTGTTTCGGTGCTCGGTACGAGCGAAGTTGGAGCCCTCTTCTCGGGCCCGGGAAATGTAATGACAGAGTGCTCGTCATGCACTATTCACTGGCAAAGTTGGAGCCCCCTCCTCGAGCTCTGGAAGTACGCGGGGCTCTCCTCGTCACCACGGGAGCCCCGCCCATGATCAGGCAACACGAGCCCACGCCTGGGGCTCAAATATCTGGCACAAAGGAAAAGATGAGCGCTCTACGTGCGCCACTGTAGCGGGGGGCCCACTCCTCTCCACGACCACGGAGTGAGATAACACAGCGCTCTCGCAACAGCACAATTGCTCTTTCTCTTCCCCTGCAACTGCAGTCCTTCACTGGAATCCAGCGCTCACTTAGCGCTAAGGTGCCTAAGTATTGCAGGGCAGGATCCCCAGCTCTGAGAGATCCCTGGGGCAGAGGACAGGACCCAGGCAGGCCGGCACGCCGGGTCCCTTAGCATAAGGGCAGTCTTCTCAGCCACCCAGCAGGCAGCAGGCAGTCCCCAGCGGTGGTACCTCCTGGCAGTATCTTCCTCCAAGTTCCAAGTAAGCACACACACATGGGATCACAGCTCCAATATTTATATTGCCAATGTCTTTGTTCTCCCCCTGACACAGGGCTCTGTGCCCGGTCCAAACCAGTTCTGGGGGGCACTAAAACATTTTATTTACAGTGCACAACAACCTCCTTTGTTAGTGTAGGCCCTGGCCCCAGACACACCACAGGGGGTGGAGCCAGCATTGTGTAAAGCAGGCACAGTCCTATTCAGGTCCAGGTGCTACTCCTCCCACTACTCCAAATGCGATCGGCCTATTCAGCCTAGCGCTGACTCACCCAGCCACTGCACCTCCCCAGCCCCGGTCACTCCAGAGCCAGACATGCAATACACAACAGGCAGGCACAAAGACACATAGCACACAGAAATGCCTACTTCTAAAAGTGGCATTTCTAAAATAGTGATAATAAATCTGCGAACACCATTACGCAGCATTTATTACCACTATTCCAAACATACCAAACTTGATCATGCTACTCCTCTCATACCAGGAATTACCACTGAAACACATATCAGGGAATCCCCAGTGCATTCCTATGAGAGGGCAGCCTCACAGTAGTGAGAAACCAAATGGCTGCTTGTCACTACCAAGACATGCCACACAGTTAAGGCACATGTCCTACCTTTTACCTACAGCGCACCCTGCCCATAGGGCTAGCTAGGGTCTAACTTAGGGGTGACTGATATGTAGTAAAAGGGGAGGCACAGACGTGGCACCCACTTTATGTGCCACGTCACAGCGGCAGTAAACTGCGTGCGCAGACCCTGCAATGGCAGAGGCCTGAGACAGGTTTGAAAGGCTTCTTTGGTGGGTGGCGCAAGCAGCGCTGCAGGCCCACCAGTAGCATTTAATTTACTGGCCCTGGGTATATGAGATACCACTTTACAAGGGACTGATAGGTAAATTAAATACGCCAAACAGGTGTAGACCAATCTTACCAAGTTTACCATAGAGAGCACATGCACTTTAACGCTGGACAGCAGTGATAAAGTGCCCAGAGTCCTAAAACCATCAAGCCAGGTCAGAAAAAATGCCAAGAGGAAGGTAAAAAGTTCAGGAATGACCCTGCAAAAAGGGCCAAGTCCAACAGTGACATGAATTATATCAAATGTATAATGGGAGTTCCACCGCAAAGACTAGATTAACTGTCCTCTGTCTTATGATTACAGGTAGGAGGTAAGGCAGACACAGCCTACTATGTCTGTGAAGTCTGGGGTGGTTATGGTTAGATTTCTATGTCAGGCAGGTTGCGGGGCTTCTGCTGCAGAGTGGTAGGGCCTACCTCTCGTGTTGATTTAAGGAGCATAACTATTAAAAACCTGTATTAGGCAGTAGGTTTGAGACACACTATTTTTTAAGTAAAACAGTGCTTTATTTCAGCAATTTCACGCTCGAGGTTTCGTTGACGTTCACTCAAGTCGGTAGGAAATTAAAATTCCCCCGCTTATCTATTCCCAAATGTTTGCTTCTATGCAATACTCTCAATTTAAAGTGGATAAGCAGTTCTGTTAAGAGTTCCCGTTGTGCCATTAAAAGGCAAGGCAATACCAAGAGATGACCCAAGTCAGTGACAAAATGGGATATAAAATAGGCCCGGGCACTAAAATAAAAGTAGTCCCTATTAGTGATTTAGAGAGCTAAAAAGTGGCACCAGTTTGCAATTTGGGGTCATTTTGAATTTGTAAAGAGATAAGACACACTGTGTAAGTGTTTAGCATGGCATAGAATAATGCATGGATTTGAGCTTTCTGCAGGGAATGTTTGTTAAATATCAAGGGAAACAACAGTAAAAACCGGCCACACCACTGGCCATAAATAGCCAAAATAAATCGGCCCACACACTGACCTGGCTGCCAGAACAGCCATTTTCGCTCGTCCGTTGCTTCAAAATCACAACCGAAGTACAACAGTGCTTCATAGTTAAATAAGGTTAGGCAAGCCTAACTGCCTAACAGAAAAAATGAAGTTTCATCTTTGTAAGGACAGGTCAGCTAGTGGAATAACCCATGTGTTGGGTCGTGAAAAATTAAAGAATGCAAACCTTACCCAGCTCCCCAGGCCGCCGGGGAAGTTCATCAGACTCAAGGCCCTCAGCTGCTCTGTGAAGGCTCCATAGGCCGTCACCGCTGCCGCCATCTTCAGGCATAGGGTGGCCGCACACCCCCAGGTTAAATCGTGATGATCCGGCCGCTGTGACAGGCTCGAAGAGTTTGTAAATAAAGAAGCGGGTGCCGAGTGGTGCCAGAAAGGAGATCCGAGGCGTCTCGTGGTTGCTAGGAGACAACAAGGCAGCGTCGGCCGTAGGCCTTCCTGCTAGTCACGGACGGGGCCTGGCACCTGTACTGAAACTGAAGGCGACAGAGTTGACTCGTTCAAAAAACATGCTAATCCTTCTCCGAGCCGTCCTTTGATAGGCATCCGGGCACTAAAGGACGTGCTTAGAACACAGGACGTGTTCTAAAAGCTAGGTGGCAATGTTTGATTATTTTTATACAATGTTCATTGGCAGTTCCTACTTCCTTTTGTCTTATTCACAAACGTAAGGTAAACTTTTTGTCCCTTGTAGATTTACTCCATAAAAGAAGAAACCTGAGAGTTCTCTTTAACGGTGGCGTCTGTCTTTCTATTGTGCTCTGTTTTGTGCTTTTGCTTGACATTGTACAATCATGGCATTAAAGTAAACTTTCTTGCACTGCGTGTGCGCGTATGGACTGCCGTTTCTTTCACACTTTGCGTTAAACATACCGTGGGACATGTCTGAAGTCACACTTTAAGAAAAGACAAAAACACAGATTGGCTAACAGCTTTTTAAAATCTTATCTCAATGTACCGCGACACCTATGTCACTCAGTAGTAAAAAACGAAATATTGCAATTTTGTACATAACAGGGAAAGTCTCACAAAAACCTGTGCAATTAACTACACGATATTTTTACAAGGACATTGCCCAAACATTACAAACATATACAATGCACTTTTACATACTAGAAAGGGGCCCATCCCCCTCCATGACAGCAAGGAGCTCGAAGAGAGCAAAAAGAGGTGCAGTCGTGCAGAGTCACAGCCTAGGATTAACAAGCATTGGCATAGCCAATAGGTCTCGCCTTTGGGACCTTATAAGTGTTTAGCCATGCAACAGTTGATGTTGTTGTACCAAGGATATTGTGCTGCATAACTAAATACTTATAAGGTCCCAAAGGCGAGACCTATTGGCTATGCCAATGCTTGTTTGTACTTGCACTGCTGGCAACTTCTTCCTGCCTGTTCTCATGCTTGTTTGTTATAATTTTTTTTGTTATGGGGGAGCGGGACAAATAACGGGGGAGTGGAGGTTGAAAAACAGTAATTTAATTAGAACACGAGCAGCGGACGGACACTAGGGGAGAATCAACAGATGCCAGATTCCAAGGGCAGACTGACTATCAGACAAATTCTATAGGTTCTTGTTTAGGCGGTGTATGCCGAGAAGGTATTCATGCAAACAGTCCATCCTACATAAAGAAAGAGGAACCCGTACACAGACCAAAATGAACTTATGAACGCAGCGCAAAAAAAATGAAAAGCAAGCTAACGGGCGCACCTAAACAGGCTTTCAAAGAGCTAAGAAGTCCAGTTAGAAACCCACACATAAAGGCCAACAAGGCACAGTGTCACAGACAACACATACAGATAACTAGGACAAAAGGATGGACAAGCGCTGGGCGAGTGGATGGATGCATAGTTTCTGCAGGGGAGTTGCATACTTAACTTTAGGCCCTGCAGAGGAATACATCTGTCAGAGAAAGAAACGAAGTAGAACACATGCAATCATGGGCCTCAGCTTTCAGAAATTACTTCAACTGGTGTCAATCAACATGCCACCAGAAAAACACCAGTTCCAGGCTTTAAAGCTTGCAATCCGTGCAAGTTTTGAATTCACGTTTTAAGCTGACGACCAGCACGGCTGACGAGCAGTAGAGGTCGTCTACATTACACAATGGAACTAGTTTGATGGTCGCAGTGTGCTGGGCTAAATCGCACACTCATCTGACAAGCGTCTTGCAGGTCTAGATAATGCTCTGGACATGGCAATCCCGCTTCACAACCAAATAGATCGCATCTACAGTCACTTTCAAGTTTACTTACACTAACTACATAGTCTACCACAGACCATACGTTCACTGCTGCAGGACCATGATGGGCCACTGAACTTGTCCACAAATTCACTACCAGTGATACAAAACCAATAGTGAAATTTGGAGTGACTGCATGATTCATCCTTGGACAAGTACATATGGCCGGTTCCGAGCCAGTGAACAGTTCTACACGTCAGTATCCGTATGATAGGGATATATACAATTAAAAAATTCTTAAAATAGGCACTTAAATCAGACCAATCCTGACAATTCTTCTAGTCCCACCTCTTCAAACATGAGTATTTTTACGCGTACAATACTTGGAATATCTTCCATATTCTGACTAGTTTAAATACCGGAAGCACGGAACTAATACTGCAGGCAGTGTTTGTCATGCCAGATAATGAGTGCTATGACCAAGCGCACACCGAGTGCAATAAAACAGTAAGGGCTGTAAGAGGACGGCACTACGAAATGCCAATGCATATTACCAGCCTATATAAAACTCTGCACATTTCATGAATTGCATCCGTAACCGTACTGGTGATACCTGGTAACATTCTGAAGTTTAGATTAGCCGCTATCGTGTATACAGTGAGTGATTCGCTTTCCTCCTTGGCTGAGCGTGTCGGTTACTACTTTGGGAACATAGTGTAACAAACATGTAGCGACTGGAACAGTTGGGTTTCTTCGGGCAGACAAAAACTGAGACTACCAGGGTAGCACTTGTGCCACTAGATCCTTCAGTGAACCTAATTGATATGCAAATTCCCTCACCTGTAGGCGTTGCACTTGATCAAGGTGACCACGTGCAACAGTGTGGCACCGCCAGGCTGCAGTGCAATGACAGACCTTTACGCCGAGTACCCCAGTTCCTCTGAATCTTAAACTGTATTAACTGATTGGGGCGGGGAAGCGGTGTTATTGTACATTCGTTGTAACCACTTGACACACGGGCCTGGCAGATCCAGCTATTCTACAAAAATTTGGGAGCCGAGTTAGTACCGTATGCCACGGCATCGAAAAGAATAGCATAAGAGTGACAACAAGTGCCTTGAACCAACGCCAATCAATCCACTATAGACACCAAAGCGTGGATGCCCTGGCACAACATTAGGAGTGCTTGAATGTACACCGCTTCACTCCCGGCTCTATTTCCTACCCTGGATGCTCGTAGAGCGCTGGGGAGGGCAGTCCCAATCTTTCAATATCTTAACATTGATAAGACTGTCTGGAGGATGCACAAACTGTGGAAGGACTTGGGAAAAACGATATTTTTGGAGCAGCACTGAAGTTGTTTGAGGGAACTAATTTTGCAGATTTTAAAAAGGATTCAGAACTATATACAAGCTATTTTTTTTAAGCTCAAGTCTACCCCAAACTAGGACGAATAACTAGTTGCTTATGAGGATGTGCATTCTTCATGCCACCGCAGTTTATGGCCCCAAAGAGGACAAAACGGCAACCTGTGATATTATGCCGGTGCGTGCCATTATGTTGTTGACGCCCAAGTCTACTTACACCAGACATGAAAATCTACGAAACGGGAGGGTGAAACAAGAGTTGAGATTAAAGTGCCACACGCCCTCAAGGAGCATGATGCCGAAAGCGGATTAACTATGCCAGTGAAATACCAAACATGTTTATTTACAAGTGCTAAGCCATTCTACAGTTACTTTTTCCGATAAGCGTGTCCCAGTAGTCAATGCTTGAATTTAAGACAGGCTGCACTACAGAAAAAGTACAAGTAATAGAATCATACTTCCATCTCGCTGTTACGTTCCCTGTCATGAAAAGAGTTATGGTAAATGCGCACACTTCAATCGGTGAGCGCTCTTTGCCCTGCTAGCACCAGGTGACATGTTGCCAGTTGTCGTTTCGAGCACATTCCGCATGCTACTGAATACGACGTGGGGGACGGAAGTCCCCCTCAGCCACGCCCGTGACACGGGAGCCCACTCAACGAAGCCTCAGAACCGAAGAGCAGTGCTTACCAGACTGCGGACAGATTGCGGAAGCCGGCCGATCCAGAGCCATGCTCTGCTACAGAGGAGACGCCTGATCCACGAGCACCGCCCCCTGCTCTGTGGATAACACTGGCCTATCTCGGAGTGACAGGTCTATCTCGGAGTGACAGGTCCGGAGAAACAACCCCGTGTTCAGCCGTCGCACACCAACCACGAAGTGCCTGGGCGGGGGCGGGGGGGAGGGAGGAGTGAGGAAACGGCGCTTAGGGCATACACAAGGGTGTAGCGAAATGAAGGGCTGACCGAAAAAGCAAGGGACAAAAGATCAATGTCGTGCGAGAGTGGGTCAAAGCAGTCTCAAGAAGGCGGTGTATTTCAGGCAAAAAGGGGGCGCGGGAAAACAAATGTCTGAAAGAGAAAGCTATTGTGCAATGAAGGGGCGGCAGGTAGTGAAGGGGTGGGGCAGTTAACGGAAGAGAAGAGAGCAGGCAATGGAAGGCAGGACAGCTACTGAAAAAGATAGGAGCTACACAAGTTAGACCAGAATGGGAGGAGAGCGCCAACAGAGGACTGGAGGAGAGAGCACATACAGAAAGGAGAACTGCGAGGATAGAAGGGAATACAAAAGGAGCACAGATGAGCGGAGCGCGAAGAGCACTAACGGGACAGGAATAGTAGATACGATGGGAACAATAGTACAGAGGCGGGGACAAAGAAAAAACAAGCGCGGCCCCGCGGCCGCGAAAGTTAAAGCGACGCTGAGGGCACCACTGAAAGGGGTTTCAGTGGCGGGTTTCCCTTGCGGGAGCGAGCAAAAGCACCATCTGTTTGCAAGTTAATTACAAACAGATGGTTTCAAAGCTCGCTCCCGCAAGGAAATCGCCAAACGTGCACGCGTTGCCATTGAAAGCAATGCAAGGCGTGCACGTTTTTGGCCTCAAAACCGAACCGATTACAAGAGGTCCCCCTTATGCAGCGCATGCGCGCTGCGTAGGCGAGACCTAAAAAGTGCGCAAGGACAAAAAAAAACCTGCAAACCGTTAGGATGCACAAAAAAACTATCTGGCAGCTGAAACAGAACGACATAGTAGAGAAATGGAAACATATCTACACCCTACTAGCGCCAGACAAAAATAGGGAATTTTGGAGATATGTTAACAGCCTCCATGGTGTAGCCCATACTGAGAACACAGTACCCGCCAATGAATGGGCAGCTCATGCAACAAAGCTCTATGTGGACAAAGAAAAACCATTGGATAATCCCATGGAGGTAGAGGGCAATCACCCAGGTGAACCTGATGCAGTGAAAATGAGGGTGTAAGTAAATGTTCCTCTTCTTCAAACAATTAGTTAGATTCGATGGAAACTTTCGCATGGATGGATTAACCCTGGGACCACGTGTACATACACTAAATATTGGATGGTTTAAAATTAACATCGTGAAGCATGTTTTGGAATGTATTTCTCCTCTGATTTGAATCTATGACCCTTGAACATTACAACTAGCCTTGAGAAAGCCCTGGCTTAATGTGCCAAATAGGGCGAAACACGTGTCGGCTGTCTCCACTTCCTTCTCTTTTATGAAAAAATGATGATAAAAAAATAAAAAAAGAGTGAAATGGATTCACACGGAGGCATTTGAAAATAAAATATCTACCATCACCAAATATTACTCTTGGACTCTTGTGTTGTGTTTAAAAATAGGAATTACTCCATCGAATCTAACTAATTGTTTGAAGAAGAGGAACATTTACTTGCACCCTCATTTTCACTTATCTACACGAGGCTGAAAGGTCCAGAGCCTTGAGTGATGTTCCTCCGGTAGCTATAGGAATTTATATCCAGCACCAGGATCTCTGGACCTGCGCTTACCTTTGAGAACCTGATGCAGTCTACACAGTGATAACAGAAAAGGAAACCCTCTTTATACTAAAGGATATCCGGAAGGATGGGGCACCAGGACCAAATGGCCTACCGGGTAGCATCTTCAATGAAGATCGGAAATTCTGGGCCCCTCACATGCACAGCTTGTTTAATCAATGCTTTCTTACTTCGACAGTGCCGGAATCTTGGAAAGGCTCCATTTTGCACCCCATCTACAAAAAGGGGGATGCATCACAACCAGAGAACTATAGACTGATTGCCTTGTTGGACGTTGATGGGAAGGCGTTCGCAAAAGCGCTCTTGAAAGAACTAGAGGGCTGGATAAACAAAAACCATATGATGCCACAAAATCAGATAGGATTCCAGCCCAGCTCATCCACGCTGGACAACGTTATTGCCCTGTCTTACCTGGCACCACGGATAACAGAAGCCGCCTCTCCACCGCTCTACGCTTGCTTCGTTGACTACAGTGCAGCCTTTGACGGCATTGATCATAACATTCTTTGGGCTAAGCTTGAAAAATGGGGCATCCCGAGGAGGCTCTTGGCGGCCATAATGATGCTCCACACAGGCACCTGGGTTCGCACCAACCTCTCGCAGACTCATGTGACGGCCAATATCTATGCCAACAAAGGGTTAAAACAGGGTTGCGTGATTGCTCCCATCTTGTTTAATTTATACACTGCGTACTTGGGTGAGGTGCTATTGAAAGTTAACATATTTCCACCTACATTAAACCATCTTAGACTCCCCATCATGCAATACGCAGACGACCTGGTACTATTGGATCACACTAGAATTGGTATGAAAAGGGCACTGGAGGCTCTACATCTGTACAATATGGATAATAAACTCCACGCCAACGCATCAAAAACGAAGGTCCTGGTCTTCGGCCACAAACCCAAAAAGCACCTGCTAGAATAGACAGCAATCGAGCAGTCGAGCAATCGAGCCTAGGGAGCCAAGCCGATCTGAGGTGCAGCACGCCAGCGAGCCGTGCTGGGAAGCCGCACCGCGGAGGACTCTTCCACAGCCTACATCGTGCCTACATCGTGCCGGCTGGTTGCCCAAAGGGAAAAAAGCCTTTAAACCGCCGCTCCGCACCGAGCCGAGAGCGCCCAGAGTGCCGAGAGCGCCAAGAGCCGAGCCGAGCAGAGAGCTGAGACTTGAACTCACCTGTACCTCGGTAAGCGCACTGCGAACTGTGGAAGGTGTTTGGCGGCGCTTTCTGCCCTATGTGGAGGTCTGCCTTGTGTAGAGGAGGCACCCAGGCGCGAGAGAGGCAGCTCCGCTTGCTGCCAATAAGAGAGGAGTGGTAAATATCAAAAGGAGAGGGAGGAAAGATACTGGAGCCAGTTCACTTCCCCTGGTATATATGTTTTATCAAAGAGAACAAAGTGAGTGGTCTAAAAACATGTTTATTAGAAGACCATATATGTGACACACGCGCTAAGGTGTGATATGTGGTAGAGGAGAATTTCCTCTAGTGGCGCTTTCCTGTGGGGAAGGAAAAGACAAACAAACATACAGAGAAACATGTAACATACTGGTATAGTTGTTTCAGGAGCGGAGTGTCCGTGCTCTTATGCGGTCAAAGGCACAGTGAGGACGGGGTGTGGCGTAATTAGTTATAATCAACGCCTGGTAATTTATGCGGTACCGGGTGGTAATCAAGATGCGCATAACATGGTGCATAGTGTAACTTAGCGCGTGTGTCACATATATGGTCTTCTAATAAACATGTTTTTAGACCACTCACTTTGCACTACACATAGGTCCTGAGGAAAGCCATACCACTAAGAGAGCATGGCTGAAACATGTTGACCGACTAGGATATTGGAGTTACCATAAGATCTCCTTAAATATCCGACTCTCGTTTTTATTAACTGCCAAGGGCCCACCCATTAAAATAGTCATTTTTTATCCCAGGGGCCCTTAGGACAGCTTTTTTAACATTCACTCACTTCCTTTCACTGCACTCTCACGGCACAATACCAGCTCCGCTGTATCCAGGCGTTGTAGCACACCCAAGGTGCACTCGGTGCCTTGGGTGGGGCCCGATGATGAAGCATGTCACCAACTAGGTTGGTGAGTGAGGGCCTTACTATAAACATAATGTGTTTCCTTTCCAAAACAAACATATGCTAGGAGCACCCACTCCAGAGTTAGTTCTCTTTGATAAAACAAATAAGAGAGGAGTCCCAGGCTTCTGCGTGGGAGGCCCGCTTGCGCCCTGCAACGCCTTAGGTACCATCAGAGTGCCATCAGTGCCTCCCCTTCGCCTCCCCTTCCCCTCTGGGGCTCCCAGGCCCTCCTTGGCTATTGCACTACTGCCACTGCGCAGGAGACCTGCGGTGGGGGATAGCGCCTTAGCTTTCCTTGAGCTTCCCTTAGGGTAGAAAACACGGCCGTGGGAAGCAGCAGCTGCAGGACCAGCGACACTGTGGGGGGGGCAGGAGCCCTCCTGAATTCTCCTGGATTTTCCATCAAGGGGGTCTGTATATCGTAGTGGCCGGCGCGCGAGTGAGGAGGAGCAGATAGAGGAGGTCGGAGATTTTGGCCAGTGGGGGGGGAGGAGAACGACCAGGTCTCAGGCAGCCTCTGAGCAGCCGCCTCCAACCTAAACCCCCCAATCCCGACCCCCCGCCACTCCGCTCCTCCCTCCCCCCCACAACTACGCCCCGGCCCACAGGCCTACAACCATCTACTTCGTCGACGCTGTACCAAGGCTTGGTCACTGGGAAATAAGGACACCTCAAGGAAGACCTCGGCCACCCAACTATCTCCCTTGCACACAGGCTAACTTGATCCTAGGCATTCACCTACCGGTCCACTGGCCACCTTAACTGTAGGTACATCTCGGCCGGCAGGAAATGAAAAAAGGAAAGGAAAAACCGGCACAAAGCTCGGCGTTTACAGAAAATTAAGCCTCAAGCCCCCAGACCAGAGGAGGTCCAGTACTGTCACTGCTATGAGGTCAGGAAGGAATAGGGGTCAAGCGCTCACCCCGCTGCGGAAATCCAAACGCAAAGGGAACACCAGGGTAACCAAACCCGACCCAGCGACCTCCTCAGAGGACCTAGCAAACACAGCGGAGGCAATCCCCTCTGGCTCAGTTCTGCAGTTACAAGAGCCGCAGTTACAAGAGGCTCTTGGAGACATGAGTTCTTCATGGGGAAGGCCTGCAACACATCTCTTTCAACCAAAAATTTACTCAAAGTTTTATTTCCTTAAAGATGCAGCCTCTTCCATATTCTCTTCCAGCCGCGAAATCCAAGGCCTCCAGAAACCACTTCTCCCGCTACAGCCAATTACTAAACTGGCTGCTGCACAAGCCAGCGCCTCACCTCCCACGGATCAACCTGTGGCTTCCCTGCAACTACCGGAAAAGACACCGGAACTTACTGAATTTACTGAACACAATGTTACCAACCCACACATGAGAGCAGAGGAAGAGGTAGAGCGAGTTAATTCTCCAACCCGAGCCACCCAAGTTTCTCCTATTTCACCTTCCAGGCAGCCGCCCCACGGGCCAGACTCTCCGGCTCATTTGTCCACCCAACCCAGCAAAAGCAAGGATGGGGTAGTACCCCAAGATCCCATTCAATTGGGAACCACAGTTTACGGCTTCGACAAGCGCACAGAAACTCAAACAGCACTGAGACTTGCCGGTACGGAGAAAGGGCCAGTGCACGACATCTCTGGCGAATTGCAACTGAATCTGCCACCCTCATTACATCTCCAAAAATACTCTCCAGTCCGGCTTCCACAGATGCTAACAAACAAGGCTGTAATGGACCTCTCAGATGTTATGAGGGGAGAGGACGTAGCTACCCAAGAAGCAACCCCAGAAGCCCGAGGAGGTGAGCACGACGCTCTATCTTACCTAGGGTCCCAGGAGTGGGCCGACCTAGTTGCCTCCTACACCTTGGACACCCCGAAAAATTCCTCCCTACACACAGGTAGTGCAGGCTCAGAACAATGCCAGGCCCACAATGCAGCCAAGACTACACCCCCTTCGTGTCACAGACCTAGAACCCACACCACGGACTCGACAAGCCGAGTTTACAACACCTGGGACACCTTACTAAACACCATGCAAAGAACTGTCGATGCTCTGCACTACCAGTCCAACAAAATGGGCCTACAACTGACACTACTCGACACCTTGGCTCTTTTTGTAGGGGGGATAGATGAAAAACTGGGGCATTTAAACTCACTAATCAGCAGGGCCCAACAGGAGGCCAAATTGAGCTGCAGCTGTGGTCCTATCATTGACATATTGTCTTCACTTCCTTCAATTGTGTCTACACTTTTAGAGGGCTTACCAAAGGTACCAAATAACAAAAAAGGCACTGTTAATTCAGAAAAAATGGCACCCAAGAATTTAACCACAAAGGACTCTGCTGTTAAAAACCATATATCCACAAAGCCAGAGAGCGGCCCGGGGGGCAGCCTGGCCACTGTGGCAAATCAGCTACAAAAGGTACCAACTCCAGCTCAAAATGCTAAACGACGACGCCAACTCCGGAGGAAAGGCCGCAACAAAACAACAATCTCCAGCCACAGAGCGGTATACCCTCTCTTTGACAATAAAAAACAACCACAGGCGATAATAAAACATGAAACAATAGCAAACGAAACAACTAATCAGCCAACGGAAACTCCAAATGCGGTTCAACCGGCAATAGCGCCCTGCCGGGCTGACAAGGAGGATCTGGACAGCTCAACAGGTACACTAGTCACCAAAAATACAGCCATACAGACTCAGCAAGACAGTAACCACCTCCGATCCCTATCGGCAACAGAAGAAAGGGAGGCCCCTACCATGCAGGAACCTAAGCAGACACGGGCACCAAACAAAAACCTGACGGAACATGGGGCCAAATCATGGGACAAGGCTATCTCCAACTTAACACCGCAACCACAGAACAGTCAGAACAACATAACAACTATGGCAAATGAGCCCCCAGTGAATAGCCCCGCCCAGTCATTAACTCTATTAACAAAGATAAAGGAAAGAGGAAACGCCAGTGACAATCCAGCCCCAGTCAAAGCTCAGGGAATGCCCGGTGGGACATCAACAACAACAACGGGGAACTCGGACATCCCCTTATTTCAACATCAAAACAGAAACAGAGAACTCGTCTGAGAAGACTCCTGGGGTCTCTGTCGCTGTGAAAGTCCAAAGTCCAATAACTATAATGGGCCAATCTGGCAGCACTCTTGTCCCTTCGGGCAAAACTACCCTTGGGAATATCCTCCCAGTGCTCCCCTAGCCGGGCAGCAAATAAATTCTAGTGGCACTCTCTTCACCCCAGAGTACGACTCTAAAGGGATCTGTGACACCCTGAATAGAGGGAATATTCTCCAACTACTGGCCACAATACCAACCTTAAGAGACATCAACACAACCAATCTCCTTTCCATAGAATTTATAAAGGCAGACAGGGCCCAGGGTAGGGAATCCACCAAGGCCAACTGGGGCTCAACCAAAATTGCAAAGAAAGTCTTGAACGAATGGGAAATTTTCAAATCATGGGGCATACGAACCTCACCGTATCGCAACATTGGATACCCTCTCCCACTACTTGCCACCAAGCGGCAGGGAACCACTGGCAACAGAGAAAAAATATCCTCGGTGCTCAGGGGCGCTTTAGGCCAGTCACCCCAAAGGGAGCAGGCACCGGGCACCCAAACAGGCCACAATCACCATCATTCAACGCTTCCTGTAAACACTCAGATTCTTAGAACTATCAACATAACTGGATCGACACAATGACAAAAAACCGCACATAACATCCGGGAAAATCATGACAAAACAACCCTGAGACTATGCTCATGGAACATCAATGGGCTGAACAGTAAGGTAGCCGATGCTGAATTCCTTGCATACTTAAAAACCTTTGACATTGTCCTCTTGCAGGAAACATGGTCAGTGGATCCATATCAACTACAGGGGTACACTTGCTTCCATGCTCCAGCACTGAGAAAATCCAAATACAGTCACCTATCAGGGGGCCTAGCCACCTACATTGCCATAACAAAATTTGATATTGCACAAGAAATTCAATCTCCACTGCCATCAGTAAACTAAGTCAAGATCCACCGAAACCTCAGTGGTTCTAAAGACGAGGTGCTAGTGGTCAACATATACATAAATCTGAGATGGAAAAAACAAGAGTCAAAACAATTAATCGATCATCTGTTCACTATCATAAGCTCGCATAATACCTCCCACCTCATTTTCTCCGGGGATCTAAACCAACAAATCCTAGGCACATCATCAAACGACGACATACAGGCTCAGCCTTTCTACTGGAACATACCAACCCAAACAAAGGCAATCATGGCAGACCAACTAAGATAGGGAAAGAGCTGCTAGAAGACATGGAGAACATCAACCTAATGGTTCTAAACGGAAGATTTACAGATGACTCCCCTCCGTCCGCCTCATTCTACTCGGAAACCGCAAACTCCATCATAGACTACACTTTAGTCTCCCTTTCACTCTTTCAATACGTATCAGGATTTCGCTTAGGAGACAAAGGGGACAGTGATCACCGGCCCCAGGAAGTCTCAATCCAAGCATTTCCGCACAAACTGATGCTTAATCCAGTTGGCAGGCATGCATGCCACACAATAAACTTAAAAAGAATCAAGTCCTCCCTAGTAAACTCCGGGGAGGTGCTCCTGGCTGCAAAAACATTGCTACGTGATTAACCCTGGGCAAAGCACTACGCTACGCTCGCGTAGTTTGCGAAGTTTGCGCTACTTCGCACAACGCGAATTGCACGTAGCACAGTGCAAACACGCGTAGCGTAGCGTAGTGCAGCGGTCATTTTTTGCTTGCTCGCGGTCCTCAACATCAAGTTGGCGACCGCGAGCAAGCAAAATGACATCCCAGCGAGACTTTTTCCTCGTTCGCGATCAGCAACATCAAGTTGCCGATCGCGAGCGTGGAAAATAAACCTCCGGCGAGATTCTCAACGCAGGGAGGTCAGGTTTCTCATTGCGAGTGGTCGCGTATGCTCGCGACCGCTCGCGATGAGAAACTACCAGTCCGCGTTGAGAAAGCTGCCGCTCGAGTAAAAATCTACTCGAGCGGCAGTAAAGACAGCTCGCACTGTGCAAGATGCCGTTTTCAATGATTGCACAGTGCGGACAAGCATCCGGCACTGTGCAATCATTGCGAACAGTGCACTCACGCAGTTCGCGTGAGTGCTACGCGTAGCTCGCGTAGTGCGAACTGCACTTTGCGTAGCTTCGCGTAGCGCTACTTCGCGAACTACGCCCAGGCTTATACGTGATCACATTAATTTCAGTGTCACTCCGATCAGTTCATGGGAAACCTTCACAGTTACACTTGCAAGTTCTTTTTCAACTATAGCCAGATATACCCCTTCAAGTGATCCAACAGTTGAGGGGAGGGCCACGAGAGCACAGCAAACCAAATTAAAATTGCTCAAAAAATCGGTAAACAAACTTCTTAGATTGCTGAGGCTTTACCCTGGGCCTAAACCACTAACTCCGCCAAAGGAAAGCCCAAACCAAAAAACTTAAGTGGGACATCAAAAGGTCCTACGAAACTGCATTTTGGGCAAAACTCTACCATGACTCCCAAGCAACTAACAGCGCGCGTTTCTGGGCCATCGTTAACAAAATTTTACAACCGGCACAGGGAGGCCTAACATCATACATCACAGAGAACTCATGGACAACTTTTTTAGAATCCCATTTTAACCAGCAAACATCTAGACAACAAGCAATTCTGGACAACCAACTGATCCACCAAACACAACCTGAAAGGAACCTAGAGGAAGAGGCAAAGGGAAATGAAGTGACAACAATTAAGAACCAAATTTCAAAAGGAAGGAGAGAAGGGGCCCCGGGGCCTAACGGGATTCCACCAGCTCTCTTTAAACAAGACCCTGAGTACTGTTCAGAAATACTGGGCCCCCTCTTTCATACCGTCAGACAGTCCGGACTCCTACCCGCTTCATGGAAGGGTTCCATAATTTCTCCGATTTTCAAGGCCGGCGACAAAACCTCACCAAAAAACTATCGTCTGATCGCATTATTAGACATAGAGGCAAAATACTTCGCCAGTACCTTACTCACAGAGCTCCAGGACTGGGCAAAAGAGAAGGAAACAATCCCCCCTCACCAAACAGGGTTTTGCAAAGACACAGGAACAGCAGCCAATATACTAACCATGTCACTACTTATTGACAAGGCGAAATCATCCAAACAGGGGATTCACATTTGTTTCATCGACTTCAAGGCAGCCTTCAACAATGTCAACTGAGCAAGACTGTGGAGACAGCTGGCCTCCTGGGGAATTCCGTCATCTCTTTTGAACCTTTTAATACACCTCCATTCCAACACATGGATACAGGTAAAACTAGGTAACGGCTCCCATCTTTCGAGGCGTATACCAACTACCAAAGGGCTCAAACAGGGTTGTGTGCTTGCACCAACACTGTTCAACCTGTACACAGCGGGTATGACATCAGTCCTCGGTACCTGCAATGCGCATGCTCCACGGCTCGGAGGCACAGCTATCTCCAGTATCTCGTACGCCGACGACGTTGTCCTAATAAGCCACACTCAAGTCGGCTTGCAACGCTTACTCAATAAAATGCACGAGTACGCTGTGGAAAACCACTTAGAAGTGAACCTCAGTAAAACAAAAACTTTGACAATAAACGGCAAACGACGGACCCACTTTTGGTACTTGGAAAAAACTCCAGTTGCGAACACCCCTGCCTACAAATACCTAGGTGTAACCATCGATGAGGGCGGTCAGTTCGTTAACCAACTTGAGGCTATCAGGAGGAAGGGGATGGCAATAGCAATAACACTAAGACAGTTAAAAACAAAGCTCACAGGACCTATCCTCTCACCTCTCCTCCGGGTCGCCCAAGCCAAAATCCTACCCTCCATCACCTATGGCAGCGAGGCACTAAGAGGCAGGGACGCAAAACTGTTGGACACCACCATGGCCAGGGCCTATAGAGTTATGTTTAACCTTCCAACTTACGCCTCACCCGCACAGATACGTTTGGAGTTCGGCCTAACTAAACAACTCTTGGAAAGACAAGGTTCTTACATAATGTGCTGGCACAAAATTAAGAACTCTCCACGGAACACATTGAACCATCAGCTTTGGCAAGAATTTTGTAACATATCCAACTCACAGGCCAGAAAGTACTTGGAGGATTCACTTGCTACTACCGGGCTAGTCGATCTATGGGAAACTCAAACTACCCATTCGCTCTTTAAGCAAGTAGTAAAAAAGGTAATAAAAAAAATCTCCCTTGTCGAAGATAAAGCCGCCTTTGCCCGCAGGAGCCACGCCTGAATGACTCAGCGGCTACAAATTACTTGGGTCACAGGCATACTTCAATCTGGGGTACTCCAGTTAGACCAAAGAACAATTCTTAAAATACAGGCTTGGAATCCTGCCAGCCATCCCGCACCTTCCACCTTGCCAGAGGGAGAAATGTGGAAACACATGCAGACTATGTGGGAACGGCATTGAAGACATGGAACATCTAATCTGCTCCTGCACCAAACTAAAGGAGGAAAGGATAGGATTACTTAAAGCGCACTTTAATGAACGAGGGATTCGAACCCAGAGACAGACAATGATTGCATGCTTTGACTCCAAGGACCCGCAGCTAAATGGGAAGCTAGTGAAATTCCTGTCACTAGTAGAATCCAAGCAAGGGAGAGCAGCGCCACGTGTAAATGCAAGAACCACATGAGGAAGCTTTAACCTACATAACCGAAAACTTAGAGTAAAGACCTTTGAACCTCTTCATGAGAAGCTGAACAAAGGCACTTTTTCATAGAGACTTTTAAGCTTTTAGAATTGCACTTCTCTTGTCTTAATACGTATGAAATCTTTTTAACTTGTACTTTTGTAATGGTTTTAATTAAAAATACAATAAAAACTTTTTAACTTTTTTTTTACCTGCTAGAATGGCATCTTGGAGCGTTAAGGATCAACACTACTAACAAATACAACTACCTTGGAATACAATTCATAGACAATGGGAGATCGAACTCGCAGGCCAAGGCGGTTGAAGCAAAGGCGGCTAAGGTTACATATGGGCTATGCAAACTAAATTACAAGCTCCAAAGTCCCTCTGATGAGGGTATCCGAAGGTTCATGCAAGCTAAACTGATTCCTACGCTGAGCTACGGCCACCTTGTTTTCCCGGGCCAACTATCTGAAAAACTGGAGCGACTACACATAATGGCTTACCGAAAGGTATTCAACCTTTCCTAATCAACTAGGCGCACACTGATTCGGTTGGAGTTTAATATTCCAACGATGGACATCGAATGCAAAAAAGATATCATCAAATTGCACTATAGGGTGACCAAGGCAGGTTCCAACACAATCAGGGAAGCACTAAAAGTAGTTTTCCAGGACAACAACAGTCCTTGGGCCAGGTACCTACTAAAGGCTAATGAGACTCTGAGCTGGCCACCAGAGACTATAACCGAAACACCGTTCACAATGGCCACCCTGAAAAGCCTATTAAAGAAACAGGGCAAATGTATCTCAAGATTACAGGACCTCGAACGAATCAGCTATATTCCTGGCGTTGAGGGCCTTGTCCAGTCATATGAAACCGCAGTAAGTCAACCTTATTTGAAAGCAGGGCTGGGGAGGACAGCCCTACAGAACATACTGAAAACTAGGCTCCTCACATTGCCAATTCTGGACCACAGGACCCACTGGAAACACAGTGTGCATGGGAACAAGGGATGTCGCCTGTGTCAATTTCACACAGAATCAGCAGAGCACATCATTTGCTGCTGCCCAGTGCTGCTGGGACAAAGGCGACTATATCTAAGAACTCTGCTCTTGCAAAATGGTGTGAGAACATGCAAAGAGGCCCTAACGCTTATTTTTACCATCACGAAGCCGGCGGCCCTCGCACGAATCGGCAAGTTCCACGCAGAAGCAGCAAGGATCTTAAGAACTACCCAAGCAACGGAGACAAAAGCCTGCAACGTACAAGCTGCAGCCAACTAAGATCCATAGCAACACCAATTGGAGGAGCACCCCACATGAACTGGTTACGACGAGCTTAGTCATGCACTATGCACTTCTGATTCCTAAGGCATACACTGGCTTGCTTGAAGGACGGATCACCCTAAGGGCCAGCATACTGTTCAGAATTTCCATTAAGTACCTCACACAATCTTTGGCGAGGCCCCTTTTCACCAAATAGACCAACACCCTACAGAGCATGCATATTGATTACTTTAATATCAGGCACACACTTGCAAGGATAAAGGTCGTACCACTTTAGGGGCCCTCGCACGGTTTTGTTTTTCCATCTAGCACCCTCCATAATCTCTTGGCGGGGACCTCTGCACCATCATGCGACAAATAGGCTGATACTTTATAGAGCATGTAATTGGCAATTTTAACATTAGATTTTTATTGACCCGGGCAGAGTACCGCTTTCTATTTGTCGCATTAACTGTTGACACCTGCAGCGTATGCTTTAACCCAGTGGTTCCCAAACTGGGGTCCGCGGACCCCCAGGGGTCCCTGACACATTCCCAGGGGGTCCGCAGGCAGCTGTCTTAAAAGCAATGCAAAGTTCCTTGTATAATCTGCAGTTTTACAACAACAATAAAAGTGTCAAGATAACTCGAAGGATTAATGTACCTGCTGGAGAGAGATAGTAGGTAGCGCAGAGGATTAATATGCCTGCTCCAAAGAACGTGTACCATGCATTTTTAATAAAACAGTATTTTATGTGCATAGCTGGGTTACTGCTTTTGTCACAGAGATTCTTTTGTTACTGTGCAGTTCATAAGTTACAATCATAATCTAGCACCGTCAGCTATGAACTGCCGTCAAAGAGCTGCATACAAACTGCATGGTACAAGTTAGTATGCCATCTTTTTTTCCCAGTCTTTCATTATCCTGATGCTGCCAAAAGGTATGTTTGGGTAGAATTAAATTGTTATAATTAAAGTCAACGCTAACCACTGTGTTACATTCTGAAACCAGATTTTGTGCTTCTCCAAATCAAGCACTCTTAAAAAATGCTTACCAGTATGGATGACATGTGAATCCTACACCTTGAAGTCCCCTTTCCCTATGTAACATTTTCTATACACTGATTTACACACGTATGATTCATTGGGGGAGATTTACTAAGCTTTTGTGTCATATTTGTGTCACAAAAGTGACACAAAACAACGCAAAATCTTTTTTGTAATTTACTTTCCAGCACTAAACTTGTTCCCATGCAACCACCCAAGGTTTCCACGCTAAACCCAATTTACTAAAAACAGTAGATTGGGTTTAGCGTGAGAACACTGCGCCCTTTTCAACTAGGGCACAAGGAAGGAGAAATTCTTTCATTTCTCCCTCCTTTTCCGGGCTTTGCATGCGTGCTGCACTGTGCAGCACGCCTATAAAGTGGGAAAAGCTTTCCTCGTGTCTAGCATAGTATTTTGTACAGGAAGGGTACCCTTCCTGTACAAAACCTATGCTACACTCATGCACACACCTTAGCGCTACAGCGCTAAGGTGTGTGCATGGCGCGGGGCTACTGAAATCAGCGCCGGCGCCAGAGAAAGGGGAGGAGAGAGCCATAGCTTTGGAAATATGGCGCTCCCCTGCTCCCTCCCTGTCGCGCAGCGCAGCCTCGCGGGAGGCTGCACTGCTTTGCGCAACTTTTGTAAATCTCCCCCATTGTTTCTGTATGTGTGTGATGTAAAGTGCTCTGACACCCTACACTAGTATGAGAGATGCTATAAAACAAATGAAATACATGTGACAGAGATGCTATGGGAAGAAGAGAGGCACTGTTGGAGGATGATAGGGAGGGATTTATGGAAGAGCCCCAAAACGATTGTTGTATTGGTGCATAGTAAGGTCATCATTTACTATGCTTTGAAAGCGAATACAATTCAATATATAATTACAAATGTGTTGTAGAATGCACCATTTTTCCCCAAATTTTCTTGGTGGGAGAGCCCCGCAAAGTCCGCTTTGTAGTGGCCAGGCTCACTCACTGCACTTGGTGTGCACCGTACAGGGACTGGCCTGACAACATTTGCCAGGGCTGCTTTGGGTTCCAGTCCGGCCCCGTCAGGAGCAGGAGCCTCATACTCTAAAATAAAGCCAAATATTGAAAAGTTAGTCGGCGAGATGCAGCACCAACCTTCCTATTAAAAAGTTTCGATTTTGCAAATTTTTTCAATATAAAATACTAAAAGCTTTAGTAATTTGGGTATCTGTTTGGTGTGCACATGTGTGTTTATTTTTTTCGAATTACTGTTTTAATGTTTGAAATTTAAATCGTACGTAATTGCTTGGGGGTCCTCGGCTTCCAGTAGTGACTCAATAGGGTCCTCAGGAGTCAAAAGTTTGGGAGCCACTGCTTTAACCCCACGCATGCCTGCACATTAGAACATTGCATGCCCGTGCACCTCATAGTCTTGGCTTTGCGCAAGCGTCGTCTCACTCAGCACTCGCTATACAAACCACCTTTGACCGCGCACCTGGGTAGGCTGCCAATTTTGCCTGGCGACAAACGCTAGAACAATTTAAAATGTTATATAGTATTATTTTATGCCATACCTCATGCCATCTTTTAGATTTTTATATTTACTGTTTTTACGTGCTATCGCTTTTGTATAAGATTTTCAGTAATTATACAATAAAGATTCATTCATTTATTCATTCAATGCACTTTTGCCCCACACATAGCAGCATTCATTCATTAAAAACAATAAATACTACAAAGCCCACAAGTCTTTGAACTTAAGATAAAATGTCCTTATCACTTGTGGGTACTTTTACAGGAGTCCCCGGATAATCAGTGGTTACTGGGCCCAAGATTCACTCAAGGATGTGGTGTCATGTAGAGACTCATAACCAGGTCGGGCTGGTACAGAATATAGGCCCAGGTACCAAATTAAAAGTGTCCCTCTTCCCCAAATTAACGCATCAGATAGGTAAAAAAGTGACCCACGTTTGCAAACCAGGGCAGTTTTGAACTTGTACAGGCTCGCTGTTTAAGTGTTTTGCAAGGAATGGGACAATTCATGCATATTTGCTTGCTACAGGCAAAGGTTTGTGGTAATACCAGAGAAGTGACCAGTAACAACAAGCCAACCAGGCCTTAAAACAGACCAACAGCCAAAATATAGCCTATACACTCATCTGTGAGATCAGTCCTTTGGGCACTACCAGATTATCCTATAGGTCAGTCCGACCCTCCTCAGAACTCAATCATGTAATTAGTAACAGTCAATACCTTACTGTTCAGCCAGCACTTTTACATGAAAAGAAAAAGTATATTGGTCAAGACACATAGTTGAATCCTACACATGAAACACAGTGGACAAAATAATGCACACAGTTATCCTTTGGGAGTAACCACTGGTAGGGAGTCAGCCAGCCCTGACTCAGGATGCCCCCATAGGTAAGACTATCATAAAGACAGTGTGAAATATAGTAAATTGCCCTGGAGGGTTGGTAGGTTATGATCTCCCAACAATTCACTAGGATTGTAGCTAGCCTCCCAAAATGGATATAGAAAGGTTACATATAAATTCCAGTCGTAATTGTTCCAATGTTTGCTGTTTCCCCCACAATGCCACAATGTTTCCTATTATTAAGAAGTCAATAAGGGCTTTTTTCCTCCTTTGTCGAGTCGGAAGCTGGAAATGCACCACCTGACATGCATCTGCTCATGAGCCATGTGGAGAGAGTTGTCCACACTCTGCCCCGGCCTGAATGAGTCTGGAGTTGTCTCTATTCCCTGCTGCTGTGCCCAGGCACATGGAATGGAGGTGATGTGCATACATGAAATGAAGAAACCACTTCGAGTCACACCACTGACGTTGTCGAAAGTAGAGATTATACCCCCAAATGGTGCAAATATTGTTGCAATCCTGCTTAGCACAAATGTGTCACAGACTCATTGTGATGTGCCCTTCATCTTTACAGTGGGTTTTGCTGGACGCTTTGCACAGTTTTCCACGGACTGGTCAGGGAAAAATGTCCAAGTGTCCACACACAAGGGAAGATTCAGGGAGCAAGTTATCTCCCCCCAGGACACAATGCAGGGGGATCCAGGGTCTCAAAGCCTTAACACATGACCTGGCAGTGCAGATCCTTCCCTGGCTTCAGCGGGCCAACTTTAGTTCTTCCTGCACAGCTCCTTATGGCCCTCCTCTTATAGGCAGCCTTTCCTTCAATCAAGGGTACTGCCAGCACCCATCCTCAGCAGTCTGAGGATGCGTGCTGGAAGTGCTGGAGGGGCTCCTACCCTCAAGGTGGATTCAAGGCAGCTTTTTTTTATAGGATGCAGAATTCCCAGGTTCCTGTTACTGAATCTGGCAAGTAGAGTTGGCAGTCAGTGAGCCAAACCCTGGAGCTCAGAAGTCTTCCTGGTTTCTAGTGTTGTGGGCCACCTGCAATGGTACAACTGGGGGTTTCAGCCTCCTTCTTGCATTTTACCTTTTTACATTTTATTCCCTCTGTTACAATTGTACATGCATTACCTTGCTTCACCCTGTTTCCCTCCGCCCCCGGCATGGGCTTTGTGTATTTTTATGTAGTGTTCCACATTCTTATGGAGTGTTTGTGATAGGGTGTTCCACTCGGTTGTCTGCAGTTGCATCTGGAGATCAACCTAGGTGGACGCCTTAGCCGTGCTGCAAATAAACCTGTTTTCCTGCACAAATTGGAGTCAGAAAACTTTGTAATATTGGTGACGAGCTTAATCTTCACTCCTGCCTACACTGCAGCACGGGAGCGGAGTGTTCTTGAACCCACGGATCATTTTTTTTCTTGACCCTTCGGCATTTTTTTATGCTATATCCGATTTGGAAACTGCTTTTGTGTCTATTGGACTTTCCCTGGATTTGTTTGCAGGCGACAAACGACGTTCCTGGAATTATTTTTGATTTTTGCTGTTTTTGACTGTTTTCTCGGTGTTTCCAACAAGCGCATTTTTCAAATACCAACTTCGCAACATTCTTTACCTGACGTGAGACTTTGCCACCGCCATCGATCTTCCAAAGTCTCCGCATTCTCAGCTGACTCTCCGTAATCTGAAGATTCTTTTGAACACGTACTCAGACAAGCGCAAACACGTCATCGCGCTGGTCTGTGCCTGCAACGTATGTAGCGGCCATCTTGCAGTTGTCCGGACAACACTTCACTCCGCATCGGCAAGTGTGTTCGTCAAGATTTATACACACTGCTGTGCGCACCTCCAGTATCACGTTTGTTTATTTATACGCCAATTGAAAGATTTGGACTACGCTATGCAGAAGTGAGTTATTACATAATTTATATACATTGGTATTTTTGCGTTTAAAAACTACCATGACTATTGCTTGTCAAATTGAACTTTTTCTTAGGAAATATTAGACTTCCTCATTAGTTACACTTTCTTATACATTTCTTCCAGCATTTGCTACCCTAAAATTATATTTTATATTCAAATTTTAACAAAATGCAGTTTGATCCCCCTGCCAAATTTCTTCGAAACAAAGGCGATCCACCTGTACCGTGGTCTATGTGGAAAGAAGAATTCCTTACCTATATGAAGGCCATAGATGGTGATCGCAAGGGCGCTGAAAGAAAAAAAAGTATTTTTCTCCACTGTCTTGGTTCTGAGGGACAAGTAACTTTCAGAGCTTTACCTCAGATTATTCTACAAAGTGGGGAAGGTGAAGGTGATGGCATGAACGTGTATGTTGAAGCATTAACCAGGATGGAAAAGAGGTTCAAACCTACTACTAATATCGCTTTGAATAGGTTTAAATTCTACACCAGGGCACAAAAAGAAGATGAGTCATTTGATAACTTTCTAACCGCATTGAGATCTTTGAGCCTGCATTGTAACTTTGGTACCATGACAGATGAAATGATACGTGATCAAATCATTGTACATGTGAAAAACAAGAAGATACAGGAAAAATTATGGGTAATGGGAGACCCTAATTTAGATGAAGCTATTTCTACGGCAAAAGCTACGGAACAATCAGAAAAATGGATGGAAACTGTAAGCCAGACTTCCAATAAGTCTGCAACTGAGGAAGAGATTTGTGTTGTTAGAGCTAAAAATGATTTAAAAAACGATGTCCCACAAGGTAAATTTCCTACCAAATACAATAACAGTTATCCAAATAAGAGAAATGACAATTTCTTCAATCACAATACATGCTACAGATGTGGGAGCAGATCCCATCTAGCATCTTTTCAAGGATGTCCAGCGGTCAACAGAGAGTGCAAGTTTTGTGGCAGGATGGGACACTTTGGAAGTGTATGCAGAGACAAGCGGTTTACCAACCAGACATAGAACACTAATTCTAGTACTTCTGAAATAAATAGAGTCACCAGTGTTAGGGAGACTCCTGAGTCTAATAAAGGATTTGTCGTATCCATCATAAACAGCAGACCTGATAAAGAAGCCCACATGAAATCCCCTAAATGTGTGTTTCAAGTTTTAGGTTCTGATTTAGAACTTATGGTAGATTCTGGGTCACCTTGGACAATTATTACCACACAATATTTTAAAGAGAAACTACTCACTGTATGTAGTTATGATAAGTTACAACCATCTGATATTACTGCTGAAAGTTTTGAAGGGTCAAGAATTGAAATGTAAGGTTTTTTCCAGGTACCGTTGTGCTTCATTTTTTTTACATTTTTTTATTCGTTTTTTTCCCCTTTTATGCAAGGAATATATAAATCAGCTTCTACAATCACGAATAAGGTCAGCAGAAAAAATAGAAATACAAATAAAAACAGCGGAAGCAGGAATCCACAACCAAGTCAATATGTAACCACATATCAAAAGCCAAATTATATAAGCATAGCACATACAGAAAGTTCTGCAAAGAAAAAAAAAGAGAAAAGAAAAAAAAAAGGCAGTGACAGTCCATTATTAGAATTTAAATCCATTCAGTGACAGCGGCCCAGATCTTAGCGCCCGTTGCTCTCTTCCTTCTCCCCTTAGTCTTATATATAGCGGATTCTAAATTATACATGGCAAGTAATCTTGCCCGCCAGCTTGAGAAAGACGGAGGATCAGGATTTATCCAGTCCTTAGTAATACATGCACGCAACACTGCCATACAAATAAATAAAAAAGATCCCGATGCCTTTGACCTTGTATGAGCCGAAGTAACTGAATTAAAACCTATTAAAACCAATTCCCCAGTTATGCACACTGATGACCTCATTATTAAACCTAAAAATCGTTCAATGGACAGAAATAATTCAGCTAATTTAGGGCATGAAAAAACATATGAACTGCATCTGCTGCAAATAAACCACATCTATTACATCTGGTCCCAGCAGATGTACCCCATTTAGAGATCTTTCTTGGGGTATAGTACAAATCATGTATGGCCATATAATGCTGAGTACGCATCCTCCCGGACATCAGAACTTGGTTCGCAAGGGTTAGAGATTTTATAACATTAATTCCCTCTTGACCGAGCTCCATTGCCCACTTATCTTGACATACCACAACATCGTCTGGAAGCACATTAATCAATTGAGAATAAAATTGGCCGATTGATGTTTGTTTTTTCATCCTTTCAATAAGAGGGAGCTTTCTAAATTGAGATTCCACATCAGGGCCTAACGAATTCAAATAGCTACGGATTTGAAGATGTTTAAAAAATTCATGTTTGGCCAGACCATATTTTGTTTGTAACTCGGCAAATGATACCATCTGACCATCATCCCACAAATCCCCCAAACATTGAATTCCTTTTGAGCGCCATCTATTAGATGTTTGGTCACGAAAAATCAATGGAAGTAACCCAGTAGCTGAAAATGGGGTATATGCGTTTAACTTTGAAACCCGAAGTTGCCGTTTAACTGATCTCCAGACAGAGTATGCCGCTTTAAGAATTTTAAATTTGGTTTTCTTAAAATAACTGGGTTCTAATACTTTAACCAGACAGCCGTTGGCCTCATCACCCAACCCAAACTCATAAATTGATGGGCTATGGCATGACAGAATCTTGACCCGATCCCCCACTACCAAAGAACTAATAAATTGCAGAACCGCTGCCCAATAATAAAAAATAAAATTGGGAATACCCCAGCCACCACGATTCTTCGGCAATACCATCTTTTTATACGCCCTTCTCTGACGTCTATAGCCCCACAAGAATCTAGAGCTGATCCTCTCTAGCCTCTTAAAACACGAAACTGGAAATTCCAATGGGATTGTTCTAAACATATAAAGAAACTTCGGCAAAACTAACATTTTTAAGACATTAGATCTACCATAAAGAGATAAGTGTAAATGATCCATCCTCTCCAACATTGAGTTTACTTTACTAAGCACGGGATTCATATTCAACTCTGGGATCTTACTAATTGGTAGGGAAATTTTAATTCCTAAATATGTGATTTCAGAGACAGTTGTTATATTATCAGTAAGTTCCTCACCGATAAAAAGAGCTGCGTTTTAGAAATATTTAATTTATACCCGAGAAGACCCCAAACTTAGATGCTAATCCATCAATTGCAGGTATAGCATTGACAATATCACTAGTAACAACGACAATGTCATCCGCATATGCCAAAGCTCTATAATCAACATGCCGCACTTGAACCGGTTTAATGTCGATAGCCTGATTTAACTTAACCAAGAAAAAATCAATATATAAAGCAAATAATAAAGGTGAACACGGGCATCCTTGCCGTGTACCACGACTAATTGTAAACAAGCCCGACTCTTGGCCAGCTATTCGAATACAGGCAACTGGGAGCAGGTATAATGATTTCAACGCCTGCCGAATCAAAGGGCCGAAGCCCTTCAGCCTTAAAACCTCCCACATATAAGGCCAGGAAACCCTGTTGAATGCCTTCTCGGCATCCAACAGGGTTATCCCCAATGTAGAATTGGTTGCTTGAGCCCAATCCACAAATGATATTAAACGCCTAACATGGTCTGCGGTGTCACGTCCCGGAATAAACCCATGTTGGAATTTTGAAACCAACATAGAAATGATGCCCGATAAGCGTGCTGCTAGAATTTTAGAATAGACTTTGCTATCAGAGTTGATTAGCGAAATAGGTCTGTAGGATGACGGCAATAAGGGAGGTTTGTCTTTTTTTTTTAAAAACCACAATAACAGATTTCCGCCAGGAGAGTGGCATTATCCCCTTTTGTGCAGACACAAAGGTCGTCAGCATTTCCTCTTTCAGCACATGCCGGAAAGTTCTATAAAATTCAAGCGGAATGCCATCCGGTCCCACCGCCTTGCCTGCAGCCAAAGATTTAATTGCTATCTCCACTTCCTCCCAAGTAATATCGAGATCTAATTCATCCTTTTGCTCATGTGTCAACTTAGTAATTTCAATACGCCACAAAACTCCACTACTTTATCTTCGACTCCCGAAATATCCTCATCCATATACAGTTGGCTATAGAACTTCCCGAAGACCTCTAACACTTCAGTAGGCTTCTCCCAAATTTGCCCTTGCTCGTCCTGAATATTATTAACCCTCTTAGCAACATCTTTTTGGTGTAGTCTTTTAGCCAATATACGGCCAGAGTTTTCTCCCACCTCATATATCTCGGAGCGATATACTGCGATTTGCGCTGCCAACTTTGTGGCAAAATTCTGATATAGCCTCATTTTTTGAAAAGCCAAATCGCTTGAAATCTGTTCAAAGTCCTGGCCATTACTAACTGCCACGGTAAACTCATTTTCTAGCAGCCGCAATTTATTCATTTCAACCAAAAGTTCCGCCCGCAGTGTACGTTGCTTATTCACAGAATAGCTTAACGTCTCCCCCCGAACACCTGACTTAAAAGCATCCCATACCATATGGACGGAGGCAGATCCACGATTATTATTAAAGAATTCCACTATCCATTTACACATATGTTCGCAATAAACAGAATCGACCAGCAACTTCCGTTCAAAAGTCCAGGCCCTTATGGGAGATCTGTAACTGATTTCTAATTCTAACAAGACAGGATTGTGATCAGAAATTATTTTGGGTTGGATATCAATCCTGGCTTCACTAGCAACCTCTGCAGTGACAAAAAAGTAATCTAACCGCACGTGCTTTCGATGAGGTGCAGAGTAAAAAGTATTCCCTGGGGCACCCTTTCCTTTGAGCCACCATATATCTACCAGCCCAAATTCTTTAACAAGCCCCCTAGTAGCTTTAAACACTTTATTTTTCTTCCCGTCATAAAAAAAGTTGCTTGATATATCAACATTCCCTGCTAAATGGATATTAAAATCCCCACATAAGATCAGGGGGGATGGCCAATCGACTAGCTCAATGCTAAGCCCATTCAACATTTCAGGGTCATCTGAGTTCGGACCGTAAATTGAACAAATAGTCATAGAAAGATCCTCTATCAATAACTCAATGATCACCCAACGGCCACAGAGATCTTCTTTTATCCGGTTAGACTTCCCCCTCCCAAATCTTTTCAAAATTGCCGCCCCTCTCGTTGTTGACCCTTGACGTGTGCAGCCTACGAGCTCCAAGCCCAAGTCCTTTAACCATCTCCTATTGTTCCAAGCGATATGAGTCTCCTGTACACAAAGCAGGTCCACCCTCATTGATCTAAGAATCTGGGCCATAATCCCTCTTTTTTTCCTGTCATTCAGGCCGCATATATTCCAAGTGCAAACAGAAAACTTACCCATCCTCAAACAAAAAACGTTTTAGCATAGTTGAATCCCTTTGCCACTCCTTTACCATTAAACTTCCTAATAATATTAATGCAAATACTACATTTGTGACACCTATATTCTCACAACCCTTGCTACCGCTCAGATACAAAGACCCATCTTTACTATTCCTTGCCCCACCTCCCCAACCACCCACACCACCCTCATCACCCCAGGAATCCTCCCCCCCCACCCTTACACCCACCCAAATGAGGCAGAGGGACTGAATGGTCCCTATTACGATGGAGAGAGAGGGTTAAGTGCCCTCCACTGATCCCCCAGCCCCCGGCAGAAAAAAAGAAGAAAAGATTGAGAAAGAGAGAAAAAGCTGTCTAAATTGCCGAAATTACCTATACTACAACCGTCCCCCTAAATAGTGCCCAGAAAGTCCTTTGCAGCGATCTCAGAAGTGAAAAATAGTGTTTTTCCTTATAGACAATTTTAAGTTTTGAAGGATTTAGTAAATAGGACTGTGCCCCTTTTGCTTGAAACAACGGAATCAGTTGACGCAGATGCACCTCTGCTGAACTGTGGCTTGACAGTAATCAGGGCGCACAAAAAATTCACAACCCTTCCCACTTCTCTTTCGGTCTGGCCTAGCTAAATCGTACAAAGATTCACGGAGTAGAAAATTATTTAAACAGATCAGTATGGCTCTCGGTTTAACATCCACCCCCTAGTACCACCCCGCATATGAAAAGGAAATCTATGAACACGCTGCAGCTCAAGTTCCCACTTCCAATGATGCAGTTCGGGAAAGGCTTCGAAAACAAATCGATGATGAATTGACGAATATCTTTCCCTTCCGTACCTTCCGGAATACCTAGTACTCGCAAATTGTTCCTCCTTGATCTGTTTTCTAGATCGATTAGTTTCCAATTTATATCGTCCCGAAGAGATTGTAAGGAAGATACATCTGTTTTCTGCTGCACCATCTCATCTTCGATTAGGGAGATTCTACCCTCCGCTACCCCAATCCTGGCCGACATCTCCGTACAAGTCTTAACGACACGGCGGACCGTATTCTGAAGCTTGCGGACTGCGCCCTGCATCCGCAAACCTTCTGCTTTTGTCTCCTCACGGTGTGACATTATAGCTTGATATATAGTAGCTAGAGTGACCTCGTTCTCTATCAATTCGCCAGGACAAACAGATCCTCCATGTGCATCAGCAGAGCCCCCCCAGCTGTCGCTCACCTCCCCAAGATGTAGTGAAGAAGTATAATTGAGCAAAGGGGACCCATCGTTACCTGATCCGTCCCTAGATGGTGAATTAGAAATGTCCTTTGCTTCCTTTGCCTTTCGCACAGTACTTCTTTCCCCAGAAGTAAGCAAAGTATTTTCCTCTTCCTCCGGTGGCACAGAGCTAGTCAGACTTCTGTCATCTACCCAGTCACCTTCAACACTCTCCGGCTCCGAGGTATTAGACACATCTGACATAGAATAGAAATTTCCAGCTGAGTCCCCGGAGTCTGCCTCTATTACCGCGTCTCTGCTAAATATTTCGGTACAAATCGCAGGCCCCTGATGAATTTCACAGAGACTCATATTATTAGGCAATGTTGAAGATGGGGCATTCTGGGAATTACTTAAACCCCCTAATGACAACTGGGGGGAGGCAGCATTCTCTGCAACAATTTCGAATGGGTCAGCCACACACGGGTTGGCCGCCGCATCTTCTCCCCTTTCTTGCCCCCCTTCCTGCTCAGTTGACCCCAAAAAACCATTCGAACTCGTCAAGGGCACAAGATTCTTTCTCAATACTTCAGGTGTGTCACAAGCTTTGTTAAGCGATTGATCCACTTGCAGGACGGCAGTAGCGCCCCTCACTTGCTCAGTGGAAGGGGTCTTACCTTCGCCTGGCGTTTTTTTTTTAAAGATCCCAGGAATCTTTACGTTGTCCCCAGCAGAATCGATAGTCCGAATAGTCCCCGGGGAGGAAATCAGATTCTCCTTCACAGCACCAGGGGGTCCTATAACATTGATGGCTGCATGAACTGCCCCTTCCACAGGAAAACCCCCAACAAGCCCAGGGGGGACCAAGATGGCGGACACGTCCGTGTCCGAGTGAGGCAGGCGAAGAGTGCTCTCCACTTTCAATCCTCCCTACTCCCTCGGCTGTTGTTGAAGCTGTCGAGTGAAGCCTCCTGCGAAACCGTGGCTTAAAGTACCTGGGAATGCTGTTATTTTTGATACATTTGTATCAACAAGGTCGCCGGCGCGTTTGGGGCTTCGTGACTTACCGTGGAGATTGGCGGAGCAGGGCTGCTGCCGGCATCCGGTGTCAAGAGGAGAGAATCGCGGCTGTGGCTGAGCAGTCTTGGGATTTGCTGGAAGACCTGGGCTGGAGCAGGATGGGTCCCAAGAATGCCAGCGTTAATCTGAAGGGTACCGTTGTGCTTCAAAGGAAGGTGTGCTCACATAAAATTATACATTGCGGTGAAAGGGGTAAATGTTTTGGGCTGGCGAGATCAGTGGGAATTAGGTATAATACTTAATCCACGGTCTAAGGATCCTGTTTCCCTATGTAGAGAACAAGAAATGTACAGTATTGCTACAGTTCACACGAATACTGTCAGTCTTGAAAAAGAAACAAAGTTGGTTAACGCATACAACAAGGTGTTTTGTGACAAATTGGGCAGATTAAGGAATTTCACACATAAAATTATCTTAAAAGAAAATGCCTACCCAGTTAAACAAAAGTTGAGGGGAGTACCCATCAATATAAGGGATGAATTAAGAGATATGCTTAAAGAATTATCAATGTTAGAAGGTGCGCAGATATTCTCCACCCTTGATCTAAGGTCTGCATATCACCAGATAGAGCTTACAGAAGAGTCAAGGAAGTATACGGCCTTCATCACTCCACAAGGCCTTTTTCAGTATACTAGAATGCCTTTTGGACTGGCGTCGGCTGCGTCAGTTTTTCAAAGAGTAATGTTTCAGATTTTTAGAGACATAGATACCTACGTTAAATGCTTTCAGGATGATATTTTAATTTTCTCAAAAAATGAATCTGAGCATGAAATTCATTTAAACGAGGTATGTAAGAGGCTAGAATGTCATGGTCTCACTCTTAAAGCCCACAAGTGTAAGTTATTCAAGCGTTCTGTAGAATATTTAGGACACACGTTATCTGGAGACGGTGTTATACCTAAGAAATCCAATGTTGAGGCCATTCTTAATGCTCCGTCTCCCAATAATAAGGAACAGTTATTATCATTCGCAGGCATGTGTGTATATTACACCAAGTTTGTAGAGAACTTTGCTACCAAAATGGAGCCATTAAGGAAATTACTAAGGCAGAATGTCATTTATGAGTGGAAAGGAGAACAACAAAAGGCTTTTGAAGGCATAAAGAAAGATATTATTAATGCTCCCACCTTGAAACCCTTCCGCATGAAGAAAGAATGCATCATAACAGTTGATGCCAGTTTGTATGGTCTTGGAAGTGTTTTGTCACAAAGGGATAGTGTGGATGAGTGGAATGTCACTTTTGCGTCAAGGACTCTCAATGAAACTGAACGCAGATATTCAGTTATTGAGAGAGAGCTGCTTGCCTGCGTGTGGGCTGTCGAACATTACAGAATCTATGTGTGGGGCAAAAGTTCATACTCAGGACAAACCACAAACCCTTAGTGTCTATCCTGTCCACATGAGGAGGGTGGAATTCCACAGCCAAAATTTCACGTATAGCATCAAGACTCCAAGAGTATAATTTTAAAGTAGAATATGTACCGGGTAAGAAAAATGTTACAGCAGATTTTCTGTCACGTCTACCTTGCAGTCATTTTTTTTTTTTTTTAATTCTTTTTATTGATTTTATCCCAACATGTGACATAATAAATCATCGCATCCAGCAAAAATACACATTCAGTGCATACTTGGAAAATGTTTCTTTCAATGTCCCCTCCCTCCCTCCCACCCGCCCCTCCCCTACCCACCCCCCCTCCTCACCGGTGTGCCTACTACCACTTTTTACGAACAATACATTCCTCTACAATTTACCATATCAACAATTATATACAATCCTTAAAGCATTACAGTGCGTACATTTACGTTTGGGGTCATTATACATTCCGCTAGACTCTTCATGGCCCATGTTCCACACACCTAGGTGGCAGTGGGAGTTCCCTGATCCCCTCCGACCGACCCTTGTTCTGATCCCACCTCCGGGGCCTGCAGTATTGTAACCAAGTCCTCCCAAGCCCTCGCTGCCTCCAGTGCTGTTTCATTATTACTGCGCCAAGCGTGCTGCAGTCTAAGAGTGCCTTCGCTTCGCGCCCATTTCAATAATTCCGCTCTCCATCTCCCCGTACTTGGTCCCCCGCTGACTTCCAATGCATCGTTATCTCTCTTTTGGCCAAAATCAGGCCGAGGTCCAAAAATTTACTTGTGATTTTCGTTTTTTGTGTGCGGGAACCAATGCAGAATACAAACACCCATATCTAGATCAAGTACGCGCTCAGTCACACTGCTCAACAATTCCAGCACTTCTTCCCAGTAAGTCCCCAAGTTCGCACACCCCCAGAACATATGACGAAAGTCGGCCCCCTCCAAGCCACATCTCGGGCACAAAGCAGTCGCCGTATGGAAGTATTGTTTAAGCTTAGCTGGTGTCAGATACGCTCTGTGCAGAACATAGAATTGCACCAATTGGAATCTGGCATTTCTCGTGCCCTTCCAGGCACGTCTAACCAATTGGGCCCACGTGTTTCCAGGGATTTCCCTGCCAAGGTCCACCTCCCACTTTTCCTGCAACATGGTCAGCGGGCTTAGATCTTCAGTCAGCCTTGGCAATACATAATCCCCGCACCACCACCTTAAATGCGTCCCATTCCAGTGCCAGGTCTGAGGCCGTTCCCGTATTTTCTAGAAAATAATGCTCAATACCCTCTTGCACCCCCGCCCGGAACACCGGGTCCTCCAAAGTCTCCGGACGCAACTGCCAAGTAGGAATTGCCGGCCTTACTCGGGACCACCTCAGGGTCAAAAGCAATGGATTATGGTCCGATATTGTCCTTGTCAGATATTCACTATGGCGAACCATTGCATGTACATCCGGTGAGCACAACACTGCGTCCAACCGCACATGTAAGTTATGTAAAGCAGAATAAAAAGAATAGTCCCGTTCTCCCAGGTGTTGCGCGCGCCAAGTGTCTACGAGCCCCCATTCAGCCTGCCAGTCCCTCCGAAGCTTCGAGAGCTTATGCACGGATGCCTGCGGCAGCGGCGGGTGAGACCTATCCATTTCGGTATCAGCGACTGAATTAAAGTCGCCACCTAACATCAGTGAGCCGGTCAGAAAGGATGTTAACTTCCCTGATAGGCTGGCAAAGAAGGATTTCTGGTCCACATTGGGGGCATACACACTGCACAACGTCACACATCGTCCATCCAATCTGCCCATAACAGCCACAAATCTCCCCTCGGGATCCACCACCTGCTGAAGTGGCTGGAAAGGGACTCCTGCCCTCACCCAAACCAATACTCCCCTGGCATATGCAGAGTACGTAGTATAAAAAGCTGCCCCCTCCATCAACGCTGCAGTGCCCGGCCCTCTGCCCGGTCTATGTGTGTTTCTTGAAGAAAAGCTATTTGGGCTCCCTACGCACCAAATATGCATGAACCCTATGGCGTCTCTGCATCGTATGCATCCCCCGTACATTCCACGTAATGCATTTAATCTCAGGTGTTGACCCCATTATGTAACAAGATTTTGTTCCGAATCAGCATTCCCCGCAGTGGCACACCGGTGATTCTAACTACCCCAACACCATCCCCCAAACCCACCCCCCACCCGTCCCCAGAACAGGCTCTAAACAGCTAGTACCCATCCAAACTATTCCCGAACAACTCCTCTGATAGCTACCAGAGGTTCACTCTAAGAGCGAATAGAAGGGGGGAGCTCAGCACCAGGAGGACCGGCCAGCTGTCTCACTGCAGCCAAGCGCCGAACCCCACAATAAGTAAGATTACAGTTCCCCTGGGGCAATCCCCGGACCCCCAAGCGGCCATACTGATCGCCCGTCCCCTCATCTGGGCTCCCGGATCCCCTCCAACCGCGCAAGTTACCCCCTCCCTGAGCCACAGCTCCAGAACCAGCCGGCCCTGCTTACTAGCCACATGAGACATCGCATCTAATCAGGCATCTGCAATCTCGTCCGCTGTTCCTGGGGTAATATGAGGGAGAACAACACTCCCTGCGTCCGTCCCATCAGTGTCTGTCCCTTCTGACCCTCGTTCCGACTCGGTCCCTCCTTTTAGGGTTGCGCCGCTCGCCTGTGATATCTCCGTCACGGCCTGCAATGCTGCAGACCTCTCTCTCTTCGTCTGGGACGTGGAAGGTTTCTGCGAACCAGGTCGCCTTCTCCTGCTTCGCCGTGTCCGGAGCGACCTCGGCGCCACCGTTGTCTGTCCCCCGTTGCCTTTTGTCACGCCTGCTCCTGTGCGGTAGGTTTCCAACCAGCTCCATGCCTCATCCGGGGAGTTGTAGAAGTAGGTGGTGCCATCCAATGTCACTCTCAGGCGTGCTGGGAACATCAGGGAATACTGAATGCTTTCATCCCGGAGCGCTTTCTTGACCGCTAAAAAGAAGATCGTTGGCGCTGCACTTCAAAGGTGTAATCCGGGAACAGCGACACACTCTTGTTGTCCACTTTATATGGGCCAGCGGTGCGTGCTTTATGTAAGAGAAAGTCTCGGTCCTTATAATGCAGCAAGCGGGCCACCACAGGCCTGGGAGGCCTTCCAGGCTGCAACGGTCGGGCAGGTACTCTGTGCGCCCTTTCCAGAGTATAGAATGGTGTCAGGCCCTCCGGGGCCACCTCGGTGCGCAGCCATCGCTCCAGGAAATCCACCATGTTGTCTCCTTCCACTCCTTCGGGAAGGCCTACCACCCGTATGTTGTTCCGTCTATTACGCCCTTCCGCGTCTTCCGCTCGTCTCTCTAGGACCTGAAGCCTGCGAGTGACATCTCCCATCTGCTCGTCCAGTGCCCTCTGTGTAGGCTCCAAGACCCCCAATGTGGTCTCAGTCTGCCTCACCCGGTCTGCCAGCTTCACATGGTCCGCCCGCAGGAGTCCCAGTCCCAATGATACCTGTGCTATGTCCTGCTGGAGTGCTTCTTTCGTGTCCGTAATAGCTCGGAGGATCTGGTCCACCTGCTGTTGCTTGAGCCCTTCCGGAGATGAACCAACCGCTCCCTGTGTCTTTTGTTCTGCAGTTTCATCCTCCTGCTCAGGGGTTACTCCCCCTGCTTGCCTCGTGGTTTCCCCATGGCGGGCCAATTATTGTGCTCTCTGGCTTGATCGCACCGCGCAGCTCGTCCTGCAACTCAGCAAGGTAAGGCCCTCCTTCAGACGGAGGTATACGTACACTCAGTTCTCGTGGGCCTTCTCCTGGGTTAGTCTATGCGGGAATAAGGCTCCTAATCGCCCAACGATGGGAAGGGCCAGATCTCCAATGTCTCAGCAAGTGTACCAGGAGTAGTACCCAGCAGGGATCCCCGCTCAAAGGTCCCCCAGCCAGAACCCGCAGACTCTGGGCTCAACCAGCCACCACCCAGTATCCGCAGCCGCTGACACTCGGGGTTGAGGCACTCCACAGGTGGCGATCAATCCAGTCCGGCAACTGCACCGCACTCTAGTGTCCCTCCAAATAGCCAGCTGGTCCGTTCTCCAGGCAAAAGCACTGCCGCTGACCCTGGTCTGGGCCTGCGTCGCTCACGTGGCAGCCGCAGTGAGTTCTAGGGGTCAGCCCCAGAATCAATAGGGCACCTTCTCCGGATTGCCAACGAGCCCCTCCTCTGGGTGGGCAGCAGGGTATCGGCGATCCCGCGCCTCGCTGCGGCCCTCCAGTTCCCCGGATTAGTCTCTGTCTTCGCCCCTAGTTCATGCAGTGGAGTGGGGCCCTCCGTGTGCCGAGCAGCGCTGCCTATGCAGGCCGGGGATCAAGTGGCCGTCGAGCACCCCTCCAGCCGGGCCCCGAGCTCTTCTCGTCCTCGGCAAGCACTCACCGGGTCAGCGCTTCCGCCATCAGCTCCCAGGAACCGGGGCCGCTCGACTGCCACCACCAGGAGCCGATCCAGGCGTCGTAGGACTCGGGCGTCCCACGGCGACTGCTCCCTTCTCTACTGTAACCGGGTGGTCTCCGGGTCGGCCAGGCCCTCGCCGGTGCAGTCCGCCACACGCGCCCACGATGTGCTTCCGGGGTTCTGCGACCCCTCCTGCGGACGCTGTGCACCTTACTCTCGTTGGCGGGGGAGCCCACTATATGGTAGTCCGTCCTCCGGTGCGTGTCGCAGGTCCACCCGCAGTGCCGGCCGCCATTTTAGGCCTTCATCCCCAGAGCCGCGTCCCGGTCGGGGCCTCGGTCCGACGTCGGAGGGACCGGAGCCCGTTATCGACTGCCGCACTGGCCCCCGCAGTCCGAGGAACTCCCCGGGGTCACCAGAGCCCTAGAACAGGGCTCCGGTCAGGATAAACGGCGAGGTCGGCGCAGAGCTCACAGCTCACGCGACCGTCTCCATCGGCGTCCAAGCCACGCCCCCCGTCTACCTTGCAGTCATGACAATGTAAATGTAATTAAGGAAGTGGATTTTGTGGTGGGAATTAATGACATTATTCCATTACAGTTTCAAGAAGTCACGGAGCAACTCTGGGAGGAAAGCGAACAGAGTGATGACAGATGGAGTGATTTAAAGAAATTTGTGATGAGAGGATGGCCAAGGAAGAGTGATGTTAGGTCAGATTTATTGCCTTTTTACAATGTTGCAGATGAATTAGAAATGGAAGGTAATCTAATCCTCAAAGCGGGGAAGTGTATTCCTCCTAAATGAATACAAGACATTATTTTAACGTTATCTCACAAGACTCATCCAGGCATTTCCGCCATGAAGCGCTTAATCAGAAGCTACTTCTGGTGGCCTGGGATGGACAAGTTCATTGATCGCATAGTCAGGGAGTGCTATGAGTGTGTGTCCAGTGAAAAGATGTTAAAAGTGCATACTCCTCCCTTAAAGGTTGTTGAGTGACCTGAGAAGCCATGGCAGAAAGCTGCCTTTGACATTTCAGGCCCCTTTGGTATTTTGCCGGAAGGTTCCCGCTTTGCTCTGGTCCTTATCGATTACCATTCCAAATGGCCAGAAGTGAAGTTTGTCCCGAAGGCCACCACTAGTGCTGTGATAAGTTTATTTAAAGAGGTATTTGCACGTGAAGGTTGCCCTTCTACTCTGGTTTCAGATAATGGGGTGAAACTCACATCGTCTGAAATGGAGGTTTTTCTCAAGAGTTGTGGTATTAAGCATAAGTTCACCTCCCTCTAGGAACCACATGAGAATGGTCAAGTTGAGCGATTTAACCGGGTGCTCAAAAATTTTGTCACCGATTCTCTCAAGCATGGTGGGAATTGGTTGAGCACACTTAGGGAACGCTTGTGGGTGTATCGCATTACTCCACATTCCAACACTGAGGTCAGCCCCTTCAAGTTGCTCAAAGGAAGAAATCCTGCTTCCAGTGTGTGTCCTTGGTGGTTCAGGGAGAAGTGCAAGAGTTTGGCGCAGGAGAGAGAATGTGTCCATGATACTGCCAGGAGAGTAGAAATCAAACAAGACAAATCTAAAAAATTGTATGATAATAAATGGAGAACAAAGGCGCACGATTTCAGGGTAGGTGATTGGGTCAAAGTTTTAAAACCTGGTTTTGTCAATAAGGGCTCCAATAGATTTGGAAAAGCCATGCAAGTTAAGAAAGTCTTTAGCAACAGCATAATCACTCAAGATGGTAAAGTATGGAACACTAGGAGGATTGCGAAATGTTCTACCTATTCGTTCTCACAGAAATGTGACTCTAAGAACATTAATCACCAGGATGGAAACCACCAGGATGGAAACCTGTGTAGTAGACAGAACAATGAGACAGTGGCCTCCAGAGTTAAGGTTAACAATCGCTTTAGACGTGTTCCGAAATTGTTTGATGATTTTGTTTAACCTGTTTTCTTTCTTGCTCCCCAATCTCTCTCTTTTCCTAATGAGGGGGATGTGTTGCATTTTACCTTTTTGCATTTTATTCCCTTTGTTACAATTGTACATGCATTACCTTGCTTCACCCTGTTTCCCTCCTCCCCCGGCATGCGCTGTGTGTATTTTTATGTAGTGTTTCACATTCTTATGGAGTGTTTGTGATAGGGTGTTCCACTCGGTTGTCTGCAGTTGCATCTGGCGATCAACCTAGGTGGACGCCTTAGCCGTGCTGCAAATAAACCTGTTTTCCTGCACAAATTGGAGTCAGAAAACTTTGTAATACTCCTCATACCTAGATTCCGTTTGTAGACCAGGATTGTGGACTCAACAATTTCAGATCTGGGACTGATAGAAGTTCTCACCTTTTTGCATATTTTTCCCAGACTGGTAAAACTATAGACTTTGTCCTATACTGTTAGCAAGAAGGAGAGGTGAGGCTGGGAGCTGCCACTCAGGAGGACTGAAAGCAGAGGCACAAAAGAGGAGGAGGCTTCCTCACTCAGCTACCTTCCAAGCTCTTGGAAGTAACTCCTTTGCAGAAGGATGGAGCAGGAAGGGAGTAAGAATGTCTCAGAACTTCAGAGGAGCCCTCTGTTTTGTATACTTCAGATCCTAGTGTCAGGTTCATTTCAGAGTTCCTCAAGATTGCTTTGGAGAAACATTGCAATTCACACTGCATGCTCTCTCCAACCCATCTTATGAGCTATTGGCACATAGGAGAAATGGCATTTCTGGGCTGCAAATGTAAGCCTGGCACAAACGCTTCACACCCTCCCAGCTACACATGTGATCAACGTAAAAGCTAGCAAGACAAAATGTCCTCATCTTCGGTGCTTCAGCCCCCGCACTGGTCTCCACTCACTGACAGTCCTCCGCAGCACAGTGAGCTGAAATTAGTACTGCTCCAAAAAGGAGGGGAGTGCATGGTGTGCCCCTCAAGGCCATAGAGTCCTGTTCTGGGTCGCAAACCTTTTCCATGCAGGCCCTCAGAATGCATACATGATTGCCATGTGCGCTGGGACCAAGAAGATAAAAAATAACCAGAGAATCAACCTTGGGAAACTCGGGGCAGGGCCACACGCTCTTTCAAGTCATGTAAGGGGTTTTTCCATCTTAAAAGATGCTCCTTTCAGACCTGAATGAATGGGACTTACTTCACCGCTGGCACAGCATGGTCATCGCATTGGCAAATCCAGCAGCAAAGTCCATCTGCATTCCAGTGCTGTAACCTTGCCTTGATCCCCATGCTTATCCTTCCAAAGAGATTGATCCTCAGAGCCATAAATGTATGCATAGTTTTACACCTACTAGACTACCACTGTTATAACAGCCATGTTGTTTTATACTGCAGTTATAACGTATTCCTATGTGCAGCCTTTCTCATCTGCAAGAGCCAAAGCCTCATTTTCACGTTGGCACCTTTAAGCAGGAAAGTTCGAATCCTGTTAACTCAGCAGAGAAGCCTCTGCTGTGTATCTCTTATTCAAAGTCCTTTCAACCAATTTCTCATGAGAACCAGAGGCACCTATCTTAGCTCCCGTTGCCTGCAATCTCACTCTTAACCATCTGACTTCATATTTGCATATGTGAAGGAAATGTATAAAAGTAATGGAATTTCTAGACACTGTACGATTATATGCTCAATAACTTTGTGACAGTGAATCTACGTTGGTCAGTTTCATGATTATCAACTCAATATCAATATCAATCAAAATCAATGATATTGATTGAACTCCTTTGGTTTTTGTTAGAAATCATACCCCAGACTTTGATTAGGCTGAGAGTGATCTTTTTATTTAACAGAACAACTTGATTCTCTCCTTTCACAGCCACCCCCCACTTAAGGGGTCTGTGATCTGTCTGGACTACAAACCTCATACTGAACAAGTAAGACCTGATCCTTTGAAAGGCCTACACTATGGCAAAGCACTCCTTTTCAATGTCAGCCCTGTTATGCTCCTTAGGCAGCAACCTAAGACTGATGTAGGCAACAGGATGCTCCCTGCCCTTATTAATTGAGTGGGGCGAGGGTCCCCCCAACTACTTTGTTGGAAGAATTCATCCCCACTACAAAGAGCTGACTTTAGCCAAGGGCCATCAGTAGAGATGTATAGTAGAGTGCAGTGTTCAGGTCATTGTTGGACTGAGAATGCGTCTGGTCGACTCCTTCTAGCATTGTGCGGTTTAAGTTAGCATTTGCAGCACCATTTTGAATTAGCCGCCATTTTGGGTAATGATCGAAACTAACGTCTGTCTCATGCTCTGTTTGACCATCGAAAAGCAGCTACGAATGTGCCCTCTGTACGTGAATTTCTTCAAGGCTGAGATTACTGTGCTAATTAATAAACTGTCTATCTCATGCATACCTTTCCGTCTAGATAGGCCTGCTCCCACAGCTCAGAGCGGTGTGGGCAGGCAGAGTAACCTTGAGTTTCAGATAATGTGTGCCCGGTCTCAGAATCGTAGCTCGTCCTTCTGTACCTCCTTTGTTCATCATCTCCCAGACTGGAAAATTCCTGTCTGGGCGTGTCTTCAGGGGTATTGGATATGTACTTTATGCTCTACCATGTTGTCTAAAGTCAGTCCCTCTGCAGCAATCTAAGGAGGCTGGTCAGACTGGACTCTGCTCGAGCGCATACTAATAAAATAACTTTGGTTTGTATTCTCTACTGTCTGACCGACTCTTCATTTGTTTGGAAGGCTGAGAGGTGGTCGCGAGTGACCCGGGTGGCCCTAATCAGGTCACTTCCTTCAGTTGGTGCCTGAACAGGGACCCCATCGGGCGAGTGGCCCTTCCTTGCCCGCGGACGGGTGAGGAGGTCGGTGCCACGTCGGATCGGACGGGCAGACCGGGGATCCTTACACAAGAGCGTCTGGTACTCGCAGCTGCCCCGTCTGTATGACCGGGCTGTGCCTCGGCCAGTGGTCATCCCGGCTGGGGTCCTGAATGGCGAAACCCTTGGGTCTGACCGTTTGGTCCGAAGAGTCGGCAGTGGAGAATAACTTGGTTCGACCTGTGTGCACCAGGTGAGTTTGCTTCGGTTTGTGGTGGCTACGGCCCCATTTTGGTTTGTGTTTGGTGCGGTCTGAGGACCGTTTTTGGACAAGTGCTTGAATTTGTTTGAGTTCTTTGTGAACATGGTACTATTTTGGTTTGTATTTGGTGAGGTCTGAGGACCAACTGTGGTAAGATATTTGCAAATATCTACTTGGTATATATGGTGAACTAACTTCTTGGTAGAAAATGCCCTGTTTTAGCAAGCTGTGTTGTGCGGGTTGTCGTTGTTGTTCCACTGATGCTAGTCTGGAAGAAAGTCAGCCTGCACCTCCAGAAGGCACTCCCAACTTTAAGATGTATGTCAAGCATGGCCTTGGCCCTATTATGTTTAGTACATTATGGCACAATATACGAGGGACAATGCCGAGTTGCAGTGGCTGTTGACGGGCACTTTCGATGAACAAAAACATAATTTTCTGCAGGATAAATTGTTTGCAAAAAGAAGTAGGCAGTCGATGTTTGATTCCCTTAGAACATGGCAGAAGGAGGCTAAACAGAGACGAATGAAGGCAGTGAAGGAGGCCCGGAAGGGAAGGATGCAGACAGTGACTCAGAAAGCTGTAGCGTATGATAGGGAGAAAATAGAGAAAGGAATAGAATGTGCCGATAGAAAATTCAGATTGCAATGTGAAAAGTCTTATGTTGCTCTAGATGATAATGATCAATTTGTGGAGGAATTGTTGGATGCTCGACCCCTCGCCTCCGTATGCCCCGCAGAGGGTATACCCTGTACTTCTCCCATCGCCTCAGTCACCCGATTCTTCTGTTTCTGCTGCCTCTGCTACTGCTCTTCATCTGCTTTGGCCACAGCACCTCCTGTCCTTCCTTTGCCTTCGCCGTCTGTGGCAACTACGCCAGTGGGCGTTCCGGCAACACCTATTGCTTCGGCATCCCTCTCGCCAGCTCTTACGCCTACAACACAGCCAGTAGCGACATTATTGCCTGGCAACTCTGTCTTCACACCTATTGTCTTTCCATATTCCCCGGTGTTGCAAAATATTGACACGCTAGTACTTGGCCATGAGGATAAGGACTGGACGAAACTCAAGGACAGGTTAGGACGGACGTTGATACGATCTGATGTGGGGAGGCCGAGAAAAAGGTGGTGGCTCATCAGGCAGCTCAGTGGGCTTGTAACCCCATTTACAGTGTGGAGGATGTGTGGGAGGTGATGAAAGACTTTGAGCCTTTTCTCCAGCAGCATGCCCTTGAGCACATGTCGGCTACTCTGATTGGGCTTTGGGAGCAGTGTTTTAATGAGGCAGCACCACAGATTATCTATGATATTAAGGATCATGTCTATGTAGATGACATGGCGACTGGTCAGGTGTTTGGTAATGTTGCGACGATGGTTGCCTACTGGAGTAGATTACTTGATAAGAATCCAAAGATGGTGTCTCAGTTTCCGATGAGGGAGGTGCACCCCATATATCACCCAGAAATACCAGAGCAGCGAGACCAGCATGATGTCGTTATCCGACCAAGGGTAGAGGCTCGGTTCCAAGAGCAATGGGTTTATACCCCATGGAAGAGGAGTGAGGTGTTGTCCCTTAAGACTCAGTTACCTGACCCTAGGAAAAATCCTACTGCGTACTATAAGGAATTGACGGAGGCCGCTTCATCGACAGTGATGACACTTGCGGATATTGAAATGTTCTTTGGTTTGCTGGTGCCGGTTGATATTTGGAGGCAGGTACACACACAGGACCACGGTGCGGAATTGGGTGGTACCTGGGATCAGATTAAAGCATGGGATCAGGAGAGGAAGCCTGGTGAGAAGCCTAGGGCTGAGATACTAGCTTTGCCTGGCCGAATTATCTCTTATATGCATTCTCTTATTCCACCAAGAAGAGTAGATTGGGACAAGTTAACGGCATGTCGTCAGAAGAAGGATGAAAGTGTGTCTGACTTTTTCATGCGGTTTGAGGGTGTGTTTTTGGACTTTAGCGGACAGGACTGGTCAGTGGAAGGGGGTGTCTGATTGTTCGTTAACAGATTTGTTACGAATCTGCTCCCGGAGATTGCGGCTCGCTTGCAGGCTTCGGAGAGCACTTGGACGACATCCTCCCCTTCTGTCATATTGAGTATGGCACAGTATTATGAGCACAGGGAAAATGAGGAGAAAGAGAAGGTGGAGAAAAAGCACAAGGAATTGAAGACAAAAGTGTTGTTGCAGCAGGCTTCTCAGGGAAATGGTAGAGGGCGAGGTGGTACTGCCCGCCAGCTGCCTCGGACCAGCCGGAAAACCACGCCCGTAGGGCTGAATCAGTGTGAGTATTGTAAAGAGGAGGGACACTGGCGTAGCGAGTGTCCCGTGTTGTTGCAGAAGGTCGCGGCCCCTAGAGGACGAGGTTCTGGTGGACGGGGTCGTGGAGCTGGTGGACAGGACGGAGCCCAGCATGCTGCAACATCACCGGATCGTCCAGATAGTAATTAGTTCGATGAAAAGAGGAGTCGCCAGTATTACCACGATGACTATGAGTTTGATGAAGTGGCAGGAATGTCTCACAGCTAGGACAGCCAGGGACAGAGTGAGGGACCAGTCCAGATACCTGTAGATCAGCGCGGACCTTATGTTAGTGCAGATTTGCATGGCTCAGCTAAGGAATTTTTGGTGGATACAGGTGCTATGAATAGCTCTATCTCCCATTCACTGGTCCCCGGGGCAGCTCTGTCTGGCCATAATAATGTTTCGGTAGAATTCTCTGGTCGTGCCGGTTGTAAGCCCCATTTCCAAGCCTCTCACATTGAATATAGGTCCTTTTACTGTGGATTTGCCGTTCTTGTTGACATCAAACTGTGGAGAAAATTTAATGGGCCTAGACTTATTGAAAAGTTGCATGCTACCCTTTATTGTTCTCCGGAAGGTGTTTACATGACATTGGGTCCGAATGTGGTCAGCTCTAGGCAGTGTCTGTCCAAAGACGCACCCCTTCCTGCTGAGTTTAAGGATGTGCCGCCCACTTTGTGGGCAACAGGTGACACGGATGTAGGACTATTGCAAATTCCCCCGGTTTCCATTAAAGTTAAAGACAATGCCATTTTGCCTCGTATTCCCCAGTACAAAATTCCACAGGCGGGGGAGCGAGCTTTATTGCAAATTATACAGGATTTGATTGAGATGGGTGTGGTTGAAGAAACAGCGGCCAATGTGTGTAATAGCCCTATTCTTCCCATTCTGAAAAAGGCATCTTCAGACTCCTCAGATGATCACCCAGATGTCTATCGTTTTGTCATTGATCTGCGCGCAGTTAATAAAATAGTGGTCCCTCAGTTCCCGGTGGGCCCTGACATAACTGCCCTTTTGACAATGATTCCTTCCTCTGCTAAATTCTTCTCTGTCATTGACTTGAAAAATGCGTTCTTTAGTATTCTGGTCCATCCTGACAGCCGACATTTGTTCGGTTTTACCCTAGCTGGCAGAAGCTTTAGATTCTGTCGAGCTCCTCAGGGCTATACTGAGAGCCCTAGTATATATGGCCAAGCTTTGAAAGCCCAATTGGACTCCCTCATGCTTCCTGCAGGTAATGTATTGCTTCAATATGTGGATGATATACTAATTGCTTCTGATACTGAACAGGGATGCAAAGACAGTACGGTTAAGTTGTTGCTACATTTGGCTCATCATGGACATAAAGTGTCCCTTTCCAAATTTCAATATTGTCGACAGGACGTCACCTATTTAGGTCACCTACTGTCGAAGGAGGGTAGGAGATTGACCCCTGAGCGCATTAGCACCATTGTGAAAATGCCTATCCCTAAAACTCAGAGGGATGTGCGCACTTTTGTTGGCATCACTTCCTACTGTCGCCATTGGATCCCTAATTATTCATTACTAACAAAGCCTTTGCTCTTACTAACCACTAAAGATGTGCATGAACCCTTGCCTTGGACGCCTGAATGTCAGCAGTCTTTTGAGCAATTAAAAGTTGCGCTTTGCTCTGCACCTGTGCTTGGTACACCTGATTACCTTAAGCCGTTCGTGCTGTACGTACAGGAGACACCTGGTTGTGCGCTCTCTGTCTTAACACAGGCCTTTGGGGGTAAGCAAAGGCTGTGTGCTTATTTTTCTGCTCTTCTTGACCCTGTCGCAAGAGCCCTCCCGAGCTGTCTAAGAGTGGTCACGGCAGTGGCCATCTCTATAAGGCAATCGGCTGGGCTCGTACTTGATACTGATCTCACAGTCATGGTGCCCCATGCTGTGGATACACTTTTGAATAAAACCAAGACGCAGCACCTTACCAGTGCACGTCTGACCGGTTACAAGTTGACCCTCTTTGCACCACATGTCACGAACAAAAGGTGTGCTACTCTAAACCCAGCCACATTGCTCCCCCTCCCTTCCGAGAGTGAGGAAATTGATATGCATGATTGCATTTTTCGAAAGGAGGAGGAGACGAAGGGACGGGTAGACTTGACTGATGTTCCCTTATCTGACCCCCAAGGGGAACTATATGTTGATGGCTCTTGTTTCAAGTTACCGGAGGGCACCACCACTGCAGCTGTTGTAGTGAGCCTCAGCAAGGCCTACCAGTGCTTAGGGGTTCTCCCTTCTCTGCACAGAGTCCTCAGACACTTAGGAAGAAGTTGGCACAGAAACTGAAATATAAAAGACAGAGTTTATTAAACCTTATAAGGTGGAGCTAACATTCACACATCACCCTTCAGTAATGCATGAAGTAGCACACTGAATGGAAGGATCCTGGTCCTTTTATACCCACACAGGGGCTCAAATGAAGGCGGTACAAACACAAATGCTGGTTGTAGGTACATATAAGGTCATACAGAGAATGCACAGTCGACAAGTGGGTGGAGCTAACAGTTTCTACTTTTAGTAGACACATCCTGACATTTATAAACTTGAAACAGCTGCAAGCTCAACTGAGCATGTGCAAAGCAAGAGGAACTAAAGTTAACTTGTCTCTAGGCAGATTTCAAGAGCAGTTAACAGGAAGGTAGGACAGAGCACATGGCGAGCACATGGTAGCACATGGCAGCCAAAATGGCTGACAGAAATACAAAATGGATTCCACAAAGCGGACAATTTAGCCTCTGAATACAGGCTGTCTTTAGCCAATGCTTAACTTAAGTGCTGCCAAATTACAACAGACGGCCCTTTCAGCATTGGCTGAAGACATTCGTTTATCTGGGGTAATCTAAATATTCATCCCGTACATCTATTAACATTATTTCGGCCACCTCTTTATTCAACATTTGTTGGGCCTTTGTTTCAGCAACGTTCCCTCTTCCCAGGTATACAAGCAGAGATGCAAATGGAGCAAAGCATTGGACCACATTGGATACATACACAGCATGTAAAAAGTATTAATCATTACACACAGGATAGTCAGTAGCTTCCAGCTCCAAGCAGAAACAAGAGTCCAAAATCATCTAGTCTAATTCTAAGTTTCAGGGCTCTGATGTATTTCAGTGACTATCTATTTCAATTAATAGCCAACAGCACATACTTAATAAAAACATTTTCAATAGACTTTTCCAGTATTTCTTTTGTGAGGGCTAAAATATCAATTTAATATATTTTTAGGAGGAGGGCAAAGTAATATTTGTCAACTGCTCAGGAAAACATTTTTCGTGTAGAATAAGCATTATAAGTAATGCAAATATTAAAGAAGTCAGACAGATTATTACAAAACCATCCTGGCTCCAAAGGACCAGGAGGACCACACAGGGCCATAGGAATTAGGACAAGGAGCCGCAAAGGGCTGCTCCTCCTCAAAAATGGGACGACCAAAGGGGTACATTACTAACAAAAAAAAGAGTCCTTGGGAAATTTTAGCTGCTGTGGAACCAGCCAGAGGGGAGTCTTCTCCCTGTGTCCGTTTGAGCCTCACAGGCAGGCTCTTGTTGTTCCCACGGTGGAGCTGCACAACTCGCAACTCAAGAATCACGGAGAAGGAAAAGTCTTTCTTTCAGGATAGGGCAATCACCCCCAGGGCAAATACCCTCAATGATCCTGTCCAGTGTCTCAGGCAGTGCACCAGTTTTCTTCACTTTAATCTAACAGGCACCAAGGGCATAGCACCTGTACCCTAAACTCAAGTCCTTCCCTAACTCCTATATTGCACCTCTGGTGCACTGCTCTTTGTTAGGGCCACAAATTGTACCCAGTGTGCTCGGGCATCTCTTGATCAACAAACAAAGGCGTAGACTTGCATTCACTTGGGACCAGGACTCAAAGGCCTGAAGCAACCCTTGTTTCAAAGGGGTCACCTCAAGCAAAAGCCTCCTTGCCGTCCTTGTCGTTCTGTGACTCTCTCAGCTGGCGCATCAAAAACTGGATCCACACAAAGATTTCTTCATCCTGATTTGTGACCCCGTCTTTCGCCCAAGACAGTGGCAGGGGTACACACTTCATGTCCCAGTGCTTCCGGCCTTCACTGAGGTCCTAGTTGCCAGCAACGCCTGTGCTGGTTACCTTCACTTTGGCTTCAAGCTGCAGTGGCGCTGACTCCCCAGGCTGGATCTGATGTCCGGGCCCCTCTGGCAATGGTTGTAAGGCAGCAAATATCTATTGGTGGACAGAACAAGAGGTCTTTAGACAAGGCACAGAAATAATCTATCAACAGAGAGGATAGTCTCAGAATACTTTCTTAGTCCTGGGGCACCCCATACATTAGCAAGGCACCCAAGAACCACTTCATCTATCTAAGAGTAGAAAACCCTGGACCTATTGGCAAGTATAAAAGGAACGTTTTGGTGAACTGACAAGAGTAATACATCACCCAATCCCAAACAGCCAAGGAAGTCTGTGTTCATTTACTAAATTCTGAGGAAAAGAGAAAACAATACAGACATACTCCAAATACTTACATTGGTGTATTCCTATATTACCAATCTGAAGAACCCTCAAGAAAAAGGAAATGTTCTACACTTTTACTCATAGATTTTACATTACTTGTACAGGACTGCAGACACTTGTAAAATAATTTCTCTTACATGTTATGCTTAGGACCATGCTCTCGTGTTATAGGTGCAGCAGGAAAATCTAAAACTGCTAATTTAACAGGGATTCTTATTGCAAAAAGAACTAAACTTCAACATAGTGAGTACATTTTCTCCAGCAGAACATGTTATGACAAACAAATTCCTATAAAACAATATTTTCCTTCAAAATGTTTGCTAAGGATCACATGAGCGTCTTTCCTGCATTGTACTTTTCACGATCTGGACTATGCAACATCATTTTCAAAAGGAAAAAAAACCCTATCTCCAGCTCTAATAAGGGCTGTCAGCTTATTGACAGAGACTAGCTAATAAAAGACTAGCAATGCCCTTGCAAAACTGTATAGAACATGAGAATAACATAAACAATAATAGTGTTGCCACCTGAGATTTTTGAACAGAAACCGCCACTATACAGTTCTCCTTAAAGATCAAATAAGGGAACATCAATCTGTTCTACTCATTCTTTCATACAGGATGGGCAGTAACATAGCTTATGATGTTTCATCTGTTTATTAATTCTAACAATTTTAAAACAGTATTACAGAATAGCCAATAACTATCTCATGGCTATTTCCTAGACAGCTTAGACAGACTCAAAAAAAAGTGAGAAAAAGAAGAGAGAAAACATAATTTTGCCTACCCTTAATTTGTAGAGGAGCTAGCCTCCTTCCCCCATTTTGACAGTAGGAAAACCTGAAACAGGTTTTACTTCTGTCAACACTTTCAACCCCTATTTGTAGCAACTGGGCACAAACAAACTTGTAGGAGATATCTTAGAAAGTGGCTATTCTCTGATTCAAGCACATCAAGTACTGTAGAAAGCGTCAGTCAACTATAATGTATCAATTCCTTGAGCAATTGTACTAGATTAACATGAGGGCGCATGAATGCAAACTAAAATCCATTTCCTCCTTATCGTAGCCCCTACACAGTATTCTTTAAACTAAAACCATTATTTTATATACCTGGCAGATCAATGCTCAACTGAGGGCTGTTTTCCTTCGTTTCATATGAGCTGCGCTAAACGTGTGTTTGCCAAAAATAGGAAGCAAAGCTTCTCTTTCTCTCTTTGCGCTATCATCTCGTCTTTCAAAAACTTTTCGAAGGTCGAAGTGTCCCAGCAAACATTACCCTTCACCCTGCTAAGTTGCTAAATGCAGAACTCCGACCTTTGACCCGTTCAGCAGCTGTTCATTTTGTTTGTGCAAGGCTTGCCATGCGGTTTTCGTAATGCAAAGCAACTCTGGAGAATCACAGCTAAAAAGCAGTCCTGTCCGATCCGTTTGACAGTAATTTAAAGGTAGGATAATAACGTCTGCTGCTTTCTGTATACTTATTTTCATTTATGTACAGTGTGTTGGGTGCAGTAGGTCAGCTGTTTGTTTTATACTTGCATATACTTTATGGAAGCCTGAGAGCACGTTAAAACTGCCTTGAGTGATAGAACTGCTTGTAAAATTGTGAATTTAGCTCAATTTCGACTTTGGTGGTAGGGGCACTCAAAAATGAATATCCTACAATATTTTTGCATAATAGGAACCCCCAGAGTGTTCTCTAGATAGCCCAGGAATGGGAAATCAGAAATGTATAAGATATACCCTTATAAAAATGAGTTTTGTACGGCTGGGTAAAGTGACATTTCACATTTAAGTTCCCTTCTTATTGCGGTACAGCACTGCTTAAATTCAACTTTGATACTAGGAATTCACAGTATGATGATTAGGCTTTATAAAGATGAAAAAACGAATTTAAAGCATTTGTGTTTAACAATATATTTTTTCTCATATAATTAAATTTTATTTTTTTTTAATCAAAACCAACCATTTTGATGATTCCACATTTGAAAAGCAAGCTTCATTCGTAGCCTATCATATTTAAACACATTCATTCATAACCCTAAGCACAGAAGCCTTACTTGAAACATGAAAAGTCTGCGCCACTTTTTAAAAGGACAGTTATCATTTAACATCAGAACCACAGATGTACTTATAAAAAAAAGGCATTAAGAAAGGAAATCCCCACTTTCAATTCTGTTCTCTGTTATCCAAAACAATGAAACTGGTTTTTTGAAACTTTTAAAATAATGCAGGCCCTTATACCAGTTTTACACTGACTTAAAATTTTCGCTGACTCAGCATTCCTGTCTGTGGCCGTGATCAGGAATAGCCATATGCTATTTATGCAGCTGTTGTTTGTCAGCAGGCGTCGAATTTTCACGCCTTTCTCAGGAAAAAACCCTTTATTATTTGAAATACCCTGACAGAGTTAAATCCCCATTTGCTGTGTCAAACAGTTTCTTTTCAGTTAGTCAGTTTAAACACAGCTGTTGGAAAGCTTTTTTCTCGGGTGCTGAAAGAAAAGCATGTCACAGTCTATTTAAAAACTGAGGCATTTCAATGCAGTCAAATCTATCTTTCTATAATGTGTATTTAGTTCAGCAACGACCAAATTCACTCATATGATGTGCATGCCTTTTAATGTCTAATACAATGTATTTAAGGAAAATGCTGTAACGTGTATTTTAGTCTATTGATTACAAAACACACAATTTCGTTTTTATTCCTCTGTATGAGGCCTATTTTAATCCTATTGAATACGAATTCTAATTTTATCTTTAGCATTGTGGCAATTTGCACACATGTACAGTGTCGTACTCTGTCAATTTAATAGTAACATGCAGCTGTTTAGCGTATGTTATATAATTCGTTTCTGGATTTTTATTTAATATGTAAGTAACTAAATGACATTTTGCATAACAGAATGATGACAGCAAAAAACATAAACAAACTCATTGAGCTCATTCAGACAGTTACAGAAGGGGGTCATACACGCAGAGTACACAACACAGCGCGCTTAAAGCTAGACATTCTTTCACAAAGAGTACTCACACAAGTATTACCAATGTCAAACCACAAACCCCACATAGACATTGAAACACATATTTAACCCACAAATCAATACTTAGGACAGCTTACAAAGTGTACGCAAGACCAACCTATTTGTAAATACTAATTGTAAGTCATATTTACAAGAAGAGCTCTCAAAAGTAGCCCAAAAAACTGTTCCATGGTCAAGAAGCCAAAATACACCAAATTCGCCAGTTTTGGCTGGTAGAACACTCAAAAAGCGCTCTGCATATCACCACTTATGAATGTTACTAAGTGCGCAGATCCGGATCCGTTTTATGTACATATTTAGTTCCATGGGGTACTTAGTCACCAAGGAAGAAATATCTTTTACTATACGTAAACCTATTTAGGTATCCCCTCTGAGGGGAGTCAACTAAGTACTTACTAAATCCATATCGGTACCTCCAAAACAGCAACACTTTCTGCGAAGTGTACTGGAAACAGGCATGCCAAAAATAGTGCAGAATATGCAGTATTATAATCAAAGTAGCGCTTAAGGTACTCTTTGTACGTTGCGCTGTTCAAACAATTTCAAATAGAGAAAAATCTCCTCATTACCTGCCTATATGAATTGCAATGCATATATAACTTACAAAACAAATTCCAAAATTGGCCAATCATACAAACAAAGCCACAGTAAGTGTTACTAAAACTACCTTACCAATCAAAGGCATCAAACCAACAGCAAGTGCCGCAAAACGGCTCTTACCAATCAAATGGTGTCCAGATTCCAACTGCCAAGTTCTCAAATTGACCAAATGGTCACTGCACGGCAAATCAACAGAAGAGATCTCAGTCAAGGACCGGCGCCGCCGGGATGGTCAGATCAGAAAGAAAGGAAAAACGCCATGGGTGCCAAGACTCAGGTCTCCTCAGGCAGCGATCGCGTCCAAGAGCGAGATTCCAATCCTTCATCTCGACCAGTCCTTCGGGCATCCGAGTCACTGATGAGTCCCACGTTGGAAGCGCCAATTTGTTGTAGTGAGCCTCAGCAAGGCCTACCAGTGCTTAGGGGTTCTCCCTTCTCTGCACAGAGTCCTCAGACACTTAGGAAGAAGTTGGCACAGAAACTGAAATATAAAAGACAGAGTTTATTAAACCTTATAAGGTGGAGCTAACATTCACACATCACCCTTCAGTAATGCATGAAGTAGCACACTGAATGGAAGGATCCTGGTCCTTTTATACCCACACAGGGGCTCAAATGAAGGCGGTACAAACACAAATGCTGGTTGTAGGTACATATAAGGTCATACAGAGAATGCACAGTCGACAAGTGGGTGGAGCTAACAGTTTCTACTTTTAGTAGACACATCCTGACATTTATAAACTTGAAACAGCTGCAAGCTCAACTGAGCATGTGCAAAGCAAGAGGAACTAAAGTTAACTTGTCTCTAGGCAGATTTCAAGAGCAGTTAACAGGAAGGTAGGACAGAGCACATGGCGAGCACATGGTAGCACATGGCAGCCAAAATGGCTGACAGAAATACAAAATGGATTCCACAAAGCGGACAATTTAGCCTCTGAATACAGGCTGTCTTTAGCCAATGCTTAACTTAAGTGCTGCCAAATTACAACACAGCGTATGCACTCACTACACTGCATACAGTAGTTGAGACATCACGAGTTCCTTATCAGTCCGCTCAGGCAGCTGAACTAGTCGCCCTTATTCGAGCTTGTGAATTGAGCAAGGGACTGGTTGTCAATATTTATACTGACAGCCAGTATGCCTTCGGGGTCGCCCATAATTTTGGGCGGCTCTGGGCAGAGAGAGGGTTCCTTACCTCCCATGGGACACGGATCCAGCATGGCCCTCTTATACACAGGCTTCTGTCCGCTTTGACACTTCCTAAGAAATTGCCCATAATAAAGTGCAGTGCCCACAAGGCAATTACTGACAACGTGGGTAAGGGAAATGCATTTGCAGATCAGACAGCTAAGGAGACAGCTCGTACAAAGATGAGAAAGATGTTTGTAGCAGGTCCCGCCTGAGGTTGCTATGTTTGACGACACGCTGGACAATGTGAAAGAAATTCAGAGTGAAGCCACGATTGAAGAGTTAGCAGTATGGCAAGAAAGCACAGCATGTTTAGATGAAGACGGATGTTGGATGGATAAGTCAGGGAAAAAGAGATGGATGTTACCAGACGCATATGTACTCCCTGTAGTCACTATGGCGCACGGGCCAGCCCATATCAGTGCAAAAGGCATTTGTAAATTGTTAGACCCTGTATGGCAGAATGACAATATCCCAAAGATGGTCGCCCACTTAGTTAAATATTGTATGGTTTGCATGATGCATAATCCTGGGAAAGGTACCCCTACACCCTCTGGTAATTTTGCACCCCCCACTTTTCCTTTTGAGGTCCTCCAGATGGACGTCATTGAGCTGAAGCGAGTCAACAATTTGAAATATGTGTTAGTGGTTGTTTGTGCCTTCAGTAAATGGGTTGAGGCTTACCCCACTAAAGAGAACACAGCCGTGGCGACTGCGAAGGCACTCCTAAAGGAGTTCTTCCCCCGTTTCGGTTTGCCCCGTTTGATTTGGAGTAATAACGTGTGAGAAGTTGGCCTGGTATATGCTGTCCACTAATTAAAGTGGGCACCTTGCACCAGTCCAAACAACCCTTATGGTGATTAGGTTAAAGATAACCTAATAGAAAGCTATCCTAGTGTTAGCTATGGAGAGCAGCCTTCAGGCTAAGTCTTGAAGGAATGTTAAGCAGCTTGTTTTACCAGAATGCAACCTTATAGTATTGGTTAAAGGAAAGGGAAACCACACAGTAGTTATAAAAATATGTATTTATTATATATAACACTCTCTAGTATCCTCTACATGAGAATGAACACAAATCAAATAATACAGTTGCAAAGAATCTAGCGTAAGTAGCACAATACACAGTGGGCTCCCGGGGGAGACCAAACCATATACTAAATAAGTGGTATAAGAACCACGACTCAGGACTAGACCTAGTCTAGAAGGTGGAGAATTGCTGGGACCCCAAGGAACCACCCAAGGTGAGTAAGTAGGGACCCCACGGAGGAGGGGTGCAGAGTGAGAACACGGCGGCGTGCTTCGTACAATTCAATGGGAAAGTCGCGGTTGGAAAATTAGAGATGAAGGACCCTTCCCAGCAGATTACGAAGACAACCCTTGGAACTTAAGAGTTTGGAGAGCCACCCCACCCGTGGATACCTATGTACCAGAGTTACCTAGCCCAGAGGAGCCGGGTGCATAGGTACGAAGTGGCATCGGAAACCCTTGTCGTTCTCTATGGATGTAGACAAAGAAATGCTGCTGCTGGAAGTAAGAAAAGTGACTGGGGGAATCCAAACAGGGATTCTAGACGAGAAGAACCTGAAAGCAGAGGGGACAGAGTCTGGGTCACTTTGGAGTGACCAGGGGCTCGGTAGACGAATGCCCACCGATGTCGGGTGCTTCAGGTGTGTTGACGGTGATCTTTGGAAATCCCACAAAACCGCATTGGTGAAACCGTGAGTTTTGCCTTGCACACACCCCCCATAGGTTAGGATACGCCTTAGCGTGCGTATACGGCCATGGGGTTTCTGGTCCTGAAGAATGCTTAGCTAAAAATGCATCCATAAGCAGAAACATGTTGACCAACTTTCACGTTATTGTTTAAATCGGACTCTCCTGGTTTACCTAACCAGCCAGCTTGCGTCCGTCTCACTGGTTTTAAACGATCACTGGTTCTCCACCATTAAAATTACCTTGGGAAATAACCAGCGATCTTTTAACCTGCACTACCCCTACAATTACACTACCCCCCAAAAAAAACCCCAGCTCCGCTGTAATTTCAGGCGTCGTAGCACACCAGGGGGACACTCGGTCCCTCTGGTGGGAACCCAATGATGAAGCATGTCACCAACTAGGTTGGTGAGTGAGGGTTCTTTGAAATAAAGAGGTTTCTCCTCGTGCTGCCCCAGCAATTTCCCTCTTTTCTCGCTTTTTTGTTGTTATTAGGTGATCTTGACTCTTCAGCTGTGCGGACCAGGAGATGTCTAGGACAACCAGGAGCCAGATACGAGCTGTCCCACAAAGGATGTCGAGTGCTGAGGGGTTGGTGTCCGGCAGGAGCACCAACAAGCCTTGGCAGCGGCAAGCAACGTAGATGATCAAATTCAGTGTCGATCTGGCCCAGCAAGAACCAGGAGACTCACCACAGCAAGGGGAGTCAGGGCAGGCCTGGAGCAACCAGGGGAGCCCAAATAAAGCAAAGTTGACCCTCAAGTGGACCCACCGGCCGGAGGCACAGGAGTCGCGAGGGGACCTCAGGCGGTTTCACAGGATACCAGCTAGCAGGGCACAGAGTGTGAGGATGCCGGAGTCCTTCTCAGGAAAGATGCGCTGGGGTCAGAGCTACAAATGGCCTAATGCACGGAATTGTTGCATGACAACAAGCATGTGCAGCTGCAAATGTACGTGGTGCACAGGGGTATAGGTTATGTGGTCCCCACAAGGGATATCTGCCTCAAACTCAGTAAGAGGGGAGTTCAACCTTGGAGACCTTTCAGAAACCTACCTCCTGTGTTTCTGGAGCCTTCGGAGTCCGCAGGAGCTCAGAATCAGCAGACCAGTCAGATGCATTACGGTGCCTGCGTTTGCAGGGGAGTGACTCCTTCACCCCAAGGGAGATTCTTCTGTTGTCTTGGAGGTCCACAGGGTCCTGCACGGAGCCTGTATGGATCACGGACACTGGCGAGACTGGGCACAGCAAGGCAGATGAAGTCGAGCCCAAGGGAGGTCCAGCGAAGTCCAGCGTGTCCAGACGGTCGAGTGTAGTGGTATCTTCTTTCAGAATCTTGTCCACGTAAAATCTAATGTCCTGTAGCCAGGTAACCCATTTTATACCCATGGGAGAGGGTTGGACAGATTCTAGGGACCCTCCTAGGGGAGGGACAGGACAAGGGGGAGGCTACTCCCATGTCCTTTGTCCAGTTTCGCACCAGAGCAGGAGCAAATAGCTCCTAGAACTGGTTTGAGCTGGACTATGCACAGGGACACCAAGTGTGCCCCTCGTGCAGACTTTCTGGCACTGAGACAGTGCACCCACCCAGCCCCAATACACTAAATCCTGTCTGGAAGGTGGTAACACCTCCCTGTGACAGGATGCCTATTGTGCTGCCTTCCCCTGCTCGAGCTTGGCTCAGCAGCAGGAGGGCAGACTCGTGTCTGTGGCTAGCAGCATCCATTTTGTGCTGTAAGGCTCGAGAAAGTTGGTACCATTAGACTTAGGTACCCACAGAACCTCGGTTCTGAGGGGAGGAATCATACCTCCCACACCAGTTACTGGTGTGGAGGTATGATTCCAAGGTGTTTGACACCAAACACGACATACTTCGTTTCAGTCGTTTTCGAGATAGCTTTTACCGCGAGGTTATAATGCACCTCTACCTATATGTCTGGTAGTATCACGTAAAGCCCGGGAGAATGGTCTCCGAAGACTGCAGAGGGGACCTTCTCATGCAGGAGCACCCTCTCACGCAAAACCCAGCACCCTGCCTTCAGGATTGTTAAGGCCTGCTATAGGGGTGACTTACAAAGTTTTAAGTGTAGTGATATATATAGATATGGTGAACCTATATCTAAAGTAAGTGGTGCAATCACCAGCTTACACTGGTTCCATTTTGCATGGCCTCTCATGGGTGGCATAATACATGCTTCAGCCCATGGGAGGCCTCTGGGGTACCTATGCCCTGGGTACATGTGTACCATATGCTAGGGACTGATAAGGGTACCCCAGTATCCAATCTGGAGTTGTACCAAAGTACATACATTGCAATTTAAGGGAGAAAGCAGATAGGCTGGGGTCCTGAATAGCAGGATCCCAGCCAGACTAGTCAAAACAGTGGGTGCAAAAAGCAAAAAGTGGGGGTAACCATAAGAAGCAGATCCTACTTTCCTACATAACGGCAGCCATTTTAACTCACAGGTCATTCAGTTAGTGTGTGATGGGCTGCATATCAAGCAGAAGTTTCATGCCGCACACCACCCCCAGTCAGCAGGCCTAGTTGAGAAGTACAACAGTACTCTCAAACTGAAATTGGCAAAGATTCATGAGAGCACAGGGTTGCAGTGGCCAGATGCTTTAACATTAGCCCTTCTGTCTACACGTGTCACTGCCCACTCTAGGACAGGATTATCACCTTACGAGGTCGTGTTTGGACACCCCGCAAATGTGTGGGGTGTGCCGCGGCCTCGTAGGTTCTCAGAAATTGAATACCCTCTGTTGGTGGATTACTTATATGAGAACTAAAAGTCTGCGTTCTATTCACCAACAGATCCAAGAAGCCCTCCCGCCAGCACCTGAGGGACCAGGACATGATATCCGGCCCGGAGATTTTGTCCTGGTGAGGCATTTCCAGAGGAAGGGAAGTCTGGAGCCGCGGTGGAAGGGGCCACTACAGGTGCTCCTTGCCACCATTGGCGGTTCCTGTATGAGGGCGTTGGGGGCGGAGCCCCGCTAGTCTTGGAGGAAGGAGAAGAAGGAGAGTGGATGACGGTCTGAGGCACGCATACTTCCCAGCCTGTAAATAGCACTGCACCACAGCAGCATACAAACACACACTGCGCATGTGAGGTGGACGACTTCAATTTCGCCCAACTCCCGCATGCGCAATGTGTGTTTGTGAGGCACAGGTGAGGGCAGTCAGGCGCTGCCTAAAGCAGCAGTATTTCCAGGACTTCGGTCGAGAAATCATCTCGCCCGGATCTGCAACGTAGTTAATGTCCTTCCAGGATCCCGCCTCCTCTTCTGACTGGCTGACCATTGATACTGTCAGCCTATGAGAATAGGAGGCGGGATTATGGTGGGACAAAGTATTTCACGTGTGCCTAAATTTTTAACCGCTGCTGAAGCCTTTTGCCGCCTGGTCACCCTTCAGCTGCTGCATCCCCCAGTCTTCTCACTCGGGCCGACCCGTCGACTTCTGACTCACCTGCATCAAAGCTGGGACTGCGAGCATTCGGTGATGTATTTTCCTTCTTCCAGCTGCAGCTGAGAGACAAATCTCGGAGCAACGCCATTGCTCCTGTTAGCCGAAAGCGTGAGTACAATTATTCTTTGCCTCCTCTGTCAAGCTGCCTTAGAGGCCTGAGTCTCTGCCCAACGTCATCTGATTTCAGGGTTTGCCATCGCTCCTAATTCCCCCCTCCGGCCTCTTACACCTCTCTTTGGAGCCCTTATCTGCTCTTATTTCCAGTACAACTCTCCACAGACACATTGTCTTTAAATACGTGCGTGTCAGAGTGCAATGCAAGCATGCAAGTGTGAATCTTTGCAGTCGTGTACAGGCCTTTTGAATTGCTTATGGGATCTAATGGTAGAGGAGAGTGAAAAACGCTTTTCTTTTGACATTTTAAATAATGTATTTTAAACGTAAAGCAAAAAATTTTCTTATGACAGAATAAAGCAGTAAAAAGCACATTTTCACACCAATTTTTTGGAAACAAAAAGCTAGCTGGGAGAAGCCAAAGGAAGCCAGCTAGGATAGTTATTTTTGGCTCTCCACTTTCAGAGTTCACCAGCATCATGTACAGAGGAGAAAACGTGAACATTTAAGGTAATAATGAGAGGCAAACAGATATAAATTTAGTGGCTGATTTGTACAAAGTGAAACCATAAAAACTGGATTAATTGTGGCTACCCCACTCCAAAGTGTGTAATCTTAGGCAAATAGTTTATTTTACTGATCTTCATTTTTCTTCACTATCGCACATGAAAGCAGCTTCAAATACTTAATTCAGAATGCAAGCTGTACATAAACATAATGTGTTTTAGCTACTAGACTATAATGTTGCTCTATTAGAATCTCAGCCACATACAGGGTTCAGATGCCTACTGTCTTGTCTCTTAGTTAACCAAAGGCACTGTCACCCCCGAACCGGTCTCCTAAATGACCGGTTCGCTTCACTTGCTCGCAATAATTCATTTATTGCTCTTACGCCTCACCATTTTCAAATTCCACCAGCCGCCACTGCTTGCCACCCGCACCGCCGTGAAGGTCACCGGCCGAAAGAACTGGATTCACACAAATCATTGCCGCCGAGTGCTTTTGCCCCTGCCTTATGATCAATGGGTCCTTGATGGCATCGGGGACTCGGAGGGGGAACAGTGTCCCGTTTTGTCCCCTTCTCGGATGCCCAGCTAACGTGGACCCAAACGGAGGATGAGAATGAGGCAGTGTTAAATGCGGCAGTGCCCCCTGAGATCCGAGCCATTCAGGAAACCCGTTCGGCTTGCCCATCTGTGCTTGAGTTCCAGCCCACTGGCCCCTCTGTGTCCGAACACCTTTTTCCTGACCCATCTGTGCCTGGAGTAGCTAGGTACAATCTGCGCCCCCGATGGAGGAACAGTGCACCAAAGGAAAAGTCAGATTAGCAGGGACGGACTCAATAAGTTAGGCTGTAGTAGAATAGGGAGAGGTGAAATTGGTGCATTGTTCAGACATTGGACAGGATAAATAGAGCGTGCTCCCCTGGAGGGGGGGTGCCTTATCCTGAGCGACGTGGGATTTCCTCAGAAGAGCTGGGATTGCCTGGCTCCACCGCCGGTGCTCAACAGCTCCAACGTTGATGAACAATAGGAGTCTACCAGTGAGGCTCAGACGGACACTGGGAACATTTGCCCCTTCTTGTTTTCTTGTCACTGGCTCCATTGCATTTCCTTTCCTCTGGTTATAATGTATCTATTTGGTAGCCCCATTATTGAGGAGGAACAGCCATTTGCAGCACCACGTTTTGGGCGGGATGAGTCTGGTTGGTCCAGTTGGTCCACAAAGAGTAAAATAGTTTTCATGGTGATTGTTCTGATTTCCCTAATAACAGTACTTGGAATAGTATGGTTCCTCGAGGAGAAATATCCCGTGCACTCACTGATTGGTACAACGCCTGTTCCTCCTGAACACGTTTGTCACTTTGGCCCCTCATAAAGGTGAACACAGAAAGACATATGTAGATAATGTGTTTCTACAAACGCGCCACCAAGCCCATGATACGTCTAATGTCACTAATTGTTGGATATGTGGGCTGCTCCCTTCAGTTACACATAAGAGTGATAGCCTGTTATCGTTGCCCTTGTCATATCTGGGGAGTTGTGAGGGTTGGTTCGAATTGTTCTCTATGGTATACATTCTTTATCATTCCTGTACTATGAATATGACCTCTGTTGATTATCACACCATGTTAGAATATATACTTGTCCACCAAGGGTTTACCCCGAGAGAGCAAGGGACCCCTGATACATTGTCGCCAACAGCTTGCATGAATGTATATGAGAGAGAGAAAAATGTAACATGGCTTCAAAATGAAATGTTGGATTTTCAGGGGTTCAACGTCACTGAATACTTCCGCTCCTTTCAAATGCGCAATATTACTCAGGATGAGGCAATTCCGGTGCCAGTAGTCAACACAACAGCTAGTTTTTGTGTTCGAGGGCTTGGGAAGGTAAAAGTAGGTGAGAGTAATTGCAACTATACATATACGTTGAACACGAGTAGCCTTTGCTCCCACCGCACAATATCTGCTTTGTTTGTGGATCTCAAGCTTATGTTTGGCTTCCTAGGGGATGGTCAGGTGTATGTTACCGCTCTTTTCTCCTTCCCCCAGTGTACATAGCACCGCCCAATTATCATAAGGATCATTGATTACAGCGTAGGAGTGCCCACCTGTTCCGAATTAGAAGGGTCATTAATACAGAAGACATAGATCAGACAGACACCACTCTGCAGCAGTTCACAGATGCTATGAAGGGTATCATACCCTTTTGGGGCCCTATGTCCAATAGCCTTAATATTCGTCGGCTCACTAGAGTTGTAGAAGGGGTCATTAATACCACAGCAGGAATATTGACCAATATTACAGCTGAGCTCCAGGCTATGAGGCTTGTTGCTCTACAGAACCGGATGGTGTTAGACATCATCCTTGCTGATCGGGGAGGGGCGTGTCGCATCATTGGCAGGAGTTGTTGCGTGTACATACCGGACCACGCCCTTAATGTATATGCTACCATACAGAAGTTGCATAGGCTCGCATCTGACATCCACCAAGAGAATGGTACTTGGACTCTTTCTGGTTGGTTCTGGGGTCTCATAACATCCTGGGGGTGGAAGATCCTTATCTTTCTGGTAGCTATTGCGGGTATAATTTTCACATGTTGCCTGTGTGTACATTGCCTTCCTGCTTGCTGTGCTTACTGTGTTGGAAAATTGACACCCACACTGAAGACACCAGTACATGATACTAAGCCTACGGCTATGATGATGCAGGCTGTCCAAGACCTAATGTCAATAGATGAAGGTATTTTTGAATATTGATAATGTGTGTATTAACATGTAATCGTAGTCTTCCTATTTTGCAGAAAGTTATTCGTTTCCTAACATTAGACAAAATTGTTAGCAAATGCTAAAAGGAGGGTCTGTTGGACTGAGAATGCGTCTTGTCGACTCCTTCTAGCATTGTGCGGTTTAAGTTAGCATTTGCGGCACCATTTTGTATTAGCTGCCATTTTGGGTAATGATCGAAACTAACGTCTGTCTCATGCTCTGTTTGACCATCGAAAAGCAGCTACCAATGTGCCCTCTGTACGTGAATTTCTTCAAGGCTGAGTTTACTGTGCAAATTAATAAACTGTCTATCTCATGCATACCTTTCCGTCTAGATAGGCCTGCTCCCACAGCTCAGAGCAGTGTGGGCAGGCAGAGTAACCTTTAGTTTCAAATAATGTGTGCCCGGTCTCAGAATCGTAGCTCATCCTTCTGTACCTCCTTTGTTCATCAGCTCCCAGACTGGAAAATTCCTGTCTGGGCGTGTCTTCAGGGGTATTGGAAATGTACTTTATGCTCTACCATGTTGTCTAAAGTCAGTCCCTCTGCAGCAATCTAAGGAGGCTGGTCAGACCGGACTCCGCTTGAGCGCATACTAATAAAATAAATTTGGTGTGTATTCTCTACTGTCTGACCGACTCCTCATTTGTTTGGAAGGCTGAGAGGTGGTCGCGAGTAACCTGGGTAGCCCTAATCAGGTCACTTCCTTCATCATCAAAGGCCTTCTAACACTTTGTAGTCTAGAGATCACTGGTTCTTAACCTGTGGTCCCCTCCGCCCGCCAAATCATAATCCAGCAGTTGGACCGCTTCTGTGTATGTCCGTGGGCCCGCCACCAACGGCCTGTCGGTGGCATGCCCACCAACATCGGAATAAGGCCTAATGTTTCGAGCCTTACACTCACTGTATACCTGAACTTACAAAATGGTGACCAAAAAGCAAAAATAGTGACCTTTTGGGATTTGGCTGAAGAACTACTTTGCAAATATATAAAACATGAAGTCATAATAACAGGTAACTTTAATTATAATTTGCTCAACAAACTTATTAAATCACTAATGAGCTGGTCCTATGATGACAATATATTAAGTATGAAAGATTGAGCAGATAAAAGGATTGCTAATCTCTTAACTTCTCTTAACCTTCAGTCTTTGTAAAGTGGTGGTAGATTTAATTTGACACATGTACAATCACATTATTTATATGGAGTTTTATCCACCTTGGTTCATACATTTGTCTCTCAAATATTACTTGCCATCTACACTGGTTTGTCTGTGTTACAACAGAAAGAAAGTGATCATCTTCCACTAGGGTCAACTTTCAATATTGAAATAAGAAAGCTTAAATGTGGTGGAAAAACTGAAAGGACTAGCTGTATTGAAAGGTACAAATGGAGTTGAGTGACTTTGGCAAAATAAAAGAGTGACAAGTATGAACAAATACCTTCATCTTGCTTGATAGATTCTTAGATACAAAACATTCTTTGACATTTTGGCCAAAGATTGTTGATTCACCTGTTTTACACTCAGAGGTGTAGCCATCTCTTATTGACTAAAAGTTGTGAAAGCAAACCTTGGTTTACTCTGCGCTAACTGCTTGTAAACAGGATCTTAAGTCTGCCCAAAAACATACAAAAAAGTAAACAATAATGTAGCTTAGCCTATGACATAATGAGGAGAAAATATTGAAGACTGTTGTGGGAAAAGAAAAGTAAATACTCTGATGAACAACAGCTACTATTAACAAGCATTTGCAATGCAATAGGTCTTGCATTTGAGAGAGTTTAAGCTATTGGCATTGTAAATGACAATGCCTTTTATTTATCTGTTTTGGTAATTAACTCAAACAAAAGGCATTGTCATTTACAATGCCAATAGCTCAAACTCTTGTAAATTCGAGACCTATTTCATTTCAAAGAAGCGGCCAGCATTGTCCCGGGCTGATTGGAAAGTGAAACCGCGCATGGCGCGCTGAATGTTGCAGGAAAGCATGTGGTGCCTGCAATAGGAGAAACTCATGAAAGAAAATAGTGCTTACAGACTAAGTGAGACATACAGTGAAAACTGTTCTGATGCAGCAGAAAATGGATAATATTTTACTCATGAGTTGCACTTGGTTCAGCTGCCCATGGTTGGTTTAATGTTCCTCATGCATTCGTGCATTTTAAATGTCTTGTATTTTTTGTGTGTATGTGTGACTTTTATGGTTCATCGAAAAAAACAGAATAAAGTTTTATGATGATGATGACAATCCGTGAAGTAAAAGGGCCAGTCCTCATGGGAGGTTACAAATGAAGACAAGGCGGTACTAAGGAGGGACTAACAATCCTAGTAACGAATCAGAAGCCAGCATTTACAAAGGACAATGACACAAGCCAATGAAAAATATGGGCAGAGAGTGGGTGGAGCTCCAAGTCCTTACTCAAATACAACACGCCTCGTAGAGCAGCACATGCGCTGCCCAGGCTCGACATAAAAACTACAAGATCCAGCATGCAATGCAGTGAGTCACTCAGATCACTACAGCTATGAGCATGAACTCAAGCAACAACAAAAAACTTCAACTTCCAGCATTCAATGCAGCGAGAGTCACTTAGATACACCTACGGGCATGTTCTGCTGTAAAACAAAACCACAAGTTTCAGCATTCAATGCAGCAAAAGTCAGAGAACTGCAGACATGAGCATAATCAGCTGAAAGGAAACCCTGCAAGCTATCAATACCAGCATGCCCTGCAACAAGACAGAACAGCAGAACTACAATCCCCAGAATTCCTTGGGATGAGTGACATTCGGAGAACTATAGATATCAGCATCCACAGCACCAAGGAATATTCAGAGGAAAAAAAATACCAAAATACTCTGCACTGAGAAAAAGAGCACCTCCAGAGACAAACACAAAGAGGACTACAGCTACCAGCATGCCCTGTTGTAAAAGACATCCAACGCCGCATCTGATGACTCCGTGGACTAATGCATTTTCTACAGGGTTCTGTGTTTGCCTTCTAAGTCACATATTCAAATCCTGGTGGGTGCACTCATTCTGTCATACTCCTGAGGTCAATAAAATGAGTACCATTGACGTGGGTAACGATACACATTGATTATTCAATGCCAAGAAGCCCCTGTGGGTAAAAGGGAGCTTTACAAATGCCGAAGTTAGTTAACCAAAGAACACACATTGAGAAAGAGAGAGTACAAGCAGTGGTGGGAAAGAGGGGGGCCCAGCCGCATGCAGCAGATATTACTGAGCCAGATGGAAGCCCACCACACTGCTGTGTATCCAGGTGCAATCTGCCGACACGGGGACACTTTCAGGATGCAGCGCCTTGTGTTTTGTAGTAAGAGCAGCAACCTGCAGTGGGGTAGGGAAGTGTCTTATTTTCTGTTGCAGCTGGGATAACACAAATGCATCACTTGAAGAGCCATCGGCACTCATTTTGTTCCAGCATTATCCTAACAGGGAGCCAGCTCGCGCCCTCAACGCCAATGCCATTGGGAGAACAAAAGGCACCCACCTTGTCACGTCATAAACGTTTTAGAGAAAAACTATGATTTAGAGGTAGGTTTTTGACCTTTCCAACCTCTGTATGTACGAGACAGGCCTGCACTGTAAGAATGGCAGATGTAGCTGTCTGTGTGAGTAATTAAGCGAGGAACCATTGAAGTGGCACTAATAAGCAACCATTTTAATAATATTAGCATACGAAAATACTGATTAAAAAACAGCAAGGTTCTAAACGGATATTTTGCAGCCTGTATGCAGCTCCTTGAAGCCATTTCAGAACTCACGGAACTATACTGTAATGTCGCATATCAAAGACAGAGATGTTGGGGGGGTTGGATGAGGGGTCTGCTGGTGCCCGTATGATTGAGGATGTGCAGCAGACGCTTTAACCCTGGGCGCTATTTTATGATGAGTCAAACTTTTGATTAGACCGCTCACAACTCTCTAGAGCAAGTGCAGGAACCACCAGAGTTGTCTTACTGCTACTACAGCCCAGAGTTTGCGCAGTGCCCAAACATCTCGGCTGCAGGTGCCTTCACACAGTGATACAGTTTAAATAGGCCCGGGCGCCATAGTAAAAGTGTACCTCATTAGTAAATTAGATAGCTAAAAAAAAAATGCCCATCCGTTATTGCAAATCAGGGCAGTTGTGAACTTGTACAGGTGTTTTTCAATATATGGAAGGCAGGGTGGATTTAAGCTTGCTGCAGGCAATGTTTGTGGTCATCTCTGGAAAATCAACAGTAAAAACAAGCCCACCTGGCCACAAAACAGACCCAGAAACTGCCAAAACACCAGCCTACTCACTGACTTGTCAGACCAGCCCCACCAGCCCACTCAATGACGTGTGAGAGCAGCCCCTGCCTGATTGCCCAATATGCCAGTCCGACCCTCCTTCACCCCCATTCTGGGGCCACCTTTTAACCCCTCAATATACGTGAGCATGTCGTTCAGTCAGATTTACAGCACAAGTTAGCCCTGCAGTTACAGGCATCAAGAGAACCACAGATAATATGTCCACCTGTAAATGACACCCAGAGAGTCGATTACGTCAGCACAGCCTACATTGCAGGGCGTTCAATGAGCAGGTGCTGGGAAACTGCACTTCGTTCATTTAAAGGGGGTGCACAGGTACTGTGGTATGGTGAGCACCTGTACTTTTATATTTCGATGTCAAACTCTGCTGCAAGGAGTTTTTAGATATCAGCATAGCACGTGGTGAGACATTCAGAGAACTACAGTGTTACCAGTAGCTGGACACAGCCTTATAGACACCAGCATGCCCTGTTATGAGACACCGTTGATCCAGCGATCTGGGACTAATGATTTTCTACAAACTAGGCCCAATTTGTTACCCACAAGCCCCTTCACGCTGAGATTAGTGAATTTCCAAACAAATGACCAAAATTACCAAAATCTAAATTGTGTCTTCATTTCTATTATACCAATTGTGGCGATGCAATCTTTATATAGTTGACAGGGTTTGGCAAACCAATACTTGTTTCTAGAATACTCATAAACTAGAAATACAACTCTAATAAAGACAGACACATTTGTATATTTATAATGTTTATCTAAATAATGTGAAATAAATGCTCATCAATACCAAAATACAGTACAAATCATAGATCATCACAGAGCAACAATATCAGCGAAAATAATGATAAAGAAACATCTCAAAATGTCAATGCATAAGGGAGTGGATAGGCGAGAGACAAAAGGTTTAGAGACAAAATACATTTGCAAATGATTATGCAAATTCAGTTTTCTGTCTATACTAACCCAATTGAATAGGAAATCTACTCTCTGGCCATGAGAGCAGTAAGGCCCCTCAAGTAGAGTTGAAGAGGCAAAGACTAAGGGGCCGATTCCGATCTCGGCCGGTAGTGCTCCGAATCGGATTCAGATTTACCGGATCCGATTCGGAGCCCTGTTTCCCGACCGAATCGTACGCGGGTCCGGCCGAGCGAGTACGATGCGAACGCACACGAAATCGCCGACCGACTCGTTCACGGGTCCGAACCGCACCGACCGACTCGCTCGGACTCGACGCGCACCGCGCTATGGAGACGTTTCCCGGCCGGGTAAGTACGATGCGCGCCGCGAGCAGTCCGACCGACTCGCGCCGTCCGGCTCAAAAGAGCTGTCGGAGCCAGACTTTGGGGGTCCGCATCGGACCCCCCTGTACGCGTAGGCGCGCGAGTCGCACACAGGGGGGAACCATGGGTCCCCCCTACCTGTGCATGTACGCCGCGATGCGCTTGGACGCGTACCCGCTGTAGGGGGCGCCCTTGTTCGCCTCGCACCCATTGAGGCAATGGGAGCCGGCGTGCGCGTTGTACGACCGGCTCCCATTGACTTCAATGGGAGTCCGACCGAATCGAGTCCGATAGCATGCGAATGCATCGTACTCGTCCGGTCGGACTGCTAGGGTCCGATTCGGTCGGAATTCTCTCCGGGACCGGGTCGGTCGGAGAGATTTCCGGCCGGAATCGGAATCGGCCCCTATGTCAGGAATCAGCAGACAGGAACAGCAGGCTCAAGATTAGGAGACAGCAAAGAAGGCCTCTCCTCACACAAGTAGGAGAGCAAGACACCAACTAGCCACCAACAAACTCTCCAACAAAACCTAAACCCATCCCACCAGGAACATCAATTATACCCTAAAACCCAAATGTCCAACCCACACTTGTGTCAGAACAGAGGATTTCTCTACACATGATTGGTTAAGGAAGGGGGTGTACTGTCACACCACTCTCATCATGTCCCTTAGCTCATCTTCTTTATTGTTCATTTATTCTGCATATCTACTTCCACCCCAGGAAATACAAATTCGAGCCTCTGTCATAACATTTCTTTCCTCCATCCTAGTCATGTAGCAAATTATGAGTCACATTTATCCGTTCGTGCCGCACCAAGAGGAAATGTTCTTTCACTCAAGGAAAAATTTGTTTCTACCAGTTGTCTCTTGGCAGGCACACAGGACTGGCGAAGGACACTTGTCTTCCATTGCCATCATTTTTGCTCAGTATTATTTCGCAGAGTTCATTTATTTTCATTTAACCCCGTGTTTTCCCACAGAACAGAAAACCATGCTTCTATGAAAAACAAACACAGGCATTATTAATCATTTATAATGCTTTTCATTACGCATCCACCCCATGTTGCATCTATCCATGCGCAACCCATGTTAATATTATTTTTTAGCAAACGTTATTAATGTGCACAAAAGCAGCATTAGTCTTTTTTATTTTTCGTTTGTCAAGAAGCGTTTGCGGCCTACTTCAGTGCTTTAGTATGCTCTTGCGCAGTAGCATTTTCCCTCATGTCAGGCTCTTTTCCACATTAGTTTTTCACCTTTTTTCACTGGTAGGTCGCTCCCCCACCACACAGCTCCGTCTGTGTGCCCTGCTGCTGCCCCTGATTGTGCTCGTTTTTTTCCTTCTGTGCCCCCTTGCTGCCCTGATTGTGACCGCCGGCGGCAGATCCTTCTCCCACCTCGCCGCCAAGACCTGGAACACCCTCCCCACCAACCTTCGGCAGACCCAAGACCTACTGGCCTTCAGAAGACTCCTCAAGACCTGGCTCTTCGATCAGTAACAGCACCACCCCCCTCTTCCCCCAGCGCCTTGAGACCCTCGCGGGTATGTAGTGCGCTTTATAAGTGACATGATTGATTGATTGATTGAGTAAATGTTACTGCAGGTTCAATTCGAACAGGTTTTATTTTGCAAAAACCCTGCACCATCAATCCCCCTTTGATGGCGTTTTGAGCCATCACCAAAATACCCACCAATACAGATTATCACTTAGAAAGCAGTTGTTCTCTCTCGCTTTATCATTATCCCATCTAAATCTTCCATTATTTCATAATAATTCCCTTTCTTGTCCTCTAATTCTATCTCTTCTCTCTTTCTCTTTCTTGCTCTTCGTTTCACATCAGATGTCTTTTTTCCGCATTTACAACATTTATAGATCAGAAAAATCATTAGTACTGCTGTAGCCACTGCAATGATAGGCGTTAGTATTCTCCCTAATACACTATTCCCAAAAGCAGCAAACCAATTGCCCATGGAGGAAACACTCTTACTAAGTTTCTCCCAAGCACCGTCAACCTTTAGTTCAGCCAAATCTTCTCGAAGATTCGTAATGTTCTTAATATATCAATCAATCATGAGTTTGTTGAGCGCGACTACTCACCCGTGAGGGTCTCAAGGTGCTGGGGGGGGGAGGGGGGTGCAGGTTCCAGTCCATCAAGGAGGAGGTCTGTCGAAGAGCCATGTTTTGAGGTTTTTCGTGAAGATGGGGAGTGATGTAGTCTGTCTGAGGTGGAGCGGTAGGGTGTTCCAGGCTCTGGCCGCGAGGAAGAAGAAGGAGCGGCCTCCCGATCTGGGCTTCCTGGTGCGGGGGACCATGGCGTAGGAGAGCTGGGCTGATCGTAGGGTCCTTTGGGGTGCGTGGAATTCGAGTCAGCTGTTCAGGTATGCTGGTCCGGTGTTGTGGAGGGCTTTGTGTGCGTGGGTGAGAATCTTGAAGGTGATTCTAGCCTCGATGGGGAGCCAGTGGAGTGTGCGCAGGTGCTGGGAGATGTGGCAGTGTTTTGGCAGGTTGAGGACCAGTCTTGGGGCGGCGTTCTGGATGTTTTGTCGCTTGCGGGTGAGGTTTTTGTTTATTCCGGCGTAGAGTGAGTTGCCGTAGTCAAGTCTGCTGGTGACGAGGGCGTGAGTGACGGTCTTTCTGTGCTCGAGGGGGATCCATTTGAAGGTCTTGCGTAGGAGGCGGAGGGTGTGGAAGCAGGAGGAAGCGACGGAGTTGATCTAGCGGTCCATTTTGAGTTCAGAGTCCAGGATGATTCTGAGGTTGCGTGCGTGGTCCGTGGGGGTGGGCGGGCTTCCGAGGGCGGGGGGCAAAAGGGCGTCGTTCCAGGCGTCGGCGTGTGGGCCCATGATGAGTACTTCTGTTTTGTCAGTGTTGAGTTGTAGGCAGCTGCTTTTCATCCCTTTGGCGACTGCTTCCATGCCTTCTTGAAAGTTGTGCTTGGCTGCGTTGGGTTCGTTGGATAAGGAGAGGATGAGTTGGGTGCCATCTGCGTATGAGACAATGTTGAGTCCGTGGGTTCTGACGATGGGGGCGAGCGGAGCCATGTTGACGTTGAACAGCGTGGGGCTGAGGGAGGATCCCTGGGGGACTCGGCAGTTGGTTGGTGTAGGGTCCGAGAGGAAAGGAGGGAGTCTGACCTGCTGCGTTCTGTCGGAGAGGAAAGAGTGGATCCAGCCGAGGGCCTTGCCCCGGCTCCCTGCGTGGTGAAGTTTGCTTGTTAGGGTGCGGTGAGAGAATGTGTCGAAGGCCACTGAGAGGTCCAGAAGGATGAGGGCTACTGTCTCTCCTCTGTCCAGGAGGGAGTGGATGTCGTCTGTAGCGGCGAGGAGGGCGGTTTCTGTGCTGTGGTTTTTTCTGAAGCCGGATTGGGAGGGGTCGAGGATGTTGTGCTCTTCGACAAAGGTGGCGAGTTGGCTGTTGATGGCTTTCTCGATGACTTTTGCTGGGAACGGGAGCAGGAAGATGGGTCTGTAGTTTTTGAGGTCGGTGGGGTCCGTTGAGGGCTTCTTCAGGAGGGGGTTGATCTCGGCGTGCTTCCAGTCGTCGGGGAAGGAGGCGTTCGCAAGGGAGGGGTTGATGGTGTTGCGAAGCATGGGTGCGATGGTGTCGGCGGCTCTGTTGAAGATGTGGTGGGGGCAGGGGTCCGTGGGGACCTCTAAACTCTTACTCTTGTCAGGTATATATGTACAACATTGTTGAATCTTTAACATATTACAGATTCCACCCTCTTTGGCCCATAATACATCAAGGGCAAGTGGATTTTGTAAAACCATTGATCTAATCGCAACCATTTCAGTATCAATCATCAAGAAACCACCAGCAGTATCCGTTGATAAACGATCAACCACTGTGGACAATTTTCAAATTTTGTGTGAGTTTAATATGACTCCAACTGAAGGTATCAATGCTCCAAAAATATCTCCCACTATTTCTGAAAAACTCGCTCCTCTCTTATTACGTGTTAGTCATTCTTTACTTCATTGATTCTGTCATTTTTATCCAAATGGTATACCTTTGGAAATACAATGCCAATATAGCAACATCCATACCAATGTGCAGGCAACCTATAGTAGGCATTCTTACCACACACATAATAGATTCCTGGAAAGTCAGGATCAGTAATTAGGAAAGTATGATCACACTCACTAGAACCAATGAAATAATTGTTATAAACAGTTTTTAGTCTAAGCAAGCAAAGCTTCCCTCTATGATGCCAGTCCAAGGTCATGGCAGCGTATGTCTCACCCTTTTTGTAATCTCCTTCTCTGAAAGCCCATGGAGGTACATGAGACTTTTGCTCAGCAGCTTTTCTCTTAAAATCCTGTCTTCTATCCTCTACCATGTTAATGAATTCTATTTCCTCAAACCGCAGTCTACATGCTAAGTTATGTCTATGAGCCTATACTATATCAATTGTTTTTGTTGGATGGAAAAATTCCCCCATATATTCTGCATTTTCAGCACTACTTACTCTATTCATGTTCTTTCTAATAGGAATTTCTGAAAACACTAAATCCATGTTAGAATAGTAGTAGTCTAAGCTACCTCTCTCATGGAATAGACTTGTGAGTACACTACAAGACACACCATATGTTAAAGGTAGGTGATGGTAAGTCACCCCCTCTGAGACAGACGATGGTAATTGCATGCACACATAACAATCTCTCGCATCCATTGTGTCAACATACTCATACAACAGCTTAGTGAAAACATTTAACGAAAAGTCATTAATTGATTTATCTTGATGGTAAATGCTATCCCCCTCCATCTTTTCAATATTAGTATGTGAGATTTCTTTAAGACTTTTAAAATCTACTTTCTCACTCGTCACACCATTAGTATTATTTTTATGGGTAGTTACCATTAAGACAGGCACAATAACAATTAGTGTTAACCACACCATCATTAGTAATAAAATACTAAATAAGCAAGCATTAATACATCTACGTTTGAACCTACGATTTTGATATCCAGTCTCTGTTATTTTTGCCATTTTAAGGCAAAAATTTGTATCAATTCAAAAAGAAAACTAGAAAAACTAGAAAAAAACTATCTAAGTAGTGTATCCAAACACTTCAAGCCTTTGTCTTCTTTCTTCACCCCTATTTTCTCTTTTTTTTTATCTTCTTCTCAGCCTTTCTTTTAGTTCTCTTTTCTTCTCTGAGTGAATTCTTTCATTTTCTGCACCCTTCAGTTTACACAGTTCTCTTAGGGTGGTTCAAAACCGTTTGCTTCACTCTGCTTTGTACCAGTGTCTTATTTGCTCTGATCTGTTTGCTCAATTTCTTCCAATACCACATATGTCCGTTCTGGAGCTGTGTATTTCCTGTTTGGAACTCTTACTCTCTTTGTTTTCCAAACTAAGGGGCACATTACGATACCCGGCGTAAATAAATCCGCCAGGCATGGAAGCGGCAAAAATCCGCCCGCACACACCGCCTGAACACCGACCACGCCATTATGAGTACACAAACTGAAAACCGCCATCGGCGGAAAAATCATACAAAATACCGCCCGCCATCGTCCGAGTCGGAGTCAAACCGCCCGCCACGGACGGAAACACGCACGACAACACAAAACCGCCCGCCCACACGGCCGACACACCGCACGTGAAATTACGATCGCACCGCCATGAGCGCGGAAAAACAACAAATATACCGCCCGCCAGCGCAAACAACGCCGATGAGAATCGACACGGCAGAAGCCATGGCGCCCACGTACCTGCACAGAAACCATCCGCACACAAAACCAATAGCACACAACATGGCCAGCAAGTCCACACAGCAAGGCACGCACAAATACACAAGCACAGGACACATCCCGAAAACACCCCCGGACAAACAAAAAATACAAAGGCCAGAACCCCAGACACAACACACCTGAAAACAACAGACCATGAGGACACACCCACATAGGTGAGTACAAAAGCAGCACTCCCACAGACCACAACCCCTTGCTACATTGCAAACCAGAGAGGAGAGGAGAGGACACAGTGACACAGCAAGGACAGCAGCACACCACAGAAACGCACACATCACAACCACCACCACCACCACCACCACCACCAAACACCGGCACCACAAACCCCCTGCACATTACACAACACACACCGCACCAGCACCACAAACACCATGGCACCACAAAGGATGCCCAAGTTCACGCCCATGGAGCTGACGGTCATGGTCGACGAGATCATCAAGGTGTACCCACAAATCTATGGGAACATGGTCCAGCACACACCACTAGCCACCAGAAACAGAATGTGGACCCGGATCGTAGACCAGGTCAATGCAGTCGGGACCCTGCCCAGGAACAGAACCGAGATAAACAAACGTTGGAATGACGTAAAGAGCCTGGTCAAGAAGAAGGAGGGCAAAAACAGAGAGCTGGCTGCCGTCACTGGCGGAGGAATCCCGCGCTCTTTAAGACCTTCAAAGCGTGGGAGGAGAAGGTGCGAGTCGTAATACATCCGGAGATCCTCGCCGGATTAGCAGGGGAGTGGAGGCTGGTAAGTACAAACTAATGTATACCAGCACACCGCTATGTACACACATGCGCAACCACCATGCCACAGCTCCCAGGGACAAACACCCCCATGTCCAGCACACAATACACAACACATCACACGCACATGCAACAGACACTACCTCACACAGGCCAAACCGAACAACTGTAAGATGCGTGGGGACATGTGTACACTAAGCCAGCCACATAACCACCAATAGGTCCCCAAATATGCCAGAAGCGCCACAACGAGCACCCACCACACCCATGTGTCCGCCACAGCTGCACCAACTGACAAGTAACAGGTAAGTGGCAGGAACACAAAGTGCAGTGGGTCGGAGGGGGGACAGCTGAAGTACAACACCCACCAGGCCCCCACTCCCACAGACCAGCAAGGTGGAGCACTCCCCACACCCATGTGCCAGGCACAGCTGCACCAACCGACAAGTAACAGGTAAGTGGCAGGAACACAAAGTGCAGTGGGTCGGAGGGGGACAGCTGAAGTACAACACCCACCAGGCCCCCACTCCCACAGACCAGCAAGGTGGAGCACTCCCCACACCCATGTGTCAGGCACAGCTGCACCAACCGACAAGTAACAGGTAAGTGGCAGGAACACAAAGTGCAGTGGGTGGGACGGTGGACAGCCCAAGTACAACACACACCAGGCCCCAGTCCCACAGCACAGCAAGGAGGAGCACTCCCCACCCCACACCCACGTGTCAGCCACCGCAGTGCACAACGACAGCCGAAAGGCAGACATCACGGTCCACAGCAATCGGTGTCAGTGGGTGTACAGCCACCCCCACGACCCACTACACCCCCCACCCCCACAGACCTGCAACATGGAGCACCCCCGCTAAGAGCCATGTGGCATCCAGTACAGTGCACGCACGAACAACTTGCAGGTGGGAAACTGGACAGGGCTGGATTACTGGAGGCATGAGGACCATAACACCACCAACACATGGGACATGTCACGTAGCACACGAACACGCAGCACCGCCCACCGTCACGAACAAGTGAACAATGTGCACACGGACATGAACAGCAGACTCACACCCCACATGACCCATCACAGACATAGCAACACCCAAGGAGCCACGTCTGCATGCACAAGCCACACTGAATATAGTCCCACACGGCAGCCACTGTGCAACTCATCACACACAACCGAAACACCATTGAAGTCCTGTCCATGTAGCCCCTACTGCCTGTCAACCACACACCCCACAACTACGCCTATGTAAGACAAACAACACTAGACGCAACAGAGCGGAACAACAGAAATGCACACGAACACCACTGAACCCATCAAACACACAGACACACCATGCACATACAACATACCATCCATCCCATCCATCAGCCCCAGTCTCATGAAAGGCATGTCATCCGCACAGCTGCCACACATACAGCAGTCACGCTAAGACACATGCCCATGACCAACCATGTGCCAGAAGTCAATTAAGCGCATGACACACTGTGAGCAACAACACACAACATGGGCCACACCACCCCCCGAGCACTGCAGTGATGCACATGGCACAGGGCAGCACGCACACCAAGGAGATGGGACAACTGCAATACGTTGGCTGGCACACAACTATCACTCACTCATAACGATGCGTCCAATGCCATGTCCAGTAACCACAACAGACAGCAAATATGCAGGGCATGTCAGGCATGCACACACCTCAGACCATGCACTGTCATGCTGCCACAACACATGTCACGTTCGGCACCCATGGCTCACAGCATGTACCCCAAAAGCATATTCCATCCCAAATGCGAGATCTGGGGCATGGCCCCCATGTTGCCATATGCGTTCCTAGCGTTCCATTTGAACCCCAAAAGCATATTCCATCCCAAATGCGAATCTGGGGCATGGCCCCCATGTTGCCATATGCGTTCCTAAAGCGTTCCATTTGAACCCCAAAAGCATATTCCATCCCAAATGCGAATCTGGGGCATGGCCCCCATGTTGCCATATGCGTTCCTAAGCGTTCCATTTGAACTCCAAAAGCAAAGTACAAACCAGACCCAGGATGGGCCAGGAGCCCGCATACACCAGAGTCACAATGAGTAGGGGCAAAGCAACACACCCATCGGCATGGCCAATCCGTCCCATGCCACATGTGCACAGCACACAGTCCCATTGCCTAGCACACACAACCACAGATGCCACAGCCACACACTCGCCTCCGGGAAACCCATGTACGAGATTGCACGAACTGCCAATGTCAGGACGACTAATACATACTTCGCCAGGTGCAACACAATAACAAATCTCATTCTCTCCACAGGTGACGAACTGCTGGACGCTGGGGATGGGGACAGCAGCCAGCACAGCCAGCCTGCAAGCCTAGAAGAGGCCCAAGGACAATGGGCCAGGTCTGCTACTGACACGCGGGAGGTGCTGGGGGTGCTGAGGTCCATGGACGCCCATATGGGCCAATTCGTGTCCCGTATGGACCAACTCGTGGACCTCATGGGCCCAGCTGGTGGTGGCGGTGGGGTCACAGGCAAGGCCAGCAACACCACCTCCGCCACCACCTGCTAGGGCGCAGGCTCGGCCAGCAGTGTCCACTTCCCCTGCGTCCACAGCCAGTGAGCACACCTCACCCACCACCAGCAGGTCGCCACCACACCCCCCTCCCAAACGTGGAAGGGGCCGTCCGAAGAGGAAACAGATCTCCCGGGAGGACTTCGCACGCTCCAGTCGCAAGTGAGGCAGCCAGCCAGCCTTCCGCCAGCCTTCCTTGACCAGCCACTGCATTGACTTGCTCTACGATCCCACTCCACACAGCCATCTGGATGGCATGTGTGTGTTGGACTATGGACATAGAACCAGTCGGTACACCCTGATCATCACGCAGCCATGACCGACCGCTCATTGTCACTGCACGCACCACTTTTGTCATCACCTTACACACAATCACATGTCACAGTTTGTAATAAATGCACCTTTTTCACTAACTGCTGTTTGTGCCCTGTGTCTTATATTGTACGGAATACAGCAGCCACCTTGGGCGGAAAGGCACCTGATGCGTGGCATGGTATTTGAATCCGGAGGGCCTGTAGGGACCTAGGGGTGGGAGACAGAACAGGAGCACATTCAATGAGTGTGTCACACACCCATCACACAGTACATGTCAACAACTACAAGCAATGTACACACATCGCACAGAGCAATAGGGCACAATACCACAGCCACCAACAGTGGCATACTACCCTGGCCATGGAGCGTTGACACACTGCACGCAGTGAACATACGGCCACCCTGACACAGCACACACACACCTGCATAGATACAGACACATCATCCGTCGTACATGGACACTCACCGTCAAGTGAAGTAGCGGGCGATGAGCTGCTGGCGCACATTCCCAGCTTCCTCCTCTCCGCTGTCCACCTCACTCGAGCTGTCCTGGTCTGCGGGCTGGGGCCCTGGTTGATCTCCGTCATCCACAATGAGGGGGATCTGCTTCCGAATGGCCAGATTGTGCAGCATGCAGCACGCCACCACTATCTGGCACACCTTCTGTGGGGAGTACGCCAGTGCACCCCGGTGCGGTCCAGGCACCTGAACCTGGACTTGAGGAGGCCAAAGGTACGCTCGACCACACGTCTGGTCCTCCCATGTGCCTCATTGTAGCGATCGTCTGCTGGGGTGCGAGGATTCCTCAATGGACTGAGCAGCCATGCCCCATTCGGATACGCAGAGTCACCTGGGTGTGAGGGACACAGAGAACCGTTGCTATTCCAACTGGACAGGGGACAGCATCGCACAACCAGCACGCTACACCACTCCACATACTCACCGACAATACAGCCACGATCCTGTTGCAGATTGGCCATCAGTCGTGGCAAGATGCTGTTGCGCATTATGTGTGCGTCATGGGCCGAGCCTGGAAACTTTGCACACACGTGGGTGATCACCATGTCCGCAAGGCACACCACTTGCACATTCAGGGAGTGCGTGTGCTTCCTGTTGCGGTACAGGTGCTCAGTGGCCTGTGGTGGAACAAGGCCAACATGAGTGCAGTCAATGGCTCCCCACGACGTGTGGGATTCTGCCAAGGGCATAGAATGCACCCTTCACTGCCGCCAATTCACGAGCCCTGGGGAATCTGATGTACCTGTTCCGGTACAGCATCATGGCTGCCAGTACATCCCTCAGCACCTTGCTGAACATGGGCTGGGACATCCCTCCTCCACTGCCCACTGTGTGCTGGAATGACCCAGTGGCGAAGAAATGCATGGCGGCCATCACCTTAGCCGTGGGGGTGACAGCAGTCGGATACACCCTGCGGGGACGGAGATGGGGCTCTAACATGGCACACAGTCGATGCAGAGTTGGCCTGTCCAGCCGAAACTTCCTGATTACCTCTGTATCGTCCATGTCCGCCAGCAATTGGTATGGGCGGTCAATGTTCGGTCTCCGCCTGGGTTAAATGGCAGAGGACACATGTCAAAGCAACACGGCACATAGCAATTTCGCATACACATCACTGACATGACTGAGCAAGCACATGAGCCACAGCCCAGCTGTCAAGCTGGGACGGCACGACCACAATACACTTACACAGGTCTCCCAACAATGGCAATGGCAAGTGAGACATACCACTGCCATGTGCATGCACATGGGGATCTAGGCCCCAATGACTTGCGGGCGTGCTGATGGGGACTGACTGCATATTCGTCAAGCGGCAACGCCACGGCAACATGAGTGTCTGCTGAGCATGGTACTGCTTCCGAGGCTGGATGAGTATGGCACACGGCGACGACGATGTGGGCACGGGCTGAGCGGCCAATACAAGTGGGACCTGTGGCACGAGGGGATATGAGACAGTAGTAGGTGTCAGCACTGCACCCTATGTACAGCACTGTACGGATCACAGCTCCCGAAACATTGACTGGTGTCCACATTGACAGCCCCATGCCAAGACGGCTGTGTGCTTGCAGTCACACGTCACAGGTGAGAGGTTACATTGCACGTGCCAGGTGGCAGTCGTACATAGTGGGAGCTGGCATGTGTGTGCATGTGTCTCCTGTTCAGGATCCACCAGATGGGCGCTGACTCTGTACTGACCATTGGACACAGCATGTTCCGTGGAAGGCTTGTGTGTGTGGGATGGTGGCACTGGATGTGCCTCCGTTGGGTGGGGGCCATGCACAGGGCGGGTACGTCGATGATTGCGCATTGTTGGTCACGGTGGGTGCACCAGCTAAGATGTGTTGCCCTGTGTTCAATTCCTATGTCCGCATGATGATGGACTGTGGATGTGGGCAGACTACACATTGGTCGATGTGCTGTCTATATGCATGTGCCTTCACACCAGGCACAGCTGCCCCTGCACATGTGACCCCTGCTGGACTCGCTGCTGGGTCTGTGGAGCTGATGCACCTTCTGCGCGTGGGCGGACAGCTCTCCTCACTTCCCTCATTGCGCATGTCATGTCTTTGCCGCAGGTGACATGGATCATGGAGGGCCCACATGTACGCGTGGGTAGGCTACACATGATTGTTCACTGGTCGCCACCCCCAGTCAGTGTTTCGAATGGGAAGGTTGTCGTGCTGGTGGTATGTTCGATGTGGCGGATGGGCGGGCCTAGGTGCGGGCTTACATTCCGGACATGGGGGGTAGTTGGATTGGCGACTAGTTGCAGTACACACGGGACACGTCTCTTCCTTTCCACATCTGGGTCATCCCTTGTACTAACTGACAGTGATACAGTCATCTTCGCCCCAGCCCTCATGTCCTCCCCTCGCCCCCAATATGCATGCTCACCTGCGAGGCTAGCGCTTGCACAGGCAGCCCCAAGCTTGCACCAGAGAGGGCAAGGAGTGTATGTGTGGGTCCAGTTGCACGAGTGGGCTGTCTCAGGGTATGATGTGTGGCGGGACGCCGTCCACCTGCGTGGTGCCCCAAATGGAGACCCGGCCTGCATGGACTATGCATCACAGTCTTCGCCTTCCGGATCCGCCACCTGCGACACCCAGTGGCTGTGGCTGCCCTTGCGGCCATGCCGCGTCCGTCTGTGGCTGATGGCCCACACATTCACTCTTTGGCCTCTCTGGGGAGGGCTCAGGGGTGGTGGCGCACGCGCTTGCACTTAGTCGCAATGGCATGTGGCGTGGTTGGTATGATGGGCAATGGATGGGATGGTGCGAGCCACCTCCCGTGGCGTCAGTGCTGCTCGTGCTGTGGTGCGTCCCCCTACACTTCCATTTGACTTTTTGCCATGCTGGACGTTGAGGTTCTATTGCCTGCGTGATATGACCAGGAGGAGCGCGAGGAGACCTCTCACACACCATGCTCCACTGCCATCCCGTGCCCTGTATCGCCTGTGCGGATTGACTATGTTGGGGTTACACCTGGTCGACTGGGGCTGTGTGTGCCTTGTCAAGGGGCATGGCGGGCGCACAACAGGATCCAGCTCGTCCACAGAGGGTGGGCTGAGGTGCGCCTGGTACCGCTTTGTACGTGTGCCCGGCTGCTGTGCACACACGTGTTCACTCCCCCCGACAGGTGTCCTCTCACAATGCCCAGGAAGCGGTGGTGTACTGTTCATGAGCCCTCCCAACACGGCGTGCTCCAACTTGGCATGTGCGCATCTACCCGTCGCACCCACCCACCTGAGCACTGCGTCCATACGACTTCACACGACACATGTGTGTCTTCCACAGTAGTGCTACTCATTTGCGTTGACATCCAATACCAGTGGACTACATGGTCATGTCACGACTGCCGTGTACTTCACATACTCTCATCCTCTCTCATTCGTACTTGTGAAATGAGTCAGCGGAGACAGTTCTGGTTTCAAACATTATATTGAGTCTTCTGTCCTCTGTGATGCAGTATAGTGGACACTACTGGCAGCGGAATACATATTGAGGATATACTGAGCATGATTACAAATGGGATAGGGTGTGGGGTTACATCTGCTTGGCCAAGGCTGTGCTAATGTACATTTACGTATAGCTGCGGAGCTGCGGACTTTGACACAGACGGTATACATGTAGCCTACCAGACCGCTCGGCATCATGGGCACAGTCCATCTCAGTTCCATGTGACAGGTTTGCTGCGGTTGTTCCTCATGCACGCGTGCATGTGAGATGACATCAGGGCATGTGCTTGCGTGCATGCAGCGGCGTGCCACTTGTTGTTGCACTGTGGTGGTTACTGGACATGTCACAGTCACTGGGGTCGTGTTGTTGTTGTATGCACTTGTCGTCCATGCAAAGGTCCTGGTATGGGATTCCCGGGGCGGGGGTGGGAGGGGTGCAGCACCCACAGACTCCAGGCGACCTATTCATGTCCACTGAGCGGTGTGTGTGTCCATGTGCGCTGGATCCATGTCGTGTCCTGGTTGTTCGTGCAGTTCCGTCCATGTGGGTGCGATGCACAGAGCCCATGCCACTGCCTCCCACGATGCATGCGGTGTTCCTGGATGTGATGGGGAACAGTGTGCATGTCCCGGTCATATCCGATGTCATGGCGATGTCGTTGATGGTGTGGTTACAGTTGCCGGTCGTTTGGTATGGCTGTTGTGGTGGTGACTGGCCAGTCCGTGCGGAAGCTGAGCATGGGTGCGGGGTTGGACTTCATAGGTCACTCGGGGAACCTGCGTTGTGGTCCGACGTATTTACAGGTTGTCAGGTATGCGATGCCGTCCAGCAGGGCTTCCATGTCATTGGTGGTGTACATGTTTGCCAGCCAATGAAGCGGATGGTGGCTGTCAAGGTGTTGTTCGTAGGTTGTCCCTTGGAGGACCATGATGGGGCATGCTGGGTGACATTCGATGTAGCTGTTCTCGATGATCCGTCGTGTGGAGGCACAGTGGTTCCATTTCAGTGCGCGTGCGATGTTGGCCACATACGCCATGCCCCCATAGGCAGAGCAGGCCCTGTCGTGTGCGTCCAGAGGGAGGAGTAGTGGTAGCAGGTCCGCCTTCAGACATGCCGGGTTGGAGAGGCATATCTCGACGGGATGCTGGTAGGGACACCTCCGACAGTAGAAGACGGGCATGACGCAGCTGAACAATGTGATGCGGTAAGTCAGTCGGTAACTTACGTTCAGCAGGGACAGGAGATCGCATCCCAATGTATGTATCGTGCTGGTTTGGTACAGCTTGAGCTCTTCGGCGTAGTTGGGTAGGTGTGTTGCGGTTGCCATTTCGCAGCGGTGCGTTGTGGTGGCGTGCTCCGGCTGTGTGTGCAGTCTGCAATGTGCACGCTCCGAGGTTGCTGTGAGCTCTGTGTAGTCGTAGGGAGACAGGACTTGTGTTCTGTTGGCTTGTTTGGAGGACACGGGCCCTCTTCCCACATGCTTCTCAGACAGTTCAAGGTCAGTGCTGTGTGACTCCTTCCAATTAACTTGCATGTGGCCGACATGGGGGAGTGTTTTCTTCTTTCTTCCCCGTCCGTTGTGTGCTTCTGTGATATGCGCTATCTGCCGTGTGGTCGGTCTCCTCGGCATGCCTGTGTTGGTCTATTCTTGGACAATGGCTGTATTCACCGGCTTCTGTCGTAGGGCTGTGGTTTCGGTGTTGGAATGGAAGGTCATTCAGTGCTGTCTGCTCTCCCTTGTGTGGGCGGCAGGCTGCCTTTCCGCTCTGCGTTGGGCCTTGTGTGTGGATGTAATTCTTGGGCCACCTGTTGTCGGTCACCGGGCTCTTTGGTGTTCCGTTTCATGTGTCTTGTTCATATGTGCAGGGTGGTATGGGTTTTTCAGTGTGGTACTGGCGTTCCTCTTCCCGAAGGAGCCCTGCTTCTCCTAGTTGGTGTTGCCGCCGCTGTGTGCTTCGCCATGTTTGTTACACTGGGGTGTGTCCTGCTGTTGCGTGACTTCACTGACATGTGTGCGTCGGTTGTGTGGCGTTGGGTGTTGTCCGTGAATTGGGCGTTGGGGACATGTCTGTGGCCGGCCTGTCACGTGTCATGTGCGTTCGGGGTGGGGCTGGTGTGTGTGCTGCTTGGTTGTGTCCCTGTGTCTGTGTGCGACGCATGCATGGCGCTGCGGTTGGCCTCTGCGTTGTGCGCATGTGTGGCGGCGTCATCGGCGCTTTGGGGCCGTGACGGGGTGGTTGGTTCCTAGTCCCAGGTGGTGTGTACACATGTGTTCCGCGATGTTAGGATTTGGCCTGTGTGTCATATGTGGATGCGATGGTGGATGTGTAGTGTGCACGCGCTGGTGGGGGTTGTCCGCTTTTCCGCCCTTGCACTGTGTGCGCTGTTTGCGTGCACTTGTTGTGTGTGTGCCTACCTGCGTCTCCGCGGTACGTTGCGTCCTTGGTGGTGCATCAGCAGAAGCATGGGAAGGGCCTGCAGTGCTGGATTCATGCCCGGGTGCCGCTTCTTCGTTGTCCGTGCTCTGCGTCCGTGTTTCCGCCTCTCTTTCACGTGCGGTGTCTCTTTGCCGTGGGAGCCGTTTGTTTGCGGCATCGTAATTTATGCGCCGGGCGGGACGTGTTTCGTCGGACGGTGTGTGTCAGTTGTGCTGCGCCGCTACGTGTGCGGGCGCACTTTGATGGCGGACGGTGTTGCTGGCTTGCCGGCGGTGTTTGGCCTGCTTTTCGCATCGTAATTGGGTGGGCGTGTGGACTGCTGCGTGCCGGCGGTAACTGGTGCTTTTTGCATCCGCCAGCACGGCGGTGGTGCTTCCGCCCGCCATCCTAATGGGCCCCTAAGTCTTCTTCTGACTCACTTTGTTCTGTTTTGTTTGGTACTTCAAATATCGTGTCTGGTATTTTCTTTTTCAGAGTGTATTTCAGTCTTTTCACTCCTTCTGGCCACACATCACCTTTTCTTGCTTTCTTAACTTGCACAGTTCCTCTGCATTCAGTGTCAAGTTTGCAAGTTCTTTTATTCAATTCTTTTCTCTGTTGCTCTTGCTCTTTGATTCTCACTTAACACTCCTCCATCATTACTTTCAACAGCAGTCTCACGAGACCCAGTAGCTGGTGCCCACTTTATTCGACTTTGTTCTTTGATCAATCCACGTGTTCAACACTCTCAGAAGTCTGAAGCTTCAGACTCTGCAGCTTCACTGTTCTTCAGCTTCTGGCTCTTCTCTGACTCTCTACCAGTCTGCTGCTCTAGTTCTTCTTGTCTTTCAAGTGGACTTGGGACTCTTCTTGTGTGACTTGCGTGTATCCAATTCGGCAAGCCTCCACACTTCACTGCTGTCGTTGTCACCAATATGATCTGGTAAGGGCCATGCCATCTAGGTTCCAAACATGACTCTCTCACATGTTTCTTCACCAGGATCCACTCTCCTGGACTTAAATCATATGCTTGCTCTTGCTGTGTTGTGCTTGCACTTTCTCCAACCTGATGAGACACAGAATGCACCACATCAGCCAATCCTTAGCAATAATCAAGCACCAGATCATCAGTAATATTCTTCAGTTGATTTGCTGGTACAAATCGGCTGTCTCATTGCTCTCCCCATTATAACTTCATGAGGGGATAATCCAGTCTTTTTATCAGGAATGCTTCTCAGACTCATTAACACCAAAGGTAAAGCATCTGGCCATTTCAGTGCTGTGGATGCACATACCTTTGACAATCTGGATTTAATAGTGCCATTAATTTGCTCGACCACACCTGAGGCTTCTGGTCGATAGGCACAATGCAGCTTTTGCTCAATTTGTAATGCTGTGCAAATCATCCAAAGTATTTCATTATTAAAATGAGTACCTCTATCCGTTTCCAAAGAGACTGGAAATCCAAATCTAGGAATGATTTCTCTCAAAAGCAATTTAGCAACTGTTAAACTATCATTTCTTCTTGTTGGATATGCTTCTACCCAACGAGAAAACAGACAGACAACAACCAACGACATATTTCAGTCCATTGCAAGGAGGTAAGCTCAATAAAATCTGCCTGTAATCTAGTAAAAGGACCGTGCTGCTTTTCCAATCCGTCCCCAACTAACAACTGTCTTTCTGCCTGGATTTCTGCTGCTGGCATACTACGCACCTCTGGCACAGACTCTCTGCAATAACCCTGAACTTTGGATTATACCATGACTGTTTGAAGAGCCTGATCATAGCATCTCTTCCCACATGAGTCACTCCATGGTACATCCTTGCAAATTGTGAAAGTAAACAGTCTGGCATTACTATTCTATCATCCGTATACACCCATATTTCATCTTCTAGATCTCTTTGTACATCCTGCTTTAATCCAAATTTCTTTCTCCTCCTCACTAGCTTCTTCTTGCAATTGTCTAACTTCATCCCATGTTTCTAGAGAAGAGAACATCAAGTGATAATTTGTATTCTTTTTTCTGCTCCTTTATTGATCGAAACTGAATTTTGTGCACAGAAACGAGCCACTTGGTCTGCGTATCTGTTGCCACTGGTCACATAGTCATTTCCTGATTTATGTGCTTGGACATTTGACCACTGCAATTTCTTTGGGCAATTGTAATGCATTCAACAAATCTTTTACATCTTTGCTGTTTCTAATCGGTGATCCTGAAGAAGTCAGGAATCCACGTTGCATCCATAATTGACCAAAGTCATGCACCATCCCAAAACCATATTGACTATCCATAAATATGATTAACCTCAAATTTTTGCCAATTATACATGCCCTGGTCAATGCGACCAACTCAGAAATTTGAGCTGAATTTATTCCTCTTAGACAAGATGCTTCAAGAACCATGGCCACTGTACATACTGCATATGAAGCACGCAATGCACCCTTTTCATCCCTCAGACACGAACCAGCTACAAACATCACACAATCTGATTCTGGCAATGGTGTATGTTTTATATCAGGCCTTGGTTTCGTGCACAACTCTGTCACATCCAGACAATCATGATCTGCTTCATCTTTTACTTCTTCACAACTCGAACTCGGCAACAAAGTCGCTGGGTTCAGTGTCGTGCATCTTGTTTAGGCCTGGGCATTGAACTCCGCTCCGTTCGCGGAGTTTGCGAAGTTTTCTGCACTCCGCACTCTGCGGAGCTCGCGAAGTGCATGAAAACCCCACTTCGCGTAGTGTAGCGGAGTTTTTTCCCTGCTCGCGCTCGCGAACGGTAAGTTCGCGAGCGCGAGCTGCCGCTCGGGTAGAATTTCTACCCGAGCGGCAGAAAGACCACCACGAACAGCAGTTCGCACTACACTCCGCCACTTGCGGAACTTCGCTGAGTTTTTTTTGTAACTTTGCGAAGTTCAGCGTAGCAAAACTCCGCGAACTACGCCCAGGCTTAATCTTGTTACTGTCATATTCTCAGCACCCAAGATCACTCTCTCATATCTAGTCAAACGACTACTTGTCATGTGCTGCGTCCTCGTCCTTGTTAGCAAAATCTCAACAGAATGTGGCAGATACACTCTCAATGGATGTCCCATAACAATTGATTCACTCTGCTCCAGACTCATACAAGTTGCAGCCACTGCTTTCAAAAACCTGGTAACGCTGCAGCCACTGAATCCAAAGTAGCAGAGAAATATGCCACTGGACGACGTGCCATTCCGTGTGTCTGTGTCAGAACTGAAAGCTGCACATCCATCTTTCTCACAACAGAACAATGCAAATTCTTTGGACCATAATCTGGCATTCACAATGCAGGTGCGTCGACAAAGACTATCTCGCAACTCCACAAAAGCCTGCATGCTTTCTTCGTCCAGTTCGAATCGGATCGACTACATCTTTGTGAGTCAATCTCTGTAATGGCTTTGCTATCAGTGAGAAATCCACTGATCCACTGTCTGCAGTAATCAACCATGCCCAGAAACATTCGAACTTCTTTCTGTGTTCTTTGGAGGTCCCATCTGCAAGATCACAGCAATTCGATCTTGTGATACTTTTCTGACTCCTTTCTCAATTTTGTGTCCCAAATATTGAACCTCTTTTGACAAAACTGTAATTTTGCTGGTGACACTTTATGCCCACCTACTGCCAAATGGTTCAGTAGAGCAATTGTATCTGTCACACATGCTTCTCGTGTCTTTGATGCCACCAATAAATCATCAATGTATTGCACCAACACTGAGTCTTCTGGCATAACCAATGACTCCAGGCACTTTTTCAAAATCTGATTAAAAATTGAAGGACTCTCTGATATACCCTTGAGGAACTCGGCACCATGACAAGACACGGTCTCTGAACCGGAAAGCAAAAAGATACTGGCTATACGTGATGCAAGTGGTATGGAGAAAAACGCTTGGCACAAATCAATCACCATGAACCACTCCGCGTCACAGGGAATTTGGCAAAGAATCACTGCTGGATTAGGCACTATCGGACAACAAGGTACTACAATCTTATTAATTTTGCACAAATCTTGTACAATTCTGTACTTGCCACTTGGTTTTTAATTCCCATGATAGGTGAATTACAAGGACTCCCTAGTATTTCTCTCAAAATACCTTGTTGAATCATTTGCTCAATTACAGGAGTAACTCCCTCAATAGTCTCAGGACTCATTGTTATATTGTGGTGTTTTTGGAAATTCTGCACCTTGCTTGACCAAAATTTGAATTGGATCAACACCTTTCATCAATCCAATGCCTTTCCCTGAAAGATCCCACACATCAGCTGACACCAGTGTCTCTCAATTCAACAGGACAAATCACTTCATCTGTAAGTAAAGGATACATATCATTCACTTCTGTCTCCTGCCTTGCTAACATCACTCTTGAAAGCAACATCCTCATCTGGTGTTTGGAATGCAATACCATCTGGAGTACAATAGATGGTGCAATTCATCTTGCACAGCAAGTCTCTACCTAAAGGATTCACTGGACTCGAGTCACACACCACAAACCGATGCAAATCTCTGAATTCTCCAATATGAACCTCCATTGGTTTGGTCACTGGAGTCTTAATATGTCTGTTTGAGACTCCTACGACTTGGATAGTTTCTCCCGAGAGGGGTAGGTTTGGAATTTCCGCTGTTCTCACAGTAGAACGGGTAGCGCCAGTGTCCACAAGGAATGTAATATCATTACCTTCCACCTTCCCATCCACAAAAGGACCTGACTGATCTACCACTATGAGATGCGCCAAGCACGCACTCTTCCTCCCCCTCAGGCACCGTCATTGAGATGAGTCTGAATCACTCTCAGAACATTGCAACCAATATTGCGAAACCATTTGTCCATTTTGATTCTTACCAACCTGTTCACTCAAGTGAAATCCAACATTCGCACTGTATCTCTGTCACCTGAGCATTCACATTATTTGGCATAGGTGCTTGAGGCACTTGTACCTGTTGTACCTGTTGTACCTGTGGTGTAACTACCTGTTGCTGTTGCAGCTGTTGTTGATTCACAACCACCTCATTCTGCATCTGTGGATTGAGAATTTTGAACCATTCCATTATTTCTTAACAAAGAACTTACACTCGCTCCTCCAATGCCCCAACTTGCGCACGCATGACAGGAATTTTCTTCATCTCTGCTTTATTATCTCTTGCCTCTACCTTTTCCCGGTAACTGCACTTGAACAACCACCATTCTGTACAACATTCAAACCAGGCACCTGACTATTTTGAAAACTCTGATTCTGTCCTTTCATTTGAAAACCTGTTTGCGAATCCATCAATAAAATTCCCATTTTTCTGCTGTGCCGCTTTCACCTGATCCCACATCACTTTTCCTTCAATTTCTTATGCCTCGATTCAATATCATCACTACAATATTTTGCATACCTTAAGTATTCCATCCACTGTCTTATTCTGCCAACAAATCAAATGTTGCTGAATCATATTGCTAATTTCTGGTTTCAAACCAAACACAAACTTATAGCACAAAATGTCCCATATCGTTTGTCAGTAATGCTTTCAAAACCACTATACTGTTTGAACACCTGTAACAGCCTCTCATAGTAGGCATGCACCAATTCTTTCGATTCCTGTGTCGTCCTGTCAATCTTAACTCAATCTGTTTCCTTTGGAGAAATCTTACTCTTCAAATAAGTAATCACTTGATTATATTTCTTCATCACCTCTTCTGAAGGCTCCAGTTTTAACATGTAGTGCTAGAGGCACTCTTGTGCTCTGACACCCTGTGATGACCTTTGACTACCATTATTTTAATTGACTTTGGTGTTTTATTTTATCCTAGCCTGAATGTACGATGTCTTGCATATGCCTTGTTTCTCCTAAAGGTTTCTTTCTTGTAATCTTGCAGTCTTTCAGTGGGAGCTGTCACAGAGTAGGACAGCCTTGCCAAGAACAGAACGTGTGGGATGTGCATTTGAAAGCATGAGCGAGAGAGAGAGAGGTGTGGAATGTACTTTTTGGTCCCGAAGGGCAGTGTTGTGAGCAGTGGTGCACAAATCTGCACTGTGTTGTACATTGAGAGATGAAGTATGTGATGCTATGAGCAGTGGTGCACAAATGTGCACTGTGTTGTACCCTCGGAAGAAATATTAATTTCTTACTATTGGCTTTGACATGGCCTCATGTCATCCTGAATTCTGACTCTGCCTGGCTTGAGCTTTTTCTGTGCGCACAGCCACGCTTGCAAGTTGTTTGGGTTAATCACGTTCAAGGATTGTTTTTGTGACAGATTGTTTAATGTACCCTGGAAGGTTTTCGTGAGCTTCGTTAAGATAAAGGCTGGAACATGCGAGAATGTAGAGGTAACGTGGGAACTCCTTTCTGCCATGGAATGCTTGCTTGGAAGCTGGCCAGTCCCAGTAAGTTTCCTTGTGCGGGGAGGAAGACTCTCGAATCTTTTAGTGTGTGTTTTGAGACTAGAAAGCTGAGGTTTGTTGACAGCTGAGTGGGGAGCTCACTTACAGAGTAGACGTACTGCTGTAAGACAAACGGAACCTGAGTCTCAGTCGAGAGTCCAAGCCAGCTGTGAACGGCCTCCCAGCGTGAATTGGCAAGGATGTCGAGTGAACGATCGGGTGAGGTGACTTGTTTCTGACTAGTGCCATTGTGATGCGTGGTTCCAGTGGCTGTGGTCATTTGAGGTGTTTGAGTTTTGATTATTGCCATTGTGATGTGTGGCCAGTGGCTTTGATCATTTGAGGTGTTTTCTTTGTGATGTGTAAATGAGTCAGAGTGCACTTCAAAGTAATAATTTGATGTATCTAGTGTATATATATCTTTCTTATCTCTTGCAGGACGTCCCATATTTTTTGCTTGAGTTTTATCTCTATATTATATGCTGCTTGTTTATTCATTAGTATTATTCATGCATTTAACTGTTGCATTTATCAAGTGTGTTATTATTGCATGCATATAAATATATATCTCTATGTGTATTTGAATTTGATTCATTTTGGCATCTGGGAAAGTCTTTCTGTTAAAGAGCATTGCATAAATAAAAACCCCAAGCCTTATTCTAAAAAGAGAGTCTTTGCATTTTGTAAAATAAAACCTTTTCTAGGTGTTGTTGTGTTTTATGTCTCCTGCTTCGTCGTGTTTGAGCCACCATGTGGGAGATTCTGTATTATCTGAAAGGCGAAGCAAGACATAACATCTCTAGAATATTCTTCTTTCGGCCAGTCAATTGCAATCTTACACTCAGTCCATAAATCAGCTGGAACTACAATGTCAAACAAACCATCCAAATCTTTCAACAGGACCTTTGAGACCTTAACAAACCTCTCTACCTGTTTGTACCACTTGACAGGCTTTTCTCTCAACCTCGGGAAATCATTTGTAAAAGAAAATATGTCCTGTCTGACCAAGGGATGTGAACATATCCACCACCCGGAACTTCTCTCATTGGACATATCATTTCAGCAGATTCTGCCTCTTTTAACGGAAGCAGAGAAGATGCAGTCACACCCTTACTCTCCAGCGCTTCTTCTTTCTTTCTCGCCCATCTACCTTTCCATCGATCCAAATCACCCCATTTTTTCAAAGTATTAATCAACTCTTTTATTTGCAATCGTTTACCAGATGCATTCAAACTCTCTAAATCTTTGTCACTAAAAAACCTATACGTCTTTTGTAAAACTTTTGATTTCTCAATGTACACTCCATATTCTTGTGGTGCTTCTGCCAACTTCTCATGCAAATTTCTCGCTTTCAATGTAATATTCTTACACAAGAATAACAACTCATCATCCTGGTATTTACTCAATCTCTCCGGACTTATTGTACCAATAATCATTTCCTCCAGATCTACTCTTAACCTACCTATATCTATACTCTGTTTGGACTTATTAGATGCCATTCCCCTAATCCAATCATCCAACTCTTCTGGCGAAGGTCACACTGAAATCCCTGATACTGAAGTGGTTTCTCTCACATTTGACAGTAATTTTCTAGGATCAATTTGTACACTCCTTTTTGGTGTTTCAGTCACATTTCACCAACCCACGCAGCGAAGCCACAGACATCACCCCATCCCAAGACCTCTGCGACAAGCTTGGAACCTATTTCCACCTCAAGATCAAAAACCTCTACGACAACTTCATCGACCATCCACCAGGCGCCACAGACGGCCCCCCGCCCCCCAGAAACACCAGCCAGCCCACCATCTCCAACTGGTCACCGATCACGGCCGAAGACACTGCCTCGACCATGAAAAGCATCCACTCGGGGGCCCCCACCAACCCCTGCCCCCCTCACATCTACCACAGAGCCGTGGCCGCCACCACACCTGAACTACAATGCACCATCAACACCACCTTCAAAACAGGCACCTTCCCAGATGACTGGAAGCGCGCAGAAGTCAGACCCCTGCTCAAGAAGCCCACAGCTGACCCCACCGACCTCAAGAACTATCGGCCCGTCTCGCTACTCCCCTTCGCAGCCAAAGTTGCAGAGAAAACAGTCAACAGGAAACTGGCACGATTCATTGAAGAGAACGCCGTCCTCGACCCGTCCCAATCTGGATTCGAAGAAACCACAGCACAGAGACCGCCCTACTCGCCGCCACAGACGACATCTGCACCCTCCTGGACCAAGGCCACTCTGCAGCCCTCATCCTACTCGACCTATCAGCGGCCTTCGACACCGTCTCCCATCGCACACTAGTCGCCAGACTACACGACGCAGGCATACAAGGAACTTCTCTGGACTGGATCCGATCATTCCTCACCGGAAGAAGCCAAAGGATCAGACTCCCACCCTTCCTCTCCGACCCCACGAAAATCACCTGCGGAGTCCCACAGGGTTCATCACTGAGCCCCACCCTCTTCAACATTTACATGGCCCCCTCGCAGCCATCGTCCGACAACACGGCCTCACCATCGTATCCTACGCCGACGGCGACACCCAGCTCATCCTTTCCTCACCAAAGACCCCACCACTGCCAAACTCAACTTCCAGAAAGGAATGCAAGACGTCGCAGTCTGGATGACCGACAGCTGCCTGAAGCTCAACGCCGAGAAGACAGAAGTCCCCGTCCTCGGTACCACCCCTCTGCATAAGACAGCACCTGGTGGTCAACCGCCCTCAGAAGCCCACCTACCCCCTCAGACCACGCCAAGAACCTCGGCATCATACTCGACTCATCACTCACCATGAACCGACAGGTCAACGCCGTCACCTCCAGCTAAGCTTCAACACCCTCCGCATCCTCCGCAAGACCTTCAAGTGGATCCCCCTGAGTCAAGGAAGACAGTCACCCACGCACTCATCACCAGCAGACTGGACTATGGAAACGCACTCTCTACACCGGCATCAACAAGTCCCTACTCCGCAAACTTAAGACAGTACAGAACACCGCCTGCCAGACTCGTCCTCTCTGCATCCCCGACACGAACACATCAGCCAACACCTACGAAGTCTCCACTGGCTCCCCGTGGAGAAAAGAGTCACTTTCAAAATCCTCACTCACGCCTACAAATGCCTCACACAACAACGGACCCAAATACCTCAATGACAGAATCAACTTCCACGTACCCAAAAGAAACCTCCGATCTTCCAACCTCGCACTGGCCAAAACCCCACGCATCCACAGAGCCAGAGCAGGCGGAAGATCCTTCTCTCACATTGCAGCCAAAACCTGGAACGAGCTACCGGCAGACATCAGACGCGCCCCCACCCTGAACACCTTCAGGAAGACCCTCAAGACCTGGCTCTTCGGCTAGAACAGATCTGCGGACCCCCCCTCAGCGCCTTGAGACCCTCACGGGTGAGTAGTGCGCTTACAATTCCCTGATTGATTGATTGATTGACATTTCCATTTGTTGGAATATCAATCAGTGACACACTCACCTCATTTGACTCTGGTCCACCATCATCTCTAGCACTGTTCACTGGAACTGTCAATGCATGCACTCTCGAAATGTTTTGACCCTCACTATATAATGGAACTATAGGACCAATTGTTACCGGAACTGATAATGCTTCAGCATTTAAACTCATCTGACTAATTTTCTGAGTCAATTCTTCTTTTACTCTATTGAGCATTTCAATCTCTCTCTCCTGTGAGACTCGTGTAGCTGATGAAGACGGTAAAGCTAACGGAGCTTGTGAAGCTTGTGTAACCTGTGGAACTTGTGGAGCATCTATCTCGATTAATGGTGCACTTGGAGTAATCTCATCCGGACTCTCCTGATATGGTGGAGGTCTTTTCAATAACATCTCATCTAATAACTCATCATCAATTTCATTTGGATCTATATCTAGTTCTGAAGTCTCTACATTATTCTTTTTCTCCTTGCACTTTCCACTAGCTTGTCCCTCAGCAACCATTACTGGATATAATCCATCTATCATTACATCTCTCCTCCACTTTTTCAACTGTGCATCCCATTTAGCCTCTGAATACCATCTCATTGTGCTCCTATATTTCATCCCATTCCTATCTCTCTCCCTTCTGTACGCCTCATGTTCCCATTCCTCAAGCGCCTCATACTGCATAGGTCTAGGATTTGGTTTTAACTAATTCATTCGTCTTCTCAAATTCTCCAAAATCTTTACATTGAAAGTACCATGCTCTGGAAAAGCTAAAACTCCATCATCCTCCGTATAACTCACCCAATTCTCTAACCATGTGCACGTATGATATCCACGCTCTATCATCATGAAAGAAGCAGGCGATCTTGCAGGAGGTACAGGAAGTCCTCTCCTAGTAACTATTGGCTTGTCTTTTTTAAACAAATCCTGTATCATCTTTATCAACTTCATTTTTCAACTCTCTCTTTTCACAAAATGCTTTAGAAATCGAGGAAAATCCTTCCGTAATTCTGCTCACTCTATTGGCTCGCACTCGTCCAATACCAGCGCGACTCACACCAACCAACCAATCACAGCACAATACACGCCCGATATCTGACCAATGCCAGCGCGGCTTTTTGTGACATCAGTATAACTCCTGCGACTGACCCTCCCTTTACAAAATAATACGGCAATGTACTACAAAAGTCTTTCTAAATAAATTCTTATTAGAAACGACACAAAATGCTGCTACTTTGTCTGCTCCACTAAATGAAAGATAGTTCAGTCATTCAAGAGAACCTTTTACAACGAGCAGAATAATGACCAGCATCACTCTACTCTCAATCAAAGTGAAAGAGGTCTTGGTACTCCTTTGGGGATACTAGCCAAAGTTTCGGAAGAGGACTTTTTAGAAAAGAGGTCTTGGTACTCCTTCGGGGATGTAAGGCCAAAGTTTCGGAAGCAGACTTTCACTATTTTCATACAATCTTCTTTCAACAAAATAGGTCCCTTAGAATAACGTCAACAGCATTTCACTGTTCGATATTACAACAACAGACAAAGTACTTCTGCAGTGTGATACTTTTCCACACTATTCCTCTGCCTCTGAGGCTAAATTAACATCCCGGGATCTTAGGTAACTCCGTACCCGTATTTCCAGACTACATAAAACAAAGACGCTAACTTTTGATATTAGTAACCAAAATCAATAATTCAACCATTAAATTGCCAAAATAATCAATATAAACCATCCTCTGCTACCAAAACTGATCCAGCGATCTGGGACTAATACCTTTTTACAAACTAGGCCCAATTTCATTACCCACAAGCCCCTTCACGCTGAGATTAGTTAATTTCCAAACAAATTACCAAAATTACCAAAATCCAATTTGTGTCTTCATTTCTATTATACCAATTAAGACGATGCGATCTTTATATAGTTGACAGGGTTTGGCAAACCAATACTTGTTTCTAGAATACTCATAAACTAGAAAAACAACTCTAATAAAGACAGACACATTTGTATATTTATAATGTTTATCTAAATAATGTGAAATAAATGCTCATCAATACCAAAATACAGTACAAATCATAGATCATCACAGAGCAACAATATCAGAGAAAATAATGATAAACAAACATCTCAAAATGTCAATGCATAAGGGAGTGGAAAGGCGAAGAGACAAAAGGTTCAGAGACAAAATACATTTGCAAATGATTATGCAAATTCAGTTTTCTGTCTATACTAACCCAATTGAATAGGAAATCTACTCTCTGACCATGAGAGCAGTAAGGCCCCTCAAGTAGAGTTGAAGAGGCAAAGACTAAGTCAAGAATCAGCAGACAGGAACAGCCAGCTCAAGATTAGGAGACAGCAAAGAAGGCCTCTTCTCACGCAGGTAGGAAAGCAGGACACCAACTAGCCACCAACAAACTCTCCAACAAAGACTAAACCCCTCCCACCAGGAACCTCAATTACACCCTAAAACCCAAATGTCCAACCCACACTTGTGTCAGAACAGAGGATTTCTCTACACATGATTGGTTAAGGAAGGGGGTGTACTGTCACACCACTCTCGTCATGTCCCTTAACTCATCTTCTTTATTGTTCATTTATTCTGCATATCTACTTCCACCCCAGGAAATACAAATTCGAGCCTCTGTCATAACATTCGTTTCCTCCATCCTAGTCATGTAGCAAATTATGTGTCACATTTATCCGTTCGTGCCGCACGAAGAGGAAATGTTCTTTCACTCAAGGAAAATGTTGTTTCTATCAGTTGTCTCTTGGCAGGCACACAGGACTGGCGAAGGACACTTGTCTTCCACTGTCATCATTTTTGCTCAGTATTATTTCGCAGAGTTCATTTATTTTCATTTAACTCCGTGTTTTCCCACAGAACAGAAAACCATGCTTCTATGAAAAACAAACACAGGCATTATTAATCATTTATAATGCTTTCCATTACGCATCCATCCCATGTTGCATCTATCCATGCGCAACCCATGTTAATATTATTTTTCTAGCAAACATTATTAATGTGCACAAAAGCAGCATTAGTCTTTTTTATTTTTCGTTTGTCAAGAAGCGTTTGCGGCCTACTTCAGTGCTTTAGTATGCGCTTGCACAGTAGCATTTTCCCTCATTTTAGGCTCTTTTCCACATTAGTTTTTCACCGCACACCGTTAGTAAATGTTACTCTGGGTTCAATTTGAGCAGGTTTTATTTCGCGAAAACCCTGCTCCATCACCGTGAAGCACAGATACCCACGTGCACTTCCCCGCGGGACTGTTCACTGTTTGCACAGCAAACACACACTAACAGAAGGGTGGTTACCAAGTACCCTGGCGACGGCACCACCTCTGCACAAAATTCACGGGTAGCAAATCTTAAATGTCCCGTAGCATGCGCCAGTCTTTCAGTCGGTGTTGTTTTTAAGCCTGGAGAAGTATTTTAGACTTTTACTTTCAGTTTAAGCGCTATAAATACAAGCCTGCGAGGAAAATCCAGAACAGGTTGAAAGTAACCTTCATGTGCCGTAAACAGATGGCACCTGAGCAGTGGTCTACTCATCGCACACAGTCACCCACTGGGAAATGCCTTGTACCTGTTCTCCTGCTATTCCATGGATTCATTCTATATTAAGATTCATTCCTTCATCAAGGAAATGGGCGGGGGGGCAGAGTCACGCTTTGTAGCCAGCAGAGTTGCATTCTGGGACCTGTGGTTTCGCTTTTACTGAAAGTTTGGATCATAAACATCAGCGTGAAAAGTGTTGTTGAGGAACACGTCACGTATAGCTATAGCAACCATGCACCACTCGCACAGTACTCAGTCTTGCAGTATCCCATCACCAGTACTCACCACGGACACAAAGCCACCGAGGAGCACTTATGTCACCGACCCAGAGTACCAGAATCAGCACACCTCAGATGTTTACCTCTCAATATCCCGTTTACTACGGTCTACCCACAGTGTTCAACAACACGAATCAGCGCACGTCTCACAACAGAGTACACGTCAGTATGTGGAAATAAAATACCGAGGCCAGTACAGACCAGTACTCACCATCACCGGGACGGCGCTAGCCCCTGGATATCCGCCCATGGCTGCGGGCACCCGGTCACGGCCTCACCCGTCGGTCCAAGGCGGCTAGAGGCGCCGGTGGACCTTGTACTCCGTGGGGCCACTCTCCAAGCTACAGAGTGTACGAAGAAGTCGGAGGAGGAGGAGCACCGGCCCTTCCACCCCACCCTCCTCCCAGGCACTCACTGTGTTAACCTTACAGGAATGTGACAGGGAGGGTGGAGTGTTTTACCAGTGGAGGGGAAGCAAGCTTTGCTAAGTGCGGAAAGGGAGACTTCTCGCACAGAGTGGGGTGCTGTAGAGAGGGGAGAATGCGACTGAGGGAGAGAGGGTACCTCAAGAAGAGGGACAGACCGATAAAATACAGGTCGTACGTGCAGTAAGAGAAACTCAATAAAGAAAATAGTGCTTACAGACTTAAGAACACTACTGTGTAACAACCGAAGTAAAAGGGCCAGTCGCCATGGGAGGTTACAAATGAAGACAAGGCGGTACTAAGGAGGGACTAACAAGCCTATTTACAAATCAGAAGTCAGCATTTACGAAGGACAATGACACAAGCAAATGACAAATATGGGCGGAGAGTGGGTGGTGCTTCTATTCCATACTCTAGTACAGCAAGTCTCACAGAGCAGCGCATGCGCGCTGACCCTAGGCTCAACCTCAAAAGGGCTACCACATCAAAGAGATCAATCTAAATTTTGCCAAAAGGGTTCATAATAATTACAACGGATGTTAAAGAACTGGGGAGGCTCTCTTGAAATGGGCAAATTATATAAAAAACTTCATTATACATCAGATAATACATTTTACATAACAAATGGTAATCTTGAACATCAACCCACTGTTGAGGACACCCCTTGTGAATCATCAACAGTTTGTAACACAAAGTGGGCACATGAGCTAATTAGATGCAATAGTGCACAAGTCTCCTTGTTTAAATCTCATATTGATTACTGGATTTTCCCCTTTATATCAAGCTTCATTTCAACAGGCACAGTACTGCATACTCAGCGTGGGTCCATCCTACATCCAATATACAAGAATGGAGAAAGATCTGACCCCGCCAACTACTGACATACTGCACTTTTAGATGTAAAGGCAGAAGCTTAAGTCTGTTCCGTTTAGTGGCGCTTGAAGAAAAATATTTGTACCAGACAGAGTTCAGATCAAAATGCAGCACAATCAATAATGTTCTTGCCTTTGCTTATATGGCACACAATTCCAAATTCCAAATTTCCTTATGTATCCCCACTGTTTGCTTGTTTTGTAGACCATAGTGTTGAGTTTGATGTAGGGGACCGTCAGATATTGTTGCCTAAATTGACCAAATGGAGTATTCCTACTTCCTTGTTTCTGTTAAAAGCCATCATTGCATTACACACTGATGTGTGGGTCAGAGTAAAGGTCAGCAACAGCTTTAAAGTTTCAGATTATATATACACACACACACAAATTAGATAGTGGTGTGCCTTGCCCCCCTTCTTTAGTTTTTACTCTGCCGACTTTAGTGATGCACTTCATATGGCCAGGTAATTTCCCCCCCAAAATTCTAATTCTTCAATACACAGGTGATCTTGTTAAAATGTATATGTTATACAAGAGAATTATAAAAGTCCATACTCATTATAAGTACATATGATATAAGCACTAGAAAAAAGGGGCAGGACTAGTGCCTTATGACGGAAACATTGAAATAATGACCAAACAATGGAATTCTATTTTGCACTATTTTGCTCCATTTGTAATATAGAATGCTCTATCTTTGGAATGAAATCAAAGTCATTTGGTTATGCCTCAAATGCAATCCCTTCTTTCTGCACTATGCATTATATGCAAACGAAGAAAAAGCATGAAATGAGTTTTGTCCATCGTTAGAATAACTGCACAAAATTTTGAGCAAATAACCATTTGTTCCATTACCGAACAGACAGGCAGCAACAATTGGTAGACATGGATCTCCATTCTCCACTTGTTCACAAAAATTGAATGATGCACATCTATTATCTCCCTAGCCTCGGCCTCAGGTCCACATTTTGTGATTACGGATAAATCACTTTATCTCCCTATTTCTAAACACAACAAACATGTGCCTAATTATTTTTCTGGTGTACCTCACTTTCCCCTATGGAATTCCTGAATAGGCGCAGTGCTGCAGCAGGGATACTTGCGATTCATGCAGGCAAAAAAAAGGTCCCCCAGCAGCCCAGGAGACCTTGTAGCCCTTTGCTTATGAAATACTTGAGGGGCTGAAATGTAAATCAAGTATTGACATGTACGGGCCCTTTAAAATACACAAAATATCAGTGCACTTCCATGGGTGATATGGATAGGAGACACCTACCGTGCAACATTACCTCCCGGTCCCTCCAGTCCTTGTCTCATTCCTTAACAAAGTGGAGATGACCATCTCCACAACAGAAAAAAGAGCAGGAGAATGCTGGGATACCCAAACCCACCCCCTCCCACTGGGAGTACATAACCTGCACTGTCCCAGCATTCAGCCTGTTCTTTTTTTCTGTCTTCTGACAGAATGGGACGTGGATTTGCTGGTTCTTACCTGTGCTGTAGTCTTCTTGGATGTCTCGTCGGGCACCTGGGCTGTCCTCGACGTCCTGTTCCGTGGTTTCCTGGCCTGCCAGGCTTGCCGGGAGCTGCGTTGGTAGGCGGCCGGTCCTTTGTGGCTGGGGCGCCGGTCCTCCCAGTCTGTTCTGGGTTGTAGGCCGCGTCTTCCTGTGGCTGGGCTGGTCAGGAAGACTCGCTGCTGCTGCTGCTTTGGGATGCCTCAGGCCGGTCTTGGGGGTGCCCCTGGCATTCCTGGATTCCGGTTGGAGCTGCTTTCGGCCTTTTCCTCCCTGGACGCTGTGTGGCCGCCTGGGGGTGCCGGTTGCTCCTGGTTTCCTCTTTGCTCGGCGCTAGTTGGTGGACGGCGCCTGGGCTGGTGGTTGGGGGTCAGTCAGTGTGTGGTGGTGTCTGACTGCCCCCGTGGTGAGTACCGCGTAGCGGTTTCTTTTACGTGCTATACTGCAGTCCTGTGCTGTGTGCTGCATGTTCTCTGCCATTTTTTACAGGTCAGTCGGTGCCTCCCTACGGATGGTGGGGTGTCACCGGACGCAGTGCTGTCCGTCTGGGGCTACCTGCCTGGCGGCATTGCCCTTTGTGCACCCTCGGCCCCTGGAGGGGTCGTGTCCAGGGTTGTCCCGGGTGAGTGGGTCAGTTCTTCGGTTATACTGTCTTGTGCTCCTGTGGTGCTTTTCTTTCAGTGCGCAGTCTCCTCCTGGTGGCGTGCTGTTTTCCTTGGTGCTCCCTTCAACGGCCTACGGCCATTCCACCCTGTAGGCTCCTGATCTTGTCTGCTGTGGGTGTTCGGCTGGGTCGGGCATGGTGGGCTTCTGGATGGGTGCCCGCCTGTGCTTGCCGGGTGCTGTTGGCTTCGCTGTGTGTTTTACTGGCCTGCGGCCTTTCCTCCCTGATGGCGCCTGGTCTTGTCTGCTCTCAGTCCGTGAGTGGGTTCGGGCCTGGCTCGTGCCTGTATGGGTACCAGTCTGGGCGTTCCGGTTGCTGTGAACTCCTTGGTTCGTTCCTGGGATGTTTGCCTGGCCCCTGCTCAGGGGTGCCATGCTTCTTCTTGGACCCTTCCGTGGGATCACTGTGGCTGTTGGCCTTTGTGTCCCGTTGGTCGGTGTGTGGGTCTTTGTTGGCTGTCTCTCTCTCTTTTTTGAGGGTGTTCCGGTTTCCCTTCACTGGGGATGACTGTTCGGGGCAGGCGGTGGGTTGGCTGTTCCCCTGCCCCGGTGGTGGGTGCCCTGTTGCGGTTGCCTTCCTGTTCTGGTGCCCTGCCTTTTGGGGTTCCCTGCCTCCCGGTTGCTGAGTTTTGCGTTTTGTTTTTGGTTTTTCTTGCTCCTCTGTGGCTGGGTCACTTGTTGCGTCCTGCGTCGGGCCCTTGGGGTTTCCGGCCTCCCTGTTTCTTGGATTCCGTTGTTGCCCAGAGGGGGGGGTGGTATTGTGCCCTCCCTCTGCCCTTGGCCTTGGTTGGTTGTTGGCTCCAGGGCTGTGCTGGTGGTGCCCCTGGTGTGCCTTCTGGCTGGCGTTGGTGTTTGCCTGTTGCTTGGTGCTGAGTTGTGTTGCACTTGACTGGCTGGTGTGGTTTGGATTTCCTGTTGTGGTTTCCTTCTCCCCTCTTGTGTTCTTTTTTTGGTGGCTTAGTCCGCTTTTGGGGGTCCTCTGCCTCTCGGCTGCCGGTTCCTTTGCTGCCTGTGGCGGCTGGGTGTTGGGGGTCTTCCTTGGCTTCTGCCTGGGCCGCTCCTTGGTTTCTCGAACGCGCGGCTCCTGTGCCCCACCCTGTCTGCCGGTGCGGTCCTTGTTGGTTCCGCCTGGCCTGCAGCCTTTTCTGCCCTGCCGGTTCTTGTTCTCCGCTACTCTCTGTGTTTGAGCAGGGTCTTGCTGGGTGCTGCCTGTCTAGGTGTCCTCCTCGCCATGCCTGGTCCTGTCTGTGGCTGGTGGGTGTGTTGGTGGGGCGGCCGGTTTTGGGTCTGGTGTCTGCCTCCCCTGGTGTGTGGGCCGCGTTGCTGCTTTCCCGCTCCTCCTTTTCGGCCCTGTGATTTTTGGCTGGCTTTGCCTCGGCTCTGGGGCTGTGGCTTTCCCCTTGGGGCCTGTCGTTTGGGTTTGGTCCTTTCTCGCTCCGGTGCGGGGGCTAGTTTTGGCCCTGTGGTGTCTCTGGTCCTTGCTCTTTTGTTGGCTCTGCGGTTCTTGGGTCGGCCGGTGTTTGATCTTCCCTTTTTCTTTCCTGTCCCTCTCCCCTCGGTGGGTTGTGCGCCTTTGGGTTCTCCGGGCGCCTCTCCTTTGGTTTTGGTGGTGCCTGGGGTCTTCTGGTCTGTTGTTGGGGCCTGGGCTTTGCCTCTGTTGGGTTTTGGCCTTGCTGTCCCTGTGTTTGGCCCCTCGTTTGCCTCTGTGGGAGGGTTGCTGGTGCCTTCTCTGCTTGGTTGTGTCAGGCTTTTCGCTGTGGGGGCCTTGGGCGCTTCGGGGTCGCCTTTGGGTCTCTGCCTGTGTCCTTTGCTGGCCATTCTTTCTCTGGTGCCTTGGAACCTTCTTTCGGTGGGGGTCTTTAGGCCTCTTGGTGGTCGGTGGTCCTGTGCCTGGTGTTCCTGGGTCCTGGGCTGGACTTCTGTCCTTTTCCTGTGACCCCTCCTTTGCGCCTGGCTGTTGCGCTGGGCCGTTGTGTTAGTTGACATGTGTGGGCTGCCTGGCTCCCTCCCTGTCTTCCTGCTGCTTGTCATCCCTGTGTGGCCTGGCTGTGGCTGGCTCTTGAGCCTTTCCCTGTGCCCCTTCTTTGTTGGGGGTTTTGGGGTTAGGTCGGTTGGCCCTATGCCTCTCCTTCTGGCCCCTTGGGGCACCGTGTTGGGGGCCTCCTGTCTAACTTGCCTGTCTGTTCGGCCTGCTGGCTTCTTGGGTGTTTTTTAGGGGTGCCTGCGGGGTTGGGCTGTGGGCCTCCCTGTCTTTCTCTCCTGTTTTTGCCCTTCTGCGGCTGCTCTTGGGTTTCACCTTGGGTGGTTCCTTGGTGTCCTCCTTTGTCGTCCTGGCCTGTGGGTCGGCTCTTGGTTCGGTGGGGGTTTCCCTCCTTCCTGGTTCTGGGGTTTGGTCTTCCCCGGTTCCGTGTTCGGCCCTCCGTTGTTGTCTCCTGGTGAGGGTATTGTTTGGTGCTTCTTCTTCTTCCCTTTTGGCCCTGTTTGGGCTTTGGGTTCCCCTGGTCTCGGTGGCCTTGGGTTTTTTTTTCTTCTCCCCGCTCTTGGTGTTGTGCCCTGGTCTTGTGCGGGGTCTTCTGCGGTCCTTCCCTTGCCTTTCTGTGGGCTGGGTTCTGTTGTTGGTTGCATTTGTCTGGGGTGGTTGCGCTTCTGGACTCTCCCTGGCCTTCGTTGGGCGGGGTGCTGGGTTCGTGTCCCGGTGTCTCCTGCTTTCGGGGTGTGTGTCTCGGGCCTGGACTGTTGGCCTGTCCCTGTGCCCCGGGTTCTTCTACGGGTGTAGCGGCCTTTCTGCGGCTGTCCGGTGTCTCCGCTGGGGTTGGATGCTGGCCATTCCTGCCCCGTGGCCTGGGCTGCCTCTGGGGTTTCTGTTCTATCGGGGCTCTCTGTTGCCGGTGCTGTCGGTGTTGCAGGGGGGGGGCTTGCTTGTGGTTCCTGCCCCCTCTATTCCTGGTTGCTCAATTTGCGCCTGTCCTTGGTTGGTCCTCTGGGTCGGTGCCTGTGTTCTTTTATGGCTCCATCCTCTTCGGTCTTTGTGGGTCTCCTGGGGGCTTCCCCTGGTGTGTTGGGGCTGGTCCTGTGGTTGGTCGTGTCGTTCCTTTGTCTCTTGCTTTTGGTGGGGCTGGTTCAGTCTCTCCTTCCTTCGCCTCAACTTTTTGGTGCTGTCATTGTGGGTTCGTTCGGCGGGGGGTCACTTTCTTCCCTCGTCTGGGGGGGTCGCTCTCTGTCGTTGCTCCTGCTGTGTTCGGGTCGGCGGGTGGTGTTTCTGTGCCTTCGGCCGTGCCGCCCTGCACGAGCCTGCTCTTGTCTGCTCTCAGGAGGTCTGCCGGGTTTGGCCTGGTTTGTCCCTGTTTGGGCGGCTGCCTGGTGGTGCCTGGTGCTGTTGGCTTCGACCTTGGCTGTTTCTCCCTGGTCGGTTGCCCTTCCTGGCTTTTGTTGTGCCGTGTGGGCGCTTCCGCTTCTTCTGGGCCCTCTTCTGCTAGTTGTTCGGGGGGGGGGGGGCTGGTTGTTTCGGACCCTCCGGGGGTTCCCTTGGGGCTTGGCTCTGGGTGCTGGGCCTCCTTCTCGCCTTGCCTGGGGTTCTTGTGTCCCTTTCATTGCGGTCCTGGCTCCTTGCGCTGGGTCTTCTTCTGTGGTGGCCTCGTTGCTGTTCTTGCTGTCTGTTCCTGTTACTTTCTTGTTGGGTTCTCCTCCTCTGTGGCTGGTGGGGAGGTTCCTGGTGTCGGTTGTCTGCCCTTTGGGTGGCGGCTCCTGGGCTGGGCTCCTTGTTTTGGGGTTTTCCTGTTCGTCCCCTGCTCGTTTTGGGGTTTCGGCTCTGTTGGCTTGGTTGGGGGCGTTGCTGGTTGTGTGCTCCTGCCTGTGTTTTTTTCTTGTGGTTCTCCCTTTTGCTTCTGTTAGGTGCTGCTTTCGGTGTGGTGTCCCTGGTGTTGGTGGGGGTTCGGAAGGCCGTGTTGTTTGCTTTGGTATTCTCCACTTTGTTAAGGAATGGGACGAGGACTGGAGGGACCGGGAGGTAATGCCCTATTACTTACCGGTAATCTTCATTGCTCCTGGTCCCGTTGTCCTTGTTCCATTCCTTACACCCCTCCCTCCCTCCCGGACGGCCGGCCTTCCGGTTGGTGGCTTGGTGTTTCAGGCTGAATGCTGGGATAGTGCAGCTTGTGTACTCCCAGTGGGAGGGGGTGGGTTTAGGTATCCCAGCATTCTCCTGCTCTTTTTTTCTGTTGTGGAGAAGGTCATCTCTACTTTGTTAAGGAATGGGACGAGGACAATGGGACCAGGAGTAATGAAGATTACCGGTAAGTAATAGGGCATTACCTCTTTATTTGTGCAAAATTATTGTCCTCGGTTCTCAGTGTAAAACACACCTGCATGCCTCTCTACCCTCACCTGGTGGCTCTATAGCCTGTTGCTATGTACAGTGTATTGCTGCCCTTTCAGGCAACTTTCACACTCTATAAATGCCCCCAATAAAATATAAGGAAATAAACATCAGCAAGCCATGAGCACTGCACCCATGTCACCCAGTGAAGCTAATGCTTAACAGAGCAGTGGTTGTGGACAAACTGCTTTGTCGTGCATGCAGAGTCAAGACCATTCAAGAGAGTGATCTACTCTGGCTACCAGGCCCTCCTGCCCACAGCTCCTGCTTGTGACTTGGGACCTGTGGATTTTAGCAGTGCAACTACATAATTAAATGGGACAAAACACACCCTTACAAATGTGAACGGAGACATTATTTCCTTGTAAGCTGCGCATGAGTTTAAAAAATGAATTGTAAGAAGATTGTTTGATTCACATGCTCTAACTTATTTTTTCAATTAAGTGTGATAAGAGCTTTTGTTAATAAATGTTTAACTTTTGAATTTATTCTCAATATTTATATTGTATTTTCAAGTTGTAAAAATATTATTTTTTAAGTGTGTGATATATATATATATATATTTAAATATATGTATTAATGTCCTTGGACATTTCATCCCTATATACTAGCAACCGCCATGTAGACGGTTTGTGAGCCATCGAATATTATTTATGTACCAGACCACTATCATTACCCAAACATAACGAAATGCTCATCTCCATGATCAAGAAATACCTATACAACAACTATTTCTTGTTTGATTATTGCTTATATCATCAGATTTGGGGACCGCTATGGATGCTTGCTTCTCCCCTAGCTACGCGTGTTTACACAAGGGCTGGTGGGAGGAGCGGGTGCTCAAAGTGGATCACTCCGACATATGGGATGAGTACATAGTGGTCTGGTTCGGTATATAAACAATCTCTTTGTCATCTGGAGGGGGGACAGAAGTAAGTGCCATTAAAACAATCAATGTTAATAATTTAAATTTGCAATTCACAGGTGAAATCAGCAGTAAAAGGATACACTTTCTAGACTTAGAGGTATTTGTCTCTAAGGGCAAACTTGAGACCAAACTCTACAGAAAAAACATGGTGGGGAATTCGCTGCTACACGCATCAAGCTTTCACCCCAAACACCTCATAGCCAGTTACCTTTTGGGGAGTTAATATAATGCAAACACAACTGCAGTTTACCCTTAGACACAAGAATATGCCAGGAAAGATTCAGGCAAAAGAGATATGACACCACAACTATCAACAATGCACTTGAGAAAGTTAGCAACATTACTAGGGAACAGATTCTATTTGGGAACCTTACTAAAACAGAGGGATCAAAAACTATTAGGCTTATAACCACCTTCAGTAATCAAAATAGGGCATTGGCCAGGGTTGTTAGAAAAAACTGGCATTTAGTCCCCTCTGACCCAACAATAGGAGCTCTTGTACCAAAGAAACTACAAATATCATATCACAGAGCCAATTCAATGAGGGACACTTTGGTGAGATCAAGCCCAGGGATAAGCAGAACCACTAGTTGGGTAGCAGGCAGAAATGGGTTTCACAAATGTGCTAGTTGTAGGGCATGCACCATCGGCATCAACACAAAGGAATATGTAACACCATTCAGTGATGCACCCTTTGTGAGAAGTTGGCCTGGTATATGCTGTCCACTAATGAAAGTGGGCACCTTGTACCAGTCCAAACAACCCTTATGGTGATTAGGTCAAAGATAACCTTTATTGAAAGCTATCCTAGTGGTAGCTATGAAGAGCAGCCTTCAGGCTAAGTCTTGAAGGAATGTTAAGCACCTTGTTTTACCAGAATGCAACCTTATAGTATTGGTTAAATGAAAGGGAAACCACTCAGTAGTTATAAAAATATGTATTTATTATATATAACACTCTCTAGTATCCTCTACATGAGGATAGAACACAAATCAAATAATACAGTTGCAAAGAATCAAACGTAAGTAGCACAATACACAGTGGGCTCCTGGGGGAGACCAAACCATATACTAAATAAGTGGTATGAATTCATATGGCTGTTTTGGAGGACGTTAAAGGAATATCGGAAGAACGTTTCTCCTGTCATCCTTCGCATACAACGTTTACTGTGTGTTGTAAAACTTTTATGTGTGTGCTCAGGGCCTGTTATCACGATATACTTCGTTGTAGTCGTTTTCGAGATAGCATTTACCGCGAGGTTATAATGCACCTCTACCTATATGTCTGGTAGCATCACGTACAGCCCGGGAGAATGGTCTCCGAAGACTGCAGAGGGGCCCTGCTCATGCAGGAGCACCCTCTCACGCAAAACCCAGCACCCTGCCTTCAGGATTGTTAAGGCCTGCTATAGGGGTGACTTACAAGGTTTTAAGTGTTGTGATATATATAGATATAGTGAACCTATATCTAAAGTAAGTGTTGCAATCACCAACTTACACAGGTTGCAGTAGCAGACCTGAGGACCTGAGGTTCCATTTTGCATGGCCTCTCATGGGTGGCATAATACATGCTTCAGCCCATGGGAGGCCTCTGGGGTACCTATGCCCTTGGTACATGGGTACCATATACTAGGGACTTATAAGGGTACCCCAGTATCCAATCTGGACTTGTACCAAAGTACATATGTTGCAATTTAAGGGAAAAAGCAGATAGGCTGGGGTCCTGAATAGCAGGATCCCAGCCAGACTAGTCAAAACAGTGGGTGCAAAAAGCAAAAAGTGGGGGTAACCATAAGAAGCAGATCCTACTTTCCTACATCCATCAAAATCAAAGGTAATTTCAATTGCAAAAGTGAGTACGTAATTTATGTGCTCACATGCAGTTGCAATTTGAGATACGTAGGTAGTATTGTATTACAGGCCCATAAACTCAAATTACAAAATGTGCATGCAATTAAAAATGCTGACTTATCAGATTCAGTGGCCAGGCATTGTGCCGAGATTCATCAAAGCAACGTATCACAAATGACATACTTTGTAATCGACTCAGTACCACACACCAAAAGGGGTGGGGATCGAGTCAAAGCCCTGAGAAAATTGGAAACTATGAACATATTGAACCTTGATTCTAGATTTTCCAAAGGTTTAAACAGTGAAGAGGATTTACACACCTTCTTATAAAATGAAGGTTGTAACTTTTCCCTGCATGAAAGCTTTTTGAGGTTTTTTTTCTACAATATACATATATTTGTATGTTGAACATATTATTTAGGGCTTCTGTCTGCTAAGCACAGCAATGCTAATACAATAAATTTTTCTTAGATATTTGGTGGCATCTACAATGGTATGTAGGATTAATCATAAGTCTTACCCGCTTTATGTTTAACCCCTTCGCTGCTAGGCCTTTTCCCCTCCTGTGCTAAGCCTTTTTTTGGCTATTTGGGGTAGTGCGCGCTTAGGCCCCTGTAACTTTTTGACCACATAAGGTATCCATGCCAAATTTGCGTCCTTTTTTTCTAACATCATGGGGATTGTAAAGGTACCCAGGGTTTGTGGATTCCCCTGGAGGGGACCCAGAAATTAGTCAAAATACAGCTAAATTTTGTTTTTTTGGGAAAAATGCGAAAAAGGGCTACAGATGAAAGCGTCTTGATTTTCCCTGCAAATGGCATCAAAAAGGGGTTGTGGGGATGAAATCACCATTTTCCCAGCTTTCAGGGACAAGCAGACTTTTGTCAGAAAACCAACTTTTTTACACAGTTTTGGCATTTTTCTGGGACATAGCCTATTTTTGCTATTTTTGTGCTTTCAACCTCCTTCCAGTTAATGGTAGAAATGGGTATGAAACCAATAATGGATCCTGGAAAGCCATACATTTCTGAAAAGTAGACAAAATTCTGAATTCAGCAAGGGGTCATTTGTGTAGATCCTTAAAGTTTTCCTTATAGAAACTAACAGTTAAATAAAGGAAAAATTGAAAATTAGTTGAAAAAAACAGCCATTTGTGTCAACGTTTTCACCTGTAACTTCTTCTAATTATGACAGCTATTTGAAGGCAATATACCGTTATATCCGCTGGACCTTTCTGGTTGTGGGGATATATAGGACTTGTAGGTTCACCAAGAACCCGACGAACCCAGAGCCAATAATTGAGCAGCATCTTGCAATGGTTTTTTATTATGTACCGGGTATATAGCAATTATTTTGGGAAAATGTATACATGGAAAAATTGTTATGAAAGACACCTATGTATTTCTGAAATGGGAACAAAATGTAGATTTTAGAAACAGTAGATATTTGCACATTTCCGAAATTGGGAGTACCCATACTAGCATGAGAATTATAGGTCATTTTTCAAAATGACTTATTTTTACACATTGTCTTTCATTTGGAAGGCAGAAATGCATCGAAAGTCAATAGGTAATAACAGTTGCTCTACAATTCTGTGTTACCCTAAGTCTCCCGATAAAAATGGTACCTCACTTGTGTGGGTAGCCCTTGTGCCCACAACAGGAAATGGCTCAAAATGCAACGTGGACGTACCACATTTTCACAATGAAAAATTACCCTTTTTTTGCAAAGTGCCTAGGTGTAGTTTTTGAACCCTAGCTCTGCCGGCACCTAGGGAAACCTAGCAAACCTATACATTTTTGAAAACTAGACACCCAGGGGAATCCAGGATGGGGTGACTTGACTGCCTCCCACCAGGTTCTGTTACCCAGAATCCCTTGCAAACATAAAAAATTGTCAAAAAAAACACATTTTCCCCACATTTCTGTGGTGGAAAGTTCTGGAATCTGCATGGATCCACAAATTTCCACCCACCCCGCGTTCCCCAAAGTCTTACGAGAAAAATGGTACCTCACTTGTGTGGGTCGTCCTAGTGCCTGCGACAGGAAACTGTGCAAAACGCAACGTGGTCACACCTCAATTTCGCAGTGAAAAATGACCCTTTTTGGCAAAGTGCCTAGCTGTAGTTTTTGAACCCTAGCTCTGCCGGCACCTAGGGAAACCTAGCAAACCTATACATTTTTGAAAACTAGACACCCAGGGGAATCCAGGATGGGGTGACTGGACTGCCTCCCACCAGGTTCTGTTACCCAGAATCCCTTGCAAACCTAAATAATTATCAAAAAAACACATTTTCCCCACATTTCTGTGGTGGAAAGTTCTGGAATCTGCGTGGATCCACAAATTTCCACCCACCCCGCGTTCCCCAAAGTCTTCCAAGAAAAATGGTACCTCACTTGTGTGGGTCGGCCTAGTGCCTGCGACAGGAAACGGCGCAAAACGCAACGTGGTCACACCTCAATTTCGCAGTGAAAAATGACCCTTTTTGGCAAAGTGCCTAGCTGTAGTTTTTGAACCCTAGCTCTGCCGGCACCTAGGGAAACCTAGGAAACCTATACATTTTTGAAAACTAGACACCCAGGGAATCCAGGATGGGGTGACTTGACTGCCTCCCACCAGGTTCTGTTACCCAGAATCCCTTGCAAACCTAAAGAATTGTCAAAAAAACCACATTTTCCCCACATTTCTGTGGTGGAAAGTTTTGGAATCTGCGTGGATCCACAAATTTCCACCCACCCCGCGTTCCCCAAAGTCTTACGAGAAAAATGGTACCTCACTTGTGTGGGTCGGCCTAGTGCCTGCGACAGGAAACGGCGCAAACGCAAGCGTGGTCACACCTCAATTTCGCAGTGAAAAATGACCCTTTTTTGGCAAAGTGCCTAGCTGTAGTTTTTGAACCCTAGCTGTGCCGGCACCTAGGGAAATCTAGCAAACCTATACATTTTTGAAAACTAGACACCCAGGGGAATCCAGGATGGGGTGACTTGACTGCCTCCCACCAGGTTCTGTTACCCAGAATCCCTTGCAAACATAACAAATTGTCAAAAAAACCACATTTTCCCCACATTTCTGTGGTGGAAAGTTCTGGAATCTGCGTGGATCCACAAATTTCCACCCACCCCGCGTTCCCCAAAGTCTTCCGAGAAAAATGGTACCTCACTTGTGTGGGTCGGCCTAGTGCCTGCGACAGGAAACGGCGCAAAACGCAACGTGGTCACACCTCAATTTTGCAGTGAAAAATGACCCTTTTTGGGCAAAGTGCCTAGCTGTAGTTTTTGAACCCTAGCTCTGCCGGCACCTAGGAAACCTAGCAAACCTATACATTTTTGAAAACTAGACACCGAGGGAATCCAGGATGGGGTGACTTGACTGCCTCCCACCAGGTTCTGTTACCCAGAATCCCTTGCAAACATAAAAAATTGTCAAAAAAACCACATTTTCCCCACATTTCTGTGGTGGAAAGTTCTGGAATCTGCGTGGGTCCACAAATTTCCACCCACCCCGCGTTCCCCAAAGTCTTACAAGAAAAATGGTACCTCACTTGTGTGGGTCGGCCTAGTGCCTGCGACAGGAAACGGCGCAAAGCGCAACGTGGTCACACCTCAATTTCGCAGTGAAAAATGACCCTTTTTTGGCAAAGTGCCTAGCTGTAGTTTTTGAACCCTAGCTCTGCCGGCACCTAGGAAACCTAGCAAACCTATACATTTTTGAAAACTAGACACCCAGGGAATCCAGGATGGGGTGACTGGACTGCCTCCCACCAGGTTCTGTTACCCAGAATCCCTTGCAAACATAAAAAATTGTCAAAAAAACACATTTTCCCCACATTTCTGTGGTGGAAAGTTCTGGAATCTGCGTGGATCCACAAATTTCCACCCACCCCGCGTTCCCCAAAGTCTTCCGAGAAAAATGGTACCTCACTTGTGTGGGTCGGCCTAGTGCCTGCGACAGGAAACGGCGCAAAACGCAATGTGGTCACACCTCAATTTCGCAGTGAAAAATGACCCTTTTTTGGCAAAGTGCCTAGCTGTAGTTTTTGAACCCTAGCTCTGCCGGCACCTAGGGAACCCTAGCAAACCTATACATTTTTGAAAACTAGACACCCAGGGGAATCCAGGATGGGGTGACTGGACTGCCTCCCACCAGGTTCTGTTACCCAGAATCCCTTGCAAACCTAAAAAATTGTCAAAAAAACCACATTTTCCCCACATTTCTGTGGTGGAAAGTTCTGGAATCTGCGTGGATTCACAAATTTCCACCCACCCCGCGTTCCCCAAAGTCTTCTGAGAAAAATGGTACCTCACTTGTGTGGGTCGGCCTAGTGCCCGCGACAGGAAACGGCGCAAAGCGCAACGTGGTCTCACCTCAATTTCGCAGTGAAAAATGACCCTTTTTGGCAAAGTGCCTAGCTGTAGTTTGTGAACCCTAGCTCTGCCGGCACCTAGGAAACCTACCAAACACACACATTTCTGAAAAGTAGACACCCGGGGGCTTCCAGGGAGGTATGGCTTGAGTGGATCCCCCAACGTTTCCTTACCCAGAATCCCCTGCAAACCTCAATTTTAGCTGAAAAAATCACTTTTTCACACATTTGTGTGTGGGAAAGTGTGGCATCACTGGCCTCACACAAATTTCCTACCACCCAGCGTTCCCCCAGGTCTCCCGATAAAAATGGTGCCTCACTCGGGTGGGAGGCCCAAGTACCCGCGACAGGCAAGGGCCCACAACGTATTGAGGCGACCTCAAAATGGCCTATCACAAAACTACCTGGTTTTGCAAGGGGGTCCCATGACGTTTTGGCCCGGGGCTCGGCGTCCACCTAGGAAACCTGCCAAACCTACACATTTCTGAAAAGTAGACACCCGGGGATTCCAGGGAGGTATGGCTTGCGTGGATCCACCAAAGTTTTCTTACCCAGAATCCCCTGCAAACCTGATATTTTGCTGAAAAATCACTTTTCGCACATTTTTGTGTGGTAAAGTTGTGGAATCATGGGATTGACACAAATTTCCTACCACCCAGCGTTCCCCCAGGTCTCCCAATAAAAATGGTGCCTCACTCGGGTGGGAGGCCCAAGTACCCGCGACAGGCAAGGGCCCACAACGTATTGAGGCGACCTCAAAATGGCCTATCACAAAACTACCTGGTTTTGCAAGGGGTCCCATGGCGTTTTGGCCCCGGGCTCGGTGCCACCTAGGAAACCTACCAAACCTACACATTTCTGAAAAGTAGACACCCGGGGCATTCCAGGGAGGTATGACTTGCGTGGATCCACCAACGTTTTCTTACCCAGAATCCCTGCAAACCTGATATTTTGCTGAAAAAATCACTTTTTCGCACATTTTTGTGTGGTAAAGTTGTGGAATCATGGCATTGACACAAATTTCCTACCACCCAGCGTTCCCCCAGGTCTCCCGATAAAAATGGTGCCTCACTCGGGTGGGAGGCCCAAGTACCCGCGACAGGCAAGGGCCCACAACGTATTGAGGCGACCTCAAAATGGCCTATCACAAAACTACCTGGTTTTGCAAGGGGGTCCCATGACGTTTTGGCCCGGGGCTCGGCGGCCACCTAGGAAACCTACCAAACCTACACATTTCTGAAAAGTAGACACCAGAGGATTCCAGGGAGGTATGGCTTGCGTGGATCCACCAAAGTTTTCTTACCCAGAATCCCCTGCAAACCTGATATTTTGCTCAAAAAATCACTTTTTCGCACATTGTTGTGTGGTAAAGTTGTGGAATCATGGGGCTGACACAAATTTCCTACCACCCAGCGTTCCCCAGGTCTCCCGATAAAAATGGTGCCTCACTCGTGTGGGAGGCCCAAGTACCCGCGACAGGCAGGGCCCACAACGTAGTGAGGCGACCTCAAAATGGCCTTTCACAAAGCGACCTGGTTTTGCAAGGGGGTCACCTGGGTTTTGGCCCCGTGCTCGGTAGCCATCTAGGAAACCTACCAAACCCACACATTTCTGAAAAGTAGACACCCGGGGGCTTCCAGGGAGGTATGGCTTGCGTGGATCCCCCAACGTTTCCTTACCCAGAATCCCCTGCAAACCTCAATTTTAGCTGAAAAAAATCACTTTTTCACACATTTTTGTGTGGGAAAGTGTGGCATCACTGGCCTCACACAAATTTCCTACCACCCAGCGTTCCCCAGGTCTCCCGATAAAAATGGTGCCTCACTTGTGTGGGAGGCCCAAGTACACGCGACAGGCAAGGGCCCACAGCGTATTGAGGCGACATCAAAATTGCCTATCACAAAATGTTTTGGGCCCTTGCCTGTCGCGGTACTTGGGCCTCCCACCCAGTGAGGCACCATTTCTATCGGGAGACCTGAAGACGCTGAGTGGTAGAGAATTTGTGTCAGCCCGTGATGCCACAGCTTTACCACACAAAATGTGTGAAAAAAGTGATTTTTCAGCCAAATTTCAGGTTTGCAGGGGATTCTGGGTAAGAACGTGGGGATCCACGCTAGCCATACCTCCCTGAATCCCAGGTGTCTACTTTTCGAAATGTGTAGGTTGGTAGGTTTCCCTAGGTGGACGCCGAGCCCGGGCCAAAGCGTCATGGGACCCCCTTGCAAAAACAGGTAGTTTTGTGATAGGCCATTTTGAGGTCGCCTCAATACGTTGTGGGCCCTTGCCTGTCGCGAGTACTGGGCCTCCCACCGAGTGAGGCACCATTTTATTGGGAGACCTGGGAACGCTGGGTGGTAGGAAATTTGTGTCAATCCCATGATTCCACAACTACCACACAAAAATGTGCGAAAAGTGATTTTTCAGCAAAATATCAGGTTTGCAGGGATTCTGGGTAGAAAACGTTGGTGGATCCACGCAAGTCATACCTCCTGGAATGCCCCGGTGTCTACTTTCAGAAATGTGTAGGTTTGGTAGGTTTCCCTAGGTGGACGCGAGCCCAGGCCAAGCGTCATGGGACCCCCTTGCAAAGACAGGTAGTTTTGTGATAGGCCATTTCGAGTCGCCTCAATACGTTGTGAGCCCTACCTGTCGCGGTACTGGGCCTCCCGCCAGTGAGGCACCATTTATTGGGAGACCTGGAGAGCGCTGGGTGTAGGAAATTTGTGTCAATCCCATGATTCCGCAACTTTACCACACAAAATGTGCGAAGAAGTGATTTTTCAGCAAAATATCAGGTTTGCAGGGATTCTGGGTAGAAAGCTGGTGGATCCACGCAAGCCATACCTCCTGGAATCCCCTGGGTGTCTACATTTCAGAAATGTGTAGGTTTGGTAGGTTTCCCTAGGTGGACGCCGAGCCCGGGCCAAAACGTCATGGGACCCCTTGCAAAGACAGGTAGTTTTGTGATAGGCCATTTGAGGTCGCCTCAATGCGTTGTGGGCCCTGCCTGTCGCGAGTACTGGGCCTCCCACCCAGTGAGGCACCATTTTATTGGGAGACCTGGGGAACGCTGGGTGGTAGGAGATTTGTGTCAATCCCATGATTCCACAGCTTACCACACAAAAATGTGCGAAAAGTGATTTTTCAGCAAAATATCAGGTTTGCAGGGATTCTGGGTAGAAAACGTTAGTGGATCCACGCAAGTCATACCTCCTGGAATGCCCCGGTGTCTACTTTTCAGAAATGTGTAGGTTTGGTAGGTTTCCGTAGGTGGCCGCCGAGCCCGGGCCAAAATGTCATGGGACCCCCTTGCAAAACCAGGTCGTTTTGTGATAGGCCATTTTGAGGTCGCCTCAATACGTTGTGGGCCCTTGCCTGTCGCGGGTACTTGGGCCTCCCACCGAGTGAGGCACCATTTTTATCGGGAGACCTGGGGGATTGCTGGGTGGTAGGAAATTTGTGTCAGCCCCATGATTCCACAACTTTACCACACAAAAATGTGCGAAAAAGTGATTTTTCAGCAAAATATCAGGTTTGCAGGGGATTCTGGGTAGGAAAACATTGGGGGACCCACGCAAGCCATACCTCGCTGGACTCCCCAGAGTGTCTAGTTTTCAGAAATGTGTGGGTATGGTAGGTTTCCTAAGATGGCCGCCGAGCCCAGGGCCAAAAACCTCACTGGTGTGGGTGGTTCAAGTACCCGCAACAGGCAAGAGCCCAAAACGTATTGAGGAGACATCAAAATGATCTATCACAAAACAAGCTGGTTTTGCAAAGGGAGTCACCTGGGTTTTTGGCCCCGGGCTCGGCGGCCATCTTGGGAAACCTACCAAACCCACACATTTCTGAAAACTAGACACCCGGGGAGTCCAACGAGGTATGGCTTGCGTGGATCCCCCAACGTTTTCCTACCCAGAATGCCCTGCAAACCTCAAATTTAGCTGAAAAAAATCACTTTTCTCTCAAATTTCTATGTGGGAAAGTTCTGGAATCTACGTGGATCCACAAATTTCCTCCCACCCAGCGTTCCCCCAGGTCTCCCGATAAAAATGATACCTCACTTGCGTGGGTGGGTCAAGTACCCGCGACAGAAAAGGGCCCAAAACCTATTGAGGCGACATCAAAATTACTTATCACAAAACAACCTGGTTTTGCAAGGGGGTCCCAGGAGTTTTGGCCCTGGGCTCGGCGGCCATCTTGGGAAACTACCAAACTCAAACATTTCTGAAAGCTAGACACCCGGGGAGTCCAGCGAGGTATGGCTTGCGTGGGTCCCACAACGTTTTCCTACCCAGAATCCCCTGCAAACCTCAAATTTAGCTGAAAAAATCACTTTTTCCATACATTTTTGCGTGGGATCACCGTGCCGGCACAAATGTCCTACCACCCAGCGTTCCCCTTGTTCTCCCGCGTAAAATGATACCTCACTTGTGTGGGTGGGCCAAAGGCCTGTGACTGGGAAGAGCCCAAAACATAGGGATTTAGGGTATAGCACCGAGAATTCTAAGCGCTATATTTTTTTTAAAATACGTTTTTAGCCAGTTCTGCTTTGGACACCCACACAAGTGAGGTATCATTTTACTCGGGGAACAAGGGCAACGCTGGGTGGTAGGACATTTGTGCCAGCACGGTGATTCCACGCAAAAATATGTGGAAAATATGGTTTTTCAGCTAAATTTGAGGGTTGCAGGGGATTCTGGGTAGGGAAACGTTGGGGGATCCACGCAAGCCATACCTCATTGGACTCCCCAGGGTGTCTAGTTTTCAGAAATGTGTGGGATTGGTATGTTTCCCTAGATGGCGGCGAGCCCGAGGCCAAAAACCAGGTGCCCCCCAAAACCAGGTAGTTTTGTTATAGGTAGTTTTGAAGTCTCCACAATACGATTTGGGCCATTTCCTGTTTCAGCCACTATGCCTACCCACACAAGTGAGGTACCATTTTTATCGGGAGCCCTGGGGAACGCAGGGTGGTAGGAAATTTGTGGATCCACGCAGATTCCAGAACTTTCCACCACAGAAATGTGAGGAAAATGTGGTTTTTTGGACATATTTTTAGGTTTGCAAGGGATTCTGGGTAACAGATCCTGGTGAGAGCCAGTCAAGTCACCCCATCCTGGATTCCCCTGGGTGTCTAGTTTTCAAAAATGTATAGGTTTGCTAGGTTTCCCTAGGTGCTGGCAGTGTTAGGGTTCAAAATCTACAGCTAGGCACTTTGCAAAAAAAGGGTCCGTTTTCACTGTGAAAATGTGGTGTGTCCACGTTGCGTTTGGGCCGTTTCCTGTCGCGGGCACTAGGCCTACCCACACATGTGAGGTGCCATTTTTCTCGGAAGACTTTGGGGAACGCGGGATGGGTGGAAATTTGTGGATCCACGCAGATTCCAGAACTTTCCACCACAGAAATGTGAGGAAAATTTGTTTTTTTGACAAATGTTTCGGTTTGCAAGGGATTCTGGGTAACAGAACCTGGTGAGAGCCAGTCAAGTGACCCAATCCTGGATTCCCCTGGGTATCTAGTCTTCAAAAATGTATAGGTTTGCTAGGTTTCCCTAGGTGCCGGCAGAGTTAGGGTTCAAAATCTACAGCTAGGCACTTTGCAAAAAAGGGTCCGTTTTCACTGTGAAAATGTGGTGTGTCCATGTTGCGTTTTGGGCCGTTTCCTGTCGCGGCCACTAGTCCTACCCACACAAGTGAGGTACCATTTTTCTCGAAAGACTTTGGGGAACGCGGGGTGGGTGGAATTTTGTGGATCCACGCAGATTCCAGAACTTTCCACCACAAAAATGTGAGGAAAATGTGTTTTTGGGACAAATTTTTAGGTTTGCAAGGGATTCTGGGTAACAGAACCTGGTGAGAGCCAGTCAAGTCAGCCCATCCTGGATTCCCCTGGGTGTCTAGTTTTAAAAAATGTATAGGTTTGCTAGGTTTCCCTGGGTGCCGGCAGAGCTAGGAACCAAATTCAACAGGTAGGCACATTCCGAAAAAAAGTCAGTGCCTAGTGGGCTTTCTGCCGCCCTGGGAGGGGAAATCAGGGGCTATTGCCCCGATATGCCCCGAGGGGGCAGAAAGACTGTAGCTATTCTTTTGGGGGGTCGGGGGCATTGGGATGCCTATGCTGGTCAGCTCCCACCCCTCCGTATTAAAAAGCCAGCATAATCGCTGGCACATAGTGGGCTTTCTGCCCCCGGGAGTGCAGATCAGGAGCTACTGCCCCCATCTGCCTCCTGGGAGGGGCAGAAAGACAGTGACATCTTTTTGGGGTGGGTGGGGGCATTGGCATGTCCATTCTTGGCAGCCCCCACCCCGAACTTTGTAAAAAAAAATCCCTGGTGGCTAGTGGGCTTTCTGCCCCCCGGGGGCAGATAAGGTGCTATTGCCCCATCTGCCTCCCAGGGGGCAGAAAGACTGTAGCATTTTTTTTGGGTTGGGGGCATTGACATGCAAATTCTGGGCAGCCCCCACCCCTACCTATATAAAAAAAAATCCATGGCGCTTAGTGGGCTTTCTGCCCCCTCCCGGGGGGCAGATCAGGGGCTATTGCCCCCATCTGCCTCCTGGGGGGCAGAAAGTTTTTTTTTCTTTGGGGGGTAGGGTGGGGGCATTTGCATGCCCATTCTGGGCAGCCCCACCCGGGCCTATAAAAAAATAATGCCTGGCATCTAGGGTATTTCTGAACCCCCGGGTGGGTGCAGATTGGTGGCCGCTGTCACCATCTGCCCCCGGGGAGGCAAAGACTGGAATTTCGTGGGGGAGGGGTGGGGGCATTGGCATGCCCATCTTGGGCAACCCCACCCCTAAATGTATCGAGGGGAAAAAAACCTGGTGTCTAGTGGGCTTTCTGCCCCCCTGGGGGCAGATTGGAGGCTACTGCCCCCATCTGCCCCCAGGAGGGGCAGAAAGACTGCTACCTATGCGGCGGGGTGGGGTGGGGGCATTGGCATGCCCATATTGGGCAGCCCCACCCCAAATTATAATTTAAAACAAATCCCTGGTATCTAGTGGGCTTTCTGCCCCCGGGGGCAGATTGGGGGCTACTGCCCCCATCTGCCCCCAGGAGGGGCAGAAAGACTGTACCTTTGCGGCGGGGTGGGGTGGGGGCATTGGCATGCCCATATTGGGCAGCCCCCACCCCTAACTATAATTTTCAAAAAAATCCCTGGTATCTAGTGGGCTTTCTGCCCCCGGGGGGCAGATTGGGAGCTACTGCCCCATCTGCCCCCAGGGGGCAGAAAGACTAATTTTGTGGCCGGGGGGATGGGGGCATCGGCATGCCCGTTTTGGGCAGCCCCCACCCCTAAATATAATTTAAATAGAAATCCCTGGTGTCTAGTGGGCTTTCTACCCCCGGGGGCAGATTGGGGGCTACTGCCCCCATCTACCCCAGGGGGGCAGAAAAGACTAATTATGCCAAAAATTGTATGGGGGAGCAAAGGCCCTTGCCCAAGGGCCGCTCCCCCTCCCTGGTGCCTAGTGAGTGGATCCCTGCTTGGGGATCGCCCTCCTGGGGAGATCCCCAAGCAGGGATCCACTAGTGAGGGTACCATTGGAAAGGGAGATTCTCCCCTTTCCAGCGATACCTCTCCTGAGTTTCTACGTGCTCAGGGGCTGAGATAGCCCCTGAGCACGTAGAAACTGAAACTGTAATGAGCCTCTTGGCTCATTTCAGTTTCAGTTTCACTGAAATGAGATCAGCGCGACGTGCGCGCCGATCGTCATTTCAGGGAAACCAGGGGAGCCTCGGGAGCTGGGGAAGCTCTTCCCCAGCTCCCGAGGCTTTAGGAGATGAAAGGGAATCCCTCTGGTGCCCGCACCAGAGGGATTTCCTTGACTGGAGTTCCATGACGAGCTGGACTCGTCATGAGCACACGAGCACTGTGTGCCATGACGAGTCCAGCTCGTCATGAGCATGGAAGGGGTTAATTATGTCTGATTATTAGGTCGGCATGTCACGAATGCTTGGCTGGAAGGCTTGTTTTCACAGTACAAGAAAGTGCAGTACGTTTTTTCTCTTGGAATATGAGGGGAGTGACGTACCCTATCAAGCCCCGACCCGGGAGGATGGGCGTCCCTGCCGTCGGTTGTCCTTTGGAACATATTTTTGAAAGGGGATGCCTGCCAGCTGCTTTTGGAGAAAGGATGGAGTGTTTCACGGAAAGGCGTGGTGAGGCCCACCTGGAATTAATGAAAACCTTTAAAGCAGCCAGTGTTTGTAGGGGAATTTTTACTTACACGCCAGCATGACAGAATTTAAATGAATGGCAGGTTATTGAGAGACTAAAAGCGATCTCATTTTGGACTAATGAAGTGGTAAAACCTTTGAAATCCAACAACTGCAACAGGAAATCAGAGCAACAATTGGACCTCCAAGCTCATGCGGAGGATTTGGAAAATCGCTCTCAGAGGAATAACATACGCATCAGGGGATCCCCCAAAAACGCAGAAGGGGACGATATGAGACATATGTTATTGATCTATTTACACATATTCTCAGAGGCGCTACGGCAACGCCTATCTGCTTAGACAGAACCCATAGAGTGGGGAGCTGGAGCTCAGGGAGAGCACGTACTTAGGACATACTCACATGTGTACATAACCTTCAACTCATGGAAGTAATCCTGAAAAAGGCACGTGAGCAACCTGACATTCAATTCAAAGGGCACACTATCCACTTATATCAAGACCTTGCAGTCTCAACACTCTTGAAGCATCTGGAGTTCCAGCCAAACACTAGTTTTTTTCGTGACCAGAAAGTGCCTTATGCCTGGGGTCATCCCTTCCATTTGATTTTCAAGTTGCAGTGCCAACTGCAACAGCTCCATTCCCTCACAGAAGCAGCAGACATCCTACACATTGATATTCAAGACAAACCCCGGCCGAATGTGCCCCTCAGCTTTCGAAGGCAAGACAACAGAGAGTGATGGAGGACAGTACCCGGGGAAAGCAGAGGATCAGGTCCAGACCCTGCAACAACGGCGACCGAAAGGAAGGCGCTCCTAGCCAAACTGACAGAAGACACGAGTAACTACAAACCGGCCTGAGGCGACACAGCGAACAGAACAGGTGGGCAGGGAGAAGGGGGCCTGGGATGGAGTGGAGGACAACAGGATGTACCACATCACTCCACGTTATAGACTTCTTTGCTGGTAAGGCGATGGCAAACCAACTGCTGTTCCCAACTCAGAGACTTTGGTTCACAATGGGTTTTGTTTCGGGGTTTGTTTTCGGATGCCTGCTAGTTAGTTTGTTTACACACACACACACATTTCAGTCTGAATATACCTTCTTGGGCAGAAGACACGAGAGGGGGGGCTTGCTCTATGAGGTATAGGAATCTCTCCAAGTACACACATATATGATGACGGACTCACAAACTCTACGGGTCAATCCACTCAATGTTAAAGGGGTCAATAACCCGACAAAGAGGAGGGTGATCCTTTCCTACCTCGAAAATGCGAAAGCAGACATATGCCTTTTACAGGGAACACATTTACTGCGCGGGGACTGGCATAGACTCAAGAGTAGAGCTTTTCCACATCAGTTTTTCTCCTCACTAACGCAGAAAGCTGCAGGGGTTGCAATACTGTTTTCCCGGTCTTTTCAAGAGAAAGTAGGAACTAAGGTAGCGGAGGTCAGGGGCCGCCTCTTGGGGTACCGCATTCATATCGCACAAATATGCTACTTGTGGGATCTATGTACGCTCCGAACGAAAGGCAAGAACAATTCATTCAGGATGCAATGAGGGAGGTGTTGGAGGCACAGGACAACTGGAGATTGCTAACAGGGGACCTGAACCTGATGTTCAAGAACGACCTAGATTGCTCGACGCAGAGACAGGGAGTGACGGGGGCGATTAGTGAAGGGGGCGCCCAGTGGTTACAGGAAGTAGGAATGAGAGACCTTTGGTGGCAGCTACATCCTGAGACAAGCGACTACACATTTTATTCACATGCACATAAATCATACGCTTCGATTGGACCATTTTTTAGGCACTAGGGAGGTACTGCAGGCAGTGCGTACAATAGATATAGAACCCAGATCCCTGTCAGACCACTCGACAGTCCAAATAGAATTAGCCCTCCCATCCCAACAGAGAAGCCCTCGAGTCTGGCGATTGAGAGAATCTATGCTCCGTCGACCAGAGACGATTCAACAAGTAGGAAAGGCGATCACAGAATACTTAGAGCTCAAGGATTGCCCCGAGACGCCCCCGGCAATGGGGTGGGATGCCTTGAAAGCAGTAACTAGAGGGGTCTTAATAGCTATTTTGGCAGCTGAAAATAAGGCCAGACGAGAGAAATGCGACAAGCTTCAAACCCGAGTACGGGAGCTCGAACGCAGACACCACCGCACTGGGGCCTCCCGGAAGTGGAGGAAATTAGAGATAGCAAGGAAGCAATTAGCGGGACTAGATTTAGATCATGCAGAATACTCGCTCTTACGCCTTAAACACACCTACTACCTTGGGGAAACAAATGTGGGAAATTGTTGGCTTCTAAACTTAGGAGGCAACGCCAAACTAACACAGTGGAAGAATTGAGAACTGAGACGGGAGGGAAAATACATAAAGATGATGAGATAACAGCTAGATTTGCCAGCTATAAGGAGTTGTACACCACCCAGGATATTTTCCCCAATCTGATCTCCTCTTACCTAGAAACAGCTACAGTGACTAAATTAACAAATAAGCAAGCATCTACACTAGATCGCCCCATTCAAATAGAAGAGGTCATAACTGCGATATCAAAATTGAAACTCAACAAATCCCCAGGTCCGGACGGGTTCTCGGCTTTATTCTACAAAACATACTGCTCAATGCTGGCCCCCTTTCTTACCAAAGTTTTCAGTGCAACCATCAGTGCGGATACACTTCCCCCATCGATGCTTCAGGCCTCCATTACTGTTATATCAAAACCAGGCAAGGACAAGGCAGCTCACTCCTTAACGCAGATGCAAAGTTACTCACCAGGATATTAACAGCTCAACTGGCCCCACTAATGCCAGGACTAATCACACCTGATCAATCAGGCTTCATCCCTAACAGGCAATGCTCAGACAATACTAAGAGCCTTCTCCACTTAATAGACAAAGCTCCGCGCACACAACAGTAACTGATGCTTCTTGGGATTGACGCCGAGAAGGCTTTTTACAGAGTGCACTGGCCATACCTATGAGCGGTGCTAAGCCACTTTGGGTTTGGAGAAAGGTTCTGTGCTTGGGTACTAAGTGGCTACAAGCAACCAAGAGGATCGGTACAGGTGAATGGTAAGACTTCGGCAAACGTTCCGATCCGGCGGGGTACGAGACAGGGGTGTCCTCTTTCCCCACTGCTTTTTGCCTTATACATGGAACCATTCGCTCAACGAGTTCGAGATAATCCCGATGTGCGAGGCCTTCGCTTTGGGGGCGAGGACCACTGTATCACACTATACGCAGACAATGTCATTGCTTCCCTAGACGACCCAAGGATGTCCCTCCCGACCTTTTTAGCAGAAAGTGAGCATTTTGGTAGGGTATCCAGTTTCCGCATCAACATAGCTAAATCACAGGCATTGAGTTTGTCGGTCACCCCAGAGACGCAAATACACCTGACTCAGACACACTTGATCACTTGGCAACCAACCGTCACGCACCTTGGGATTCGCTTAGCACCAACTACACAGGAAATTGCAAAGATCAACTATAAAGACCTAGTGAGTAAAACAAAAGCTGACCTAGCCAGATGGCATCCATATGCACTGTCATGGATGGGGCGGATTTAAGCCCTGAAAATGACAGCTTTGCCGAGAATATTGTATATATTTTTGACCCTGCCTCTTTGGCCTCTGCTGGGAGCGCTCTAAGACCTGCAGTGAGCTTTCCACTCTTTTGCATGGGCAAACAAGAGGCCCCGAATGCGAAGGGAGATCAGCATAAGAGGTCCGGGAGAGGGAGGCCTGGGTATCCCATCCATAATCACGTCCTTCCAGGCAGCCCAGCTTAGATTCATGGTTGAATGGTCCCGTCCGGAGTCGGAGAAAACATGGCTGTTTATGGATAGGGCATTAGCGGGTTCCTCAATGTGGAAGATCCCCTTCTTAGACAAGGCCAGCCGTGCCCCCAGCCTCTATCTCTCAGCTATCACTGCCCCTACACTTAAGGTTTGGGATTCAGTAGGGACAAAGAAGGGCCTTACATCGTACCCGTCCCCCCTGACCCCTATAGTGGGGAACCCGGCTTTCACACCCAGACTGAATCACAGGGAATTTGAGGCCTGGCAAAAACCGGAGTGTAGATCAATAGGCCATCTGTTTGATATAGATGGTCCCATCCCATTCAGTTCCCTGAGAGCAGACGGCATACTCCCCGAGGAAGAAAGATTTCACTACACACAAATTAGGCATTGGGTTATGAACCAAGAAACTAGAGAAGCTGCACAAAGGCATTTAACCACTTTCGAGAAATGGCTTCTTAGCAGAACCTCAGATAAGTGATAAGTCACAGACTTATATAAAGTCTTAGGTAGAGACAAAATCGGCAGGTCAACAACGCTGGGAGCCGGAGCTGGGGAGAGAACAGACCCAGAAGGAGTGGAAAGACATTTATCACAGAGCTAGATGATCAGACCTCAACACTCCAAGCACCGAAACAGCAGTGAAAATAGTTTCTTTTTGGTATCTGAAGCAGCGTCTAGTTTTACCATATAGTGCCCGAGGCCCATTCTGTCCACATCTGAAGCATGAGAGTCATAAGTGTCCCTGCCAGCCCATAGACTGGGTTGTGCTAACATTGTCCACACTGTAGGACTGGGGGCCAACTAGGACTTTCCGCAGCCTTGGAAACTAAAATAGCTTAAAATAAACAATAGCCTTATAAGGAGCTTCCACCTTAAAGCTTCCGAGAGGTGACACAAAGTGTTTTTGATAAAAGGTTCAAACTTTTGTTATGTTCTGTGGTCAAGCACCTGCCAAAATTAGATCTTGTGGTCAACGGTTCCTCATTTCAAATGTATAAAAGGACTGCTTACTCTCCAGTTCGTTGACCACCTTGTGCAGTGTATTTTTTCTCAAGAGGATGGTGCTCCCGGTTAACCGTTTTATTTAGCATTTTGATTGAGGTTCTAATGCTTCATTGTACTTTCATATTCATTTTCTCTCTCTCTCTCTCTTTTTCTTTGCATTGTCGTGATTTTAAACTTACTAGATTGCATGTTTTTGTTCCTGATCTGCGATGTGTCTTTGACACTTGTTACTTACTAGATTGCATAGAGTTATTTTTGATTAATGATGTGTCTTTTGACATTTATTGTCTAAATTGTTTGAATAAATAGTGCCACTCTTGACACAGTTCCTGCATTTCACACGTGTGACTTGTTATTTTAGATGTGTTACAGCAAACAAATGATGGATTTAGGCCCAGATCTCTGTACTGGGGTGAATGTATGACATTGTTCTGCATTCTGTCCATCAACTGTTGTTTTTGCACTCGTCACCCCGAGTGGGACGGGTATGCCCAGACGTGGGTCCCGTGCTCTCCATGCCACTGGAATCAAGCTATCCTGGCTGAAAAGGGGTGAAACCCCGAAACCGGTCCTAGGATGCTTGTTTCCAGTCTAGGGAGGACCTGGCTTGGCAGTTCGGGCTGGACTGTTCCCATGAGGCACAGGGTCAAGACTGATTTGCATATGGCTGGGTTCAAACTGGAATGGCATGGTGAGCAAAAAAACGATGGATTTAGGCCCAGATCTCTGTACTGGGGTTAATGTATGACATTGTTCTGCATTCTGTCCATCAACTGTTGTTTTTGCAGTTGTTATTTTAGATAGCACATTTCTGTGCTAAATTATGTGATAAAAACCACCTCCAACATATCTAACCCCAACTCGATTACATAAAATAGACCCCACATGGGATAGCAAGTGTTGGAGATTTCGCACGGAGGCGGGCACACTTACGCATTTACTTTGGGACTGCCCAAAATTGGCACACTTCTGGGAGGGAATTCTAACCGAAATAGATACACACTTCTCCACCCAGCTTCCCAGATTCCCTTTTTATATTATCCTTGGCCTCCTGAACCCACTCACCTACCCACTCACATCACGAAGAGGTAGACAGATAACCCTAGCACTTCGAGCAGCACACCAAGCCATACTAGCGCTCTAGGACACCGATAAAATCCCAACTAGGCTTAATTGGCTACATCGGATTTGGGGCCTATTGGGTATGGAACGCCTTTCTTCAGCCATGAGGTCGGAGGGAGACGCTTATGGATGCCATATTTCCCGGAAATTCACTGAACTTACCTGCCCTCGATATCTCAGACTATTACGATTAACAGAAGCCCCCCCACCCGACACATCTTAAGAATCAGGAGGCAAGAAAGGTTCATAGATAGATCAGGAACTAGGACAGGCAGGCACCCGAGGGGGGGCGGGAGAGGGAGGCGGGAGTTCGGGAACCATTTTTGTGTTTTATCGTTTGTTTGCTTTATTGTAAAATGTTGCATCAAAGCTGACGAGGCCGAATGTTGACGCCGAGTTGGACACTATAAATTTGCTATATCTCCACTGCAACAATAAAATAATTTAAACATAAAGAGGCAAATTCAGCAAAATTCAAAGAGGCACATTCAGCAAAATTTTAAAGAGACACATTTAGCAAAATTCTAAAGAGACACATTCTAAAGAGGCACATTTGGCACAATCTAAATATGCACATTCAACACATTCTAAAGAGGCACATTTGGCACATTCTAAAGAGGCACATTTGGCACACTCTAAAGAGGCACATTCGGCAAATTCTAAAGAGGAACATTCAGCACATACTAAAGAGGCACATTCAGTAGATTCTAAAGAGGCACATTCAACACATGCAAAAGAGGCACATGCAGCACATTCTAAAGAGACACATTCGGCACATTCTAAAGAGGTACCTTTTAAAGAGGAACATTCTGCACATAGTTAAGAGGCATATTCAGCACATTCTAAAGAGACACATTCAGCACACTTTTGAGAGGCACATTCAGCACATTCTAAAGGGGCAAATTCAGCACATAGTAAAGAGGCACATTCTGAAGAGGCACATTCAGTAAAATTCTAACGAGACACATTCTAAAGAGGCACATTCGGCACAATTTAAAGAGAGACACACTGCAATTCTAAAGAGGCACATTCTAAAGGGGAACATTCAGCAAATTCCTAAGTGGCACATTTAGCACATGCTAAAAAGACACATGCAGCACATTCTAAAGATGCACATTGTGAGAAGTTGGCCTGGAATAAGCTGTCCACTAATGAAAGTGGGCACGTTGTACCAGTCCAAACAACCCTGGTGATTAGGTCAAAGATAACCTTTAATGAAAGCTATCCTAGTGGTAGCTATGGAGAGCAGCCTCCAGGCTAAGTCTTGAAGGAATGTTAAGCACCTTGTTTTACCAGAATGCAATCTTATTGTATTTGTTAAATGAAAGGGAAACCACGCAGTAGTTATAAAAATATGTATTTATTATATATAACACTCTCTAGTATCCTCTACACGAGGAAAGAACACAAATCAAATAATACAGTTGCAAAGAATCAAACGTAAGTAGCACAATACACAGTGGGCTCCCAGGGGAGACCAAACCATATACTAAATAAGTGGTATCAGAACCACAACTCGGGACTAGACCTAGTCTAGGAGGTGTAGAATCGCTCGGACCCCAAGGAACCACCCAAGGTGAGTGAGTAGGGACCCCATGGAGGACGGGTGCAGTGTGAGAACACAACTGCGTGCTCCGTAGAATTCAATGGGAAAGTCGCGGTTGGAAAATCAGTGATTAAGGACCCTTCCCAGCAGATTACGAAGACAACCCTTGGAACTTAAGAGTTTGGAGGGCCACCCCACCCGTGGATACCTTTGTACCAGAGTTACCTATCCCAGAGGAGCTGGGTGCATAGGTGCGAAGTGGCGTCGGTAACCCTTGTCGTTCTCTATGGCTGTCGACAAAGAAATGCTGCTGCTGGAAGAAAGAAAAGTGTCCGGTGGAATCCAAACGTGGATTCTAGATGAGAAGAACCTGAAAGCAGAGGGGACAGAGTCTGGGTCACTTTGGAGTGACCAGGGGCTCGGTAGACGAATGCCCACCGATGTCGGGTGCTTCAGGTGTGTTGACAGTGATCTTGACTCTTCAGCTGTGTGGACCAGGAGACGTCTTGGACAACCAGGAGCTGGATACGAGCTGTCCCACAAAGGATGTCGAGTGCTGAGGGTTCGGTGTCCGGCAGGAGCACCAATCAAGCCTTGGCAGCGGCAAACAACGTAGATGGTCAAATTCAGTGTCGAACTGACCCAGCAAGGACCAGGAGACTCACCACAGCAAGGGGAGTCAGGGCAGGCCTGGAGCAACCAGGGGAGCCCAAATAAAGCAAAGTTGACCCTCAAGTGGACCCACAGGCTGAATGCACAGGAGTCGCGAGGGGACCTCAGGCAGTTTCACAGGATACCAGCTAGCAGGGCACAGAGTGCGAGGATGCCAGAGTCCTTCTTAGAAAAGATGCGCTGGGGTCAGGGCTACAAATGGCCTAATGCACGGAATTGTTGCACGAAAACAAGCATGCGCAGCTGCAAATGGATGCTGTGCACAGGGGTACAGGTTATACGGTCCCCACGAGCGATATCTGCCTCAAACTCGGTAAGAGGACAGCTCAACCTCAGAAACCCACCTCCTGTGTTGCTGGAGCCTTCGGAGTCCGCAGGAGCTCAGGGTCAGCAAACCGGTCAGATGTGTTACGGTGCCTGTGTTTGCAGGGGAGTGACTCCTTCACTCCAAAGGAGATTCTTCTGTTGTCTTGGAGGTCCACAGGGTCCTGCACGGAGCCTGTATGGATCACGGACAGTGGCGAGACTGGGGACGGCAAGGGAAGACGAAGTCGAGCCCAAGGAAGGTCCAGCAAAATCCAGCGTGACCAGACTGTCGAAGTGTAGTGGTATCTTCTTGCAGAATCTCGTCCACATAAAATCTAATGTCCTGTAGCCAGGTAACCCATTTTATACCCACGGGAAAGGGTTGGACAGATTCTAGGGACCCTCCTAGGGGAGGGACAGGACAGAGGGGTGGCTACACCCATGTCCTTTGTCCAGTTTCGCGCCAGAGCAGGAGCAAATGGCTCCTAGAACTGGTTTGAGCTGGACTATGCACAGGGACACCAAGTGTGCCCCTCGTGCAGACTTTCTGGCACTGAGACAGTGCACCCACCCAGCCCCAATACACTAAATCCTGTCTGGAAGGTGGTAACACCTCCCTGTGACAGGATGCCTATTGTGCTGCCTTCCTCTGCTCGAGCTTGGCTCAGCAGCAGGAGGGCAGACTCATGTCTGTAGCTGGCAGCATCCATTTTGTGCTGTAAGGCTCGAGAAAGTTGGTACCGGTAGACTTAGGTACCCCCAGAACCTCGGTTATGAGGGGAGGAATCATACCTCCCACACCAGTTACTGGTTTGGAGGTATGATTCCAAGGTGTTTGACACCAAAAACGACATACTACGTTGTAGTCGTTTTCGAGATAGCATTTACCGCGAGGTTATAATGCATCTCTACCTATATGTCTGGTAGTATCACGTACAGCCCGTGAGAATGGTCTCCGAAGACTGCAGAGGGGCCATACTCATGCAGGAGCACCCTCTCACGCAAAACCCAGCACCCTGCCTTCAGGATTGTTAAGGCCTGCTATAGGGGTGACTTACAAGGTTTTAAGTGTAGTGATATATATATAGATATAGTGAACCTATATCTAAAGTAAGTGGTGCAATCACCAACTTACACAGGCTGCAGTAGCAGACCTGAGGTTCCATTTTGCATGGCCCCTCAGGGGTGGCATAATACATGCTTCAGCCCATGGGAGGCCTCTGGGGTACCTATGCCCTTGGTACATGGGTACCATATACTAGGGACTTATAAGGGTACCCCAGTATCCAATCTGGAGTTGTACCAAAGTACATATGTTGCAATTTAAGGGAGAAAGCAGATAGGCTGGGGTCCTGAATAGCAGGATCCCAGCCAGACTAGTCAAAACAGTGGGTGCAAAAAGCAAAACGTGGGGGTAACCATAAGAAGCAGATCCTACTTTCCTACACAACCCCCCTCCCCAAACGAAAGGAGATGAGACTAACCTTGCCCAGTTGAGTCTTCATGTTTTAAGTGGAAATATCTGGAGAGTCCATCTGCATTGGCATGGTTACTCCCACGTCTATGTTCCACTGTATAGTCCATCCCCTGTAGGGAAATGGACCACCTCAAAAGTTTGGGGTTTTCACCCTTCATCTGCTTTAGCCACAAGAGGGTCTTGTGAGCAGTCTGAACAATGAAGTGAGTTCCAAACAAGTATGGCCTCAACTTCTTCAGAGCCCAAACCACAACAAAGGCTTCCCTCTCAATAGCTGACTAACGTTTCCCTCTGGGGGTCAGCCTTCTGCTAATAAAAGCTACTGGCTGATCCTGACCCTCTGCATTCAATTGTGATAACACAGCCCCTACCCCCAACTCAGATGCATCAGTTTGAACAATGAATTGTTTGGGATAGTCAGGACTTTGCAGAATGGGAGCAGTGCACATGGCCTGCTTGAGGTCATCAAATGCCTTTTGACAGCTAACTGTCCAATGAACTTTCTTGGGCATTCTCTTTGATGTAAGATCATTCAAGGGAGTCACTATGGACCCATAATCCTTTACAAATCTTCTGTAGTACCCAGTCAGGCCCAAGAAAGCTCTGACCTGAGTCTGGGTAGTTGGAGCAACCCATTCCATGATGGTCTGGATTTTGCTCTGTAATGGTTGAACCTGGTCTCCACCCACAAGGTGGCCCAGGTATACAACCTGACTCTGCCCTATCTGGCACTTGGTAGCCTTGATAGTGAGGCCTGCCTTTTGCAAGGCCTCCAAAACATTTCTCAGGTGGACCAGGTGATCCTCTCAGGTGGAACTAAAGACAGCAATATCATCTAGATAAGCTGCACTATAGTCTTCCAGGCCTGTGAGAACTTTGTTCACCAACCTTTGAAATGTGAGGGGGGTGGGCGCACACTGCCTCACACTGCAGCACTCAGTTTGCCCCGATGCATCATAATAAATGCAGTGCATGATAACACTTTCTTCGGTGTCAGGCTTTAGTTTTTCACCCTTGTTGGTGCAGCCAGTGCTGTGTATCTCTAGACACGTGTTTCAGGATAATTGTCCTTCTTCAGTAGAGAGCAACACTTTTTTGGGGGTGCTGGAGATGCTGCCCAAAGTCTTCTCAGGTCTCAGTACCTTTGAAATGTGGCAGGTGCATTCTTCAAGCCAAAAGGCATCACCACAAATTGGTAGTGCCCACTAGGGGTTGAGAATGCTGTTTTTGGCTTGGCATCCTCAGCTAGTCTGATTTGCCAGTAGCCAGCTGTAAGGTCAAAAGTACTCAGAAACTTGGCTGAGGCCAAAGTATCTATGAGTTCATCTGCCCTAGGAATAGGATGAGCATCAGTCCTAGTGACTGCATTGAGTACTCTGTAGTCAACACAAAACCTCATCTCTCTCTTACCATCCTTGGTGTGAGGTTTAGGTACCAAGACCACTGGACTAGCCCAAGGACTAGTTGAGGGCTCAATGACTCCCAGTTCCAGCATTGTTTGGACCTCAGTCCTGATGCAGTCCCTGACATGGTCAGGTTGCCTGTAAATTTTGTTTTTTACAGGTAGGTTTTCACCTGTGTCCACTTCATGGGTACACCAGGTGGTTTGACTTGGAGTCAGTGAGAACATTTGCCTAAACTGATTGAGGACCTTCCTGCAATCAGACTGTTGCTGCTCAGTGAGTCTGCTTGCCAAAGCTACACCATCTACTGAGCCATCATCAGGGTTCTGTGAGAGGAGGTCAGGGAGTGGGTCACTCTCTTCCTCCTGTACCTCATTAGTAGCCATGAGCAAGCCCATGTCTGCCCTGTCAACATAAGGCTTGAGCCTGTTCACATGGAGCACCCTGTGGGGGCTCCTGGGAGTTCCAAGGTCCACCAAGTAAGTGACCTCTCCCTTTTGCTCAAGTATGGTGTCGGGTCCACTCCATCTGTCTTAGAGAGCTGCTTGGGCCACAGGCTCCAGCACCCACACCTTCTGTCCTGGCTGGTAAACAGTCAAGACAGCCTTTTGGTCATGCCAGGCCTTTTGCTATTCCTGACTAGCCTCAAGGTTTTTGGATGCCTTCTTCATATACTCAGCCATCCTGGAGTGGAGACCAAGTACATAGTCCACAATATCCTGTTTAGGAGGTTTGAGAGGTAACTCCCATCCCTCCTTCACGAAACACAGTGGACCCCTAACTGGGTGACCAAACAAAAGTTCAAAAGGGCTGTAGCCAACCCCCTTCTGTGGCACCTCTCTGTAGGCAAAGAGAAGGCAGGGCAACAGAACATCCCATTGCATTGAGGATGATAGGGTGTGGTAAACTTGTAGTTGACACCACACTCTTTTCACATTGCAGTTATGTAACTAGACATAAAGTTTGTACCTCTGTCTGTTAAGACCTCCTTAGCCCCTTCTATGCTCATGACGGAATGGTTCCGTCATGAGCACAAGTTCTAGTGTGCTCATGACGGAACCATTCCGTCATGAGCACATGCTCAGGAAATCCCTCTGCTGCAGACAGCAGAGGGATTTCCCCTTTTTTTTTTTTGCCTGGGTAACCTCCCCAGGCCTATTTTTGATTTTCATTGCAATGACGATGGCGCGCATGGCGCGCCATCGTCATTGCAACAAAAACGAAACTGAAACTTAGTTTCAGTTTCTCAGTTTTGGTGCTTGTGGGGCTATCTCAGCCCCCCAGCACCGAAAAAGATGGGAGAGGTATCGTTGGAAAGGGGAGAATCTCCCTTTTCAATGGTACCCTTCCTAGTGGATCCCTGCTTGGGGATCACCCCAGGAGGGCGATCCCCAAGCAGGGATCCACCCACTAGCACCAGGGAGGGGAGCAGCCCCATGGGCAAGGGCCTTTGCTCCCCCATATTTGTTTGTTGGCAACAGTCTTTCTGCCCCCCTGGGGGCAGATGGGGGCAGTAGACACCAATCTGCCCCCCGGGGAGGGCGGAAAGCCCACTAGAAACCAGGGATAAATTTGTTTTATTGACTTTGGGGTGGGGGCTGCCCAAAAGGGCATGGCAATGCCCCCGAGAAATGTAAGTCTTTCTGCCCCCGGGGGGCGGAAAGCCCACTAGAAACCAGGGATTATTTTTTTTATTGACGTTGTGGTGGGGGCTGCCCAAAAAGGGCATGGCAATGCCCGCCCCCAGAGAAATGTAAGTCTTTCTGCCCCCCCAGGGGGGCAGAAAGCCCACTAGGAACCAGGGATTTTTTTTTTTTTTATTGACGTTGGGGTGGGGGATGTCCAAAAAGGGCATGGCAATGCCCCCCCAGAGAAATGTCAGTCTTTCTGCCCCCCAGGGGGCAGATGGGGGCAGTAGCCCCCAATCTGCCCCCCGGGGGGCAGAAAGCTTACTAGAAAAAGGGATTTTTTTTATTGACGTTGGGTTGGGGGTTGCCCAAAAAGGTCATGGCAATGCCCCCATCCCCCCCCAGAGAAATGTCAGTCTTTCTGCCCCCCCAGGGGGCAGACAGGGGCAGCAGCCCCCAATCTGCCCCGGGGGCAGAAAGCCCACTAGAAACCAGGGATTGTTTTTTTATTGACGTTGGGGTGGGGGCTGCCCAAAAGGGCATGGCAATGCCCCCCAGAGAAATGTCAGTCTTTCTGCCCCCACAGGGGGCAGATGGGGGCAGTAGCCCCCAATCTGCCCCCCCGGGGGGGCAGAAAGCCCACTAGAAACCAGGGATTTTTTTTTTATTGACGTTGGGGTGGGGGCTGCCCAAAAAGGTCATGGCAATGCCCCCACCTCCCCCCAAAAAATGCAACAGTCTTTCTGCTCCCCCCAGGGGCAGATGGGGGCAATAGCCCTGATCTGCCCCCAGGGGGCGGAAAGTCCACTAGGCACCAGGGATTTTTTTTTTTTATAATGTAGGGGTGGGGGCTGCCCAGAATGGGCATGATAATGCCCCCACCCCAAAAACAATTACCACAGTCTTTCTTCCCCTCCCCGGAGGCATATTGGGGCAATAGCCCCTTATATGCCCCCGGGGGGGGGGGGTAGAAAGCCCTCTAGGCCTCAGGAATTTTTTAATTTTTTTATTCAGGGTTGGGGTCAGCCCAGAATGGGCATGCCAATGCCCACACCTCCCCAAAAAATGCCACAGGCTTTCTGCCCCCCCCCCCGAGGGGCAGATGGGGTCAGTGGCCCCTGATCTGCCCCCGGGGGGCAGAAAGCCCACTAGGCGCCAGCGATTACGCTGGATTTTTTATGCGTGGGGGCTGCCCAGAATGGGCATACCAATGCCTCCACCCACCAAAACTTAGCCACAGTCTTTCTGCCCCCCTTGGGGGCATATCGGGGAAACCCCCTCCCCGATTTCCCCCCATGGCGGCAGAAAGCCCAATAGGCACAGACTTGTTTTTAGCAATGTGCCTACCTGTGGATTTTGGGCCCTAGCGCAGCCGGCACATAGGGAAACCTAGCAAACCTGGAATTTTTTTTAAACTAGACACCAAGGGGAATCCAGGATGGGGTGACTTGTGTGCCTCTCACCCGGTTCTGTTACCCAGAATCCCTTGCAAACCTCAAACTTAGTTAAAAAAACACATTTTCCTCACATTTCTGTGGTGGCAAGTTCTGGAATCTGCGTGGATCCACAAAATTCCACCCACCCCGCATTCCCTGAAGTCTTCTGAGAAAAGTGGTACCTCACTTGTGTGGGTAGGCCTAGGGCCCGCGACAGGAAACGGCCCAAAACACAACGTGGACACACCACATTTTACAGTGAAAACTGACAGTATTTTGCAAAGTGCCTAGCTGTAGATTTTGAACCCTAGCTCTGCCAGCACCTAGGGAAACCTAGCAAACCTATACATTTTTGAAAACTAAACACCCAGGGGAATCCAGGATGGGGTGACTTGACTGGCTCTCACCAGGTTCTGTTACCCAGAATCCCTTGCAAACCTCAAAATGTGTCAAAAAAACACATTGTCCTCACATTTCTGTGGTGGCAAGGTCTGGAATCTGCGTGGATCCGCAAAATTCCACCCACCCCGCATTTCCCGAAGTCTTCTGAGAAAAATGGTACCTCACTTGTGGGGGTAGGCCTAGGGCCCGCGACAGGAAACGGCCCAAAACACAACGTGGACACACCACATTTTACAGTGAAAACTGACAGTATTTTGCAAAGTGCCTAGCTGTAGATTTTGAACCCTAGCTCTACCGGCACCTAGGGAAACGTAGCAAACCTATACATTTTTGAAAACTAGACACCCAGGGGAATCCAGGATGGGGTGACTTGTCTGACTCTCACCAGGTTCTGTTACCCAGAATCCCTTGCAAACCTCAAACTTTGTTAAAAAAAAACACATTTTCCTCAAATTTCTGTGGTGGAAAGTTCTGGAATCTGCGTGGATCCACAAAATTCCACCCACCCCACATTCCCCAAAGTCTTCCGAGAACAATGGTACCTCACTTGTGTGGGTGGGTCAAGCACCCGCGACAGGCAAGGGCCCAAAACCTATTGAGGCGACTTCAGAATTACCTATCACAAAATAACCTGGTTTTGCAAGGGGGGTCCCATGAGTTTTTGGCCCCGGGCTCGGCGGCCATCTAGGGAAACCTACTAAACCCACACATTTCTGAAAACTAGACACCCTGGGGAGTCCAGCAAGGTATGGCTTGCGTGGGTCCCCCAACATTTCCCTACCGAGGATCCCCTGCAAACCTCAAATTTAGCTGAAAAAATCAATTGTTTCTCAAATTTCTGTGTGGGAAAGTTCCGGAATATGCGTGGATCCACAAATTTCCTTCTACACAGCATTCCCTCAGGTCTCCCGATAAAAATGGCACCTCACTCGCGTGGGTGGGTCAAGTGCCCGCGACAGGCAAGGGCCCAAAACCTATTGAGGCGACATCAAAATGACCTATCACAAAACAACCTGGTTTTGCAAGGGGGGGTGCCATGAGCTTTTGGCCCCGGGCTCTGCGGCCACCTAGGGAAACCTACCAAACCCACACATTTCTGAAAACTAGACACCCGGGGGAGTCCAGCAAGGTATGGCTTGCATGGGTCCACCAACATTTCCCTACCCAGAATCCCCTGCAAACCTCAAATTGTGTTGAAAAAAATCTATTTTTTTCACATTTCTTTGTGGGAAAGTTGTAGGATCACCGGGCTGACACAAATTTCCTACCACCCAGCGTTCCCCCAGGTCTCCCGATAAAAATGATACCTCACTTGTGTGGGTAGGCATAATGGCTGCAACAGGAAAGGGCCCAAATCGTACTGTGGAGACTTCAAAATTACCTATAACAAAACTACCTGGTTTTGGGGGGGGGCACCTGGGATTTTGGCCTCGGGCTCGCTGCCATCTAGGAAAACCTACCAACTCCACACATTTCTGAAAACTAGACACACTGGGGAGTCCAATGAGGTATGGCTTGCGTGGATCCCCCAACGTTTCCCTACCCAGAATCCCCTGCAAACATCAAATTTAGCTGAAAAAAACACAGTTTCCACATATTTTTGTGTGGAATCACCGTGGCGGCACAAATGTCCTACCCCACAGCGTTCTCCTTAGTGTCCCGAGTAAAATGATACCTCACTTGTGTGGGTGTCCAATGCAGAATTGGCTAAAAACGTATTTTAAAAAAAATGTAGCGCTTAGAATTCTCGGTGCTATACCCTTATTCTCTATGTTTTGGGCTCTTCCCAGTCACAGGCCCTTGCCCCACCCACACAAGTGAGGTATCATTTGATTCGGGAGACTGAGGGGAACGCTGTGGGGTAGGACATTTTTGCCGGCACGGTGATTCCACCTAAAAATATGTGGAAAATTGGTTTTTTCAGCTAAATTTGAGGTTTGCCGGGCATTCTGGGTAGGAAAACGTTGGGGGATCCACACAAGCCATACCTCGCTGGACTCCCCCGGGTGTCTAGTTTTCAGAAATGTGTGGGTTTGGTAGTTTTCCAAGATGGCCACCGAGCCCGGGGCCAAAAACCCAGGTGATCCCTCTTGCAAAACCAGGTTGTTTTGTGATAGGTCATTTTGATGTCTCCTCAATACGTTTTGGGCCCTTGCCTGTCGCGGGTACTTGACCCACTCACGCGATTGAGGTATCATTTTTATCAGGAGACCTGGGGGAACGCTAGGTGGTAGGAAATTTGTGGATCCACGTGGATTCCAGAACTTTCTCACACAGAAATTTGAGACAAAAGTTATTTTTTCAGCTAAATTTGAGGTTTGCAGGGCATTCTGGGTAGGAAAACGTTGGGGGATCCACACAAGCCATACCTCGCTGGACTCCCCCGGGTGTCTAGTTTTCAGAAATGTGTGGGTTTGATAGTTTTCCAAGATGGCCACCGTGCCCGGGGCCAAAAACCCAGGTGACCCCCCTTGCAAAACCAGGTTGTTTTGTGATAGGTCATTTTGATGTCTCCTCAATACGTTTTGGGCCCTTGCCTGTCGTGGGTACTTGACCCACCCACGCGAGTGAGGTATCATTTTTATCGGGAGACCTGGGGGAACGCTAGGTGGTAGGAAATTTTTGGATCCACGTAGATTCCAGAACTTTGCCACACAGAAATTTGAGAAAAAAGTGATTTTGTCAGCTAAGTTTGAGGTTTGCAGGACATTCTGGGTAGAAAAAATGTTGGGGGACCCACGCAAGCCATACCTTGCTGGACTCCCCCGGGTGTCTAGTTTTCAGAAATGTGTGGGTTTGGTAGTTTTCCAAGATGGCCGATGAGCCCAGGGCCAAAAACCCAGGTGACGCCCCTTGCAAAACCAGGTTGTTTTGTGATAGGTCATTTTGATGTCTCCTCAATATGTTTTGGGCCCTTGCCTGTCACGGGTACTTGACCCACCCACGCGAGTGAGGTATCATTTTTATCGGGAGACTTGGGGGAACACTGGGTGGTAGGACATTTTTGGATCCACGTAGACTCCAGAACTTTCCCACACAGAAATTTGAGGAAAAAGTGATTTTTTCAGCTAAATTTGAGGTTTGCAGGGCATTCTGGGTAGGAAAACGTTGGGGGACCCATGCAAGCTATACCTCGCTAGACTCCCCCGGGTGTCTAGTTTTTAGAAATGTGTAGGTTTGGTAGTTTTCCAAGATGGCTGCCGAGCCCAGGGCCAAAAACTCAGGTGACTCCCCTTGCAAAACTAAGTTGCTTTGTGATAGGTCATTTTGATGTCTCCTCAATACGTTTTGGGCCCTTGCCTGTCGCGGGTACTTGAACAACCCACGCGAGTGAGGTACCATTTTCATCGGGAGACCTGGGGGAATGCTGGGTGGTAGGTAATTTGTGGATCCACGTAGATTCCAGAACTTACCCACACAGAAATTTGAGAAAAAAGTGATTTTTTCATCAAAATTTGAGGTTTGCAGGGGATTCTGGGTAGAGAAACGTTGGTAGATCCACGCAAGCCATACCTTCCTGGACTCCCCCGGGTCTCTAGTTTTCAGAAATGTGTGGGTTTTGGAGGTTTCCCTAGATGGCCGCCAAGCCCGGGACCAAAAACTCATGTGACCCCCCCTTGCAAAACCAGGTCATTTTCGGATACATAGGGGGCATCTGAGTTTTTGGTCCCGAGTCGGCAGCCATCTGGGAAACCTACCAAACCCACGCATTTCTGAAGACTAGAGACCCAGGGAGTCCAGGGAGGTATGGCTTGCGTGGGTCCCCAACGTTTTCCTACCCAGAATCCCCTGCAAACCTCAAATTTTGATGAAAAAAATCACTTTTTTCTCAAATTTCTGTGTTGGTAAGTTCTGGAATCTATGTGGATCCACAAATTTCCTACCACCCAGCGTTCCCCCAGGTCTCCCGAGAAAAATGGTACCTCACTAGTGTGGGTGGGTCAAGTACTCGCGACAGGCAAGGGCCCAAAACCCATTGAGGCGACTTCAAAATGACCTATCACAAAACAACCTGGTTTTGCAAGGGGAGTCACCTGGGTTTTTGGCCCCAGGCTCGGTGGCCATCTTGGAAAACTACCAAACCCACACATTTCTGAAAACTAGACACCCATTTTTATCGGGAGACCTGGGGGAATGCTGTGTAGAATGAAATTTGTGGATCCACGCAGATTCCAGAACTTTCCAACACAGAAATTTGAGAAAAAGTGATTTTTTTCAGCTAAATTTGAGGTTTGCAGGGGATTCTCGGAAGGGAAGTGTTGGGGGACCCACGCAAGCCATACCTTGCTGGACTCCCCAGGGTGTCTAGTTTTCAGAAATCTGTGGGTTTGGTAGGTTTTCCTAGATGGCTGCCGAGCCCGGGGCCAAAAACTCATGGGACCCCCCCTTGCAAAACCAGGTTGTTTTGTGATAGGTAATTTTGAAGTCGCCTCAATAGGTTTTGGGCCCTTGCCTGTCGCGGGTGCTTGACCCACCCACACAAGTGAGGTACCATTGTTCTCGGAAGACTTTGGGGAATGCGGGCTGGGTGGAATTTTATGGATCCACGCAGATTCCAGAACTTTCCACCACAGAAATGTGAGGAAAATGTGTTTTTTTTAACAAAGTTTGAGGTTTGCAAGGGATTCTGGGTAACAGAACCTAGTGAGAGTCAGACAAGTCACCCCATCCTGGATTCCCCTGGGTGTCTAGTTTTCAAAAATGTATAGGGTTACTAGGTTTCCCTAGGTGCCGGCAGAGCTAGGGTTCAAAATCTACAGCTAGGCACTTTACAAAATAGTTTCAGTTTTCACTGTAAAATGTGGTGTGTCCACGTTGTGTTTTGGGCCGTTTCCTGTCCCGGGCACTATTCCTACCCACACAAGTGAGGTACCATTTTTCTTGGAAGACATTAGGGAACGCCGAGTGGGTGGAATTTTAGTGGATCTACGCAGATTCCAGAACTTTCCACCATAGAAATGTGAGGAAAATGGTTTTTTTTTTAAACAAATGTTTAGGTTTGCAAGGGATTCTGGGTAACAGAACCTGGTGAGAGCCAGTCAAGTCACCCCATCCTGGATTCCCCTGGGTGTCTAGTTTTCAAAAATGTATAGGTTTGCTACATTTCCCTAGGTGCAGGCAGAGTTAGGGTTCAAAATCTACAGCTAGGCACTTTGCAAAAAAAGGGTCCGTTTTCACTGTGAAAATGTGGTGTGTCCACATTGTGTTTTCGGCCGTTTCCTGTCGCGGGCACTAGGCCTACCCACACAAGTGAGGTACCATTGTTCTCGGAAGACTTTGGGGAACACCGGGGGGGGGAATTTTGTGGATCCACGCAGATTCCAGAACTTTCCACCACAGAAATGTGAGGAAAATGTGTTTTTTTGGACAAATGTTTAGGTTTGCAAGGGATTCTGGGTAACAGAACCTGGTGAGAGCCAGTCAAGTCACCCATCCTGGATTCCCCTGGGTGTCTAGTTTTAAAAAATGTATAGGTTTGCTAGGTTTCCCTAGGTGCCGGCAGAGCTAGGGTTCAAAATCTACAGCTAGGCACTTTGCAAAAAAAGGGTCCGTTTTCACTGTGAAAATGTGGTGTGTCGACGTTGCGTTTTGGGCCGTTTCCTGTCGCGGGCACTAGGCCTACCCACACAGGTGAGGTACCATTTTTCTCGGACGACTTTGGGGAACGCGGGGTGGGGGGAATTTTGTGGATCCACGCAGATTTCAGAACTTTCCACAACAAAAATGTGAGGAAAATGTGTTTTTTTTACAAATTTTTAGGTTTGCAAGGGATTCTTGGTAATAGAACCTGGTGAGAGCCAGTTAATTCAACTCATCCTGGATTCCCATGGGTGTCTACTTTTTAAAAATGTATAGGTTTGCTAGGTTTCCCTAGGTGCTGGCAGAGCTAGGGTTCAAAATCTACAGCTAGGCACTTTGCAAAAAAAGGGTCCGTTTTCACTGTGAAAATGTGGTGTGTCCACGTTGCGTTTTGTGCCGTTTCCTGTCGCGAGCACTGGGCCTACCCACACAAGTGAGGTACCATTTTTCTCGGAAGACTTTCGGGAACGCGGGGTGGGGGGAATTTTGTGGATCCACGCAGATTCCAGAACTTTCCACCACAGAAATGTGAGGAAAATGTGTTTTTTTAAACACATTTTTAGGTTTGCAAGGGATTCTGGGTAATAGAACCTGGTGAGAGCCAGTCAAGTCACCCCATCCTGGATTCCCCTGGGTGTCTAGGTTTAAAAAAATGTATAGGTTTGCTTGGTTTCCCTTGGTGCCGGCAGAGCTAGGGTTCAAAATCTACAGCTAGGCACTTTACAAAAAAAGGGTCAGTTTTCACTGTAAAAATAAAGTGTGTCCATGTTGCGTTTTGAGCCGTTTCCTGTCGCGGACACTAGGCCTACCCACACAAGTGAGGTACCATTTTTATCGGGAGACTTAGGGTAACACAGATTTGTAGAGCAACTGTTATTACCTATTGACTTTCGATGCATTTCTGCCTTCCAAATGAAAGACAATGTATAAAAAAGAAGTCATTTTGAAAAGTGACCTATAATTCTCATGCTAGTATGGGTACTCACAATTTCGGAAATGTGCAAATATCTACTGTTTCTAAACTCTATATTTTGTTCCAATTTCAGAAATACATAGGTGTCTTTCATACCGATTTTTCCATGTATATATTTTCCCAAATTAATTGCTATATACCCGGTACATAATAAAAAACCATTGCAAGACGCTGCTCAGTTATTGGCTCTGGGTTCGTCGGGTTCTTGGTGAACCTACAAGTCCTATATATCCCCACAACCAGAAAGGTCCAGCGGATGTAACGGTATATTGCTTTCAAACAGCTGTCATAATTAGAAGAAGTTACAGGTGAAAACGTTGACACAAATGGCTGTTTTTTTCAACTAATTTTCAATTTGTCATATATTCAATGGTTAGTTTCTATAAAGAAACCTTAAAGGAGCTACACAAATGACCCCTTTCTGAATTCAGAATTTTTCTACCTTTCTAAAATGTATAGCTTTCCAGGATCCATTATTGCTTTCATACCCATTTCTACCATTAACTGGAAAGAGGTTGAAAGCACAGAAAATAGCAAAAATAGGCTATGTCCCAGAAAAATGCCAAAACTGTGTAAACATTTTGGGGTTTCTGACAAAAGTCTGCTTGTCCCTGAAAGCTGGGAAGATGGTGATTTCAGCACAACAACCCCTTTTTGATACAATTTGCAGGGGAAAAACCAGACACTTTCATCTGTTGCCCTTTTTTCCCATTTTTCAAAAAAAAAAAGAAATTTCCTGTATTTTGGCTAATTTCTGGGTCCCCTCCAGGGGAATCCACAAAGCCTGGGTACCTTTAGAATCCCCATGATGTTGTAAAAAAAGGACGCAAATTTGGCGTGGATACCTTATGTGGTCAAAAAGTTACAGGGGCCTAAGCGCGAACTACCCCAAATAGCCAAAAAAGGCTTAGCACAGGGGGGAAAAGGCCTAGCAGCGAAGGGGTTAGGACAAACCCACCCTGGAGAAAATCCCCAGGAGGGCCCTTGCCACCACAGGTGCTGTGGTGGTCCTAAGGGGAATAGCTTCTGGATACCTGGTAGCATGGTCCACCACCACCAGGATGTAAGAATGTCCAGATGCTGTTGGAGGGTTCATGGGACCAATTATGTCAATCCCAACCCTCTCAACGGGAACCCCCACCACAGGTAGTGGTATCAGGGGGGCCTTTGTAGTACCACCTGCCTTACCACTGGCTTGGCAAGTGATACAGGAGCGACAAAACTCCTTTGTGTCCTCTGACATATGAGGCCAGTGAAAGTGAGGGACAAGCCTGTCCCAAGTCTTGCTTTGGCCTAAGTGTCCTGCTAGGGGAATGTCATGTGCTAGGGTGAGTAGGATGCCCCTAAACTTCAGAGGTATAACCAACCTCCTGGTGGCACCTGGCTTGGGGTCTCTACCCTCTGAATATAGAAGTCCCTCATCCCAATAGATCCTGTGGGACCCACTGACATTCCCTGCAGCCTCAGCAGCAGCTTGCTGTCTGAGGGGTTCAAGAGAGGGGCAGGTTTGCTGCTCCTGGCTCAGATCTGCCCTAGAAGGTCCCCCTGTCCACAAAAACTCAACCTGATCAGGTTCAAGTTCATCTGAGACAGTTCCTTCTGTAGGACCGGAGTCATCTTCCTCAAAAGACTGACCCTCCTCTGGGCCTGGGGGGGAAGACTCAGCCTTACCCCTCCTGCTCCTCTTCTTGGAAGGCACCTGGTCCATCTTTTCAGGATCCAGGGCCTGCTCAGTGGCTCTCTGTGTGGCCTTTGACCTGGTCAAAGCAAACACATCTGCAGTGATGCCCAACACTGCTGCATGAGTCCTGAGTTCCACTTCAGCCCAGGCTGAAGTCTCCAAATCATTGCCCAACAAGCATTCCACATGGAGGTCTGAACTTACCACAACCTTCTTAGGGCCAGTTACCCCTCCCCAGGTGAAATTAACAACTGCCAAGGAATGGTCTGTCCTGACATTGCTAGCATTGGTCACTTGGTACATCTCACCAAGTATGAACTGGTCAGGGTCCACAAGATCTTTTGTCGCCATTCTGACACTTGCACCTGTGTCCCTGTATGCCATGGCCTCCTTACCATTTATTAAAGGCTGTTGTCTGTATTTGCCCAGGTTACTAGGACTAACAAATAAGGAGGCAATATCCATGCCTCCATCACAGACTAGAACATCCTGAGCTGGAGTTATGACTAGGCCAGAACCCACCTCAGAGCCCAAGGTTAACCCCACTATTCCCTTGTTCTGTGTACCACCACTTGAAACTGTGCTAGGGGGGGAGGTGCCTTAGGGGCAGTGGTGGTAGGAGTAGAATCCTTGGCCCTTGGACAATTGGCATCTGTTGTCCAACGGGTTTTCTCTTTACAGATGTGACACCAAGGTTTCCTTTTGCCTTTTCCCTTGTTGGATTGTGACTCCCCCCCAGATGCAGGTTTTTGGGGCCCTGATGAAGACTTTTGATCTTTATTTTTGTCCCCACCCTTATCTGAGTTCTTAGAGTCTGGTTTCTTCTGGTCACCACCATTAGTCTGAGCTTTCTGCTTCACCCTGGTTCTGACCTACTTATCTGCCTTCTTTCCCAATTCTTGGGGAGAAGTCAGATCAGAGCCAACCAGGTATTGATGCAACAACTGGTTTTGGAAATTATTAAGGATCTGCTCCCTCATAATCAAGTTGTACAATCCTTTAAAATCATTCACCTTGCTACCAAGTAACCAGCCTTCCAGAGCCTTAATGGCACAATCAACAAAGTCTACCCAGTCCTGAGTCTGTGTCTTCTGGGTGTCTCTGAACTTAATCCTGTACTGTTCAGTGGTTAAGCCAAACCCTTCAATGAGAGCACCCTTCAGGACTGAATAATTATCAGCATCCTCTTCTCTAACAGTGAGGAGCTTATCTCTACCTTTGTCAGCAAAGGAGAGCCACAAGATAGCTGCCCACTGCTCTTGAGGGACCTTCTGAACTTTACAGGCCCTCTCTAAAGCAGTTATCCATTTCTGGATGTCATCCCCTACATGGAAGGGAGGGACAATCTTGCTCAGGTTCCTATGATCAAAGGTGTGTTCCCTAACCCTAGGGACACTATAGCTGCCACCATGGGACTCTAGTCCCATTTTCTTTCTAGCCTTCTGGACTTCTAGGGACTCTTTATCCAGGGCCAATTGCTGTTGCCTGAGCCTAAACTTAGTTTTCTCAAGCTCTAATAATTGGCACTCACTGTCATAAGAGTTGTCCCTCTTGCTAGAAACAGAGGTCCCTATAGAATGTCTAGAATGATCTGACTCAGCAGAGGGAGACCTAGATCTCCTTGGTAAACTCTGCACTCTCCCTGGAGGAATAAAGTGATGGTCCTCTTGACCCTCTTCTTCTTCTTCCTCCTGGGGATCTGAGTTGTTCAGGGGTGGATCACTTTGATCCTCCTGTCCAGGGTTTGACTCTAGGTCATAGAAGGTGTCCCCTCCTGACCTAGCTTCTTCCCCTGTACCACCCACTCTATCCTGCTCATCTGACCCAGGAGTCTTCCTAATGTCATATAGCAGTAATGCATCAATGAGAAGTTGAGTGTTGGCATTTCTCCCTGTCTTCAGCTTCCTAGATACACACATAGCTTTTAATTCAGTGAATGCAAAGCTATCATATTTAGTAGGCAGAATGCCACCAGTGGCATTCCCAGTAGAAGACATACTAAGTGAGGTGTAGTGTAGGCACCTACCTAACCTAGTGGGAACTAAACTCTCTTAGGTTGGAGAAAGGGTGTGCTAGACCCTTGGCTTGCCCAATCCAAAGTTCAGTAGAACTTACTATCTTAAGCTAGTATTATATGTTCCTAGATACTAGTGGTTTTTCAGTTAATCAATACAAAGATTTATCTGGTAAAACAATGCAGGCTTGAATCCCAACCGCTGCACACCAATGTGAGAAGTTGGCCTGGTATATGCGGGGCGTGGCTTAGCCGGCTGCAAGATGGCCGTACCTTGAGTGGGCTCTGCCGGCCAAGCCTTCAATCCTTCAATATCCTGCAGACTTTCCATTCAGCGCTGCCTGTAACCCTACCATCGCTGCTCACCTTCAGCTGGGGCATCTTTTGAGCCGTCCATCGTGGCCCCCCGACCCGACTGCGCTTGGTTGCGGCGCCTCTGGAGCCCCGGGCCCTGGTTCCCGCTCGCCCGTCTGGGCCTGGCCCGCGCTGCCTGTTCTGCGCCGCCCGGAGGCCGGAGATCCAACTCCTCACCTGGCAGCAGCAACGTAAACTTTTCAGCCGGTGAGTCTCGCGGCTTGGGGGCTATCTGCGGCGGGCCTGGGAGCGCGCTCGCCGTACCGCCCGGCCCGGTCTACCCTTGAGAGGGCGCCCCGCGTGGTAGTCAACCTCTGCGCTGGTGGGCCGGGTGAAGCGGGCGGCGCGTTCCCTACGCCTCCCTGCTGCGGGCTGCCTTCCCCTCTAGCTGGCGAACATTTCGCTCCTGGCTGTGCCTACCTGCTGCCGCTGAGCCTCCGGCTGCCCCTTCTGCGCTCCTCCCGCTTGTGAGTCCTCCAGCTGCTTGCCTTGGCCCGCTGCGGAGGCCCGTGACCGGGGGCTGCGCCATCTTGCCTGACCCCGGACCCTGGTTCCTGTTCGCCCGTCTGGGCCTGGCCCACGCCGCCTGTTCTTCGCAGGCCGAAGATCCCACTCCTCGCCTGGCAGCAGTTTCCTCCACATTTGAGCCGGTGAGTCCCACGGCTCGGGTGCGTCCAGCGGCGGGCTTGGGAGCGCGCTCGCCGTACCGCCCGGCCTGGTCCACCCTTGAGAGGGCGTCAGCCTCCGCACTGCTGGGCCAGGTGAGGTGGGCGGCATGTTCCCCACGCCTCCCTGCTGCTGGCTTCCTTCCCCCTCACTGGCGGACTCCTTGATCCCGGCCATGCTCACCTGCTGCCACTGGGCCTCCGGCTGCCACGTCTGCACTCATCTCGCCTGCGTGACTTTAGGCTGCTTGCCTGGGCCCGCTGCGGGGGCCCGTGACCAGAGGCTACGCCTTCCTGCTTTCTCCGGCCTCCCACCTTTCCTCAGCTCCAAAGTGGCTCCGGGGCGATCTGGTGGCGGCCTGTGTCGCCGGCCGAGCCCCTTGATCCGTCTGCTGCTGCTGGGACTGCCCTTTTTGCTGCGGTATCTCCCTGCATCCTCTGCTTCTGCTGCCTCACATACTGCACAGGCCCCTCCTGTTCAAAAGGAGCTATACCCTGCCGCGGCCCTTTGTCTCCCTGGGTCCGCTGCGGTGTCCACGTCTGACCGCGCCCTCGGTCTTCTGTCTTCGTGGCCTGTAATTTGCGCCAGCACAGCCATCGGTGATGAGTCTCTTCCATCAGGCCCCCACCTTCCTCCTGACCTGTGCTCTACCTGGGCTGGTGAACTCGGCGATGTGATACATTGGCCTAGTGGGAGGGCGTAGTTCGCCCCCCTATATCCCCGCTGCCTCTGTCTTCCCTGGCCGCGCTTCACACTTGAACCTCCTGGGTGGCGTTTGGGACTCTGCCGCTGCTCTCGTCCTCCGGCTCTCTCTCCGACAGCGGCGACTCCCAGACTTGATTATTGTGCTGGACGCTAGATCTTCTCCACGCGCTGGTTGCCCCATCTACGCTTCCTTCTTCTGGCGGCCGCCATGGGTAAGGCTGACCCTAAGCAGCCCCGGCTCACTTTCGAACAACGGAGGCATACGCGCCAGGAGGGCGCCACTGTTGACGGGGGCGACCAGTCTGCCCCAGCGGAAATGGCTGCTGCACGTGAGGACGATCTCAAAGCCATTATGTTGGAGGTCAAATCGGCGGTGTCTGGGATCGCCACCCAGCTTGAACAGTTGACCTCCCGCCTGGATGTGGTCAAGTCCAGGGTGGACTCGCATGACACTCGGCTGCTTCACATCGAGTCAAGAGTATCTGACGTGGAGGACTCCGCCACCCAAGATCGCCAAAAATTACTTCATATGGACAAAATCCTCAAACTCATCCGCTCTAAGAACGAAGATTTGGAGGCCCGCTCACGTAGGAGTAACCTCCGCATCACTGGGGTACCGGAGTCCACCAACATACCCAAGATGGAAGATTATGTGGAGCAGCTGTTGCGAGAACTGTTTGGAGATGCGCTCTCCCAGGTCTTCATCGTGGAGAGGGCGCACCGCTCCCTTGGCCTGCCCCTGGACTACCTGACCGTCCGATCATTGCAAAAATTCTAAACTTCCGGGACCGAGACGCGGTCCTTCGAGCTGCTAGGGAGCGGGGTGAGATTCGGCATCAAGGAAACACTCTGTCTTTCTACCCTGATTATACCCTGGCTGTGCAGGCCGCCCGCCGTGAATTCCTGCCCGCTAAACATATTTTGCAAAAACACGAAGTGTCCTACTCTTTGGCTTATCCGGCCAAGTTGCGGGTCAGGCAGGGATCCAAAATCCTGGTATTCCCGGACCCAAAGGGAGCCCTTGCCTTCGCCAAGCAGCTGGACCGCTCCCATCACACCACTACGGCCAGTTCTCAGGACCCAGTTGCAGCTAGCATGAGTGACAATGATTGAAATGCAACCTGTTATTGCTCTTGGCTTTGTGTTTTCATATGTTGGGCTGTACTGCACAATGTTGGACCTGTTCTTATGGCTGCCCCCCGACCGCCTAATTGTCTGTTGTTTATTACTTTATTTATATACTGGGCTTACTGGCTAATTTTTTTGATATCTTGCATTGACTCTCTTTTAGTCTGCCGATAGTTTCGGCTTGGCCACCCTGCTTTTTCTGGCAGGGGTGTATGCTGGGCGCTGCCATGCCCCCCGCGGGATGATTCCCACCTCTGCTATTGACTATTCCCTTCCTAGTTCGGGTTCCCTGGGGAGGCTGTGGGTGGATGCTCAACCTGTTTGGGGGTTGGAGTGGGTGGCGGGTGGGGTGTGGGGGGTTTTGGGTTGTTGTGTCCTCCTTCTGAGGCGCTATTGTGGTTCATGGCATTCATTCTGTTCTCACACTGTAAGATTCAGGCTCACACACTTTACCTTGGGTGGTGGGTCTGTCTGGGAGGGGTGGGGGTTTCTCTGGGTCGCCTTGGTTTTTTTGAGGCGTTATTGTTTGTGTTTCCATTGTCTGTATTTTTCCTGTATGCATCACATTACTGCTATGTTTGATCACTGCACTGCTTTTCTACAATGTACCTCACCCTCCCTTAGGCGGTTGCTCTCTGGTCCGGTACCGACTGCCTCCCCTTTCTTGCCTATTTGGGTTTTCCCCGTTGCTATGCCATCTACACTTGCAGGCTCTGGTTGGCTCCAGCTCATGCTCCATGTGTCTGTCCCGGCCCCTTTCGCTCCAGGCATGCTCGCCCCGGTTTACGCACCAGCTTCCGGCCACAGACCGTACTCGCTGCCCTGCGCCCCATACCTCCTTGCTTTCTCACAGTATGACTGACACCGTATGCTGGACTTGGAATATCCGAGGTCTTAACGACCACCGCAAGGCCCGGCTTATTCACTCTCACCTACTTCGGCACAAAGTTGACATTTGCATGTTACAAGAAACCCACCTGTTACCGGCGACCGCTGCCAGGCTCCAATCGCGCTACTGGGGGGAATCGCACTCCTCTTTCTATTCCACTTACTCTCGGGGAGTGTCCATCTTGTTACGGAGGGGGCTCCCGTGGCATACAACTCAGGTACTTACTGACCCTGATGGACGGTATGTTATTTTACATGGCTCCCTACTGTCCCAACCTATGACGATTGCGGCTGTGTATGGCCCTAACTCGGACGACCCGGATTTTTTCACTAATATATGGCACCTAATCTCATCCTTGGGCCCTGCGGCACTTCTCTGGGGGGGGGACTTTAACGTTACTCTTTCTGCAGTCCTGGACCGTTTTGGCCCCTATTCTTCTCACCCTAGATCTACGGCTCTCCTTCAGTCCATTCTGGCTGACAACTCGCTATATGATGCATGGCGTCATATGTGGCCCGAGGCCCGCGAGGGAACTTGCGTCACCGGTGCCCGTGGCTGCTGGTCCCGTATTGATCTTTGGCTCACTTCCCCTGATGTCCTCACCTGGGTAAATTCCGCTACTAATATGGCGCGCACTTTTTCCGATCATGCGCCAGACCAGCTTTGTCTTCGCCTTCCTCATTTTCCACAGCGGGCCTTCACCTGGCGACTCCCTCCGAACTCTCTCCGTGACTCCGTCTTCTGTGCCGAGATCCAAACCTCGATCTCGAACTATTTTGACTTGAATGTCGGCTCTGTAGAATCGCTGTCCACTTTGTGGGAAGGATTTAAGGCTGTGATTCGCGGCAAGTGTATCTCTAAACAATGGGGAGTCCTTCGCTCTATCCGTACCACTCTCGCTAAACTAGAAGCGGAAATCAAGGCTTTGGACTCCGCTCAGGTAACCCACCCCAGCTCTGAGAATCTCGCTCGCCTGCGTGGTAAACATTCGGAATTCGCTGCGGAGGCAGATAGGGAACTCTCCTTCCTTGGTAGGGAAGCCCTGGCTCGCCGCTTTGGTGAGGGCGATCGGCCTGGCAGGACTCTGGCCAACCTCCTTCGTCCCCCCCGTGCTGCATCGTATGTCGCGGCGCTTCGGGACGGCGGCCCTGCTAGATCCACCTCCCCTGAGGAAATTAAGATGCGCTTTATGGATTATTACACGTGCCTCTACACGGCTGGCTCTTCCCCTTCGCGTGAGGACTTTAACCAATACTTTGACACTCTCGCACTGGTTTGGCTCGAGGACTATCATTGTGACTTTCTCGATGAGCCCTTTTCTAAAGAAGAAATCCTTGCAGCCATTAATAGTTTGCCCGGTGACAGGGCTCCTGGCTTAGACGGCCTCCCGGCTTCCTTTTATAAGACTTTTGCTTCGCTCCTGGTGCCGCATCTGGCCGCCATGTATAATGACTCCTTCGACAATGGCCTTCTTCCACCATCGCTTCATGAGGCGATGATAACGCTTCTTCTTAAGCCGGACAAACCTTCTGACTGCCGCGATTCCTACCGCCCTCTTTCTCTAATCAATACGGACAACAAAATTTTCACAAAGTTGATCGCCTCCCGTCTTCTCCACCTCATGCCCCTCATCGCCCTTCCTGATCAGTCCGGTTTCATTCCAGGCCGCGCGACCTCCCATAACCTCCGAACCCTATTCTCCGTCCTACATCAGATTAATCCTAGCCTCCCTGCAGTGGCTGCTCTTCTCGATGCCACCAAGGCATTCGACACCCTGGAGTGGCCCTTCTTATTCTATCTCCTACCGCGCCTTGGCTTCAGCAACATCTTTATTCGTAAGATTTCCCTCCTCTACACTCGCCCTTCTGCCCGCCTCCGCATAAATGGGCAAATTTCAGATCCCATTCCGATTGAACGCGGTACCCGGCAGGAGTGCCCGCTTTCTCCTATGCTCTTCGCTATTGCGATGGAGCCTCTCGCTGCCAGACTCCGACAACATCACACTCAGAAAGGCATCAGCTTTTCGGCCCGTGCCCTCTTGGTCTCCATGTATGCGGATGATATTACACTGTATGTCCGCCACCCTCAAGAAAATCTCAGCCCCTTAGTGCGCGAGATAATACGGTTTGGTGGTCTCTCCGGCATACAGGTGAACTGGGGCAAGTCAGTGTTGTTCCCTCTTACTGATGCCACCAAGCCATTCACCCCGGACTTTTCTTTTGTGTGGGCCTCCGGCCCCACCCGTTATCTCGGTATTTGGCTGAGTAGGGACCTGGATGACCTTTGGAGGGCCAATTTTGGACTGGCTTGAGTCCAGGATACCCCAGTGGAACCGGCTCCCCCTGTCACTGGCGGGTCGCAAAGCCATTGCCATGACATGATGGTGGTCCTCCCGAAATTTCTTTACCTCTTCCTGAATATCCCCATACCACTTACTGCTCATTTATTCCGTAGGATCCGATCCCTGATCATATCTCTTGTCTGGGCTGGCAAGCAACCCAGGATTGCATACGATATCCTTACTCTCCCCATGTCGGCTGGCGGCATGGGCGCCCCTAACTTCAAACTGTATGCCTTAAGTGCCCAGGCCAGCTTTCTACATTTCTGGATTCACCCCACCCCTTTCCAGCCCGATGTAGCGGTTGAAGCTGACCTTGCTACCCCTTGGCTGCTGAACACCGCCTTGTTTGCACCGGCCAGTCGCCCACGAGACGGGGTGGACACGGTCGAGACCTTGCGTTGGGCCTGGTTGGGTCTGCGTCGTCTTTCTAACGCTCCGATGTTATCGGCCAATACTATGCCGATTGTGCGTCACCCTGCATTCCCTCCCTCCAACCATCCGGCATGTCCAAACATGCCGCCCGTTTGGGGCTGCAGACACTGGCGGATCTTTACCCCGGTAATACTTTCTATTCTCTCCCTGCCACTGCTGGCCCTATGGACACACTGCTCTTTTATCAGCTGCGGGCTATCTGCAGGGAGTTGCACTCCACGTTTCCCCAACCTCCACCTTCAATGCCTACTCTTGACTTCATATATTCCTCCCCCACCCTCCGGAAGCTGGTGACCAAATTATACGCCCTTACGCTGTCGACCTCCTCTGTCTCCACTGATCGCGCCCGTTTGGCGTGGGGCGAGGATCTCGGCATGGCCATTTCCCAAGCCGACTGGCTCTATTGCTGTAACCAGACGAAGAAACTTTCTCCCAACTATCGTCTTCGTCTTATACATTTCAAATACTTGCATAGGCTATACCGCACCCCGTCCAGTTATTTAAAATGGGACTCATCCCTAACGATAGGTGCTCACGTTGCTCTGCCCCTGCTGCGGATTTTGCTCATCTTGCTTGGCTATGCCCAAAGGTGTCGGACTTCTGGCGGGAGGTCTGCGCCGCCCTCTCTGTGATCACCTCTGTACCTGTCCAGCCCAACCCACCATTATGCCTGCTGGGCTTTGTTAAGTTTTGCCCGGACGCCTCTCGCCGATTGGTCGCAATGCTACTTGTCCTCACGCGGCGCAGGGTGTCCATGTGCTGGGGGCGTAGGCCGGCGCCTAAGTTCGCCCACTGGCTTGAAGATGCATCGAGATGTCAGACCCTACTGTCTGAGTTCTGGGACCTTATGCCTGCCAGATCTCGCCCTCTCGACATATGGGGCCCCCTAGTCACGTACCTACACACTCGTTCCCACCCGAGCCAGTCTGCCTTTCCCGCGTTCCCCGCCGGCACTCCGCCCGCGGCGGCCGCCGGTGCTGGTCAGTGATCCCCTCCCTTCCTGTTTCTATCCCCCCCTGGTCGGACCCGCTCTTTCCTCTGCAGTGCTGGTACCCTATAATACAGCTATGTATAGCTCTAAGGTGCTACACCGTGTTGTACAAAATGGTGCCTCTGTTAGATTGGCTTTCCCTATTTGCAATGTACTCCGTAAATGTCCTACTATGTACGATGCTCAGTTTTGATGCAACATTGTATTTTGGTGATGCTGAACTTGTCAATAAAGGTTTTGGGGGGAAAAAAAAATTGGCCTGGTATATGCTGTCCACTAATGAAAGTGGGCACCTTGTACCAGTCCAAACAACCCTTATGGTGATTAGGTCAAAGATAACCTTTATTGAAAGCTATCCTAGTGGTAGCTATGGAGAGCAGCCTTCAGGCTAAGTCTTGAAGGAATGTTAAGCACCTTGTTTTACCAGAATGCAATCTTATTATTTGGTTAAATGAAAGGGAAACTACACAGTAGTTATAAAAATATGTATTTATTATATACAACACTCTCTAGTATCCTCTACACGAGGATAGAACACAAATCAAATAATACAGTTGCAAAGAATCAAACGTAAGTAGCACAATACACAGTGGGCTCCTGGGGGAGACCAAACCATATACTAAATAAGTGGTATAAGAACCACGACTCGGGACTAGACCCAGTCTAGGAGGTGTAGAATCGCTGGGACCCCAAGGAACCACCCAAGGTGAGTGAGTAGGGACCCCACGGAGGACAGGTGCAGTGTGAGAACACGACTGCGTGCTCCGTACAATTCAATGGGAAAGTTGCGGTTGGAAAATCAGTGATTAAGGACCCTCCCCAGCAGATTACGAAGACAACCCTTGGAACTTAAGAGCTTGGAGGGCCACCCCACCCGTGGATACCTTTGTACCAGAGTTACCTATCCCAGAGGAGCCGGGTGCATAGGTGCGAAGTGGTGTCGGAAACCCTCGTCGTTCTCTATGGCTGTCGACAAAGAAATGCTGCTGCTGGAAGAAAGAAAGGTGTCCAGTGGAATCCAAATGTGGATTCCAGATGAGAAGAACCTGAAAGCAGAGGGGACAGAGTCTGGGTCACTTTGGAGTGACCAGGGGCTCGGTAGACGAATGCCCACCGATGTCGGGTGCTTCAGGTGTGTTGACGGTGATCTTGACTCTTGAGCTGTGCGGACCAGGAGACGTCTTGGATGACCAGGAGCCGGATACGAGCTGTCCCACGAAGGATGTCAAGTGCTGAGGGGTCGGTGTCCGGCGGGAGCACCAATTAAGCAGTGGCAAACAACGTAGATGGTCAAATTCAGTGTCGATCTGGCCCAGGAAGGACCAGGAGACTCACCACAGCAAGGGGAGTCAGGGCAGGCCTGGAGCAACCAGGGGAGCCCAAATAAGGCAAAGTTGACCCTCAAGTGGGCCCACAGGCCGAATGCACAGGAGTCACAAGGGGACCTCAGGCAGTTTCACAGGATACCAGCTAGCAGGGCACAGAGTGCGAGGATGCCGGATGCGCAGGGTTCAGGGCTACAAATGGCCCAATGCACGGAATTGTTGCACGACAACAAGCATGTGCAGCTGCAAATGGACGCGGTGCACAGGGGTACGGGTTATACAGCTCGACCTCGGATACTCTCAGAAACCCACCTCCTGTGTTGCTGGAGCCTTCGGAGTACGCAGGAGCTCAGGGTCAGCAAACCGGTCAGATGCGTTACGGTGCCTGCGTTTGCAGGGGAGTGACTCCTTCACTCCAAGGGAGATTCTTCTGTTGTCTTGGAGGTCCACAGGGTCCTACACGGAGCCTGTATGGATCACGGACAGTGGCGAGATTGGGGACGGCAAGGGAAGACGAAGTCGAGCCCAATGGACGTCCAGCGTGTCCAGACGGTCGAAGTGTAGTGGTATCTTCTTGCAGAATCTCGTCCACGTAAAATCTAATGTCCTGTAGCCAGGTAACCCATTTTATACCCACGGGAAAGGGTTGTACAGATTCTGGGGACCCTCCTAGGGGAGGTACAGGACAGAGGGGTGGCTACACCCATGTCCTTTATCCAGTTTTGCACCAGAGCAGGAGCAAATGGCTCCTAGAACCGGTTTGAGCTGGACTATGCACAGGGACACTAAGTGTGGCCCTCGTGCAGACTTTCTGGCACTGAGACAGTGCACCCACCCAGCCCCAATACACTAAATCCTGTCTGGAAGGTGGTAACACCTCCCTGTGACAGGATGCCTATTGTGCTGCCTTCCCCTGCTCGAGCTTGGCTCAGCAGCAGGAGGGCAGACTCGTGTCTGTGGCTGGCAGCATCCATTTTGTGCTGTAAGGCTCGAGAAAGTTGGTACCGGTAGACTTAGGTACCCCCAGAACCTCGGTTCTGATGGGAGGAATCATACCTCCCACACCAGTTACTGGTGTGGAGGTATGATTCCAAGGTGTTTGACACCAAACACGACATACTTCGTTGTAGTCGTTTTCGAGATAGCATTTACTGCGGGTGCAAAAAGCAAAAAGTGGGGGTAACCATAAGAAGCAGATCCTACTTTCCTTCACACATTATAAAGAGGCACATTTTAAAGAGGAACATAGGCACCAGGGAGGGGGGAGCGGCCCCTTGGGCAAGGGCCTTTGCTCCCCCCATATTAATTTTGGCAAAGTCAGTCTTTCTGCCCCGGGCAGATGGGGGCAGAAAGCCCACTAGATACCATTTTTTTTTTCTAAATTGAATTAGGGGTGGGGGCTGCCCAATATGGGCATGCCAATGCCCCCACCCCCCTGCCACAAAATGACAGTCTTTCTGCCCCCCCTGGGGCGTGTGGGGGCAGTATCCCCCAATCTGCCCCCCCGGGGGCAGAAAGCCCACTAGATACCAGGGATTTCTTTTTCTAATTTGAATTAGGGGTGGGGGCTGCCCAATATGGGCATGCCAATGCCCCCACCCCGCCGCAAAAGTATAGTCTTTCTGCCCCCCCCCAGGGGGGCAGAAAGCCCACTAGAAACCAGGGATTTTTTTTCAAATGCAAATTAGGGGTGGGGCCTGACCAATATGGGCATGCCAATGCCCCTGCCGCAAAAGTACAGTCTTTCTGCCCCCGCTGGGGGGTAGATAGGGGCAGTAGGGGCAATAGCACAGTCTTTCTGTCCCCGCCGGGGGGTAGGTGGGAGGCAGATGGGGCAATAGCACCTTATATGCCCCTCCCCCCGCGGGGGCAAAAAGCCCACTAGCCAACAGGGATTTTTTTTCTCCAAAAGTTTGGGGTGGGGGCTGCCCAGAATGGGCATGCCAATGCCCCCACCCCCCACAGCGTTCCCCTCAGTCTCCTGAGTAAAATGATAACTCACTTGTGTGGGTGTCCAATGCAGAATTGGCTAAAAACGTATTTTTAAAAAAATGTAGTGCTTAGAATTCTCGGTGCTATACCCTTAATCCCTATGTTTTGGGCTCTTCCCAGTCCCAGGCCCTTGCCCCACCCACACAAGTGAGGTATCATGTTTTTCGGGAGAACAAGGGCAACGCTGGGTGGTAGGACATCTGTGCCGGAACGGTGATCCCACACACAAATGTGTGGAAAAAGTGATTTTTTCAGCTAAATTTGAGGTTTGCAGGGGATTCTGGGTAGGGAAACGTTGAGGAATCCACGCAAGCCATACCTCACTGGACTCCCCAGGGTGTCTAGTTTTCAGAAATGTGTGGGTTTGGTAGGTTTCCCTAGATAGCCGCGAGCCCAGGGCCAAAAACCCAGGTGCCCCCCGCAAAACCAGGTCATTTTATGATAGGTAATTCTGAAGTCTCCACAATACATTTTGGGCCCTTGCCTGTCGCGGGTACTTGACCCACCCACAAAAGTGAGGTACCATTTTTATCGGGAGACCTGGGGGAACGCTGGGTGGTAGGAAATTTGTGTCTGCCCAGTGATCCCACAACTTTCCCACACAGAAATGTGAGAAAAATGTGATTTCTTCATCAAAATTTGAGGTTTGCAGGGGATTTTGGGTAGGGAAACGTTGGGGGATCCATGCAAGCCATACCTCCCTGGACTCCCCAGGGTCTCTAGTTTTCAGAAATGTGTGGGTTTGGTAGGTTTCCCTAGATGGCCGCCAAGCCCGGGACCAAAAACGTAGATGCCCCCTATGTATCTGAAAATGACCTGGTTTTGCAAGGGGGTCACATGAGTTTTTGGTCCCGGGCTAGGCACTAGGCCTACCCACACAAGTGAAGTACCATTTTTCTTGGAAGACTTTGGGGAATGCGGGGTGGGTGGAATTTTGTGGATCCACGTAGATTCCAGAACTTTCCACCACATAAATTTGAGGAAAATGTGTTTTGTTTTACAAAGTTTGAGGTTTGCAAGGGATTCTGGGTAACAGAACCTGGTGAGAGCTGGACAAGTCACCCCATCCTGTATTTCCCTGGGTGTCTAGTTTTCAAAAATGTATAGGTTTGCTATGTTTCCCTAAGTGCCGGCAGAGCTAGGGTTCAAAATCTACAGCTAGGCACTTTGCAAAAAAAGGGTTTGTTTTCACTGTGAAAATGTGGTGTGTCCACGTTGCGTTTTGGGCCGTTTCTTGTCGCGGGCACTAGGCCTACCCACACAAGTGAGGTACCATTTTTCGCAGAAGACTTTGGGGAGTGCGGGGTGGGTGGAATTTTGTGGATCCACGCAGATTCCAGAACTTTCCACCACAGAAATGTGAGGAAAATGTGTTTTTTTTACAAAGTTTGAGGTTTGCAAGGGATTCTGGGTAACAGAACCTGGTGAGAGCCAGACAAATCACCCCATCCTGGATTCCCCTGGGTGTATAGTTTTTAAAAATGTATAGGTTTGCTAGGTTTCCCTAGGTGCCGGCAGAGCTAGGGTTCAAAATCTACAGCTAGGCACGTTGCAAAAAAGGGTCTGTTTTCACTGTAAAAATGAAGTGTGTCCACGTTGCGTTTTGAGCCGTTTTGTGAAGCGGGCACTAGGCCTACCCACACAAGTGAGGTACCATTTTTATAGAGAGAACACAGAATTGTAGAGCAACTGTTATTACCTATTGACTTTCAATGCATTTCTGCCTTCCAAATGAAAGACAATGTGAAATAAAGAAGTCAGTTTGAAAAATGTCCTATAATTCTCATGCTAGTATGGGTACTCACAATTTCGCAAATGTGCAAATAGCTACTGTTTCTAAACTCTATATTTTGTTCCAATTTCAGAAATACATAGGTGTCTTTCATCCCGATTTTTCACTGTATATATTTTCCCAAATGAATTGCTATATACCTGGTACATAATTGCAAGATGCTGCTCAGTTATTGCCTCTGGGTTTGTCAGGTTCTTGGTGAACCTACAAGTCCTATATATCCCCACAACCAGAAAGGTCCAGCTGAGGTAATGGTATATTGCTTTCAAACATCTGTCATAATTAGAAGTTACAGGTGAAAACAATGGCACAAATGGCTATTTCTTTCAACTCATTTGCAATTTTTCCTATTTTCAACTGTTAATTTTTGTAAAGAAACCTTGAAGGATCTACACAAATGACCCCTTGCTGAACTCAGAATTTTGTCTACTTTTCTAAAATGTATAGCTTTCCAGGATCCATTATTGATTTCATACCCATTTCTACCATTAACTGGAAGAAGGGTGAAAGCACAAAAAATAGCAAAAATAGGCTATGTCCCAGTAAAATGCCAAAACTGTGAAAAAAATGTTGGTTTTCTGACAAAAGTCTGTCAGTCCCTGAAAGCTGGGAAAATGGTGATTTCAGCCCCACAAACCCTTTGTTGATACCATTTGCAGGGAAAAAACCAGACGCTTTCATTTGCAGCACTTTTTTCCCATTTTTCCCCAAAAATCCAAAATTTAGCTGTATTTTGGCTAATTTCTGGCTCCCCTCTGGGGGAATCCAAAAACCCTGGGTACCTTTAGAATCCCTGTGATGTTGGAAAAAAAGGACACACATTTTATGTGGATACCTTATGTAGTCAAAAGGTTACAGGGGCTTAAGCGGGAACTACCGCAAATAGCCAAAAAAAGGCTTAGCAAAGGGGGGGAAAAGGCCTAGCAGTGAAGGGGTTAAGGCACAATCTAAAGAGGCGCATTCAGCACATTCTAAAGAGCCACATTCGGCACATTCTAAAGAGGCACATTCGGCACAATCTAAAGAGGCACATTCGGCACAATCTAAAGAGCCACATTCGGCACATTCTAAAGAGGCACATTTGGCACAATCTAAAGAGGCACATTCGGCACTTTCTGAAGTGGCACATTTGGCACAATCTAAAGAGGCACATTCAGCAAATTCTAAAGAGCTGCATTTGGCACAATCTAAAGTGGCACATTCTGCACATTCTGAAGTGGCACATTTGGCACAATCTAAAGAGGCACATTTGGCACTTTCTAAAAAGTAATTTAAGGCACCGTCTAAAGAGGCACATTAGGCACATTCTAAAGAGCCATATTTGGCACATTCTAAAGAGTGACATTTGGCACAATCTAAAGAGGCACATTTGGCACAATCTAAAGAGACACATTTGGCACAATCTAAAAAGCCACATTCGGCACAATCTAAAGATGCACATTTTGCACATTCTAAAGAGGCACTTTCGGCACAATCTAAAGAGGCACATTCGGCACAATCTAAAGAGCCACATTCGGCACATTCTAAAGAGGCACATTTGGCACAATCTAAAGAGGCACTTTCTGTAGTGGCACATTTGGCACAATCTAAAGAAACACATTCAGCAAATTCTAAAGAGCCGCATTTGGCACAATCTAAAGTGGCACATTCTGCACATTCTGAAGTGGCACATTTGGCACAAACTAAAGAGGTATAAATGCAAAGAGAGGGGGGGACCAGGAGCAGTTTATAGGTCCAGTGTCCGTGCTCCTAACGTTAACCGTTTGAATCAAAAGGGGGGGCACTGTTCCAGTTTGAGGGGTGCAAGTCGTCGCCCATGCAATGTAAAGAAAAGGGGGGAAAAAGACAAGGAGAGAAAGGGAGAGGAAAGTAGACCTAGGTTTTATAAAGACCCACTAGTGAGAGGGAAGAGCAAGTCTTGTCTCTTGATGCCCTCACACACCCTGAAGGATGTCATGCTTCATCATCGGGCGTTTTGCTCCTCGTTGGGCCGGCGCTGCAATGCCCCACGGGTCCCCCGAAGGGTCGCTTTAGCGTAGATCTTTTGAGACAAAATGCCGTAAGGTGCATGCGGGTGTGTAGAGTGGGTCCTCTGAGAGGGTGGTGTAGTGCATGCAATGTGAGTTAAAACTATCTAAGGGTTACCCGGATTATAATTTTAATGAGAGGGTACCCTTGACAGAGTAAAAAACCGGAAGGTTAGGGGTTACCTTGGTTGACTTAATGAGCCCCAGGTAACTACAAAGTAGAAGTGATCAACATGTTTCGCGCCTCTTAGGTCTAAAAGATCTGTGGCGCTTCTTCAGGACCGAAAACAACAAAGTGAAGTGTTGTGCACGTTCAGTGTATCAGGGTAACTACCCTGAGGAGGTGTCAGTGCGGGACAGGGGATAATGTCCCCTGCAGTGTAACTGCAAAAAACTATTTCAGTTATGGTCGCTCCTGTACGTCACCTAGGAGAGAGATGACAGAAAGAAAATAGAAAGTGTGCGTCAGAGTAACAGGTGGGGCATATCATTGAGTCCCCACAGCATCTCATAGGGCTACGCACGTCATGATGACTTTAAAAAAGAGAACTGAGTGTTACACATAAATACAGGAGAGAACGTCACTCATGTGGAGTCTCAACTGCGAGTCACGGAAGGGTAAAGCACACGTCACGCTTTTCGCTTTGTGGAGGTTGGCCATGCCGTATGCTGTCCCTCCGATATCCCAGGAGTCATCCGCACTTAATGCCGTTCGGCTAATGAAAATAAATAAAATCAGAATTGGAAAAGCCCAATGGTACGATGTCAGGGCGTGCCTTTAAAGAACTTAGAGTATGGTTGTGCTAAAGGTGATGAACTAATGTGCCACTTATTCAAAAATCCTACAGGAGTTATAGCCTACAAGTGCCGTCATAAGTCCCCCATGAGTGTGATCTTATAGTAGTTAAAACCACAACATCCTCTTACCTCTAAATAACCGGAGTGTTGCTCCATAGGCTAGGGAAGTAGGACGCCTGCACCATACCGGGATAAGACAGAAAATGACATGATGTAAAACACACAAACGTCAAGTACCACCCTTTAAAATAACAGTGTACTGTGGTGCAGTAAACTTGCTACACCGCTCCTGATGCCCCCAGACCTGGCGGTCTTACTCACAGTTCTGCTCGGGTGCTGGCTCTCTCGCACCTACCCCATCCGTACTCCTGCCTGTACTGTGTGGTCCAAGGTGGGGACTGGTTTAAGTAGTGCAAATCATTAGTCTTGGGCGGGGGCACCTTCCGGTATTAAGACGCTTTATTCTTTGCAGCTGTGTGTGAGTAAGGAGAAATCTACTGCGCAAGCGTGGCCCGGAGGTGTTAATTCCCGGCGCATGCGCAGAGAGATCTACGCGTACTGGTCGTCATGGAGATACATGTCGCTCCGTCTTGTGTGTCTGTGATTCAATTAGACCCGATAACGCCAGCTAGAAATGCGTGTCAGCCAGTGTGCTAATGGGTACCATGCAGTCTATTTAGGCTTTGCATTCAATGTGGAAAAATATGGAAAAAATGTGTATGAATCTTGGCACATAGTCACTTGTTGCACACTGGAGGGATGCGAGAAACGACCTCACCCATGTGGGGCCCGTCTGATACAAAGGTGTGTGATATTGAGCGGTACCTGCCACGTGGGATAAAGCAGGACCTACCGTGTTGTTGCCTCTTTGCTTAGTCTGTATATGTGGAATGAGTGTCACCTCATGAGTCTAAACTGGAGGGGGAGCTCAGAAGGTGGGGTATGATGTGTGTGGCTAGATAAAACTAACCCACCCAATGTGAAGAGAGGGTCGTCAGTTTAATGGATATTGCTGGCGGAATGTTTGAGCAGGTTGGGTGTGTTTAAAGTTCCACCCAAGGAATTTCATCATTGAGTCCGTGGTCATGTGTGTGGAGACGGTGCACCCAGCGTTGTTCTCGGCGGAACAGAGATGCGTTGCTCCACATTGGATTCGCTTCCAGTATAGTCCAACGTATTTTGTCTCACGAGTGGCCTTTCTCGATGTAGTGGTTCGTCATTTTGGTGGCCGTCCGGCCGCGTCTGATTATGCTTCTATGTTCGCTTATCCTCAATTTAATCGGTCGGGTCGTCATCCCCACATATCTCAGTGAGCACGGACACGTCACCAGGTAGACACAGTTCTTGGTGTTACAGTTCGTGTGTCTACGCTGTTCCCATGTGAAGTTGTCCAGATGAAGGATCTTGGTGTGTTTTGTGGAGGGGCATGCGCTGCATGTACCACATGGGAAATGGCCCGTCACTGGAGGTAGGTCCCACAGGGTCCTGTCCTGTGGTTTATATTTTGCTCGTGGTCTGGTGTTGACCAGTTGATCACGTAAATTCGTGGTTCGTTTGAATGCAAAACGAGGAAGGTCCAGGTTCGGGGTGCCAGTGTTCAGGATCCTCCAATTCCGTTTCACGATGTTCTTGATTCTGTTGGACATCTGTGTGAAAGTTGACACGCATGTGATCGTGTTGCTTGATTCTTTTACCCTGGTTTCCAGTAACGCCTGCCGGTTGTTATTTCTTGCGCGTTTTCTGGCCTTGTTGATCACCTCTCCTGGGTAGTCCCTGTCGTGTAGATTCCTGGCAAGGGAGCCTGCTTGAGCGTCATACTCTTGGAGGCTGCTGCAGTTTCATCGTATTCTCAAAAATTGGCCGTATGATAAGTTCTCCCTGAGGGCCTTGGGGTGGTGACTTTTGAAACTCAGGAGGCTGTTCCGGTCGGTCGCATTCTTGTAGGTAGCCGTGTGGAGTTGGCCATCGTCCAAGGAGATTAGTAGATCCAGGAAAGGAATTTCCTTGTCGCTAGCTGTCTTCGTGAAGCGTAAGTGGGGGTTGAGATTGTTAATCCATTCATGGAATCTGTTGCTAGTGTCCTCATCTCCACTCCAAAGGATGAGAACGTCATCGATATACCTCTTCCAGGTAATGAGGTTATCTTTGAACGAGTTGTTGTCCGTGAAGATGTTGGTTGCTTCAAACTGTGCCATGTATAACCCCGCCAGGCTCGGCGCAAAGGTTCTGCCCATGCTGGTGCCCTGTACCTGGTGGTAGATGGTGGTTTTGTACGTGAAGAAATTGTTTTTTAAAGCGATGGTGATGATCTCAGTGATGAAGTTGGCCGGTGTATTGGTAGGGAGGTCAGTCTCTTGTAATAGTTGCCCCACTGCCTCGATAGGGGCATCCTGGGGAATGTTCATGTCTAAAGAGGCACAGTTGGCACTTTCTAAAAAGTCATTTAAGGCACTTTCTAAAGAGCCATATTTGGCACATTCTAAAGAGTGACATTCGGCACAATCTAAAGAGGCACATTTGGCACAATCTAAAGAGACACATTCGGCACAATCTAAAGAGACACATTCGGCACAATCTAAAGAGGCATATTTTGCACATTCTAAAAAGGCAGTTTCAACACAATCTAAAGAGGCACATTTGATACATTTTCAAGGGGCACATTCGGCATATTCTATAGAGGCAAATTCGGAATATTCTAAAACGGGACATTCAGAACATTTTAAAGCTGCACATTTGGAACAATCTAAAGAAACACATTCTGCACATTTGTAAGAGGCATAGTCTGCACTTTCTAAAGAGGCATATTCAACATATTCTAAAGTGGCACATTTGGCACAATCTAAAGGGGCACAGATGGAACAATATAAAGAGGCACACTCTGCACATTCAAAATAGCCACATTCAGCACATTCTAAAGAGGCACATTCGGCACAATCTAAAGAGGCACGGTTAGAACATTCTAAATAGGCACATTCGGCAAAATCTAAAGAGGCACATGTGGAACATTTTAAAGAGCCACATTCAGCGCACTCTAAAGCGGCACATTTGTTAAAATTCTAAATAGGCCCAGTGCAAAAAGGCACATTCAGCACATTCTAAAGAGCCACATTCAGCATATTCTAAAGAACCACATTCAGCACAATCTAAACAGACACATTCAGCACAATCTAAAGAGCCATATTCGGCACATTCTAAAGAGGTACATTTGGCACAATCTGAAGAGGCACATTTGGCACAATCGAAAGAGGCACATTCGGCACAATCTAAAGAGGCACATTATGCACATTCTGAAGTGGCACATTTGGCACAATCTAAAGAGGCACATTTGGCACAATCTAAAGAGGCACATTTGGCACATTCTAAATAGTCACATTTGGCATATTCTAAAAAGGCACATTTCGCACAATCTAAAGAGGCACATTTGGCACTTCTAAATAGTCACATTTGGAACATTCTAGTCAGATTCGGCACATTCTAAATAGTCACAATCGGCACATTCTAAATAGTCACATTCGGCACATTCTAAAGAGGCACATTCTAAAAAGCAACATTTGGCACATTCTAAAGATCCACATTCGGCACAATCTAAACAGGCACATTCTAAAGAGGCACATTCGACACAATCTAAAGAGCCACTTTCGGAAAATCTAAAGAGCCACATTCGGCACAATATAAAAAGCCACATTCGGCACATTCTCAAGAGGCTCATTTGGCACAATCTAAAGAGGCACATTCAGCACATTCTAAATAAGCACATTCGGCACAATATAAAGAGGCACATGTGGCACATTCTGAACAGCCACATTCAGCATATTCTAAAGAGCCACATTCAGCACATTCTAAAGAGACACATTTGGCACAATCTAAAGAGGCACATTTGGCATATTCTAAAGAGGCACATTCGGCAAAATCTAAAGAGGCACATTCAGCACATTCTGAAGTGGCACATTTGGCACAATCTAAAGAGGCACATTTGGCACAATCTAAAGGGGCACATTCGGCACATTCTAAATAGTCACATTTGGCACAATCTAAAGAGCGAAATTTGGCACTTTCTAAAGAGGCACATTCAGAACATTCTAAAGAGCCACATTTGGCACAATCTAAAGATGCACATTCTGCTCATTGTGAAGTGGCACATTTGGCACAATCTAAAGAGGCACATTCTGCACATTCTAAAGAGCGACATTCAGCACATTCTAAAGAGGCACATTCGGCACAATCTAAAGAGGCACAGTTAGAACATTCTAAATAGGCACATTCGGCAAAATCTAAAGAGGCACACGTGGAACATTTTAAAGAGCCACCTTCGGCGCACTCTAAAGAGGCACATTTGTTAAAATTCTAAATAGGCACAGTTCAAAAAGGGACATTCAGCACATTCTAAAGAGCCACATTCAGCACATTCTAGAGAACCACATTCGGCATAATCTAAACAGACTCATTCGGCACAATCGAAAGAGGCACATTCGGCACAATCTAAAGAGGCACATTCGGCACATTCTGAAGTGGCACATTTGGCACAATCTTAAGAGGCACATTTGGCACAATCTAAAGTGGCACATTTGGCACATTCCAAATAGTCACATTCAGCACAATCTAACGAGCCACATTTGGCACATCTAAAGAGGCACATTTGGCACAATCTAAAGAGGCACATTCAGCACAATCTAACGAGGCACATTTGGCACATTCTGAAGTGGCAAATTCCAAATAAGCATATTCGGCACAATATAACGAGGCACATGTGGCACATTCTAAACAGCCACATTCAGCACATTCTAAAGAGGCACGTTCGGCACAATCTAAAGAGGCACATTCGGCACAATCTAAAGAGCCACATTTGGTACATTCTAAAGAGGTGCATTTGGCACAATCTCAAGAGCCATATTCGCCACATTCTAAAGAGGCGCATTCAACACATTCTAAAGTGGCACATTTGGCACAATCTAAAGAGGCACATTTGACACAATCTAAAAAGGCACATTTGGCACAATCTAAAGAGGCACATTCTTCACATTCTACAGAGCCACATTCGGCACATTCTAAAGAGGCACATTTGGCACAATCTATAGAGGCACAGTTGGCACTTTCTAAATAGGCACATTCAGCACAATCTTAAGCGGCACATGTGGCACATTTTAAAGAGAAACATTTGGCACATTCTAAAGAGGCACATTCGTTAAAAGTATAAACAGGCACAGTCCAAAAAGGCATATTCAGCACATTCTAAAGAGCCACATTCAGCACATTCTTAAGAGGCACATTCGGCACAATCTAAAGAGGCACAGTTGGCACATTCTAAATAGTCACATTCGTCAACATCTAAAGAGGCACATGTGGCACATTCTAAATAGTCACATTCGTCAAAATCTAAAGAGGCACTTGTAGGAAAGTAGGATCTGCTTCTTATGATTACCCCCACTTTTTGCACCCACTGTTTTGACTAGTCTGGCTGGGATCCTGCTATTCAGGATCCCAGCCTATCTGCTTTCTCCCTTAAATTGCAAAATATATACTTTGGTACACTCCAGATTGGATACTGGGGTACCCTTATAAGTCCCTAGTATATGGTACCCTCATGGAAGTGTACACAGGATCTTCTTATACTAATAATCAACACCGCTAAAAGACTAGCTGATGACTTATTGGCTCGGATTCAATTAGCAGAGAGTACCCTTAAAAGTGCCATGCCATCGGTCAGTTTCAAAACCAAACTCATAGAACTAAATAGTGAGATTGCAGAACATAGGAGTACCTCATGAAACAGAAAGTGACTAAACTACAAAAAGACATCCGCAGATTTGATAAGGAGAAAGTGTACCCATACCTGAGACAGGACTTTGTCCCCCTGAGACCAATAACATCTCAGATACAAGTTCTAATTCCACCAGAAGGGGCTCATCCAGTAACAGCGACTCCAGCGCTGAAAACTGGAACAACAACCATATTAGGAGAGGCGGTCGACAAGGCTTCCAAGGGTTCTCCATGCCACATTACCAGGGACCTGCGTATTGGCAATATCCCATGTTTCCTCAAGGCCCACAGCCCTTTTGTCCGCCAGGCATGAGCCAACCTTTTTTAGGCAGAGGCTGGGGCAAAGGGCGCGGGCAAAGAAGAGGCAACCAACAAGACAAGAGAGTGCAGTGGGAGGAACCACAACAACGGGTGGTGGAAACCCGGAGCTACACAAAGAAGAGAACCTAGTTGTGAACCTTTCCCCCAGACCTCTCACTGAGGCAGAACATAGAGTCCTACAAAAAGGGCTGTGATTTGTTCCCACACCCAGAATAGACCAATTTAAACAACACTGCGAATTACAAAAATTCTTTCGCAAGATACGACTGAGAGCCTTCTTCGATGGGACTCCCATCCTAGAAAGGAGCGACTCCGGCCTTCATAACCCATCCACATTTACCCCCAACACCAGTATGATACCACACGAGGTGGTTACTTTTGAACAGGCTGTTCTGAAAGATTTAGAAAGGGAAACCACGTGGAAACATTGGAGCAACATCACCAGGGATGAGCTGACAGCAGTCACGTCTCTGGCGAATGACTCCTCTATTACAATTAAACAAGCCGATAAAGGTGGGGCCACAGTGATTATGGCCACCACTGACTATGACAACGAGTGCCTGAGACAACTGAGCGACCGGCGATACTATACGCCTATTGCTATAAATCCCATTACACGCCTCACTACCACAATATCCACACTTGTGTACTCAGCAGAGACTCAATGTTGGATCAGTAAGAAGGAGGCTGCGTTTCTCACCAAAAAAGACCCTAAAATACCGTATTTCTACATACTACCCAAAATACACAAGGGGGTCTCACCAGTGCCTGGCCGCCCCATTGTATCAGGAATAGACTCTGTGCTCGAGCCACTGTCGCAATTTTGTGACTACTTTTTGCAACCACTGGTCAAGCAAATCCCATCCTATATACAGGACACAACTGATGTACTACGCATACTCTCTGATTTCCAATCCACCAATAACATTGACCTCCTTATCACTCTAGATGTTGAAGCACTTTACACCAATATTCCGCAGAGAGCAACATTAGAAGTGGTAGAGGAGGCACTCTGTTTGGCACCTATGGATTCTGCGACACCACCCAGTTTCATACTTGAGTGCGCTACTCTGGCCTTGACTGAGAATTTCTTTGAGTTTAAAGGACAGCTATACCACCAGACACAAGGTACTTCCATGGGGAGTACCTTCGCCCCGAGTGTGGCGTGCCTGTATATGGCGGCCTTTGAGGCAGCACGCATCTTCCATGATTCAAATCCATTTCGCTCTAACATACGTCTATGGAAGAGATACATAGACGACATCCTTATCTTCTGGTCGGGCAATTCGACATCCTGTGCAGAGTTCTGCAGCTGGATGAATACACTGAACCCGTACTTGAGATTCACTAGTACATTCTCCCAACATGAGATACCCTTCTTAGATCTCATGATTAGACTTGAACAAGGGAATTTAAGGACTACTATGTACAGAAAAACTACTGATCGCAACAGTCTGCTACTTTTCAGCAGCCACCACCCCCGCGCCCTAAAAGAAAACCTTCCTTTCGGGCAATTTTTAAGGGTGAGAAGGAATTGCAGTGAGATTGAAGATTACAAACTGGAGTCAGAAGCACTGGCCACAAGACTAAAAGCACGACGGTACCCTGCACGAAATGTTGCTCTCAGTAGGAAAAGAGCGAGGAACAACAATCGTGAAGCGCTTTTAGAACAAAAAGAGAAAACCACTGATGATATACTCACCTGTGTCACCACCTTTACACCTGCGTCCAACACACTCAGTAAAGTGGTGAAGAAACACTGGGCCATATTGAACACGGGTACCATGAATCTAGATTTACCACGCTTCACTTTTAAACGCTCACGCAATTTAAAAGAGATGCTGACACACACTAGACCCAAGACAGTAACACCTGTCTTACAAAGGACCTTATGGGATCTACCACCGGTTAAGGGCCACTACCCCTGTGGGGCATGCACAGCATGCTCTTTCACTTCCGTACACAAGATCATTACTTTCTCTAATGCCTTCACCTGGGAACTGAGGGCACATACCAATTGTAACACGCCAAACTGCATATATATGATTACTTGTCCCTGCGGATTACATTACATAGGGATTACGACCCGACCGATTAAGATACGCATCACTGAACATCGGAGCAACATTCGTTGTCTCAAGACTAATACAAAAATGTGCTCACACTTCATTGAAAAGAATCACTCGCCAGATACCTTGAAATGGGTGGTACTTGAAACATTCCCCAAGATTACCAAAAACGCACTTTTTCAGAAAGAACAGAGATGGGTACATCGATTATCCACAGATACCAGGGGACTCAATGATGAGATACCTTGGAGTGCATTAATGAACTAACTCCAGCCTCCTGATAGCTGTTTAATCTGAACTCTTACTGATATAGATACACTACACACACACTTTTGAGACATCTCTGAAAACACCACTCTAAGATGTCCGCCGTTTCTCATATTTGAAGATAATTTCTTCCCAACATGGCCCCCGAAACAATGCCTGACGCACTAGACATCGTAACTGACACACTCTGCCCCGCCTACCGGATACGGTCATAAATACCCCGTAAGCCAACATGGCCCCACCACCCGGTCCCGGTAGCAGTGGGTAGGTGTATAGACGACGTGCTAAAGGCATACAAGTGAGTAATTGGGTTTGGGAACGCGCACCACCCGCATGCCAGGCGATCATATACACACCTTGAGTCTGAATATGTGTGAATGGATGTGCGCGATAGAACACATGGTATAAGAAACATCCCGGGTTATTGCTGTGTGATTACCCGCTTATTAATTGAAACACAGAACACGAGAATGCCCTACGCGAATAGCCGGTAATCTCGCATGTATATGCCACCTAGTAACGCTAAAGACAGTAATGCATTACGGGCCGTTGCCTTGTGATTACCCGCTCATGATATAAGCAGCGTCATATAGAATGCGTGAATCCTTCTCGCTAACAACTGAATTGACATCTATATACTGATACGCTAGCGATTAACTCTCAGCTAAGATAGGCATAACGCTGCCCAGGTTTTAACCATTGGATTTAAATGCACAGCTTAGTAACCCTTGATGAGTATTTAAATACATTGATCGTCATCATTCAGTCATTTAGACAGAGATGGAGCGTGAGTACGAATACCAGTGGGATGATTGATGGTAATTACTGTACTGTTTGCGATTAACTCCATGATCTCTATGCTTTCTCCTTGACTACCTTAGCACATGAGGAACCCCTCGTGTGTGAACCTACCGGGTACTGTGATACCTGGACATTTGTTGAATTTGTGGTGAGTGTTGTTAGTCTCTCTGCGACGTCACTGTGTGCCACAAGGGGTGAAGTCCACATTTATTCACCTCGGTTACTCACGGTGCGACAATTTATTTTTAACTAACTCTGATTTTAACAAATTGTGGTTTATGCTCACCACAAGTATAGAGGGCCACCATTCACAGGGAAGATGTGAGATGACAGCTATTCAATGATGTCAAATTGATGCACTTTGTTCTCTCTGTCCACAGGTAGTTCCAGTACTACCAGGTATCTGACTACTGAGTCATATGGTGATGTGAGTGTGCAACCACGTCATAGGTTTTAAAGTTGTAGATAGAATTTCACCCCGGTCCTGACGAATCGCCCACAGAATATCCAAGAGGCGTGAAACATGTTGACCTACCATCTATAAGAGCACCACGATCTGAGACATAATACTCAGCACAGCGCCTTATAGTTCTTGTTTTTAGTTAGGGTAGGAGACCCCTTGATTAAAATTGTTGTCGGAAGTACTCCAAACCCTATTTTAGATTCACTTACTCACACCCTCATCTACACACACTAGCGCCCTCACCCCCACCTCACCCATCGGCAATTGGAAAAAGATCTCAGAGAAAGTGCCCCTACTATAGGGAGCCCGTCGGGTATTGCACCTGCCAACCCGACGAGGAGCAGCCCGATGATGAAGCATGACACCTGAGAAGGTGTGTGAGGGCAATATAATCCAATCAAATGGATTCCCAACTGTGAACCATCAGGGTCCAGTTGTTCTCCTCTTCCTTGGTTTTGGCTCACATCTTGTAGGAACAGCATAACTCTTTTGTTCAACCCATGTACCCAGGGCATAGGTATCCCAGAGGCCTCCCATGGGCTGAAGCATATATTTTGCCACCCATGAGAGACCATGCAAAATGGAACTCTAGGTCTGCTACAGCAGCCTGGGTAAGTTGGTGATTGCACCACTTACTTTAGATATAGGTTCACTATATCTATATATATCACTACACTTAAAACTTTGTAAGTCACCCCTATAGCAGGCCTTAACAATCCTGAAGGCAGGGTGCTGGGTTTTGCGTGAGAGGGTGCTCCTGCATGAGCAGGGCCCCTCTGGGGAAACAACCTTTACTACGCATGCATTACATCACATGTATAATCATACAACCCCCCTCTGCAGTCTTCGGAGACCATTCTCCTGGGCTGTACGTGATACTACCAGACATATAGGTAGAGGTGCATTATAACCTCGCGGTAAATGCTATCTCGAAAACGACTGCAACGAAGTATGTCGTGTTTGGTGTCAAACACCTTGGAATCATACCTCCACACCAGTAACTGGTGTGGGAGGTATGATTCCTCCCCTCAGAACCGAGGTTCTGGGGGTACCTATGTCTACCGGTACCAACTTTCTCGAGCCTTACAGCACAAAAAGGATGCTGCCAACCACAGACTCGAGTCTGCCCCCCTGCTGCTGAGCCAAGTTCGAGCAGGGGAAGGCAGCACAATAGGCCTCCTGTCACAGGGAGGTGTTACCACCTCCCAGACAGGATTTAGTGTAAGGGGGCTGGGTGGGTGCACTGTCTCAGTGCCAGAAAGTCTGCACGAGGGGCACACTTGGGGTCCCTGTGCATAGTCCAGTTCAAACCAGTTCTGGGAGCCATCCGCTCCTGCTCTGGCGCGAAACTGGACAAAGGACATGGGTGTAGCCACCCCCCTGTCCCTCCCCTAGGAGGGCCCCAAGAATCTGTCCAACCCTTTCCCGTGGGTATAAAATGGGTTGCCTGGCTACAGGACATTAGATTTTACGTGGACATGATTCTGCAAGAAGATACCACTACACTTCGACCGTCTGGACACGCTGGACTTTGCTGGACCTCCTTTGGGCTCGACTTCGTCTTCCCTTGCCGTCCCCAGTCTTGCCACTGTCCGTGATCCATACAGGCTCCATGCAGGACCCTGTGGACCTCCAAGACAACAGAAAAATCTCCCTTGGAGTGAAGGAGTCACTCCCCTGCAAACGCAGGCACCGTAACACATCTGACCGGTTTGCTGACTGTGAGCTCCTGTGGACTCTGGAGGCTCAAGCAACACAGGAGGTGGGTTTCTGAAGGTCTCCGAGGTTGAGCTGCCCTCTTACCGAGTTTGAGGCACATATCCCTCATGGGGACCGTATACCCCTACTCCTGTGCACAGTGTCCATTTGCAACTGCACATGCTTGTTGTCATGCAACAATTCCGTGCTTTGGGCCATTTGTAGCACTAACCCCAGCGCATCTTTTCTGAGAAGGACTCTGGCATCCTCGCACTCTGTGCCCTGCTAGCTGGCGTCCTGTGAAACCGCCTGAGGTCCCCTCGTGACTCCTGTGCCTTCGGCCTGTGGGTCCACTTGAGGGTCAACTTTGCTTTATTTGGGCTCCCTGGTTGCTCCAGGCCTGCCCTGACTCCCCTTGCTGTGGTGAGTCTCCTGGTCCTTGCTGGGCCAGATCAACACTGAATTTGACCATCTACGTTGTTTGCCGCTGCCAAGGCTTGATTGGTGCTCCCGCCGGACACCGACCCCTCAGCACTCGACATCCTTCATGGGACATCTCGCCTCTGGCTCCTGGTCATCCTAGACATCTCTGGGTCCTCGCAGCTGAAGAGTCAAGATCACCATCAATGCACCTGAAGCACCCGACATCGGTGGGCATTCATCTACCGAGCCCCTGGTCACTCCAAAGTGGCCCAGACTCTGTACCCTCTGCTTTCAGGTTCTTCTCATCTAGAATCCATGAGCACGCGGTCGTGTACTCACACTGCACCCGTCCTCCGTGGGGTCTCTACTCACTCACCTTGGGTGGTTCCTTGGGGTCCCAGCGATTCTACACCTTCTAGACTAGGTCTAGTCCCGAGTCGTGGTTCTTATACCACTTATTTAGTATATGGTTTGGTCTCCCCCGGGATCCCACTGTGTATTGTGCTACTTACGTTTGATTCTTTGCAACTGTATTATTTGATTTGTGTTCTATCCTCGTGTAGAGGATACTAGAGAGTGTTATATATAATAAATACATATTTTTATAACTACTGTGTGGTTTCCCTTTCATTTAACCAATACTATAAGGTTGCATTCTGGTAAAACAACGTGTTTAACATTCCTTCAACACTTAGCCTGAAGGCTGCTCTCCATAGCTACCACTAGGATAGCTTTCAATAAAGTTATCTTTGACCTAATCACCATAAGGGTTGTTTGGACTGGTGCAAGGTGTCCACTTTAATTAGTGGACAGCATGTACCAGGCCAACTTCTCACATTGGTGTGTAGCGGTTGGGATTCAAGCCTGCATTGTTTTACCAGAAAAATCTTTGTATTGATTAACTGAAAAACCACTAGTATCTAGGAACATATAATACTAGCTTAAGATAGTAAGTTCTACTGAACTTGGGGTTGGGTAAGTCAAGGGTCTAGCACACCCTTTCTCCAACCTAAGAGAGTTTAGGGCCAGATGTAGGAAGCCAAATTGCGATTGCAAACGCTGAAACTCGCAGAATTTCAGCGTTTGCGATCGCAATTGGGCTGTGTGCAATGTAGGTAGGCAAATACCCTCTCGCAAAATAAGGAATCGCAAAAATTGCGATTCCTTATTGTGCGCAAGCATTTAGAGAATCGCAATTTGCGATTCCTAAATGCTATGCTAGTAGAGCATCGCAAATTGCGATATTGCCTTAAGGAATCGCAAATTACCACCAACTTCAAGTTGGTGGTAATTTGCATTTCCTTTTAAAAAGCACTTTTTTGCTTTTTTCAAAGTGCCATGTGGCACACATTCATGCCCTTAGGGCATGTATGTGCGCCACATGTGCACACATGCACATTTCAGGGGTGCAACAGGGTGTCCTTTTGGAACCCTTCCAATCTTGACATTGCGCACGCAATTTGCGAGTACCTCTTGGTTACTCGCAAATTGCGTGCGCAAATCCCATTCATTCCTATGGGCCTCTTGGCCCACAGGAATGAATGGGAAGGTATTCCTTGATTGCGAATCTCAATTTGCGATTCGCAATTAAGGAATCGCAATTTTTATTGCGATTCCTACATACATTCCATTTTGCGACTCCTTAATAGCGATTCGGTAAAAATCGCTATTAAGGACTCGCAAAACTGACTTTACCTACATCTGGCCCTTAGTTCCCACTAGGTTAGGTAGGTGCCTACACTACACCTCACTTAGTATTTCTTCTACTGGGAATGCCACTGGTGGCATCCTGCCTACTAAATATGATAGCTTTGCATTCACTGAATTAAAAGCTATGTGTGTATCTAGGAAGCTGAAGACAGGGAGAAATGCCAACACTCAACGTCTAATAGATGCATTACTGCTAGATGACATTAGGAAGACTCCTGGGTAAGATGAGCAGGATAGAGTGGGTGGTACAGGGGAAGAAGATAGGTCAGGAGGGGACACCTTCTATGACCTAGATTCCAACCCTGGACAGGAGGATCAAAATGATCCACCCCTGAACAACTCAAATACCCAGGAGGAAGAGGAAGAAGAGGGTCAAGAGGATCATCACTTTAGTCCTCCAGGGAGAGTGCAGAGTTTACCCAGGAGATCTAGGTCTCCCTCTGCTGAGTCAGATCATTCTAGACATTCTATAGGGACCTCTGTTTCTAACAAGAGGGACAACTCTTATGACAGGGAGTGCCAATTGCTAGAGCTTGAGAAAGCTACGTTTAGGCATAGGCAACAGCAATTGGCCCTGGATAAAGAGTCCCTAGAAGTCCAGAAGACTAGGAAGAAATTGGGACTAGAGTCCCATGGTGGCAGCTATAGTGTCCCTAGGGTTAGGGAACACACCTTTGATCATAGGAACCTGAGCAAGATTGTCCCTCCCTTCCATGTAGGGGATGACATCCAGAAATGGATAACTGCTTTGGAGAGGGCCTGTAAAGTACAGAAGGTCCCTCAAGAGCAGTGGGCAGCTATCTTGTGGCTCTCCTTTGCTGACAAAAGTAGAGATAAGCTCCTCACTGTCAGAGAAGAGGATGCTGATAGTTACTCAGTCCTGAAGAGTGCTCTCATTGAAGGGTTTACAGTACAGAAAGGGAGTGGTCCCAGTCTAACAGTTCGAAAAAATACGTAATTAAATGCCAGCCGGCATTAGTTCAAATTACACAGCAATAAAGTAAAGCGTTCAATATTATTTAATCATATTGAGCATCAGAATAAATCTGGAACAGCGTATTATATCAAGTGCCCCACGAAGTGAAAGAGAGAGGTAGTGACATCAAATACATTACAAATAGAGCCGGCTTCACTGGGCTATACAATAATCATGGAGACATTTAAAAAGCCATTGTTTTCAATACACTACCACAGTGATGCAAGCACTGTTGATCAAACTGGCATAGGGCAGTGATATAGTCGACGTTTCGACCCCAAAAGGTAAGTAGGCTGTTTGGGTCCTTACGCCGGGGTCTTCCTCAGGACTAAGAAGGGGGCACCTGAGAAATTAACAAGAAAGGTTCTTAGTGTCCAATGTGCTAACCTGTGCAGTGGGGAAAAATTAAAAAAGTTAAAAGCAAAAATAATGAATTTACCAGAAAACACCCTTGACTGGATGGAGGATTTGAATGTTGATGGGCTTCTAGGGCTCCGAAATGACAGAGAAACGGACCGATGTCACCTGTAATTGAAGGGTTTGGCTTAACCACTGAACAGTACAGGATTACGTTCAGAAACACCCAGAAGACACAGACTCAGGACTGAGTAGACTTTGTTGATTGTGCCATTAAGGCTCTGGAGGTCTGGTTACTTGGTAGCAAGGTGAATGATTTTAAAGGATTGTACAACTTGATTATGAGGGAGCAGATCCTTAATAATTGCCAAAACCAGTTGTTGCATCAATACCTGGTTGACTCCGATCTGAATTCTCCACAAGAATTGGGAAAGAAGGCAGATAAGTGGGTCAGAACCAGGGTGAAGCAGAAAGCCCAGACCAATGGAGGTGACCAGAAGAAACCAGACTCTAAGAACTCAGATAAGGGTGGGGACAAAAATAAAGATCAAAAGTCTTCATCAGGGCCCCAAAAACCTGCATCTGGGGGAGTCACAATCCAACAAGGGAAAAGGCAAAAGGAAACCTTGGTGTCACATCTGTAAAGAGAAGACCCATTGGACAAAAGATGCCAATTGTCCAAGGGCGAAAGATTCTACTCCTACCACCACTGCCCCTAAGGCACCTGCTCCCCCTAGCACAGTTTCAAGTGGTGGTACACAGAACAAGGGAATAGTGGGGTTAACCTTGGGCTCTGAGGTGGGTTCTGGCCTAGTCAGAGCTCCAGCTCAGGCTGTTCTGGTCGGTGATGGAGGCATGGACATTGCCTCCTTATTTGTTAGTCCCAGTAACCTGGGCAAATACAGACAACAGCCTTTAATAAATGGTAAGGAGGCCATGGTACACAGGGACACAGGTGCAAGTGTCACAATGGTGACAAAAGATCTTGTGGACCCTGACCAGATCATACTTGGTGAGATGTACCAAGTGACCAATGCTAACAATGTCAGGACAGACCATTCCTTGGCAGTTGTTAATTTCACCTGGGGAGGGGTAACTGGCCCTAAGAAGGTTGTGGTAAGTTCAGACCTCCATGTGGAATGCTTGTTGGGCAATGATTTGGAGACTTCAGCCTGGGCTGAAGTGGAACTCAGGACCCATGCAGCAATGTTGGGCATCACTGTAGATGTGTTTGCTGTGACTAGGTCATAGGCCAAACTGAAAGCCACTGAGCAGGCCCTGGATCCTGAAAGGATGGACCAGGTGCCTTCCAAGAAGAGGAGCAGGAGGGGTAAGGCTGAGTCTTCCCCCCTGGCTCAGGAAGAGGATCAGTCTTTTGAGGAAGTTGATCCCAGGCCTTGTGAAGGAACTGTCCCAGAGGAACTTGAACCTGACCAGGTTGAGTTCTTGGGGACAGTGGTCCCTACCAGGGCAGAACGGAGCCAGGAGCAGCAAACCTGCCCCTCTCTTGAACCCCTCAGACAGCAAGCTGCTGCTGAGGCTGCAGGGAATGTCAGTGGATCTCACAAGATCTATTGGGATGAGGGACTTCTATATTCAGAGGGTAGAGACCCCAAGCCTGGTGCCACCAGGAGGTTGGTTATACCTCTGACGTTTAGGGGCTTCCTACGCACCCTAGCACATGACATTCCCCTAGCAGGACACTTAGGCCAAAGCAAGACTTGGGACAGGCTTGTCCCTCACTTTCACTGGCCTCATATGTCAGAGGACACAAAGGAGTTTTGTCGCTCTTGTATCACTTGCCAAGCCAGTGGTAAGGCAGGTGGTACTACAAAGCCCCCCCTGATACCACTACCTGTGGTGGGGGTTCCCTTTGAGTGGGTTGGGATTGACATAATTGGTCCCTTGAACCCTCCAATAGCATCTGGACATTCTTACATCCTGGTGGTGGTGGTGGACCATGCTACCAGGTATCCAGAAGCTATTCCCCTTAGGACTACCACAGCGCCTGTGGTGGCAAGGGCCCTCCTGAGGATTTTCTCCAGGGTGGGTTTTCCTAAGGAGGTCTTAACAGACAGAGGTACTAACTTTATGTCTAGTTACATAACTGCAATGTGGAAAGAGTGTGGTGTCAACTACAAGTTTACCACACCCTATCATCCTCAATGCAATGGGTTGGTTGAAAGGTTCAACAAAACCCTAAAGGGCATGATAATGGGGCTCCCAGAAAAGCTCAGGCGAAAATGTTCTGTTGCCCTGCCTTCTCTTTGCCTGCAGAGAGGTGCCACAGAAGGGGGTTGGCTACAGCCCTTTTGAACTTTTGTTTGGTCACCCAGTTAGGGGTCCACTGTGTCTGGTGAAGGAGGGATGGGAGTTACCTCTCAAACCTCCTAAACAGGATATTGTGGACTAAGTACTTGGTCTCCGCTCCAGGATGGCTGAGTATATGAAGAAGGCATCCAAAAACCTTGAGGCTAGCCAGGAATTGCAAAAGGCCTGGCATGACCAAAAGGCTGTCTTGACTGTTTACCATAAGACAACAAGGAGGGACTACGGGCCACTTGAGTAGGTCCAGCATACAGGCCCACGGAACTACAAGAAGAAGAGGTATGCTGTTCCTAAAGGAGTCCTACAGAACATTGGGTACAAGGAAAAACAAGTGGGTGCTCATAGAGATCGAAGAAAATCTTTTCTCCTTTCAGAAAAAGACCCTCACACACCCAGCCAGCTAGGTGTCATGCTTCATCACTGGGTCTGCTCCTTATCGGGTCGGCGCTGCAATACCCGATCGGCACCCGTGATGGGGCCTTCTTGGCGGAGATCTTTTTTCTTAGCCGTTAGGTGAAGTGCGAGTGAGGGCCCTAATGAGTGTAGATGTGAAAAGTGTGTAGTATGTGCTATCTAAAACAGGAAATAGTGATCCATCCAAAACTATTTTAATGACAATGGTCACTATCCTGATTAAAAACCAGTAAGAGGCGCACGCGTCTGCTCAAGGATTGCAGAGTTGTGTGCTCAAACTCAGGCCAACATGTTTCTTGCCTATTGTTAAGTTAACGGCAATTCTTCAGGACCGATTCTTAAATAATCTACACTTTATGGTCGGTGGTCTGTTCATTACACAATATAGTGACCACCCATACAGCACCCTATAAAGTGGTACCTGTTAATCAAATCCAATGCCTGTAGGAGAGAAGAATCGTAAAGGTTTAAAAACATCATTCAACAGTAGTCTGCAATTCAAACTACGTACCAAGCTCCTAGAGTATAACCAAGTTGTTGCAATACTGAAAAAACATTTGTGAATGATGAGCATGCTTCACACATAATGGTGTATGTGATCATGCATGTGGCGAGTATAAACAAAATCTAAGGATAAAAATTAGAAGTAGCAAGGAATATGCAAAAGATCGATGTAAAACAGCACACTCACCCAAATAGGGTCATGTCAATGCCTCAAGGTGTCACAGCAGGCGTAAACACTGTCAGATTCAGTGTCCTAATAAAGGTATGAAGAAGGACATCAATATAGGCTGGGTTGGAGATTGCCAACGCGGGGCCCGAAAGGGGAGCATCCCTTTGAGAAAACGATGGCTCTCACCTGGAAATAACAGTTTTATACACAATGAATGCAGGCGAGCCTCAGGGGATGCGGTGTGCCGCGCACTCCAGCTACTAACTCCCACCAAAGGTCAAGGGAAATGCACTGGCGGGCGACAACCACAACCCCATGGTCTCTACAGCAAACAAGGAGGGCAAAAAGAGACAGTAAAAATGTGCTCCAGAGAGGAGCGCGCGGTGCATAGGAACAAGGCCGTACAGTATCGCCATATACTCCTTAGGCTATCAGAGAGGTAGTACTCACTCGGCTCACCTCTCTAATTCCAAAACTCACATAGAGTAAAAACGGAGGGTGAGGGACACAAACAAAGCCGGTCCCGCATCACGGACACTCCTATCAAAGCGGAGCAATTCCGTGTATTAAAGTCGAAGTGACAGCCAAACGGTCCCACATTACTATGCTCAGTGATCACTACTCACATGTGTCGCTCCGTCCGCTCGCGGTAGACCTACCCCTCACTCTGCCGGACCCGGGTGGATGTACCAACTCATTCATGTGCGAGTGATATTACCCGGTCGGTCAGCAGTGGAGGCGGGACTTCCGGTTGCAAGGGTAGAACAAAGACTAGAGCGTCAACAACCACTTCCGGGTACCACATTGGAATCCCCATTGCGTGTATATTAATGTAGGTGTACCCAATGACCCTGTTATATAACGCTGTATAGTGGTAGGTAACTGATCACTAAAATTACATATAAATGAATATATAAAAGAGTATGGGAATAGCAAGGACTAGTGTTCAAAACAACTAATGTAGCAAGGAATCTGATAAACAGCAGCTCGATGTCTAGGAGTGAATCAGACCCTGTGCGGATTAAGTGTAAAAAATAATAATAAGTAAATCATCGAGTAAAGCACAGGTACCCAGTTATCAATGAGTAACAAATCCACCACTAAGTAACAGTTCCACCTCTATTAGGAAGGCTACGTGGTGGAGACAGAGCTTGACGTCGCACACACCCGAGAAAATGGCCATAATAAAGAGGTGTCCCCGGCAGGTGGAGGAGGTGTTGTCTAACGTGTGATCTAAATTAATATCAGTATAGCTCATACCGATAAAGATACATTCGAGATTATGGCAGAACATCATCTGATGTGTTACGTCAGCTAACTCCAAAGTATGTCTGAACAACATATGCTGTGTTATGTCAGCAGACTCCAAGGTATGTCTTCATTGAGTCCCTCCTTGTCCGAGGACAACCTCAGGACCCACCTCTGTTCTAGTCGGAACAGCATGTTTTTACGCATACCGGGGTGGGCTTCCAAACCCACCCACCGAAAGGAGTCAGGGGGGTGTCTGTGATCTGCAAAATGAGTAGTCATTTTTGTGTTAGTTCTATGGCACCTAAAGTTGCTCCTGTGTTCAGTCATGCGGATTTTAACCGGTCTTGTCGTCATCCCTATATATAGGAGTTTGCACGGACAGGTCAGAGCATAGATGCAATTATTGGTGTTACAGTTGGTGTGTTTCTTCATGACCCATTTCACCCCATTAGTAAATATCATTTCTTTAGTGGTCTTGGTAAGAGGACAAACCGAGCAAGACCCACAAGAATAATGTCCAACTACGGGAGGAAGATCCCATAAACCTCTTTGTGCATTAGTTGTAAGGGTGTTGGGACGTGTGTGTATGAGCATATCCTTCAAATTGCTAGTGCGTTTGAACGCAAATCTGGGCTCGGGGAGATCTAATGTACCTGTGTTCAGAATACCCCAGTGTTTCTTAATAATGCTCCTTACTCGATTTGAGTCAGGAGTAAAAGTGGTTACACATGTAATCGTGGTATCAGGTTCCCTGTGTATATTCTCTAGTAGACTTTCCCGATTGTTGTTTCTGGCTCTTTTACGAGCGAGTGACACAGTATGTTGTGGATAGTCCCTCTGTCGCAAGGCTTGAGCCAAGGTATCAGATTCGATGTAATAGTCAGCCAATGAGCTACAATTCCTTCTTATCCGAAGGAATTGACCGATTGGGAGGTTCAGTTTGAGTGCTCTGGGGTGATGACTACTAAATAGAAGCAAACTGTTTTTATCAGTTGGTTTACGATAGAGTGTTGTAGTAATGCAGTCATGACCCAACCTTACCAGCAGGTCAAGAAAGGGTACACTGGTCTCAGAAATGGTACTCGTAAATTTCAGGAAGGGATTAAGAGTATTAATCCAACCGCAGAATTCATCGCATGTTCTGCGATCCCTTTCCACAGGACTAAGATATCGTCAATGTACCTTTTCCATACAAGGACATTTGCTAAGTATGGATTGTTGTGATGGTGAATCTCCCTCTCCTCGAATGCTGCCATATACAGACAGGCCAGACTCGGCGCAAAGGTACTCCCCATCGAAGTACCTTGCGTTTGATGGTATAGTTGTTTGTTGTATTCAAAGAAATTCTCAGTAAGTGCCAGAGTGGCACACTCCAGTATAAATGCTACCGGAGTCGGAGAAGTCCAGTCCTCTCGGTTCAGCATGTCCTCCACGACTTCTAACGTTGCCCTTTGGGGGATATTAGTATAAGTGGCCTCGACATCCAGTGTCAACAAAAAATTGATATCCTCTGGATGTTGGACCCACTCAAGTATTCGTATGACATCAGTTGTATCTTTCACAAAAGAGGGGGTATCCCTAACTAGGGGTTGGAGAAAGTGGTCGCAAAATCTCGACAGAGGTTCCAAAATGGATCCGATACCCGAGACGATAGGTCTACCTGGGACCGGGGTAACCCCTTTGTGGATTTTGGGGAGGGTATAAAAATATGGGATCTTCGGGTCAGTGGTTACAAGAAATTCTGCCTCTTTTTTATTGATCCAGCCTTCTGACTCGGCTGAAAATACCATAGAGGAGATGATGGTATTTAGTCGAGGGGTAGGGTCTTCTCTTACCGGAGTGTAATATCTCCGATTGCTCAACTGTCGCTGGCATTCTATATCATAGTCCACAGTCGACATAATGACCGTAGCTCCACCCTTGTCCGCCTGTTTGATGGTGATATTAGGATCATCCGCCAAAGACCTGACGGCTGATATTTCAATAGATGACAAGTTATGAAATGGGGTAGAGGAAATGCCCCTATTGAAATCCTTCAATACGGCCTGTTCAAAGGTCAACACTTCAGGGGGGACCATTCCGTTATGAGGAGTGAAGGTAGAGGGTTTGTGTAATCCTGAACCATCCTTCTCAGGAGGAGGTTTATCTTCAAAAAAGGCTTTTAACCGTACCTTGCGGAAAAAGCCTTGTAACTCGCAATTATCGCGAAATTTGTCTATTTTGGGGGTCGGAACAAAGCCTAGCCCTTTCTGTAGAACACCCTCTTCTGTTGAAGTCAAGACCCTCTGGGAGAGATTGATGATCAATTTCTCTTCCCCCTTGTCTGGCTCTCGTCTCTACTGGACGTGTCGGTTGTTCCTTCCACTGTACTCTTTTTGGTACCCTCTTCTGTGCCCTCTTCCTCTGCCCCAACCTCTGTCTAAAAAGGGGGTTCATTGATTGGTTGAAAAAAGGGGGCGGGGGCCCTGTTGGTACATAGGATATTGCCAGAATTGAGGTCCCTGGTATGGTGGCATATTATATGATTGGTACATGGGGCGTGTGTTGTGTCTTGAGTTCTTATTATTCCAGCTCCCACTACTAGAATCACTATTAGATGATGAACCTCTCCGTGACTGGTTCGAGTTGTCATCTGACGAGTAGCCTTCACCAGATGCGGTGTAATCTGCCTTTAAATAAATGTTTACCAGCCAGGACAGAAAGTGTGGGTGCCGGAGCCTGTGGCCCCAGCAGCTCTCCAGGACAGATGGATTGGACCCCACACCATACTTGAGCAAAAGGGAGAGGTCACTTACTTGGTGGACCTGAGAGCTCTCAGGAGCCCCCACAGGGTACTCCATGTGAACAGGCTCAAGCCTTATGTTGACAGGGCAGACATGGGCTTGCTCATGGCTACTGATGAGGGACAGGAGGAAGAGAGTGACCCACTCCATGACCTCCTCTCACAGAACCCTGATGATGGCTCAGTAGATGGTGTAGCTTTGGCAAGCAGCCTCACTGAGCAGCAACAGTCTGATTGCAGGAAGGTCCTCAATCAGTTTAGGCAGATGTTCTCACTGACTCCAAGTCAGACCACCTGGTGTACCCATGAAGTGGATACAGGTGAAAACCTACCTGTAAAGAACAAAATTTACAGACAACCTGACCATGTCAGGGACTGCATCAGGACTGAGGTCCAAAAGATGCTGGAATTGGGAGTCATTGAGCCCTCAACTAGTCCTTGGGCTAGTCCAGTGGTCTTAGTACCTAAACCTCACACCAAGGATGGTAAGAGAGAGATGAGGTTTTGTGTTGACTACAGAGGACTCAATGCAGTCACTAGCACTGATGCTCATCCTATTCCAAGGGCAGATGAACTCATAGATACATTGACCTCAGCCAAGTTTCTGAGTACTTTTGACCTTACAGCTGGCTACTGGCAAATCAGACTAGCTGAGGATGCCAAGCCAAAAACAGCATTCACAACCCCTAGTGGGCACTACCAATTTGTGGTGATGCCTTTTGGCTTGAAGAATGCACCTGCCACATTTCAAAGGTTGGTGAACAAAGTTCTCACAGGCCTGGAAGATTATAGTGCAGCTTATCTAGATGATATTGCTGTCTTTAGTTCCACCTGGGAGGATCACCTGGTCCACCTGAGAAATGTTTTGGAGGCCTTGCAAAAGGCAGGCCTCACTATCAAGGCCACTAAGTGCCAGATAGGGCAGAGTCAGGTTGTGTACCTGGGCCACCTTGTGGGTGGAGGCCAGGTTCAACCATTGCAGAGCAAAATCCAGACCATAATGGATTGGGTTGCTCCAACTACCCAGACTCAGGTCAGAGCTTTCTTGGGCCTGACTGGGTACTACAGGAGATTTGTCAAGGACTATGGGTCCATAGTGACTCCCTTGAATGACCTGACATCAAAGAGAATGCCCAAGAAAGTTCAGTGGACAGTTAGCTGTCAGAAGGCATTTGATGACCTCAAGCAGGCCATGTGCACTGCTCCCATTCTGCAAAGTCCTGTTTATTCCAAGCAATTCATTGTTCAAACTGATGCATCTGAGTTGGGAGTAGGGGCTGTGTTATCACAATTGAATGCAGAGGGTCAGGATCAGCCAGTAGCTTTTATTAGCAGAAGGCTGACCCCAGAGAGAAACGTTGGTCAGCTATTGAGAGGAAGCCTTTGCTGTGGTTTGGGCTCTGAAGAAGTTGAGGCCATACTTGTTTGGAACTCACTTCATTGTTCAGACTGACCACAAGCCCCTCTTGTGGCTAAAACAGATGAAGGGTGAAAACCTCAAACTTTTGAGGTGGTCCATTTCCCTACAGGGGATGGACTATACAGTGGAACATAGACCTGGGAGTAACCATGCCAATGCAGATGGACTCTCCAGATATTTCCACTTAGAACATGAAGACTCAACTGGGCAAGGTTAGTCTCATCTCCTTTTGTTTTGGGGGGTTGTGTAGTAAAGTAGGATCTGCTTCTTATGGTTACCCCCACATTTTGCTTTTTGCACCCACTGTTTTGACTAGTCTGGCTGGGATCCTGCTATTCAGGACCCCAGCCTATCTGCTTTCTCCCTTAAATTGCAACATATGTACTTTGGTACACTACAGATTGGATACTGGGGTACCCTTATAAGTCCCTAGTATATGGTACCCATGTACCCAGGGCATAGGTACCCCAGAGGCCTCCCATGGGCTGAAGCATGTATTTTGCCACCCATGAGAGACCATGCAAAATGGAACTCTAGGTCTGCTACAGCAGCCTGGGTAAGTTGGTGATTGCACCACTTACTTTAGATATAGGTTCACTATATCTATATATATATCACTACAATTAAAACTTTGTAAGTCACCCCTATAGCAGGCCTTAACAATCCTGAAGGCAGGGTGCTGGGTTTTGCGTGAGAGGGTGCTCCTGCATGAGCAGGGCCCCTCTGCAGTCTTCGGAGACCATTCTCCCGGGCTGTACGTGATACTACCAGACATATAGGTAGAGGTGCATTATAACCTCACGGTAAATGCTATCTCGATAACGACTGCAACGAAGTATGTCGTGTTTGGTGTCAAACACCTTGGAATCATACCTCCACGCCAGTAACTGGTGTGGGAGGTATGATTCCTCCCCTCAGAACCGAGGTTCTGGGGGTACCTAAGTCTACCGGTACCAACTTTCTCGAGCCTTACAGCACAAAATGGATGCTGCCAACCACAGACATGAGCCTGCCCTCCTGCTGCTGAGCCAAGCTCGAGCAGGGGAAGGCAGCACAATAGGCATCCTGTCACAGGGAGGTGTTACCACCTCCCAGACAGGATTTAGTGTATTGGGGCTGGGTGGGTGCACTGCCTCAGTGCAGGAAAGTCTGCACGAGGGGCACACTTGGTGTCCCTGTGCATAGTCCAGTTCAAACCAGTTCTGGGAGCCATCCGCTCCTGCTCTGGCGCGAAACTGGACAAAGGACATGGATGTAGCCAACCCCCTGTCCTGTCCCTCCACTAGGAGGGCCCCAAGAATCTGTCCAACCCTTTCCCGTGGGTATAAAATGGGTTACCTGGCTACAGGACATTAGATTTTAGGTGGACAAGATTCTGCAAGAAGATACCACTACACTTGGACCGTCTGGACACGCTGGACTTCACTGGATCTCCCTTGGGCTCAACTTCGTCTTCCCTTGCCGTCCCCAGTCTCGCCACTGTCCATGATCCATACAGGCTCCGTGCAGGACCCTGTGGACCTCCAAGACAACAGAAGAATCTCCCTTGGAGTGAAGGAGTCACTCCCCTGCAAACGCAGGCAACGTAACGCATCTGACTGGTTTGCTGACCCTGAGCTCCTACGGACTCCGAAGGCTCCAGCAACACAGGAGGTGGGTTTCTGAAGGTCTCCGAGGTTGAGCTGCCCTCTTACTGAGTTTGAGGCAGATATCCCTTGTGGGGACCGTATACCTGTACTCCTGTGCACCGCGTCCATTTGCCACTGCACATGCTTGTTGTCATGCAACAATTCCGTGTATTGGGCCATTTGTAGCCCTGACCCCAGCGCATTGTTTCTGAGAAGGACTCCGGCATCCTTACACTCTGTGCTCTGCTAGCTGGTGTCCTGTGAAACCACCTGAGGTCCCCTCGCGACTCCTGTGCCTTCGGCCTGTGGGTCCACTTGAGGGTCAACTTTGCTTTATTTGGGCTCCCCTGGCTGCTCCAGGCCTGCCCTGACTCCCCTTGCTGTGGTGAGTCTCCTGGTTCTTGCTGGGTCAGATCGACACTGAATTTGACCATCTACGTTGTTTGCCGCTGCCAAGGCTTGATTGGTTCTCCCGCCGGACACCGATCCCTCAGCACTCGACATCCTTCGTGGGACAGCTTGCATCTGGCTCATGGTTGTCGTAGACATCTCTGGGTCCTCGCAGCTGAAGAGTTAAGCTCACCTTCAACGCACCTGAAGCACCCGACATCGGTGGGCATTCATCTACCGAGCCCCTGGTCACTCCAAAGTGACCCAGACTCTGTCCCCTCTGCTTTCAGGTTCTTCTCATCTAGAATCCACATTTGGATTTCACCGGACACTTTTCTTTCTTCCAGCAGCAGCATTTCTTTGTCAACATTCATAGAAAACGACGAGGGTTTCCGACGCCACTTCGCACCTATGCACCTGGCTCCTCTGGGATAGGTAACTTTGGTACAAAGGTATCCACGGGTGGGGTGGCTCTCCAAACCCTTACGTTCCAAGGGCTGTCTTCGTAATCTGCTGCGAAGGGTCCTTAATCACTGATTTTCCAACCACGACTTTCCAATTGAATTGTACGGAGCACGCGGTCGTGTTCTCACACTGCACCCGTCCTCCGTGGGGTCCCTACTCACTCACCTTGGGTGGTTCCTTGGGGTCCCAGCGATTCTACACCTTCTAGACTAGGTTTAGTCCCGAGTCGTGGTTCTTATACCACTTATTTAGTATATGGTTTGGTCTCCCCTGGGAGCCCACTGAATATTGTGCTACTTATGTTTGATTCTTTGCAACTGTATTATTTGATTTGTGTTCTATCCTCATGTAGAGGATACTAGAGAGTGTTATATATAATAAATACATATTTTTATAACTACTGTGTGTTTTGCCTTTCATTTAACCGATAGTATAAGGTTGCAGTCTGGTAAAACAACGTGCTTAACATTCCTTCAAGACTTAGCCTGAAGGCTGCTCTCCATAACTACCACTAGGATAGCTTTCAATAAAGGTTATCTTTGACTTAATCACCATAAGGGTTGTTTGGACTGGTGCAAGGTGTCCACTTTAATTAGTGGACAGCATATACCAGGCCAACTTCTCACAGCACATGTGGCATATTTTAAAGAGACACATTCCGCACATTCTAAAGAGGCACATTCGTTAAAATTCTAAATAGGCACAGTCCAAAAAGGCACATTAGGCACATTCTAAAGAGCCACATTCAGCACATTCGAAAGAGCCACATTTGGCACATTCTAAAGAGGCACATTCGGCACAATTCAAAGAGGCACATTCGGCACATTCTAAAGAGCCACATTCAGCACATTCTAAAGAGCCACATTCAGCACATTCTAAAGAGCCACATTTGGCACATTCTAAAGAGGCACATTTGGCACAATCTAAAGAGGCACATTGGGCACAATCTAAAGAGGCACATTCAGTACATTCTGAAGTGGCACATTGGCACAATCTAAAGAGGCACATTTGGCACATTCTAAAGAGTTACATTTGGCACATTCTAAAGAGGTACATTTGGCACAATATAAAGAGCCACATTCAGCACAATCTAAAGAGCCACATTTGGCAAAATCTCAGGAGCCACATTTGCCACATTCTAAAGAGGCACATTCAGCACATTCTAAAGAGGCACATTCAGTACATTTTAAAGAGGACCAATTGGCACAACCTAAGAGGCAAATTTGGCACAATCTAAAGAGCTATATTTGGCACATTCTAAAGAGCCATATTCGGCACATTCTAAAGTGGTACATTCGGTACAATCAAAGGAGGCACATTCGGCACATTCCAAATAGCCACATTCGGCACATTCTAAAGAGGTAAATTCGGCACAATATCAAGAGGCATATTTGGCCCATTCAAAAGAGCCAGATTTGGCACATTCTAAAGAGGCAAATTTGGCACAATCTAAAGAGCCACATTCGGCACATTCTAAAGAGGCATATGTGGCACATTTTAAAGAGCCACATTTGGCACATTCTAAAGAGGGAAATATGTTACAATCTTTTTTTTTTTTTTTTTAAGTTTGAGTTTATTGAAAACCGGAGGAAAAAGAATAACAGTATAATAAGCATAATAAAGCTTAATTAACATCAAGATTATATGGAGAGGAAGGAAATGCAACGATTACAATAAACATACTATGTGAAAAGGGGGAGTATGGGGAAGGGGGAAAGCAATATATTATTTCATTGCAAAAATTGAAAAACAAAATATGAAGTAAAACACTGTAGGCATATTAAATACTTAGTGATTAAACGTTGCAATACAATTACACAAGCAAAAAAAACAATACAAAAAAAAAAAACAATAATATCTTAATATATTAAGAAAAAGACAACATGGTGTAATCATGGCGGTTTCCGGACATCATCTGATGAGTTTTCAACATTAACAGTAGAAATGTATGAAGAAGCAGACCAGGATAAGTATGTAGTAAGTGGGAGCCATAACAGATCTCTTTTAATTGCTAGAGAGATAGGGGTGATATAATTAGTGTCGAGTCTATGATGGAAACATACGGCATTCCACCAGGCTTTAAAGGTAACTTCATCCGCTTGTTTCCAGTTTGAGGTTATTAAATGTAGGGCTACAGCTAATAATAAATCTAACAACTTAAAGTTAGATGGTGATTGGGGCCAATGAGGTGATAGTGAACCTAAGAAAATGTTGGATAAAGAAAAAGGAACCTTAACTTTAAAAATTCTGTTAATTTGGGACCAAACTAATTGCCAGAATTGAAAGTTATTAGGGCAGTCGAATAGCATGTGTTTTAAATCAGCGTTAGAGCAGGGAGAGGACCAGCAGGTAGATGGAGTATTAGGAGAAAAAGATGATAATGTCGCAGGGGAGCGTAATAGACGTTGATAAACAAAATAAAGGGTTTGAGTAGTATTGGCAGCTCTTGATGTCTTGTGGATCTTAAGCCACAGTTTATCCCAGATGGAGGTTGGCCAACATTGTACTAAATCCTTTTCCCACGCCAATTCAGTCTTCGATTTGTGTCTTTCTGAAGGCAATAACAAACATTTATAAATAGAAGATGCAGAGGGGGAGTATCTAATAGGGGAACAAAAGTAGGACATGCTGTAGGAAGATTAGGGGTATTTGGAAGAGTAAGGAGATATTGATTAAGAGAGGGAAGTAGAAGATTATATTGTATTTTGAAAGCATTAGGAAGAGAAAATTTAGATTGGAGTTCAGTAAAGGATAAAGGGACATTATTAATTAAGAGTTGAGAAATCCAAATCAGACCCTTGGATCTCCAAGATTTCCAGTAAATGGGATGATTATTGATACGTAATAATTTATTGTGCCAAATGGGTTGTTGAGATATCGAAGTAGTAGAAGGGTAGGAAGATGGTAGAAGAGGAGCTAAAAGCTTACGAGTGTGAGAAATGATGGAAGAGCGTAGAGAAGAGATATTATTAGTAAAAGCGAGGGTCTCTTGAAAGTCAAAAGGGGAGACGAGAAATTTTTCTACAGATAACCACACCGGGGGGTGCGTAACGAGATTAGAGGAGATCCAACGAGAAGCTTGTTTTAGGGAAAAGGCATAGTGATAAGATTTGAAGTCAGGGAATTTAAGGCCTCTATTGTGTTTGTCTTTTTTTAGAGAGGACAAAGTTATTCGAGAGGGTTTGTTGTTCCAATGAAACTTTATTAAAAGCGAATCAATTTTCTTGAAATAGTATTCGGAAATATGCACAGGAATCAAAGGGGTGAGCATCATCTTAATCGAATCCAATCGACCCCACCAAGAGAGAAAAAGGGGGTGCCAACTGGTAATGGTGTCATTTAGCGTTTTGATAATGTGGTCAAAATTTAATTTATAGAGTCTCCGAGATAGTTGAGGAGAACCATAGACCTAAGTATTTTAACTTAGAGGGTTGCCAGGAAAATCCCGTATGAAGAAAATAGTGCTTAAGGCATAAAACATTAAGGGGCAAGACTTCACATTTATCCCGGTTAAGGCAATATCCTGATAATCGAGAAAAAATATCAACCTGATGAAGAAAAGGAGGAAGGGAGGTATCCGGGTTAGAACAGTATAAAAGGATATCATCTGCATATACAGACATTTTAACCTGATGTGGGCCTAGGTGAAACCCAGTAATCTGAGCTTCCTGTCTAATTTTAGTTAAAAAGGGTTCCAATACCACTATAAACAATAAAGGTGACAAGGGACATCCCTGTCGTACCTCTCTAGAGAGAGAAAATAGTCTGAGATTTTACCGTTAGCGAAAATAGAAGCTCTAGGGCCAGAATATAATAAGGAAATCAAGGAGATCAATTTGGGAGGAAAGCCTATCCATTTTAAAGCATGAAACATAAAATCCCATCCAATCCTGTCAAATGCTTTTTCAGCATCTAAAGCTATAGCAGCAAGGGGATAATCTAGGGAAGAGGCCTTGCTAAGGACGTTAAAAAAGACTCTAGAATTATCGGAGGATAGTCGTCCCTTTACAAAGCCGGATTGTTCTGGTCCAATAAGTTCAGGTACAATAGGATCGATACGTAGTGCCAAAGTTTTTGCAAAGATCTTGTAGTCTGTATTGACTAAAGAGATGGGGCGATAATTTTGACACAAGGAGGGATCCTTATTGTCTTTTGGGATTAAGCATATCATGGCTTCTTGAAAAGTGCCCTGCGATGAACCGTTTGTAATAAAGGAGTTAAATAAAAGAAGAAGATTTGGAAGGAGAAGCTTAGAAAAGTGTTCATAAAATTCAACAGTAAACCCATTGGGTCCAGGGGCTTTACCTCGTCGTAATACTGAAACAGCAGGGGTAATTTCAGCTAAAGTGATATCGATTTCCAATGAATCAAAATCAATATGTTGGGAAGGAGGAGAATTAATAGAATGGAAATAAGAAGATAAATCTGGTTGAATTGGTTGAATCTCAGGAGTATATAGATTTTTATAAAAGGAAACAAATTCATCTAAAATATCATCGTCTTTAAAAAGTGGAAATCCAGCAGAGCTTTGCAAAGATTCTATTCTAGTTCTATCTCGCCTTATTTTTAAGTAGTTAGCTAGTAACTTTCCCATTTTATTTTGACCTCCATAATAGCGAGAACTACTTTTCAAAAGATAAGAGGAAGCAGCTTCTGTGGATAGCCTATTAAAAGTAAGCTTGGCATCGATAAGATCCTTTAAAGAAGATTCAGTGCTGGAATGATAATAAGCATACTCTAGTTGTTTAATTTTTGTAAGTAATTGAGTAGTTTGTTTTTCAAAATCTTTTTTCTTTTGTGAAACAAAGTTCATTATGAAACCTCTCGCGGCTGCCTTAAAAGAATCCCAAATCATTATAGGGGAGGACTCCGGAGTCGTATTAATAGCAAAAAATTCAGAAGCAAAAGAGCTGAATTGGTTAGAGAAATTAGGATCCGCAAGTAATGAATTATTAAAACGCCATCTACCAGCACATGGGACAAAAGGTAATAAATCAAAATCAACAAAAACCGGGGCATGATCTGATATTAAAATAGAACCTATCTCTGATTGAAGGACATGTTGAGCTAAGGATTTACTTAAAAAGAGATAGTCAATACGGGATTGTGATTGATGTGGGGGTGAATAGTAACTGTATTCTCGAAGATCTGGGTGACATAGTCTCCAGATATCGACTAAAGATTTACGGCGTATGGTGGAGGTAAATTGTGAGTGCATTTTAGTGTTTACAAATTTAACAGGAGAGTGTCTGTCTAATATGGGGTCTTGAATTTGATTACAATCACCACCAAAAACAATATAATCATCGTCAAGCGTAAGTAATTTATCAGAGATCGATGTCCAAAATGTTTTATCAACGGAAACTGGGCCATATACATTAAAGATAACTAACGGTATTTTATCTATAAGTAATCTAACAATAACCCAATGACCATCAGAGTCAGATTCTTGATGAACAACTGAGGCATGAAATTTTTATGGCATAGAATCAAAACACCATTTTTCTTACCCAGAGCCAGAGAAGAAAAAACATTGCCTACCCAAATTATTTTTAGCTTAGAAGCTTCAGTATCAGATAAATGTGATTCCTGGAGTAAAGCAATGTCAGTTTTTAACTTAGCTAAGTGGGTTAACAACCATTGTCTTTTAATGGGATTGCCTAACCCCTTAATATTCCATGTAGTAACTCTGAATGTGACTGGAAGGGAATAACATATGCAAACATTAAGCATACAGTGTTATAGCTAATCTTAAAATTGAGAAAAAGTGAAAAGATAAGAGTATGTAGATAAGAATAATGGTTGAGTAGGGGAACAAGGACAGAGGGAGCGACAATGAAAATATTAAAAAGAAAAAATAAAGTAATAGAATAAAAACCAGAAAGAACAAAATGAAGTGGAAGTATGATTAGGGGAGAAAGGAAGAAGGGCACAACAGGAAAAATATTAGAAAGAAGGAAGAGAAATAGAACAATGGTACAGAGGAACTGAGAGAGAGGAGGAACATGACAGAAAACGAGAGGACAGTACAAGTCATATAATTGAACAGAAAGACAATAAATGTCATACAATGGACGACTGAAAAACATACCTACAACACAAGACGAAGAGGGGGGTGGGCGACACCTGAAGACGACGACGACGTCACCGGAAAACCCACCGGACTCCGGAAGAACCAAGAGTAGGACATCAACATATAGGAGAGACCACAAGGGAAGCAAATTGACAGAAGAGAACTGTGCCTGTTATGAGAAGAAAAGAAAGCAAGTGAGAAGGAGAGAAAGCAATATGTATAAGAAGAGATATTCAGAGGGATGGGAGAAAATAGGAAAGAGAAGAGGAGAGAGAAGATAGGAGATAAAACATCTTAATAGAATGGGTGTTACGAAAATACGAGCAAAACAACAATGAAGAAATCACGTAAACAAAGAGCAATCAAATAGAACAAAACAGAGAAACAAATCAAGTAGAGATTGAAGTGTCCATAGCCACAGCTTCATGCTGACGAAGGAATTCCTGCAGTATGGCTGGATCGTCGAACGTGGTAGTCTTGTCCTTATGGGTGACCTTGAAGATGCAGGGATGAATTAATCCAAATCTAGCATTTAGAGAACGCAGTTGAGGCCTAAGATCGAGAAATTTCTTGCGACGATCAGCTGTAACTTTAGCCACATCTTGAGAGAAGAATAGACGATGACCTTCCCCAAAAATTTGTTTTTTAGACTTGACTACAGACAGGACTTGCAAAAGGTCGGTGAATTGCAAGAAAAACATAACGACTCCATATGTTACAATCTAACGAGCCACATTCGGCACATTCTAAAGAGCCATATTTGTCACAATCTAAAGAGCCACATTAGGCACAATATAAAGAGGCACATGTGGCACACTCAATAGAGCCACATTCGGCACATTCTAAAAAGCAACATTCGGCACAATCTAAAGAATTACATTCAGCACATTCTAAAGAGGCACATTCGGCACAATCTAAAGAGGCACATTCCACAAATTCTAAAGAGGCACATTCGGCACAATCTAAAGAGCCAAATCTGGCACAATCTAAAGAGCCACATTCTGCAAATTCTTAAGAGGCACATGCGGCAGAATCTAAAGAGCCACATTTGGCACAATCTCAAGAGCAACATTCAGCACAATCTAAAGAGCCACATTCAACACATTCTAAAGAGGCACATTTGACACAATCTAAAAACGCACATTTGACACATTGTAAAAAAGCACATTTGGCACATTCTAAAAAGGCACAATTGGCACAATCTAAAGACGCACATTTGGCACAATCTATAGAGGCACAGTCTAAAGAGGCACATTTAGCACAATCTAAAGAGGCATGTTTGGCACATTCTAAATAGTCACATTTGGCACATTAGATCTAAAGAGCCAAATTTGGCACATTCTAAAGAGCAACATTTGGCACAATGTAAAGAGGTACATTTGAAACATTCTAAAGAGGCACATTTGGCATAATCTAAACAGGCACATTCTAAATAGGCACATTTGGTACATTCTAAAGAGGGACATTTGCACAATTTAAAGAGGCACATTCAGCACGTTCTAAAGAGCCACATTCCGCACATTCTAAAGAGCCACATTTGGCACAATCTAAACAGACACATTCTAAAGAGGTACATTCAGCACATTTTAAAGAGGCACATTTCGCACAATCTAAAGAGCCACATTCGGCAAATTCTAAATAGTCGCATTCGACACAATCTAAAGAGCCACATTCCTCACTTTCTAAAGAGCCACATTTGGCACAATCTAAAGATCCACATTTGGCACAATCTAAAGAGCCATATTCGGCACAATCTAAAGAGCCACATTTGGCACAATATAAAGAGGTACATGTGGCATACTCTATAGAGCCACATTCAAAACATTCTAAAGAGGTACATTCAGCACATTCTCAAGAGGCACCTTCAGCACAATCTAAAGAGGCACATTCCACACAATCTAAAGAGGCATATTCCGCACATTCTAAAGAGGCACATTTGGCACAATATAAAGTGCCACATTCGGCATACTCTAAAGAGCCACATTTGGCAATATCTCAGGAGCCACATTCGCCACATTTTAAAGAAGCACATTCAACACATTCTAAAGAGGCACATTTAGATCAATCTAAAGAGGCACATTCGGCACAATCTAAAGAGCCATATTCGGCACATTTTAAAGTGCCACATTCGTCACATTCGAAAGAGGCACATTCCGCACATTCTCAAGAGCTACATTTTGGCACAATCAAAAGAGCCACATTCAGCACACTCTGAAGAGCCACATTCAGCACATTGTAAAGAAGCACATTTGGCACATTCTAAAGAGGCACATTTGGCACAATATAAAGACGCACATTTGGCACAATCTAAAGTGGCACATTCTAAAGAGGCACATTTGGCACAATCTAAAGAAGTACGTTTGGCACATTCTAAATAGTCACGTTCTGCACATTAGATTTAAAGAGCCACATTCGGCACATTCTAAAGAGCCACAATTGGCACAACCTAAAGAGGCATGTTTGGCACATTCTAAATAGTCACATTTGGCACATTAGATCTAAAGAGCCAAATTTGGCACATTCTAAAGAGCAACATTTGGCACAATGTAAAGAGGTACATTTGAAACATTCTAAAGAGGCACATTTGGCATAATCTAAACAGGCACATTCTAAATAGGCACATTTGGTACATTCTAAAGAGGGACATTTGCACAATTTAAAGAGGCACATTCAGCACGTTCTAAAGAGCCACATTCCGCACATTCTAAAGAGCCACATTTGGCACAATCTAAACAGACACATTCTAAAGAGGTACATTCGGCACAACCTAAAGAGGCACATTTGGAACATTCTAAAGAGGCACATTTGGCACAATCTAAACAGGCACATTCTAAATAGGGACAGTTGGTACATTCTAAAGAGGCACTTTTGGCACAATCTAAAGAGGCACATTCAGCACATTCTAAAGAGCCACATTTGGCACAATTTAAAGAGCCACATTCCGCACATTCTAAAGAGCCACATTCGGCAAATTCTAAATAGTCACATTCGACACAATCTAAAGAGCCAAATTCCACACATTCTAAAGAGCCACATTTAGCACAATCTAAAGATCCACATTTGGCACAATCTAAAGAGCCACATTCAGCACAATCTAAAGAGCCACATTTGGCACATTCTAAAGAGGTACATTCAGCACATTTTCAAGAGGCACATTCAGCACAATCCAAAGAGGCACATTCCACACAATCTAAAGAGGCACATTCTGCACATTCTAAAGAGGCACATTTGGCACAATATAAAGAGCCACCTTCGGCACAATGTAAAGAGCCACATTTGGCAAAATCTCAGGAGCCACATTCGCCACATTCAAAAGAGGCACATTCAGCACATTCTAAAGAGGCACATTTGGCACAATCTAAAGAGGCACATTCGGCACATTCTAAAGAGCCATATTCGGCACATTCTAAAGTGGTACATTCGGTACAATCAAAAGAGGCACATTCAGCACATTCCAAATAGCCACATTTGGCACAATATAAAGAGCCACATTCGGCACAATCTAAAGAGGCACATTTGGCACAATCTGAAGAGCCATATTCTGCACATTCTAAATAGCCATATTCAGCACATTCTAAAGTGGTACATTCGGTACAATCAAAAGAGGCACATTCGGCACATTCCAAATAGCCACATTCGGCACAATCTAAAGAGCCACATTTGGCACATTCTAAAGAGGCATATTCGGCACATTCTAAAGTGCCACATTCATCACATTCTAAAGAGGCACATTTGGCACAATCTAAAGAGCCACATTCGGCACATTCAAAAGAGCCATATTCAGCACAAAATAAAGGTCCACATTTGGCACAATCTAAAAAGCCACATTTAGCACAATCTAAAGAGCCACATTTGGCACATTCTAAAGAGGCACATGTGGCACAATCTAAAGAGCCACATTCGGCACATTCTAAAGAGGCAAGTTAGGCACAATCTAAAGAGCCACATTCGGCACATTCTAAAGAGGCATATTTGACACATTTCAAAGAGCCACATTCGGCACATTGTAAAGAGACAAATTCGGGACGTACTAAAGAGGCACATTTAGCACAATCTAAAGAGGCACATTTGGCACAATCTAAAGAGGCATATTCTGCACATTCTAAAGAGGCACATTCGGCACAATCTAAAGAGCCATATTCGACACAATCTAATGAGCCACATTTGGCAAAATCTCAAGAGCCACATTCAGCACATTCTAAAGAGGCACATTTGGCACAATCTAAATAGGCACATTTGGCACAATCTAAAGAGCCACATTCGGCACATTCTAAAGAGGCACATTTGGCACAATCTAAAGAGGCACATTCGGCACATTCTAAAGAGCCATATTCGGCACATTCTAAAGTGGTACATTCGGTACAATCAAAAGAGGCACATTCAGCACATTCCAAATAGCCACATTTGGCACAATATAAAGAGCCACATTCGGCACAATCTAAAGAGGCACATTTGGCACAATCTCAAGAGCCATATTCGCCACATTCTAAAGAGGCATATTCAGCACATTCTAAAGAGGCACATTTGGCACAATCTGAAGAGCCATATTCTGCACATTCTAAATAGCCATATTCAGCACATTCTAAAGTGGTACATTCGGTACAATCAAAAGAGGCACATTCGGCACATTCCAAATAGCCACATTCGGCACAATCTAAAGAGCCACATTTGGCACATTCTAAAGAGGCATATTCGGCACATTCTAAAGTGCCACATTCATCACATTCTAAAGAGGCACATTTGGCACAATCTAAAGAGCCACATTCGGCACATTCAAAAGAGCCATATTCAGCACAAAATAAAGGTCCACATTTGGCACAATCTAAAAAGCCACATTTAGCACAATCTAAAGAGCCACATTTGGCACATTCTAAAGAGGCACATGTGGCACAATCTAAAGAGCCACATTCGGCACATTCTAAAGAGGCAAGTTAGGCACATTCTAAAGAGGCAAGTTAGGCACAATCTAAAGAGCCACATTCGGCACATTCTAAAGAGGCATATTTGGCACATTTCAAAGAGCCACATTCGGCACATTGTAAAGAGACAAATTCGGGACGTACTAGGCACATTTGGCACAATCTAAATAGGCACATTTGGCACAATCTAAAGAGCCACATTCGGCACATTCTAAAGAGGCATATTTGGCACATTCTAAAGTGCCACATTCATCACATTCTAAAGAGGCACATTTGGCACAATCTAAAGAGCCACATTAGGCACATTCAAAAGAGGTACATTCGGTACAATCTAAAGAGCCACATTCGGCACAGTCTAAAGAGCCATATTCAGCACAAAATAAAGATCCACATTTGGCACAATCTAAAAAGCCACATTTAGCACAATCTAAAGAGCCACATTCAGCACATTCTAAAGAGGCACATGTGGCACAATATAAAGAGCCACATTCAGCACATTCTAAAGAGGCAAGTTAGGCACAATATAAAGAGCCACATTCGGCACATTCTAAAGAGGCATATTTGACACATTTCAAAGAGCCACATTCGGCACATTGTAAAGAGACAAATTCGGGATGTACTAAAGAGGCACATTTAGCACAATCTAAAGAGGCACATTCGGCACAATCTAAAGAGGCATATTCTGCACATTCTAAAGAGGCACATTTGGCACAATCTAAAGAGCCATATTCGGCACAATCTAATGAGCCACATTTGGCAAAATCTCAAGAGCCACATTCAGCACATTCTAAAGAGGCACATTTGGCACAATCTAAATAGGCACATTTGGCACAATCTAAAGAGCCACATTCGGCACATTCTAAAGAGCCATAATCGGCAAATTCTAAAGCGGCACAATTCTGTCCAATCAAAAGAGGCACATTCAGCATATTGTAAAGAGCCACATTTGGCACATTCTAAAGGTACACATTCGTCACATTATAAAGAGCCACATTTGGCAAATTCTAAAGAGGCACATTTTTCACAATCTAAAGAGGCACATTTGGCACAATATAAAGTGCCACATTCGGCATACTCTAAAGAGCCACATTTGGCAATATCTCAGGAGCCACATTCGCCACATTTTAAAGAGGCACATTCAACACATTCTAAAGAGGCACATTTAGATCAATCTAAAGAGGCACATTCGGCACAATCTAAAGAGGCACATTCCGCACATTCTCAAGAGCTACATTTTGGCACAATCAAAAGAGCCACATTCAGCACACTCTGAAGAGCCACATTCAGCACATTGTAAAGAAGCACATTTGGCACATTCTAAAGAGGCACATTTGGCACAATATAAAGACGCACATTTGGCACAATCTAAAGTGGCACATTCTAAAGAGGCATATTTGGCACAATCTAAAGAAGTACGTTTGGCACATTCTAAATAGTCACGTTCTGCACATTAGATTTAAAGAGCCACATTCGGCACATTCTAAAGAGCCACATTTGGCACAACCTAAAGAGGCACATTTGGAACATTCTAAAGAGGCACATTTGGCACAATCTAAACAGGCACATTCTAAAGAGGGACAGTTGGTACATTCTAAAGAGGCACTTTTGGCACAATCTAAAGAGGCACATTCAGCACATTCTAAAGAGCCACATTTGGCACAATTTAAAGAGCCACATTCCGCACATTCTAAAGAGCCACATTTGGCACAATCTAAACAGACACATTCTAAAGAGGTACATTTGGCATATTTTAAAGAGTCACATTTCACACAATATAAAGAACCACATTCGGCAAATTCTAAATAGTCACATTCGACACAATCTAAAGAGCCAAATTCCACACATCCTAAAGAGCCACATTTAGCACAATCTAAAGATCCACATTTGGCACAATCTAAAGAGCCACATTCGGCATAATCTAAAGAGCCACATTTGGCACATTCTAAAGATGTACATTCAGCACATTTTCAAGAGGCACATTCAGCACAATCCAAAGAGGCACATTCCACACAATCTAAAGAGGCACATTCTGCACATTCTAAAGAGGCACATTTGGCACAATATAAAGAGCCACCTTCGGCACAATGTAAAGAGCCACATTTGGCAAAATCTCAGGAGCCACATTTGCCACATTCAAAAGAGGCACATTCAGCACATTCTAAAGAGGCACATTTGGCACAATCTAAAGAGGCACATTCGGCACATTCTAAAGAGCCATATTCGGCACATTCTAAAGTGGTACATTCGGTACAATCAAAAGAGGCACATTCAGCACATTCCAAATAGCCACATTTGGCACAATATAAAGAGCCACATTCGGCACAATCTAAAGAGGCAAATTTGGCACAATCTCAAGAGCCATATTCGCCACATTCTAAAGAGGCATATTCAGCACATTCTAAAGAGGCACATTTGGCACAATCTGAAGAGCCATATTCTGCACATTCTAAATAGCCATATTCAGCACATTCTAAAGTGGTACATTCGGTACAATCAAAAGCGGCACATTCGGCACATTCCAAATAGCCACATTCGGCACAATCTAAAGAGCCACATTCGGCACATTCTAAAGAGGCATATTCAGCACATTCTAAAGTGCCACATTCATCACATTCTAAAGAGGCACATTTGGCACAATCTAAAGAGCCACATTCGGCATATTCAAAAGAGGTACATTCGGTACAATATAAAGAGCCACATTCGGCACATTCTAAAGAGCCATATTCAGCACAAAATAAAGGTCCACATTTGGCACAATCTAAAAAGCCACATTTAGCACAATCTAAAGAGCCACATTTGGCACATTCTAAAGAGGCACATGTGGCACAATCTAAAGAGCCACATTCGGCACATTCTAAAGAGGCAAGTTAGGCACAATCTAAAGAGCCACATTCGGCACATTCTAAAGAGGCATATTTGGCACATTTCAAAGAGCCACATTCGGCACATTGTAAAGAGACAAATTCGGGACGTACTAAAGAGGCACATTTAGCACAATCTAAAGAGGCACATTCAGCACAATCTAAAGAGGCATATTCTGCACATTCTAAAGAGGCACATTCGGCACAATCTAAAGAGTCATATTCGGCACAATCTAATGAGCCACATTTGGCAAAATCTCAAGAGCCACATTCAGCACATTCTAAAGAGGCACATTTGGCACAATCTAAATAGGCACATTTGGCACAATCTAAAGAGCCACATTCGGCACATTCTAAAGAGGCATATTCGGCACATTCTAAAGTGCCACATTCATCACATTCTAAAGAGGCACATTTGGCACAATCTAAAGAGCCACATTCGGCACATTCAAAAGAGGTACATTCGGTACAATCTAAAGAGCCACATTCGGCACATTCTAAAGAGCCATATTCAGCACAAAATAAAGATCCACATTTGGCACAATCTAAAAAGCCACATTTAGCACAATCTAAAGAGCCTCATTCGGCACATTCTAAAGAGGCACATGTGGCACAATATAAAGAGCCACATTCAGCACATTCTAAAGAGGCAAGTTAGGCACAATCTAAAGAGCCACATTCGGCACATTCTAAAGAGGCATATTTGCCACATTTCAAAGAGCCACATTCGGCACATTGTAAAGAGACAAATTTGGGACGTACTAAAGAGGCACATTTAGCAAAATCTAAAGAGGCACATTCGGCACAATCTAAGGAGGCATATTCTGCACATTCTAAAGAGGCACATTTGGCACAATCTAAAGAGCCATATTCGGCGCAATCTAATGAGCCACATTTGGCAAAATCTCAAGAGCCACATTCAGCACATTCTAAAGAGGCACATTTGGCACAATCTAAATAGGCACATTTGGCACAATCTAAAGAGCCACATTCGGCACATTCTAAAGAGCCATAATCGGCAAATTCTAAAGCGGCACAATTCTGTACAATCAAAAGAGGCACATTCAGCATATTGTAAAGAGCCACATTTGGCACATTCTAAAGGTACACATTCGTCACATTATAAAAAGCCACATTTGGCAAATTCTAAAGAGGCACATTTTTCACAATATAAAGAGGCACATTTGGCACAATCTAAAGAGGGACATTCGGGACATTCTAAAGAGGCATATTCGGCATATTTCAAATAGCCACATTCGGCACAATCTAAAGAGCCACATTCGGCACATTCTAAAGAGTCAAATTCGGTACAATGTCAAGAGGCATATTTGACACATTCAAAAGAGCCACATTTGGCACTTTCTAAAAAGGCAAATTTGGCACAATCTAATGAGCCACATTTGGCACAATCTAAAAAGCCACATTCGGCACATTCTAAAGAGCCACATTTGACACAATCTAAAGAGCCACATTCGGCACAATATAAAGAGACACATGTGGCACACTCTATAGAGCCACATTTGGCACATTTTATAGAGTGAAATTCAGCACAATCTAAAGAGGCACATTCTGCACATTCTAAAGAAACAAAATTCGGCATAATGTAAAGAGGCATATTCGGCACATTCTAAAGAGGTACATTCGGCACATTCAGCACAATCTAAAGAGGCACATTACGCACAATCTAAAGAGGCACATTACGCACATTCTAAAGAGGCACAATCTAAAGAGCCACATTCAGAACAATCTAAAGAGCCACATTTGGCACAATCTCAAGAGCCACATTCGGGCACATTCTAAAGAGGAACATTTGGCACAATCTAAAGATGCACATTCAGCACAATCTAAAGAGGCACATTCCGCAACTTCTAAAGAGGCACATTTGGCACAATTTAAAGATCCACATTTGGCATATTCTATAGAGCCATATTCGGCACATTCTAAAGTGGCACATTTGGTTCAATCAAAAGAGGCACATTCGTCACATTCTAAAGAGCCACATTCAGCACATTCTAAAGAGACACATTTGGCACATTCTAATGAGCCACATTAAGCACATTCTAAAGAGCCACATTCAGCACATTCTAAAGAGGTACATTTGGCACATTCTAAAGAGGTACATTCGGCACATTCTAAAGAGGTACATTCAGCACATTGTAAAGAGCCATATTTGGCACATTCTACAGAGGCATATTTGGGCAATCTAAATAGCCACATACAGCACATTCTAAAGATCCACATTTGGCATAATTTAAAGAGGCACATTCAGCACAATATAAAGAGGCACATGTGGCATATTCTAAAGAGGCACATGTGGCACATTCTAAAGAGGCACATTTGGCACAGTCTAAAGAGCCACATTCGGCATATTCAAAAAAGGTACATTCAGCACAATCTAAAGAGCCACATTTGGCACATTCTAAAGAGCCATATTCAGCACAAAATAAAGATGCACATTTGACACAATCTAAAGAGCCACATTCAGCACAATCTAAAGAGCCACATTCAGCACATGCTGAAGAGGCACATATGGTACAATCAAAAGAGCCACATTTGGCACATTCTAATGAGGCAAGTTCGGCGCAATCTAAAGAGCCACACTCTGCACATTCTAAAGAGGCATATTTGGCACATTTCAAAGAGCCACATTCGCCACATTCTAAAGAGGCAAATTCGGGACATTCTAAAGAGGCACATTTAGCACACCGAGTGCTCCGTGGGCTGGTACTTTGCAATCTTGCTCGAGGTCCCCTCGCGAATCCTGGTCATCCGGCCTGTGAGTCCTTCTGAGGGTCATCTTGATTTCTGTTGGGCTTTCCTGGTTGCTCCAGACGTGCCCTGACTCCCCATTGCTTGGTGAGTCCCCTGGACCTTGCTGGTTTACACCGTAACCTGCTTGACCTTCCTGTGTGGGTTGCTTTTGCCAAGGCTTGTTGGTGCTCCAGCCAGACACCGACCCCTCAGCACTCGCCATCATTTGTGGGACAGCTAAACTCCGGCTCCTGGTTGTCCTTGACATCTCCTGGTCCTCGTGGCTGCAGAGTCAAGCATCCCTTCTTCGCACCTGAAGCCCCCCACATTGGTGGGCATTCGTCTCCCGAGCCCCAGGTCTCTCTGACCTGGGAACTCAGGAAGGCGGATACATTGGAGCACCACAGATTTCTTTTACGAGTCACGAAAAGAACCATACCATGATATATAAAGTAGCTGCCGAAAACAAGATCAATTAAAATTTTTTAATTATGGCTACGTCGTTCCCGTTGAAGAAGGGAAACTTGTAGTAAGCCTTATATAATTAGCAGATCTAAGGTGCCAAGCAGACTAGCGCACCCTGCAACTGAATTTTGGAATTGATACAGCCAACTTTTGAAATATAGTCCCTAACATAAAGAAGGGCATATTAGCAAGTGCGAATTAGTGCGTGGTTCTCCGATGGACAGGTGGATCAACGCTACATTGTCCAAATAACTTCTGCACTTGTTAAAGTAGCTTACTAGTAGATGTATTGATGCAACGAGAGTACATTAATCCATTGTCTTGAAAAAGAGGGTTCAACCAGAATAGACCTTCGAAACGCGTCGACGCCTGTTTGCCATAAATCCACCCTTTTTAAGTTACCCTAGATATCGATGGATGACAGTACATCAGGGTTAATTTGTATAAATCTTTGGTGATGATTATGGTGCTTTATGCCAAAGATTAATGTCTGCTCTAATTCTCGTGCTGTGTTTTTAATGCATAAACATTTTTTTATATTGTTATTGAAATTGTATAAAATGTTTTTTAACTTTGTATTACATTTTTTATAAATTGTGATTACATTTGTACAACCTGTAGGTTCTGTGCCAATACATTGTGATAATTGATCTGAACAGTAATCCCACTGGCTGGATGAGGGGTGTTTGAGGTTTGCCTGTACTCATGGTGAAGTGTTAACAAGTAAGGCCAAAAAGAGTACTCCCAGAGGACACCTTCTTTTAGTTTCCACTCTGAAGTGCCCTAGACTCTGTCCCCTCTGCTTTCAGGTTCCATCTTCCTCGACTCCAGGCTTGGATTCCACCGGACCCTTTTCACCTTCACGGCAGCAGTACTTCTTTGCAGCTCTCCATTGAGAACGACGGCAGCTTCCGACTCCACTTCAGACCTATGCACCCGGCTCCCCTGGGATAGGTAACTCGGGTACCATGGGTGGGGTGGCTCTTCAAACTCTCAAGTTCCAACAGGTTTGCTCGAAGTCCTCCTAGAAGGGTCCTTAAACATTAAAAGTGTAACCGCGACTTCCCCATAGAATTGTACGGAGCCCGCAGTCGTGTTCCCACACTCCACCCGGCCTCCGTGGGGTCCCTATCTACTCACCTTTGGTGGTTCCTTGGGGTCCCAGCGATTCTACGTGCTCCAGACCTTGTCTTGATCTCAGTCGTGACTGTTATACCACTATTTTAGTATATGGTTTGGTCTCCCCCTGGAGCCCACTGTGTATTGTGCTACTTACAACTGTTCCATTGATCTCGTATTGTGTGCTTTGTGTTCTATCCTCGTGTAGAGGATAGTAGAGAGTGTTATATTAATAAATACATATTTTTATATAACTACTGTGTGGTTCTCCTTTCATTTAGTCATTCAGGAGGTGAAGTTCTGGTAAAACAAGCTGCTTTACATTCCTTCAAGATTAAGCCTGAAGGCTGCTCTCCACAGCTACCACTAGGATAGCTTTCTAAAGGTTATCTTTGACCTTTGACACCATAAGGGTCGTTTGGACTGGTACAGGGTGCCCACTTTAATTAGTGGACAGCATATACCAGGCCAAATTCTCACATTGGTGTGCAGCGGTTGGGATTCAAGCTTGCTATTGTTTTACCAGATAAATCTCATTGAGTGATTAACTGAAAACCACTAAAGTATTAGGCACATATAATACTTCAAGATTAGGATAAGTAAGTTCTACTGAACTTGGGGTTGGGTAAGTCAAGGGTCTAGCACACCCTTTCTCCAACCTAAGAGAGTTTAGTTTCCACTAGGTTAGGTAGGTGTATACACCACAGCACACTTAGTATGTCTTCTAAAGGAGAAGCCAGTGGCTCTCTGCCTTCTAGGTACAATGGTCTTACATTCCAGGAATTGAAAGCCATGTGTGTTTCTAGGAAGCTGAAGACAGGGAGAAATGCAAACACCCAACGTCTCATTGAGGTGTTACTCTTGGATGACCTTAGTGTAGGAAATTAGGATCTGCTTCTTATGGTTACCCCCACTTTTTGCTTGATGTCTCACTGTTTTTGACTAGTCCGACTGGGATTCTGCTAATCAGGACCCCAGTCTATCTGCTTTCTCCCTTAAATTGACATACATGTAATTTGGTACACTCCAGATTGGATACTGGGGTACCCTTATAAGTCCCTAGTATATGGTACCCATGTACCCAGGGCATAGGTACCCCAGAGGCCTCCCATGGGCTGAAGCATGTATTATGCCACCCATGAGAGGCCATGCAAAATGGAACTCTAGGTCTGCTACAGCAGCCTGTGTAAGATGGTGCTTGCACCACTTACTTTAGATATAGGTTCACCATATCTATAGGTCACTACACTTAAAACTTATAAGTCACCCCTATAGCAGGCCTTATCAATCCTGAAGGCAGGGTGCTGGGTTTTTAGTGAGAGGGAGCCCCTGCATGAGCAGAGCCCATTTGCAGCCTTCGGAGACCGTTCTCCCGGGCTGTCTGTGACTCAGCCGGACATATAGGTAGAGGTGCATTATAACCTCAAAGTAAATGCTATCTCGAAAACGGCTGCATAGAAACATATCGTGTTTGGTATCAAACACCTTGGAATCATACCTCCACACCAGTAACTGGTGTGGGAGGTATGATTCCATCCTTCAGAAGCGAGCTTCGTGAGGTCACCGGTCTACCCGGTACCAGCCTTCTCGACCCGGACAGCAAAAAATGGATGCTGCCAGCCAGAGACACATTTCTGCCCTCCTGCTGCTGAGCCAAGCTCGAGCAGGGGAAGGCAGCACAATAGGCATCCTGTCACAGGGAGGTGTTAACCCCTCCCAGACAGGATTTAGTGTATTGGGGCTGGGTGGGTGCACTGTCTCAGTGCCAGAAAGTCTGCATGTGGGGCACACTTGGTGTCCCTGTGCATAGTCCAGTTCAAACCAGTTCTAGGAGCCATTTGCTCCTGCTCTGGTGCAAAACTGGACAAAGGACATGGTTGTAGCCACCCCCCTGTCCCTCCCCTAGGAGGGTCCCTAGAATCTGTCCAACCCTTTCCCGTGGGTATAAAATGGGTTACCTGGCTACAGGACATTAGATTAACGTGGACAAGATTCTGCAAGAAGATACCACTACACTTCGACCGTCTGGACACGCTGGACTTCGCTGGATCTCCCTGGACCTCCCTTGGGCTCGACTTCGTCTTCCCTTGCCGTCCCCAGTCTCGCCACTGTCCGTGATCCATATAGGCTCCGTGCAGGACTCTGTGGACCTCCAAGACAACAGAAAAATCTCCCTTGGAGTGAAGGAGTCACTCCCCTGCAAACGCAGGCACCGTAATGCATCTGACCAGTTTGCTGACCCTGAGCTCCTGTGGACTCCGAAGGATCCAGCAACACAGGAGGTAGGTTTCTGAAGGTCTCCGAGTTCGAGCAGCCCTCTTACCGAGTTTGAGGCAGATATCCCTCGTGGAGACCGTATACCCATACTCCTGTGCACCGCGTCCATTTACAGCTGCACATGCTTGTTGTCATGCAACAATTCCGTGCATTGGGCCATGTGTAGCCCTGACCCCAGCGCATTTTTTCTAAGAAGGACTCCGGCATCCTTGCAGTCTGTGCCCTGCTAGCTGGTATCCTGTGAAACCGCCTGAGGTCCCCTCGTGACTCCTGTGCCTTCGGCCTGTGGGTCCACTTGAGGGTCAACTTTGCTTTAATTGGGCTCCCCTGGTTGTTCCAGGTCTGCCCTGACTCCCCTTGCTGTGGTGAGTCTTCTGGTCCTTACTGGGCCAGATTGACACCGAATTTGACCAACTACGTTGTTTGCCACTGCCAAGGCTTGATTGGTGCTCCCACCGGACACCGACCCCTCAGAACTCGACATCCTTCGTGGGACAGCTTGTATCTGGCTCCTGGTCATCCAAGACGTCTCCTGGTCCGCACAGCTGAGGAGTCAAGATCACCGTCAACACACCTGAAGCACCCGACATCGGTGGGCATTCGTCTACCTAGCCCCTGGTCACTCCAAAGTGACCCAGACTCTGTCCCCTCTGCTTTCAGGTTCTTCTCATCTAGAATCCACATTTGGATTCCACCGGACACTTTTCTTTCTTCCAGCAGCAGCATTTCTTTGTCGACATCCATAGAGAACGGCGAGGGTTTCCGACGCCACTTCGCACCTATGCACCAGGCTCCTCTGGGATAGGTAACTCTGGTACAAAGGTATCCACGGGTGGGGTGGCTCTTCAAACTCTTAAGTTCCAAGGGTTGTCTTAGTAATCTGCTGGGAAGGGTCCTTAATCTCTGATTTTCCAAACGCGATTTTCCCATTGAATTGTACGGAGCACGCAGTCATGTTCCCACACTGCACCCGTCCTCCATGGGGTCCCTACTCACTCACCTTGGGTGGTTCCTTGGGGTCCCAGCTATTCTACACCTTCTACACTAGGTCTAGTCCCAAGTCGTGGTTCTTATACCACTTATTTAGTATATGGTTTGGTCTCCCCCGGGAGCCCACTGTGTAGTGTGCTACTTACGTTTGATTCTTTGTAACTGTATTATTTGATTTGTGTTCTATCCTCGTATAGAGGATACTAGAGAGTGTTATATATAATAAATACATATTTTTATAACTACTGTGTGGTTTCCCTTTCATTTAACCAATACTATAAGGTTGCATTCTGGTAAAACAAGGTGCTTAACATTCCTTCAAGACTTAGCCTGAAGGCTGCTCTCCATAGCTACCACTAGGATAGCTTTCAATAAAGGTTATCTTTGACCTAATCACCATAAGGGTTGTTTGGACTGGTGCAAGGTGCCCACTTTAATTAGTGGACAGCATATACCAGGCCAACTTCTCACAGGCATATTCTAAAGAAACACATTTGGTACATTCTAAAGAGGCACATTCATCACATGCTAAAGAGGCAAATGCATCACATTCTAAAGATGCACATTTGGCACATTCTAAAGAGGCCTTTCGGCACATGCTAAAGAGGCACAGTCAGAACATTCTAAAGAGGCACATTTGGCACATTCTAAAGAGCTACATTCAGCAGATTCTAAAAAGTCACATTCGGCACATTCTAAAGGGGAACATTCAGCACATACTAAAGAGGAACATTAAGCACATTCTACACAGATACATTCGGCACAATCTAAAGCAGCACATTCTAATGAGGCACATTCAGCACATTCTAAAGAGGCACATTTGGAAAAATATTAAGAGGCACATTTGGCACATGCTATAGAGGCACATTATGCACATTCTTAAGAGGCACAATCTGCACATACTAAAGAGGCACATTTTAAAGAGGCACATTATGCACATTCTAAAGAGGCACATTTGGCAAAATATGAAGAGGCATATTCGGCACATTCTAAAGAGGCCCATTCAGAACAATCTAAACAGGCATATTCGGCACAGTCGACACATTCAAATGAGGCACATTCTGCACATTCTAAAGAGACATGTTCGGCACAGTCTAAAGAGACACATTCTGCAAATTCGAAAGAAGCACATTCTAAAGAGGAACATTCAGCAAATGCTAAAGAGGCACATTCAGCACATTCTAAATAGCACATCCGAAATAGTCACATTTTAAAGAGGAACATTCAGCACATACTAAAGAGGCACATTTAGCACATTCTAATGATGCACATTCAACACAGCTGAAAGAGGCACATTTGGCACATTCTAATGAGGCACATTCAACACAGCTGAAAGAGGCACATTTGGCACATTGTAAAGAGGCACATTCAGCACAAACTAAAGAGGCTCATTCAGCACATTCTAAAGAGGAACATTCATCACATGCTAAAGAGGAAAATGCAGCACTTTCAAAAGAGGCACATTCAGCACATTCTAGAGAGGCACTTTTGGCACATTCTAAAGAGGCACTTTCTGCACATTCTAAAGAGGTACATTCTATAAAGGCAAATTCAGCATATTCTAAAGTGGCACATTCGGCACATTCTAAAGAGAAAGATTCAGCACATACTAAAGAGATACATTTGGCACAATCTAAAGTGGCACATCCAGCACATTCAGTACATTCTAAAGAGGCACATTCGGCAAATTCTAAAGTGTCACATTTGGCAAAATCTAAAGAGGCACATTCGGTATATTCTAAAGTGGCACATTTGGCACATTGCAAAGAGGTATATTCAGCACATTCTAAAGAGGCACATTCAGCATATTCTAAAGAGGCACATTCAGCACATGCTAAAGAGGCACATGCAGCACATTCTTAAGAGGCACATTCTAAAGAGGCACATTTTAAAGAGGAACATTCTGCACATAGTTAAGAGGCACATTCAGCACATTCTAAATAGACACATTCAGAACAGTCTAAAGAGGCACATCAGCACATTATAAAGAGGCACATTCAGCACATACTAAAGAAGCACATTCAGCAAAATTCTAACGAGACACATTCTAAAGATGCACAATTGGCACATTATAAAGAGGCACATTCGGCTCTCTTAAGAGGCACATTCTGCACATTCCAAAGTGGCACATTCTAAAGAGAAACATTCAGCAAATTTTAAAGTGGCAAATTCATAACATGCTAAAGAGGCAAATGCAGCACATTCTAAGGAGGCACACTTGGCACATTCTAAAGAGGCACATTCAGCAAAGTTCTGAAGAGACACATTCAGCAAAATTCTAACGAGACACATTCTAAAGAGGAACATTCAGCACATACTAAAGAGGCACATTTGAACGAGGCACATTCTGCACAGCCGAAAGATGCACATTCAGCACATTCTAAAGAGGCACATTCAGCACAAACTAAAGAGGCACATGCAGCACATTCTAAAGAGGCACATTCGGCACATTCTAAAGAGGCATATTTTAAAGAGAAACATTCTGTACATAGTTAAGAGGCACATTCAGCACATTCTAAAGAGACACATTCAGAACAGTCTAAAGAGGCACATTCAGCACATTCTAAAGAGGCATATTCAGCACGTACTATAAAAGAGGCACATTCAGCACGTACTAAAGAGGCACATTCTAAAGAGGCACATTCAGCAAAATTCTAACGAGACACATTCTAAAGATGCACAATCGGCACATTCTAAAGAGGCACATTCGGCTCTCTAAAGAGGCACATTGTGCACATTCCAAAGTGGCACATTCTAAAGAGAAACATTCAGCAAATTTTAAAGCGCAAATTCATAACATGCTAAAGAGGCAAATACAGCACATTCTTAAGAGGCACATTCGGCACATTCTAAAGAGGCACATTTTAAGGAGGAACATTCTGCACATAGTTAAAAGGCACTTTCAGCACATTCTAAAGAGACACAATCAGCACACTCTAAAGAGGCACATTCTGCGCATTCCAAAGAAGCACATTCCAAAGAGGAACATTCAGCAAATTCTAAAGTGGCACATTCATCACATACTAAAGAGGCAAATGCAGCACATTCTAAAGAGACACATTTGGCACATTCTAAAGAGGAACTTTCGGCACATACTAAAGAGGCACTTTCTGCACATTCTAAAGAGGCACATTCAGCAAAAATCTAAAGAGACACATTCAGCAAAATTCTAGAGAGACACATTCTAAAGAGGCACATTCTAAAGACGCTCATTCGGCACAATCTAAAGCGGCACATTCAGCACATTCTAAAGGGGCACATTCTAAAGATGCACAATCAGCACATTCTAAAGAGGCACATTCGGCACATTCTAAAGAGGCACATTTGACACATTCTAAAGAGACAGTTAGCAAAATTCTAAAGCGACGCAGTCTAAAGTGGAACATTCAGCACATTCTAAAGAGGCCCATTTTGCACATTTTTAAGAGGCACTTTTGGCATATACTATAGAGGCACATTACGCACATTCTAAAGATGCACATTACACACATTCTAAAGAGGCACATTTGGCACATTCTAAAGAGATACATTTGGCACAATCTAAATCGGCACAATCGGCACATTCTAAAGATGCACATTCGGACAATTTTCAAGAGGTACATTTGGCACAATCTAAACAGGCACATTCGACACATATTAAAAAAGATGCACATTCAGCACAGTCTAAAAAGGCACATTCACACATTCCAAAGAGAAACATTCAGCACATTCTAAAGGGGCACATTCTAAAGAGGCACAATCAGCACATTCTAAAGATGCACATTCAGCAAATTCTAAAGAGGCACATTACACACATTCTAAAGAGGCACAATACATCGCAACTAAAGAGGCACAATTGGCACATTTTAAAGAGGCACATTTGGGACATTCTAAAGTGGCACATTTGGCACACTCTAAAGAGGCACATTACACACATACTAAAGGCACATTTGTCACATTCTAAAGAGTTACATTCAGCACATTCTAAAGAGATACATTTGGCACAATCTAAAGCAGCACATCCAGCACATTCGGCACATTCTAAAGAGACACATTCAGCAAAATTCTAAAGAGACTCATTGTAAAGAGGCACATTCTAAAGAGACACATTCGGCACATTCTAAAGCAGCAAATTCGGCACATTCTAAAAAGGTCGATTTAGCAAAGTTCTAAAGAGACACATTCAGCAAAATTCTAAAGAGGCACATTCGGCAAAATTCTAAAGAGACACATTCATCAAAAAATTCTAAATAGACACATTCTAAAGAGGAACATTCAGCACATTCTAAAGAGGCACATAAAGAGGCACATTCAACACATTTTAAAAGGCACATTCTAAAGAGGCACAATAAGCACATTCTAAAGACGCACATTCGGCACATTCTAAATAGGACCATTACACATATTCTGAAGAGGCATATTACGCGCCAACTAAAGAGGCACATTCGGAACATTTTAAAGAGTTACATTCTGCCAAATCTAAAGCGGCACATTCTAAAGAGGCACATTCAGCAAAATTCTAAAGAGGCACATTCGGCAAAATTCTAAAGAGACACATTCAGCAAAAATCTAAATAGACACATTCTAAAGAGGAACATTCAGCGCATTCTAAAGAGGCACATAAAGAGGCACTTTCGGTACATTCTAAAGAGGCATATTTGGCACATTCTAAAGAGGCACGTTCCGCACATACACATACTAAAGAGGCACATTCAGCACATTCTAAAGAGTTACATTCAGCACAATCTAAAGCAGCACATTCGGCACATTCTGAAGAGGCACATTTGGCACATTCTAAAGCAGCACATTTTGCACATTCCAAAGTGGCCAATTTGGCACATTCTAAAGAGGAACATTCAGCACAATCTAAAGAGGCACATTTGGCACATTCTAAGGAGGAATATTCAGCACATACCAAAGAGGCACATTATGCGCATACTAAATAGGAACATTCAGCACATTCTAAACAGATACATTCAGCAAAATCTAAAGCAGCACATTCAGCACATTCTAATGAGGCAGATTTGGAACATTCTAAAGAGGCACATTCGGCACATTCTAAAGAGGCACATTCAGCACATTCTAAAGAGGAAGATTCAACACACTAAAGAGGCACATTCTAAAGAGGCACATTCAGCACATCCTAAAGAGGCACATTTCTAAAGAGGAACATTCTGTACATGCATATGAGGCACGTTCAGCACATTACAAAGAGACACATTCAGCACATAGTAAAGAGGCACATTCGACACATTCTAAAGAGGCACATTACGCACATTCAAATGAGGCACAATTGGCACATTCTAAAGCGGCATATTTGTCACAATCTAAACAGGCACATTTGGCACAGCCAACGCATTCTAATGAGGCACATTCAGCACATTCTAAAGAGGCACTTTTGACACATACTAAAGAGGCTCTTTCTGCACATTCTAAAGAGGCACATTCAGCAAAGATCTAAAGAGACACATTCAGCAAAATTCTAGAGAGACACATTCTAAAGAGGCACATTCTAAAGAGGCTCATTCAGCACATTCTAAAGCGGCACATTCATCATATTCTAAAGGGGCACATTCTAAAGAGACACAATCAGCACATTCTAATGAGGCCCATTCAGCACATTCTAAAGAGGCACATTTGGCATATTCTAAAGAGACTCATTCGGCCAAATCTAAAGCAGCACATTCCAAATAGACGCATTCAGAAAAATTCTAAAGAGAGACATTTTAAATAGGAACATTCAGCACATTCTAAAGAGGTACATTTGGCACATTTTAAAGAGGTACTTTTGGAACATTCTATAGAAGCACATTACACACATTCTAAAGAGGCACATTACGCACATTCTAAAGAGGCACATTACACACATTCTAAAGAGGTACATTTGGCACATTTTAGAGAGATACATTCAGCACATTCTAAAGAGGCACATTTGGCACTAAACAGGCACATTCGACACATTCTAAAGATGCACATTCGGCACAGTCTAAAAAGGCACATTCGGCACATTCCAATGAGGAACATTCAGGACGTACTAAAGAGGCACATTCAGTACATTCTAAAGAGGCACAAACAGCACATTCTAAAGACGCACATTCTGCAAATTCTAAAGAGGCACATTACGCACCAACTAAAGAGGCACATTACGCTCCAACTAAAGAGGCACATTTGGGACATTCTAAAGTGGCACATTCGGCACACTGGAGAACATTCAGCACACGCTAAAGAGGCACATTCAGCACATTCTAAAAAGGCACATTTAGCACATTCTAAAGAGGCCCATTCAGCACATTTTGAAGAGGCACATTCTAAAGAGGCACATTCAGCACATTCTAAAGAGGCACATTCTAAAGAGGTACATTCTAAAGGGGAACATTCTAAAGAGGCACAGTCGGCACATTCTAAAGAGGCATGTTCAGCATATACTAACGTTATTGCACAAATACTTTACACATTGCCTTCTAAGTTAAGCCTGCCTGCTCTGTGCCAAGCTACCAGGGGATGAGCACAGGATAATTCAGGATTGTGTTGTGACTTACCCTGACTAGGATTATGCTCCTACAAGGACAGGGTGCATACCTCTGCCAACTAGAGACCTGATTTCTAACAGAGGCATATGCAGCACATTCTAAAGAGATACATTCGGCACATTCTAAAGAGTAACATTCAGCATACTCTAAAGCAGTACATTTGGCATATTCTAAAGAGGAACATTCATCACAGTCAAAAGAGGCACATTTGGCACACTCTAAAGAGGCACATTGAGCAAATTCTAAAGAGGCACATTCAGCACATTCTAAACAGGCACATTTGGCACATTCTAATGAGGCACATTTGGCACGTTCTTAAGAGACACATTTGTCATATTCAGCACGTTCTGAAGAGGCATATTCAGCACATTCTAAAGCGGGCCATTCAGCATTCAAAAGAGGCACATTCAGCACATGCAAAAGAGGCACATTCAGCACATTCTAAAAAGGCACATTCAGCACATTATAAAGAGGCACATTCAGCACATTTTGAAGAGGCACATTGTAAAGAGGCACATTTGGCACATTCTAAAGAGGCACATTCAGCAAAGTTCTAAAGAGAAACATTCAGCAAAATTCTAACGAGACACATTCTAAAGAGGAACATTCAGCACATACTAAAGAGGCACATTCAGCACATTCGATCGAGGCACATTCTGCACAGCCGAAAGATGCACATTCAGCACATTCTAAAGAGGCACATTCAGCACATTCTAAAGAGGCATATTTTAAAGAGAAACATTGTCTACATAGTTAAGAGGCACATTAAAGCACATTCTAAAAAGACACATTCAGAACAGTCTAAAGAGGCACATTCAGCACATTCTAAAGAGGCACATTCAGCACGTACTAAAGAGGCACATTCAGCACGTACTAAAGAGGCACATTCTAAAGAGGCACATTCAGCAAAATTCTAACGAGACACATTCTAAAGATGCACAATCGGCACATTCTACAGTGGCACATTCGGCTCTCTAAAGAGGCACATTGTGCACATTCCAAAGTGGCACATTCTAAAGAGAAACATTCAGCAAATTTTAAAGCCGCAAATTCATAACATGCTAAAGAGGCAAATACAGCACATTCTTAAGAGGCACATTCGGCACATTTCAAAGAGGCACATTTTAAGGAGGAACATTCTGCACATAGTTAAGAGGCACATTCACCACATTCTAAAGAGACACAATCAGCACACTCTAAAGAGGCACATTCTGCGCATTCCAAAGAGGCACATTCTAAAGAGGAACATTCAGCAAATTCTAAAGTGGCACATTTATCACATACTAAAGAGGCAAATGCAGCACATTCTAAAGAGACACATTCAGCACATTCTAAAGAGGAACTTTCGGCACATATTAAAGAGGCACTTTCTGCACATTCTAAAGAGGCACATTCAGCAAAAATCTAAAGAGATACATTCAGCAAAATTCTAGAGAGACACATTCTAAAGAGGCACATTCTAAAGAGGCTCATTCGGCACAATCTAAAGCGGCACATTCAGCACATTCTAAAGGGGCACATTCTAAAGATGCACAATCAGCACATTCTAAAGAGGCACATTCGGCACATTCTAAAGAGGCACATTCTAAAGAGGCACATTCAGCACATTTTGAAGAGGCACATTCCAATGAGGCACATTCAGCACATTCTAAAGAGGCACATTCTAAAGAGGTACATTCTAAAGGGGAACATTCTAAAGAGGCACAGTCAGCACATTATAAAGAGGAACATTCAGCACATACTAAAGAGGCACATTCAGCACATTCGAACGAGGCACATTCTGCACAGCCGAAAGATGCACATTCAGCACATTCTAAAGAGGCACATTCAGCACAAACTAAAGAGGCACATGCAGCACATTCTAAAGAGGCACATTCAGCACATTCTAAAGAGGCATATTTTAAAGAGAAACATTGTCTACTGTCTACATAGTTAAGAGGCACATTCAGCACATTCTAAAGAGACACATTCAGAACAGTCTAAAGAGGCACATTCAGCACGTACTAAAGAGGCACATTCAGCACGTACTAAAGAGGCACATTCTAAAGAAGCACATTCGGCACATTCTAAAGAGGCACATTCGGCACATTTCAAGGAGGCACATTTTAAGGAGGAACATTCTGCACATAGTTAAGAGGCACATTCACCACATTCTAAAGAGACACAATCAGCACACTCTAAAGAGGCTCATTCTGCGCATTCCAAAGAGGCACTTTCTAAAGAGGAACATTCAGCAAATTCTAAAGTGGCACATTCATCACATACTAAAGATGCAAATGCAGCACATTCTAAAGAGACACATTCAGCACATTCTAAAGAGGAACTTTCGGCACATACTAAAGAGTCACTTTCTGCACATTCTAAAGAGGCACATTCAGCAAAAATCTAAAGAGACACATTCAGCAAAATTCTAGAGAGACACATTCTAAAGAGGCACATTCTAAAGAGGCTCATTCGGCACAATCTAAAGCGGCACATTCAGCACATTCTAAAGGGGCACATTCTAAAGATGCACAATCAGCACATTCTAAAGAGGCACATTCGGCACATTCTAAAGAGGCACATTTGGCACATTCTAAAGAGGCACATTCAGCACATTTTGAAGAGGCACATTCAGCACATTCTAAAGAGGCACATTCAGCACATTCTAAAGAGGCACATTCTAAAGAGGTACATTCTAAAGGGGAACATTCTAAAGAGGCACAGTCAGCACATTCTAAAGAGGAACATTCAGCACATACTAAAGAGGCACATTCAGCACATTCAAACGAGGCACAATCTGCACAGCCGAAAGATGCACATTCAGCACATTCTAAAGAGACACATTCAGAACAGTCTAAAGAGGCACATTCAGCACGTACTAAAGAGGCACATTCAGCACGTACTAAAGAGGTACATTCTAAAGAGGCACATTCGGCACATTCTAAAGAGGCACATTCGGCTCTCTAAAGAGGCACATTGTGCACATTCCAAAGTGGCACATTCTAAAGAGAAACATTCAGCAAATTTTAAAGCGGCAAATTCATTACATGCTAAAGAGGCAAATACAGCACATTCTTAAGAGGCACATTCGGCACATTTCAAGGAGGCACATTTTAAGGAGGAACATTCTGCACATAGTTAAGAGGCACATTCAGCACATTCTAAAGAGACACAATCAGCACACTCTAAAGAGGCACATTCTGCGCATTCCAAAGAGGCACATTCTAAAAAGGAACATTCAGCAAATTCTAAAGTGGCACATTCATCACATACTAAAGAGGCAAATGCAGCACATTCTAAAGAGACACATTCAGCACATTCTAAAGAGGAACTTTTGGCACATACTAAAGAGGCACTTTCTGCACATTCTAAAGAGGTACAATCAGCAAAAATCTAAAGAGACACATTCAGCAAAATTCTAGAGAGACACATTCTAAAGGGGCACATTCTAAAGATGCACAATCAGCACATTCTAAAGAGGCACATTCGGCACATTCTAAAGAGGCATGTTTGGCACATTCTAAAGAGACACATTCAGCACATTTTGAAGAGGCACATTCTAAAGAGGCACATTCAGCACATTCTAAAGAGGCACATTCTAAAGAGGTACATTCTAAAGGGGAACATTCTAAAGAGGCACAGTCAGCACATTCTAAAGAGGCCCATTCAACACATTCTAAAAGGCACATTCAGCACATTCTAATGAGGCACATTCGGCACATTTTAAAGAGGCACATTTGGCACATTCTAAAGAGGCATGTTCAGCATATACTAACGTTATTGCACAAATACTTTACACATTGCCTTCTAAGTTAAGCCTGCCTGCTCTGTGCCAAGCTACCAGGGGATGAGCACAGGATAATTTAGGATTGTGTTGTGACTTACCCTGACTAGGATTGTGCTCCCTACATGGACAGGGTGCATACCTCTGCCAATTAGAGACCTGATTTCTAACAGAGGCATATGCAGCACATTCTAAAGACATACATTCTGCACATTCTAAAGAGTAACATTCAGCACCCTCTAAAACAGTACATTTGGCATATTCTAAAGAGGCACATTCAGCACAGTCAAAAGAGGCACATTTGGCACAGTCTAAAGAGGCACATTGAGCAAATTCTAAAGAGGCACATTCAGCACATTCTAAACAGGCACATTTGGCACATGCTAAAGAGGCACATTTGGCCCGTTCTAAAGAGATACATTTGTCACATTCAGCACGTTCTGAAGAGGCATATTCAGCACATTCTAAAGCGGCCAATTAGAGACCTGATTTCTAACAGAGGCATATGCAGCACATTCTAAAGACATACATTCTGCACATTCTAAAGAGTAACATTCAGCACCCTCTAAAACAGTACATTTGGCATATTCTAAAGAGGCACATTCAGCACAGTCAAAAGAGGCACATTTGGCACAGTCTAAAGAGGCACATTGAGCAAATTCTAAAGAGGCACATTCAGCACATTCTAAACAGGCACATTTGGCACATGCTAAAGAGGCACATTTGGCCCGTTCTAAAGAGATACATTTGTCACATTCAGCACGTTCTGAAGAGGCATATTCAGCACATTCTAAAGCGGGCTGTTCAGCAGATTCACCAGAGGCACATTCGGCGCAGTCTAAAGAGGCACATTTGGCTCATTCTAAAGAGGCACTTTCTAAATAGGCACATTTGGCACATTCTAAGGGGTACATTCAGCACATTCTAAAGAGGCACATTTGGCACATTCTAAAGAGGCACATTCAGCGCATTCTAAACAGGTACATTCTGAAGAGGAGCATTCGGCACAGTCTAAAGAGGCATATTTGGCACATTCTAAAGAGGCACATTCAGCAAATTCTAAAGAGGCGCATTCAGCCCATTCTAAAGAAGCACATTCTAAAGAGGCGCATTCAGCACATTCTAAAGAGGCACATTTGGCACATTCTAAAGAGACACATTCAGCACATTCTAAAGAGGCACATTTGGCACATTCTAAAGAGGCACATTCAGCACATTCTAAACGGGTATAGTCTAAAGGGGACCATTCTAAAGAGGCACATTGAACCCATTCTAAAGAAGCACATTCTAAAGAGGAGCATTCAGCACATTCTGAAGAGGCATATTTGGCACATTCTAAAGAGGCACATTCAGCACATTCTAAAGAGGCACGGTCAGCCCATTCAAAAGAGGCACATTCAGCAAACTTAAGTTATCAGTAATACTCAAAATAGAACCTGGGCCATCACTTGGCATAGTCTACAGCACTAGAAGAGTATTCAGGACTGCATGGCGCAGGATTCAGGAAAAGTGTGAAAACCCTCCCTAGGGAAAGACTTTAGCTTGGACAACCTCAATGCTCTATTGAAGTGAACAAAATAAAAGATATGAGAGGTAAGGAGTTGGTAGTCAATAAGATGGTGGCAATAAATGTGAGATGAAAGCAGAACTCTAACCTCAACTTCATTTACCGGAGTCTAAGGGGAATGTAAGTGCCCCAGGGTCATCTTTGTTAAAAAAAAACAGTTATTCTGCAGAATGGAAAATCACCTGCAGAAAAATCGCTCAGCACACAGAGGGAAAACCATGTTTAGAAAGGTTGCTCAGCACCCGGTGGTACTGTGTTTTTAAGGGGGATTACCCGGTGCTCTTTCTTTTAAAATATTTTTATTTTGTTTTCTCACGAACAAACAAGATGTGAAACGGTACATAGATCAGCCAAACCCCCAGGTTGCTGTGGCTCACAGACCCGTGTGGTCTTACAGCCTTAGGTCCATAAGACCAGTTCATACCACCAAGAAATATTCATTTAGGCTGGTGGCAGCTATTTTAAATCCATGAAAAAGAGATCTTTGATATAGAAAATCCTACGGATTTCACCACTAAGCCAAGGGTGCGATACTGCGTGCAGAGGGAAGCTCATTATTCTATAAATGCCCTTATAACGGCTTCTCACTATAGCTTTATAGTCTGCTGACATGGGCTGTACCGGTTGTTAAAGGACCTGAACCCGAGTTATAGGCCTGAGGTGCAGGGAGAGGGCCTTTAACAGCCGGTATAGCCCAAAGCAGAAGGGCTATAAAGCTATTGGAACATTCCACAAACTAAGGGTGGAATGTTGTAAATTAAAACGCAAGAAACATAAAGACAAACATTGGAAAGTTGGAGGCCCGGGCTTATACCAGCCATTATAAGCCCGCAGCTACGCCATTGTGTTCAGTGGAGGTCTCAACAATCCAATGTTCTTAATATTAGTTAGAACCTAGTGGTTTGGTAATATTAAAGAAATATCTTTTGTTTTTATCCACACGATCTTTGTGAGAGGAAAAGCTATAAAAAGAAGAAAGGTCATCGGTGACTGCATCTCTCTTACTTAGCCTCCCTACCTATGACATTGGCACTTCCTCCTGACCTAAAGATAGATCTCCTATATACTGTGAAGATAGACCTCTGAAAATGAGGAAATTCATCAACCGGAAAAGGCCCCCTCTAAGCAACCTTTAAATTGGGCTGGTTCACCATTCCAGAGGCAGCGGCATTGAGAAGTGCCAAATCCACAGTCGCATCCTATTGCAGGCAGCAGGATGGAGTTCAGATCAGGTACCCCACTTTTTATTTTATCTGCTGTTTATTATATTTTGAACTTCATTTTAGTTTTAACAAAAAGCGGCAGAACAAACATGAGTTACTATTTCTTTTCATCTACACATAAGGCCGCTGTACACGTATAAGTTACAGAACAGTTTTTAAATTCTAATTTGATTGACGATATAGGGCCTTATTTAGAATTTGGCGGACGGGATGCTAGTCTCAAACATGTAGGATGTTCAGTCCACTGCATAAAAAGTGCATTACTAGCCTATGGCATTTGTAATACAAATATACTCTAATGAATTTTAAACATACTAGCTACCAGCAAGCTGATATTTAATAGATGTGCAGCACCACAAACTAGTTTCTGGAAGTGGGGTAACAGAAAGTGAAGGGCCCCCCTGCACAGTGTGAAGAGGGGCCCCTGAATCTCCCATATGCAACAAATATTCATTGGCCTTCGACTTAATGGAGGCCCCTTGAGCTGCAGGGGCCTGCATTACCCCCTCGTTTCATGATTGTTCATCCATAAATCAGGAGCCACAACGCGTTAGCGGTGTGTGGTTTGTGGGAAGAAATGTGGTCTGGCTGAGTGGTTAATCTGCCAACTATGGAACTGCCAGAAACATCAGAAAACTTTGCTGGCAGCCATTACAGGACCCTGGGACAAATTCCCCTGTTTTGAAGTTAAACAAAAAAGTGATAAAAAGGCAGGGTAGGAATACCCTATCCCCCTAGGGCCCATGGGGGGGGCAGAGTGACCACACACCCCTCCACCCCAAGGCCAAAATACAAAATAAAGAAATCAGCAATTTGTGCTGCAGATGTACAGAGTATAATGCCAATCCTTACCATTATTTTTTTTAAATATGTTTTTATTGCAAAAAAGAAACATATTTGCCACAGGAAAGATAGTGCATAGCGTATCAATTCGGTAAGTAGCATACGAAGCACCAATGGCAAATATAATAACAATCTCCAAACAACAACAATGCAGGGTTACATGAGTAGAAAGTACAGGTGGTATTAATTGCCCACATATGGCAGCTGGTACATTTCGTATTGTTAGTGTTAAGACGTTTCAATCAGTAAGTTCAGGGTGCAATAGTAGGTAGGAACGGAGTGGGTGCAAAATGTTCTTGGGTCGAGAAGCGAGGGGCATTAATGTTGCATAAACATCACTAGTTGTATCGCAGTACATTAGATCTCTTAGCCATAACTTTACCGTCGGAGGCTGGGGCCCACCCCAGGGCAGGGAGATCTGCCTCTTGGCCAGCATAAAGCAATGGCGGTAAAGCGTCGGATTCCTGTACCCAGCAGGTGAACATATCCCAGTAGTGCCAGCAATGGGAAGGGTGATAGCTCTGATTCCACCATCAACGTCAAATGACCGAAAACCGCCTCCCAAAACGCTAGGACCGGGGGGCAATTTCATGCCAGGTGGATGAAGTCGGCATGTGGCGCTGCACGTTTCTGGCAATTGTCGGGCCTAGTGGAATCCATTTTAGCAAGTTTGGGGGGTGACATAGGCCCTATGTATATATTTAAAGTGAAGAAGCTTGTATTTGTAATTGTAGGAAATGTAGCGAGTTTGTTCACAGCAAAATGTCCATGTCTTATCAGTCAGTGGATGTCCCAGATCCGTCTCCCATGCTGTCTGCACCCCCACGCCCGCCTCCGGTTGAAGAATCTGGGCAAGGCGGTACAGCCGGGAGACCAAATGTGTGCTATTGGGCGATATGATTATTGTGGATAGGGGAGGAAAGTCCTGTGGTTCCATCAGCGACGGGCATATTGCAGCAGTCAAAGAGAGCCCTGTCCTGTGTATCAGAAATGTATCCAATGTGAATATATCATGGCCCTCCACCATGTCTCTAACTGAGCACACCCAACCATCCCTAAACGCATCCCCCAGCACTCGAATCCGGCATCAGGAGAGCGCATGTTGTGTTAAATTCTCGGTGGTCAGGGGTATCCATGGGTTATTCGGTAGAGGTAAATGCAGGAAGTATAGATGGTCAGCCTTCAAATATTTATGCAGTCTTTCCCAGGCCCAGCATGTAGTCTGCAATGTCTGAATTCCTGTTGGTGTTCTTGTGAGACCCTGGGGTAAAAGAGTAGGAAGTGGGCAAGGGCGAGCCTGGGAGTGTTTGGGTTTTAAGTAATGTAGTCACGCGTCTGGGTGATACCAGAAATAGGCATAGTGTGCCTGCGCTATTAGATAATATAAGTAGAAATCCGGCACTCCAAAACCGCCTAGCACAAAAGGCATTATGAGCGTCTGCCACCCCACCCGGGCCCACCCCCACGGCCCAAACTAGCTGAGTCAACAAGCTCCTGAGCATAGCAAAGAAAGTAGTTGTAAGTGGAATGGGAATATTAAAAAATAAATAAAGAAAGGGCGGTAAGACAACCATCTTGATAATAGCTATCGTACCGGCAATTGACAACGGAAATGTTATCCAGCGGTTGATCTGCGTCGATAAGCGGTCCATATCAGGGCCGTAATTGATACAAATAACTTCAGAGGCCGTGTGATGCAGTAGGATATTGAGGTATCTAAGGGGCTCGTCACACCAACGCAGCGGGAATTCCACCGCAAAGGGCAGAGTAACATCAGTTAATGGGAAGACCTCTGATTTGGCCCAGTTAATGACAAGCCCAGAGAGAGCCCCAAAGCGGACCACCTCCCGTATTATTGAGAGAGGTTAGTCAGTGGTTCGTGTACAAATAGCTGAATATCGTCCGCATATAAAGAGGCCAGAAGGGGCCCCTGATGAAATCAAAGTCCCCGCTGGAGATGGCGCTCCTGCAGGTGCCTCACCAGCGGGTCCATAGCAAGTATAAATAAAAGGGGCGAGAGGGGGCACCCCTGTCTGGTACCCCATGACAGGGGAAACTGCCCTGTGAGCTCTCCATTGATGCAAAGCCGCGCCACAGGGTGGGCGTAAAGCAGACGGATCAGGGCACTGATGTTGCTAGGGAAGCCCAGTTTGTTTAGTGTTGCATATAAAAAAGGCCACTCCAAGGAGTTAAATGCTTTTTTGGCGTCCAGCAATATCACCGCGGCCGGAAGCTCTGGATCAATCTGGTTAAAGACTGCAAATAATGTGCGCAGATTAACTGAGGTTGACCTATTGGGAACAAATCCCGTCTGAAGCGGGGAGATAATCTGATCAATTAGGAGTAATATACGTGTCACGAGCAATTCAGCTAATATTTTATAATCTTGGTTTAACAGAGATAGGGGCCTAAAGGAGGCACACCTATCAGGTGAAACAAAACAGACTGATGGCAGTGATTTAACAACGCAGCCAGCACCTCTGACCTAGTTAATGATTATATAGGGCAAAAAGTCCTCCAGCGTGCTCAATATCAATACCGTGCCACCCACAGTATTATATAAGTGCATGTAGAATAAATCCTCCATGTACAATAATCATTTTATTCAAGACAGAGCACAGCACAATAGATTAAATTCCTGACATCCGTCAGGAAAAAGTTTTTTATAATGCTAAACAAAATAGTCAAATGTCATATAAAATATACAATCAATTCAGAATCGTAATAGCGTTGACACGTAGATGTAGTAAGCAGAAAACAGCCGACACGTGTTTCGTCGCTATGCGACTTCCTCAAGGCTGTTGAATACAGAACAATAATAACGTCTTATAAATATGTGCAAAACAAGAGGGCGGTAAATGACTAAAATTGCTAAAAACCCGACATGCAAGTGTCCCAAAAACCACGTGACACACTGTGCACAAAGAAATATGAAAAAAATTTACCAAACAACCAACCAAAGAATAAATAAAAACTGTGAAGACAGTATTCCTCAGTGTCCCTCCGATAGAAACGGAATTAATAAAAGAATAATCGAAAGATATAAAAACCGTCCATGCAAGTAGTTAGAAGAGATTTAAGAAAAGAAGCTTAGAAATGAAAAAAGAAGAAAAAAAGAAAGAGTGACAAAGAACATCCACAACTGTATTAGTGTCTAAACAAAAAGACAAAAAAGAAAAGTCCAAGCATCAATGCACGTAAATATCAAAAGAAGTCTCAAGTTAGAGACATACAGAGAAAAAAACCCCAAAGGCAAACCCGTAGTTACACAAATTGGAGTTACCCAAATCTCGTATAAGTAGGAAAATGCAGTCAAAGAGGCGTCTTTCGTCTTGTAAATATTAAGAACAAATACGCAGTATCCGCGAGTCTTGAAATTCAAAGTATTGGCAATCTTATAATTCAAGGTTTTGGCAGTCTAAAGATATGAGGGAAAGGATATAGAACAAAGAAGAAAAAGAAGAAAAACAAAGAAAAAAAAAAAAAGAAAAACCGGGGATAAACTTATTAATTCATCAAAATCCCATCAGAAGTCTAATACGACTTCAGTAAGTACAATTAGGAAAAATCTTAATCTCCAGGTAACATAAACAAATAGTAATCAATCTTACTTAAAAACGGGAACAGAGTCGATCCAAACAGCAAAAAACCGCTATAATAGGCGGAAGGAAAACCATATGGTAAGGCTCCCATGCACACTGTACCCGCAACGTAGACCTATAAAAAGACCGAGGATATCATCAATACGGCATACCTACGGTCAGATAATGAGAATGAAGCCCACAACATACAACCCCACTCTCACTGCTGCTTCAAGCATCTAGTGTGCTTACCGATAATAGTCGTGCTACGTCCTGCTCGTTTCCGATTCAGACAAGTATGAATCCCGCCATAGAGAGTCCAACGCGGAAATACCTGTGCGATTCTCATCCACGTTCCGCACGTCACGTCGACACGTCACGTCATGACGTATCAGGTCAATAAACCTTAAAGCTACCATGGTTGTAGTTCTTATATGAAGGCTGTCAATAATCGAAAAGACCACGGGGAGGTCCAACCAGATCAGTTCAATAATCCTTGACACAATAGCCCACATCAGTCCATCTCCACATCCCCGACTTGCGAAAACCACGAAGCCATCAAAATCAGTCAGACATCCCACCATCACAGTAGACACCCGCCAATCCAATGACCTCACAGCAGAGGCATAGGCTTCAATCACATTCCCTCATAGACAAAGTCATAGTTCAAAATAAAATCCTACAAAATAATAATAAAGATGGTACGAATAGCAAAAAGAATAGTATATGCAGAGAAAAAACAACCAAAAAAGACGATTATGAACAGAATACGTGCAATCCAACATGCAAGCATAGAATATTAAAATCAGAAGGTGTATCATACCAATATCCTATTCACCCATGCACATGTAGCGGGTAAAGCCCTATTTTCATATTAAAAAAAACACAGCCAAATGTTTCAAAATCTTCCAACAATAAAATAACTGGTTTCTTGATGTTGCGACGCAAACAATCAAGAACACATTGTATTGGACAACGTAATATAATATATGTAAAAGAATCCCATGTGTCCATAATACAGAAAAAGGAAAAACGTATACGTCAAATATACATATTGTAAAGCATATCACATAGACATACTAGATTCACTTGTAAGGCACATCCAATAAACATATATTACACAGTCATATTAAATTGTAGCTTAACTCATGGATTCAAGATTTTAAATAGGTGATTGCATGGAAAATTCAATCTCTAAGGAATACATACATTTCCCTATCAATGTTCAAACCCTGATCAACAGATCTCAATTTACATATCCAAGAGGCTTCCAATTTGCGCAAGCGACTTACTTTGTCCCCTCCCCTTGGATTATCCATGACAGAATCTAACCCATGAAATTTAATCTTTGTCATTTCTGCTGGGCCATGCATAGAATTAAAGTGTGCAGCTAGAGGATAACTCATATTGCCATTTCTAATGGCCCGTAGATGTTCTTGTATCCTCTCTTTTACCGGTCGGATCGTGCTGCCCACATAGATGCTTTTACATACACAAACAATGCAATATACCATATATTTCGTATTACAATTCATAAACGACTTGATTTTATATTCCGTCCGTGTGTTGTACATGAAGCATTTAACCTTGTCCATTGTATGTGGGCAGACCGAACAATGACCACATTTAAAAAATCCTACCGGTGGTGTACCTAGCCAATGGGAGACCCTCCCTTGCTTCTTAGGATCAAAAAAACTTGGACTTAAGATACTTTTCAGCGTCTGTCCTCGTTTAAAGATTATGTTAGGTTTCACACCTGTCGCTTTACTAATTACAGGGTCCAGTTGTAGGATGTGCCAGTGTTTATGAAGTATTCTGTATAGTCTATTACTGGTCGAGCTAAAAGGAGTTATCAGAGAAATTCTCTCCTGATTTCTATTTTTTTTTTTTTTTTTTTTTTTTTCTAGATATGTTTTTATATTTCAACAGTTGGTTCCGATTCAGTCCCAATGCCTTCTCTTCAGCTTTCTCTAATACTTTGTTATCATATCCTCTGGCTTTAAATCTATTGATGGTTGCTTTTACTTCTCTCAAATAGACTGCATCATCACTGCAATTTCGCCTCAAACGGGTAAACTCACCAAATGGAATAGAGTTGACCTGTGCTCTAGGGTGTGAGGTATCAGCATGCAAAATAGCATTGCAGGCTGTAGGCTTTCTGTGTAGGGCAGACAAGATCGAACCTTCCTTAATATAAAGTTTCAGGTCTAGAAAGGTAATCTCCTCCCTACTAAACTCATACGTAAATCGGATGTTAAATGTGTTTGAGTTAAGGAAGGAACAGAAATCATGTAATTGTTCAATGGTACCTGTCCAAATTAATAACACGTCGTCAATGTAACGACCCCAGTAAATTACATGATTGCTCAGCAGATCGGGGCATTTGGACCAGATGAAGAATTGTTCCATCCAGCCCATAAACAAATTCGCAAACGACGGTGAAAATTTAGAGCCCATGGCTACCCCTTGATGTTGTTTGTACCATTGACCATTATGTAAAAAAACATTATTGTCCAAGACCAAAGTAATCATGTCCAATATCATCGTTGTGTGTTCCCACAGGGAAGCATCCCTTTTAGACAAGAAATATTGAACAGCTTCAAAACCTATTTTAGTAGGGATAGAGGTATACAAAGAGCTGATATCTAGTGTTACGAAACAGCAGTCCTCAGTCCAATTAAAATCACTTAATTGATTGAGTAGATCTTTAGTGTCTAAGATAAAAGATGGCAGATTTCGTACAAATGGTTGAAGAAATTGATCAATGTACTCCGAAATACGTTCAGTAGGAGAACCTATGCCAGAGATTATTGGCCTACCAGGAGGAAAAACTCCTGGTTTATGTATTTTTGGTAAAACATACAAACATGGTGCGACAGGATTTAAAGTGTAGAGATATTTAAATTCCTGGTCATTAATAAGCCCATGTTCTCTCCATTCCCTAAGATGTCTTTCCAATAAGGAATTGACAGTTTTGAGTGGATTGGAAGTAAGTATAGCATAGGCATCGGTATCAGCCAACTGTCTCTCAATTTCTAAAAGGTAGTCAGCTGTATTCATAAGTACCAAATTTCCACCTTTATCCGCCTCCTTCAAAATCAGATCCGGAAGATGACTTAGATTCCATAAAGCATGCCTTTCACCCCGTGTTAGATTATCATTTTTTAATGAACTATTCAATTTAAAGGTATCTTCCCAAGTGTGTAACTCTGCAGTGACCAAGCGGAGAAACGTATCCATTACATTGTCACTGCCCAAAGAAGGTGTAAAGATTGATCTCGGCTTAAAACCACTGTCTATACTAAGATCCGTGCCTATTTCTAGATCTGATAGAATCTGGGGTATCGTGGGTGTGTCCTGCTCATCTTCATTAATGGAAAGGAGTGTCTGTATGTTATATATATCTTGAATAGTTCTATCACTTATTATACTAGGTGTGGTCTCTAGATCATTCGTAGCTTTAGGATTGGAGACAAAGAATTTCTTTAGCTTGAGATTGCGTACAAATTTAAAAACATCAATATGCATCTGATTAAAATCAGGTTTAGACACTGGACAAAAATTCAAGCCTTTAGAGAGTAACTTTATTTCATCATCACTTAGTGCATGTCGCGATAAATTCACAATTGTGATTTCATCAATTTTGTCTACAACATCCATATTTTGTGCGACATTCACTCTTTCTCTCCCTTGTGTTAATTCTATTTGGGCATTGTTTTTGATCTGGTCCTGTAACCCTCCTTTCCTGCTGTTGATTGATCTATTGTACCCCCTCCTGGTCTTGCGGGTGTGTTCTGGCGTCTGTTGTAGTCTACCTTGTTTCCCTTTCGAAACCTTTCCACCTCCCTTAAAAAAGAATTGGATACAAGATCTTCTCTTGATTTGCCTGCCAACAAGCTGTTGTTGTTCCCCTCCAAGTTATCGCTTCTAATGCTTGATATATCTGACTCACTATTAGAAGCTATACTAGCATGGTCCCCCAAGTTTGAACCCTCTTTATGGGTGTTCACTTGTACGTTATCAAATTTGCGTGCAAAAGTAAACACGCGTCCTGATTTGTAGTCATTATCGTCTCTTTTCAATTTACGAGATTTTTTCTCTTTTAAATATAGTTGGTGTTTCGCAAGTACTTCCTCTAAGATCTTAAAGTTTTTTTCTGTTGCTTCCTTTAGATTTAGTTGCCTAATCTCTTCCTCCACTGTTTGTATCTCCAATAACAATTGGTCCCTTTTCCTCTCTGCATGTTTGATGAGGATTGTCATCATACTATACGAGGAGTTACAAAGTAAGTCCTCCCATTCTAGTAAAAGGTCCTCACTGAGGTCATCAAACGATGGAAAAATGATGACCCTCAGTCCTCGTGGGATTTGTTTCATTTCAATATATTTAGTCAAAACGGTGGCATCCCACCATTTAGAGGCCTCCTGTTTACGTAGTCTCTCTAACTTTTGAAATTTGGATTTTAGGCCTTCCCCCTTGTTAGTTATAGTAGATGCAGTTGAAGTATTTTTACCATGAAAAAGCTCTTCAAACAGTTTGTCTCTTTCATCTTTAAAATTAGACATATTATGAGCGATTACAGTATAGATTAAAGTTTAGACAAAAGCAGAGTGCACAGCTAGATCACAAATAGGCTAAACAAAACAGACTGATGGCAGTGATTTAACAACGCAGCCAGCACCTCTGACCTAGTTAATGATTATATAGGGCAAAAAGTCCTCCAGCGTGCTCAATATCAATACCGTGCCACCCACAGTATTATATAAGTGCATGTAGAATAAATCCTCCATGTACAATAATCATTTTATTCAAGACAGAGCACAGCACAATAGATTAAATTCCTGACATCCGTCAGGAAAAAGTTTTTTATAATGCTAAACAAAATAGTCAAATGTCATATAAAATATACAATCAATTCAGAATCGTAATAGCGTTGACACGTAGATGTAGTAAGCAGAAAACAGCCGACACGTGTTTCGTCGCTATGCGACTTCCTCAAGGCTGTTGAATACAGAACAATAATAACGTCTTATAAATATGTGCAAAACAAGAGGGCGGTAAATGACTAAAATTGCTAAAAACCCGACATGCAAGTGTCCCAAAAACCACGTGACACACTGTGCACAAAGAAATATGAAAAAAATTTACCAAACAACCAACCAAAGAATAAATAAAAACTGTGAAGACAGTATTCCTCAGTGTCCCTCCGATAGAAACGGAATTAATAAAAGAATAATCGAAAGATATAAAAACCGTCCATGCAAGTAGTTAGAAGAGATTTAAGAGAAGAAGCTTAGAAATGAAAAAAGAAGAAAAAAAGAAAGAGTGACAAAGAACATCCACAACTGTATTAGTGTCTAAACAAAAAGACAAAAAAGAAAAGTCCAAGCATCAATGCACGTAAATATCAAAAGAAGTCTCAAGTTAGAGACATACAGAGAAAAAAACCCCAAAGGCAAACCCGTAGTTACACAAATTGGAGTTACCCAAATCTCGTATAAGTAGGAAAATGCAGTCAAAGAGGCGTCTTTCGTCTTGTAAATATTAAGAACAAATACGCAGTATCCGCGAGTCTTGAAATTCAAAGTATTGGCAATCTTATAATTCAAGGTTTTGGCAGTCTAAAGATATGAGGGAAAGGATATAGAACAAAGAAGAAAAAGAAGAAAAACAAAGAAAAAAAGAAAAACCGGGGATAAACTTATTAATTCATCAAAATCCCATCAGAAGTCTAATACGACTTCAGTAAGTACAATTAGGAAAAATCTTAATCTCCAGGTAACATAAACAAATAGTAATCAATCTTACTTAAAAACGGGAACAGAGTCGATCCAAACAGCAAAAAACCGCTATAATAGGCGGAAGGAAAACCATATGGTAAGGCTCCCATGCACACTGTACCCGCAACGTAGACCTATAAAAAGACCGAGGATATCATCAATACGGCATACCTACGGTCAGATAATGAGAATGAAGCCCACAACATACAACCCCACTCTCACTGCTGCTTCAAGCATCTAGTGTGCTTACCGATAATAGACGTGCTACGTCCTGCTCGTTTCCGATTCAGACAAGTATGAATCCCGCCATAGAGAGTCCAACGCGGAAATACCTGCGCGATTCTCATCCACGTTCCGCACGTCACGTCGACACGTCACGTCATGACGTATCAGGTCAATAAACCTTAAAGCTACCATGGTTGTAGTTCTTATATGAAGGCTGTCAATAATCGAAAAGACCACGGGGAGGTCCAACCAGATCAGTTCAATAATCCTTGACACAATAGCCCACATCAGTCCATCTCCACATCCCCGACTTGCGAAAACCACGAAGCCATCAAAATCAGTCAGACATCCCACCATCACAGTAGACACCCGCCAATCCAATGACCTCACAGCAGAGGCATAGGCTTCAATCACATTCCCTCATAGACAAAGTCATAGTTCAAAATAAAATCCTACAAAATAATAATAAAGATGGTACGAATAGCAAAAAGAATAGTATATGCAGAGAAAAAACAACCAAAAAAGACGATTATGAACAGAATACGTGCAATCCAACATGCAAGCATAGAATATTAAAATCAGAAGGTGTATCATACCAATATCCTATTCACCCATGCACATGTAGCGGGTAAAGCCCTATTTTCATATTAAAAAAACACAGCCAAATGTTTCAAAATCTTCCAACAATAAAATAACTGGTTTCTTGATGTTGCGACGCAAACAATCAAGAACACATTGTATTGGACAACGTAATATAATATATGTAAAAGAATCCCATGTGTCCATAATACAGAAAAAGGAAAAACGTATACGTCAAATATACATATTGTAAAGCATATCACATAGACATACTAGATTCACTTGTAAGGCACATCCAATAAACATATATTACACAGTCATATTAAATTGTAGCTTAACTCATGGATTCAAGATTTTAAATAGGTGATTGCATGGAAAATTCAATCTCTAAGGAATACATACATTTCCCTATCAATGTTCAAACCCTGATCAACAGATCTCAATTTACATATCCAAGAGGCTTCCAATTTGCGCAAGCGACTTACTTTGTCCCCTCCCCTTGGATTATCCATGACAGAATCTAACCCATGAAATTTAATCTTTGTCATTTCTGCTGGGCCATGCATAGAATTAAAGTGTGCAGCTAGAGGATAACTCATATTGCCATTTCTAATGGCCCGTAGATGTTCTTGTATCCTCTCTTTTACCGGTCGGATCGTGCTGCCCACATAGATGCTTTTACATACACAAACAATGCAATATACCATATATTTCGTATTACAATTCATAAACGACTTGATTTTATATTCCGTCCGTGTGTTGTACATGAAGCATTTAACCTTGTCCATTGTATGTGGGCAGACCGAACAGTGACCACATTTAAAAAATCCTACCGGTGGTGTACCTAGCCAATGGGAGACCCTCCCTTGCTTCTTAGGATCAAAAAAACTTGGACTTAAGATACTTTTCAGTGTCTGTCCTCGTTTAAAGATTATGTTAGGTTTCACACCTGTCGCTTTACTAATTACAGGGTCCAGTTGTAGGATGTGCCAGTGTTTATGAAGTATTCTGTATAGTCTATTACTGGTCGAGCTAAAAGGAGTTATCAGAGAAATTCTCTCCTGATTTCTATTTTTTCTAGATCTGTTTTTATATTTCAACAGTTGGTTCCGATTCAGTCCCAATGCCTTCTCTTCAGCTTTCTCTAATACTTTGTTATCATATCCTCTGGCTTTAAATCTATTGATGGTTGCTTTTACTTCTCTCAAATAGACTGCATCATCACTGCAATTTCGCCTCAAACGGGTAAACTCACCAAATGGAATAGAGTTGACCTGTGCTCTAGGGTGTGAGGTATCAGCATGCAAAATAGCATTGCAGGCTGTAGGCTTTCTGTGTAGGGCAGACAAGATCGAACCTTCCTTAATATAAAGTTTCAGGTCTAGAAAGGTAATCTCCTCCCTACTAAACTCATACGTAAATCGGATGTTAAATGTGTTTGAGTTAAGGAAGGAACAGAAATCATGTAATTGTTCAATGGTACCTGTCCAAATTAATAACACGTCGTCAATGTAACGACCCCAGTAAATTACATGATTGCTCAGCAGATCGGGGCATTTGGACCAGATGAAGAATTGTTCCATCCAGCCCATAAACAAATTCGCAAACGACGGTGAAAATTTAGAGCCCATGGCTACCCCTTGATGTTGTTTGTACCATTGACCATTATGTAAAAAACATTATTGTCCAAGACCAAAGTAATCATGTCCAATATCCTCGTTGTGTGTTCCCACAGGGAAGCATCCCTTTTAGACAAGAAATATTGAACAGCTTCAAAACCTATTTTAGTAGGGATAGAGGTATACAAAGAGCTGATATCTAGTGTTACGAAACAGCAGTCCTCAGTCCAATTAAAATCACTTAATTGATTGAGTAGATCTTTAGTGTCTAAGATAAAAGATGGCAGATTTCGTACAAATGGTTGAAGAAATTGATCAATGTACTCCGAAATACGTTCAGTAGGAGAACCTATGCCAGAGATTATTGGCCTACCAGGAGGAAAAACTCCTGGTTTATGTATTTTTGGTAAAACATACAAACATGGTGCGACAGGATTTAAAGTGTAGAGATATTTAAATTCCTGGTCATTAATAAGCCCATGTTCTCTCCATTCCCTAAGATGTCTTTCCAATAAGGAATTGACAGTTTTGAGTGGATTGGAAGTAAGTATAGCATAGGCATCGGTATCAGCCAACTGTCTCTCAATTTCTAAAAGGTAGTCAGCTGTATTCATAAGTACCAAATTTCCACCTTTATCCGCCTCCTTCAAAATCAGATCCGGAAGATGACTTAGATTCCATAAAGCATGCCTTTCACCCCGTGTTAGATTATCATTTTTTAATGAACTATTCAATTTAAAGGTATCTTCCCAAGTGTGTAACTCTGCAGTGACCAAGCGGAGAAACGTATCCATTACATTGTCACTGCCCAAAGAAGGTGTAAAGATTGATCTCGGCTTAAAACCACTGTCTATACTAAGATCCGTGCCTATTTCTAGATCTGATAGAATCTGGGGTATCGTGGGTGTGTCCTGCTCATCTTCATTAATGGAAAGGAGTGTCTGTATGTTATATATATCTTGAATAGTTCTATCACTTATTATACTAGGTGTGGTCTCTAGATCATTCGTAGCTTTAGGATTGGAGACAAAGAATTTCTTTAGCTTGAGATTGCGTACAAATTTAAAAACATCAATATGCATCTGATTAAAATCAGGTTTAGACACTGGACAAAAATTCAAGCCTTTAGAGAGTAACTTTATTTCATCATCACTTAGTGCATGTCGCGATAAATTCACAATTGTGATTTCATCAATTTTGTCTACAACATCCATATTTTGTGCGACATTCACTCTTTCTCTCCCTTGTGTTAATTCTATTTGGGCATTGTTTTTGATCTGGTCCTGTAACCCTCCTTTCCTGCTGTTGCTTGATCTATTGTACTCCCTCCTGGTCTTGCGGGTGTGTTCTGGCGTCTGTTGTAGTCTACCTTGTTTCCCTTTCGAAACCTTTCCACCTCCCTTAAAAAGAATTGGATACAAGATCTTCTCTTGATTTGCCTGCCAACAAGCTGTTGTTGTTCCCCTCCAAGTTATCGCTTCTAATGCTTGATATATCTGACTCACTATAAGAAGCTATACTAGCATGGTCCCCCAAGTTTGAACCCTCTTTATGGGTGTTCACTTGTACGTTATCAAATTTGCGTGCAAAAGTAAACACGCGTCCTGATTTGTAGTCATTATCGTCTCTTTTCAATTTACGAGATTTTTTCTCTTTTAAATATAGTTGGTGTTTCGCAAGTACTTCCTCTAAGATCTTAAAGTTTTTTTCTGTTGCTTCCTTTAGATTTAGTTGCCTAATCTCTTCCTCCACTGTTTGTATCTCCAATAACAATTGGTCCCTTTTCCTCTCTGCATGTTTGATGAGGATTGTCATCATACTATACGAGGAGTTACAAAGTAAGTCCTCCCATTCTAGTAAAAGGTCCTCACTGAGGTCATCAAACGATGGAAAAATGATGACCCTCAGTCCTCGTGGGATTTGTTTCATTTCAATATATTTAGTCAAAACGGTGGCATCCCACCATTTAGAGGCCTCCTGTTTACGTAGTCTCTCTAACTTTTGAAATTTGGATTTTAGGCCTTCCCCCTTGTTAGTTATAGTAGATGCAGTTGAAGTATTTTTACCATGAAAAAGCTCTTCAAACAGTTTGTCTCTTTCATCTTTAAAATTAGACATATTATGAGCGATTACAGTATAGATTAAAGTTTAGACAAAAGCAGAGTGCACAGCTAGATCACAAATAGGCTAAACAAAACAGACTGATGGCAGTGATTTAACAACGCAGCCAGCACCTCTGACCTAGTTAATGATTATATAGGGCAAAAAGTCCTCCAGCGTGCTCAATATCAATACCGTGCCACCCACAGTATTATATAAGTGCATGTAGAATAAATCCTCCATGTACAATAATCATTTTATTCAAGACAGAGCACAGCACAATAGATTAAATTCCTGACATCCGTCAGGAAAAAGTTTTTTATAATGCTAAACAAAATAGTCAAATGTCATATAAAATATACAATCAATTCAGAATCGTAATAGCGTTGACACGTAGATGTAGTAAGCAGAAAACAGCCGACACGTGTTTCGTCGCTATGCGACTTCCTCAAGGCTGTTGAATACAGAACAATAATAACGTCTTATAAATATGTGCAAAACAAGAGGGCGGTAAATGACTAAAATTGCTAAAAACCCGACATGCAAGTGTCCCAAAAACCACGTGACACACTGTGCACAAAGAAATATGAAAAAAATTTACCAAACAACCAACCAAAGAATAAATAAAAACTGTGAAGACAGTATTCCTCAGTGTCCCTCCGATAGAAACGGAATTAATAAAAGAATAATCGAAAGATATAAAAACCGTCCATGCAAGTAGTTAGAAGAGATTTAAGAGAAGAAGCTTAGAAATGAAAAAAGAAGAAAAAAAGAAAGAGTGACAAAGAACATCCACAACTGTATTAGTGTCTAAACAAAAAGACAAAAAAGAAAAGTCCAAGCATCAATGCACGTAAATATCAAAAGAAGTCTCAAGTTAGAGACATACAGAGAAAAAAACCCCAAAGGCAAACCCGTAGTTACACAAATTGGAGTTACCCAAATCTCGTATAAGTAGGAAAATGCAGTCAAAGAGGCGTCTTTCGTCTTGTAAATATTAAGAACAAATACGCAGTATCCGCGAGTCTTGAAATTCAAAGTATTGGCAATCTTATAATTCAAGGTTTTGGCAGTCTAAAGATATGAGGGAAAGGATATAGAACAAAGAAGAAAAAGAAGAAAAACAAAGAAAAAAAGAAAAACCGGGGATAAACTTATTAATTCATCAAAATCCCATCAGAAGTCTAATACGACTTCAGTAAGTACAATTAGGAAAAATCTTAATCTCCAGGTAACATAAACAAATAGTAATCAATCTTACTTAAAAACGGGAACAGAGTCGATCCAAACAGCAAAAAACCGCTATAATAGGCGGAAGGAAAACCATATGGTAAGGCTCCCATGCACACTGTACCCGCAACGTAGACCTATAAAAAGACCGAGGATATCATCAATACGGCATACCTACGGTCAGATAATGAGAATGAAGCCCACAACATACAACCCCACTCTCACTGCTGCTTCAAGCATCTAGTGTGCTTACCGATAATAGACGTGCTACGTCCTGCTCGTTTCCGATTCAGACAAGTATGAATCCCGCCATAGAGAGTCCAACGCGGAAATACCTGCGCGATTCTCATCCACGTTCCGCACGTCACGTCGACACGTCACGTCATGACGTATCAGGTCAATAAACCTTAAAGCTACCATGGTTGTAGTTCTTATATGAAGGCTGTCAATAATCGAAAAGACCACGGGGAGGTCCAACCAGATCAGTTCAATAATCCTTGACACAATAGCCCACATCAGTCCATCTCCACATCCCCGACTTGCGAAAACCACGAAGCCATCAAAATCAGTCAGACATCCCACCATCACAGTAGACACCCGCCAATCCAATGACCTCACAGCAGAGGCATAGGCTTCAATCACATTCCCTCATAGACAAAGTCATAGTTCAAAATAAAATCCTACAAAATAATAATAAAGATGGTACGAATAGCAAAAAGAATAGTATATGCAGAGAAAAAACAACCAAAAAAGACGATTATGAACAGAATACGTGCAATCCAACATGCAAGCATAGAATATTAAAATCAGAAGGTGTATCATACCAATATCCTATTCACCCATGCACATGTAGCGGGTAAAGCCCTATTTTCATATTAAAAAAACACAGCCAAATGTTTCAAAATCTTCCAACAATAAAATAACTGGTTTCTTGATGTTGCGACGCAAACAATCAAGAACACATTGTATTGGACAACGTAATATAATATATGTAAAAGAATCCCATGTGTCCATAATACAGAAAAAGGAAAAACGTATACGTCAAATATACATATTGTAAAGCATATCACATAGACATACTAGATTCACTTGTAAGGCACATCCAATAAACATATATTACACAGTCATATTAAATTGTAGCTTAACTCATGGATTCAAGATTTTAAATAGGTGATTGCATGGAAAATTCAATCTCTAAGGAATACATACATTTCCCTATCAATGTTCAAACCCTGATCAACAGATCTCAATTTACATATCCAAGAGGCTTCCAATTTGCGCAAGCGACTTACTTTGTCCCCTCCCCTTGGATTATCCATGACAGAATCTAACCCATGAAATTTAATCTTTGTCATTTCTGCTGGGCCATGCATAGAATTAAAGTGTGCAGCTAGAGGATAACTCATATTGCCATTTCTAATGGCCCGTAGATGTTCTTGTATCCTCTCTTTTACCGGTCGGATCGTGCTGCCCACATAGATGCTTTTACATACACAAACAATGCAATATACCATATATTTCGTATTACAATTCATAAACGACTTGATTTTATATTCCGTCCGTGTGTTGTACATGAAGCATTTAACCTTGTCCATTGTATGTGGGCAGACCGAACAGTGACCACATTTAAAAAATCCTACCGGTGGTGTACCTAGCCAATGGGAGACCCTCCCTTGCTTCTTAGGATCAAAAAACTTGGACTTAAGATACTTTTCAGTGTCTGTCCTCGTTTAAAGATTATGTTAGGTTTCACACCTGTCGCTTTACTAATTACAGGGTCCAGTTGTAGGATGTGCCAGTGTTTATGAAGTATTCTGTATAGTCTATTACTGGTCGAGCTAAAAGGAGTTATCAGAGAAATTCTCTCCTGATTTCTATTTTTTCTAGATCTGTTTTTATATTTCAACAGTTGGTTCCGATTCAGTCCCAATGCCTTCTCTTCAGCTTTCTCTAATACTTTGTTATCATATCCTCTGGCTTTAAATCTATTGATGGTTGCTTTTACTTCTCTCAAATAGACTGCATCATCACTGCAATTTCGCCTCAAACGGGTAAACTCACCAAATGGAATAGAGTTGACCTGTGCTCTAGGGTGTGAGGTATCAGCATGCAAAATAGCATTGCAGGCTGTAGGCTTTCTGTGTAGGGCAGACAAGATCGAACCTTCCTTAATATAAAGTTTCAGGTCTAGAAAGGTAATCTCCTCCCTACTAAACTCATACGTAAATCGGATGTTAAATGTGTTTGAGTTAAGGAAGGAACAGAAATCATGTAATTGTTCAATGGTACCTGTCCAAATTAATAACACGTCGTCAATGTAACGACCCCAGTAAATTACATGATTGCTCAGCAGATCGGGGCATTTGGACCAGATGAAGAATTGTTCCATCCAGCCCATAAACAAATTCGCAAACGACGGTGAAAATTTAGAGCCCATGGCTACCCCTTGATGTTGTTTGTACCATTGACCATTATGTAAAAAACATTATTGTCCAAGACCAAAGTAATCATGTCCAATATCCTCGTTGTGTGTTCCCACAGGGAAGCATCCCTTTTAGACAAGAAATATTGAACAGCTTCAAAACCTATTTTAGTAGGGATAGAGGTATACAAAGAGCTGATATCTAGTGTTACGAAACAGCAGTCCTCAGTCCAATTAAAATCACTTAATTGATTGAGTAGATCTTTAGTGTCTAAGATAAAAGATGGCAGATTTCGTACAAATGGTTGAAGAAATTGATCAATGTACTCCGAAATACGTTCAGTAGGAGAACCTATGCCAGAGATTATTGGCCTACCAGGAGGAAAAACTCCTGGTTTATGTATTTTTGGTAAAACATACAAACATGGTGCGACAGGATTTAAAGTGTAGAGATATTTAAATTCCTGGTCATTAATAAGCCCATGTTCTCTCCATTCCCTAAGATGTCTTTCCAATAAGGAATTGACAGTTTTGAGTGGATTGGAAGTAAGTATAGCATAGGCATCGGTATCAGCCAACTGTCTCTCAATTTCTAAAAGGTAGTCAGCTGTATTCATAAGTACCAAATTTCCACCTTTATCCGCCTCCTTCAAAATCAGATCCGGAAGATGACTTAGATTCCATAAAGCATGCCTTTCACCCCGTGTTAGATTATCATTTTTTAATGAACTATTCAATTTAAAGGTATCTTCCCAAGTGTGTAACTCTGCAGTGACCAAGCGGAGAAACGTATCCATTACATTGTCACTGCCCAAAGAAGGTGTAAAGATTGATCTCGGCTTAAAACCACTGTCTATACTAAGATCCGTGCCTATTTCTAGATCTGATAGAATCTGGGGTATCGTGGGTGTGTCCTGCTCATCTTCATTAATGGAAAGGAGTGTCTGTATGTTATATATATCTTGAATAGTTCTATCACTTATTATACTAGGTGTGGTCTCTAGATCATTCGTAGCTTTAGGATTGGAGACAAAGAATTTCTTTAGCTTGAGATTGCGTACAAATTTAAAAACATCAATATGCATCTGATTAAAATCAGGTTTAGACACTGGACAAAAATTCAAGCCTTTAGAGAGTAACTTTATTTCATCATCACTTAGTGCATGTCGCGATAAATTCACAATTGTGATTTCATCAATTTTGTCTACAACATCCATATTTTGTGCGACATTCACTCTTTCTCTCCCTTGTGTTAATTCTATTTGGGCATTGTTTTTGATCTGGTCCTGTAACCCTCCTTTCCTGCTGTTGCTTGATCTATTGTACTCCCTCCTGGTCTTGCGGGTGTGTTCTGGCGTCTGTTGTAGTCTACCTTGTTTCCCTTTCGAAACCTTTCCACCTCCCTTAAAAAGAATTGGATACAAGATCTTCTCTTGATTTGCCTGCCAACAAGCTGTTGTTGTTCCCCTCCAAGTTATCGCTTCTAATGCTTGATATATCTGACTCACTATAAGAAGCTATACTAGCATGGTCCCCCAAGTTTGAACCCTCTTTATGGGTGTTCACTTGTACGTTATCAAATTTGCGTGCAAAAGTAAACACGCGTCCTGATTTGTAGTCATTATCGTCTCTTTTCAATTTACGAGATTTTTTCTCTTTTAAATATAGTTGGTGTTTCGCAAGTACTTCCTCTAAGATCTTAAAGTTTTTTTCTGTTGCTTCCTTTAGATTTAGTTGCCTAATCTCTTCCTCCACTGTTTGTATCTCCAATAACAATTGGTCCCTTTTCCTCTCTGCATGTTTGATGAGGATTGTCATCATACTATACGAGGAGTTACAAAGTAAGTCCTCCCATTCTAGTAAAAGGTCCTCACTGAGGTCATCAAACGATGGAAAAATGATGACCCTCAGTCCTCGTGGGATTTGTTTCATTTCAATATATTTAGTCAAAACGGTGGCATCCCACCATTTAGAGGCCTCCTGTTTACGTAGTCTCTCTAACTTTTGAAATTTGGATTTTAGGCCTTCCCCCTTGTTAGTTATAGTAGATGCAGTTGAAGTATTTTTACCATGAAAAAGCTCTTCAAACAGTTTGTCTCTTTCATCTTTAAAATTAGACATATTATGAGCGATTACAGTATAGATTAAAGTTTAGACAAAAGCAGAGTGCACAGCTAGATCACAAATAGGCTAAACAAAACAGACTGATGGCAGTGATTTAACAACGCAGCCAGCACCTCTGACCTAGTTAATGATTATATAGGGCAAAAAGTCCTCCAGCGTGCTCAATATCAATACCGTGCCACCCACAGTATTATATAAGTGCATGTAGAATAAATCCTCCATGTACAATAATCATTTTATTCAAGACAGAGCACAGCACAATAGATTAAATTCCTGACATCCGTCAGGAAAAAGTTTTTTATAATGCTAAACAAAATAGTCAAATGTCATATAAAATATACAATCAATTCAGAATCGTAATAGCGTTGACACGTAGATGTAGTAAGCAGAAAACAGCCGACACGTGTTTCGTCGCTATGCGACTTCCTCAAGGCTGTTGAATACAGAACAATAATAACGTATTATAAATATGTGCAAAACAAGAGGGCGGTAAATGACTAAAATTGCTAAAAACCCGACATGCAAGTGTCCCAAAAACCACGTGACACACTGTGCACAAAGAAATATGAAAAAAATTTACCAAACAACCAACCAAAGAATAAATAAAAACTGTGAAGACAGTATTCCTCAGTGTCCCTCCGATAGAAACGGAATTAATAAAAGAATAATCGAAAGATATAAAAACCGTCCATGCAAGTAGTTAGAAGAGATTTAAGAGAAGAAGCTTAGAAATGAAAAAAGAAGAAAAAAAGAAAGAGTGACAAAGAACATCCACAACTGTATTAGTGTCTAAACAAAAAGACAAAAAAGAAAAGTCCAAGCATCAATGCACGTAAATATCAAAAGAAGTCTCAAGTTAGAGACATACAGAGAAAAAACCCCAAAGGCAAACCCGTAGTTACACAAATTGGAGTTACCCAAATCTCGTATAAGTAGGAAAATGCAGTCAAAGAGGCGTCTTTCGTCTTGTAAATATTAAGAACAAATACGCAGTATCCGCGAGTCTTGAAATTCAAAGTATTGGCAATCTTATAATTCAAGGTTTTGGCAGTCTAAAGATATGAGGGAAAGGATATAGAACAAAGAAGAAAAAGAAGAAAAACAAAGAAAAAAAGAAAAACCGGGGATAAACTTATTAATTCATCAAAATCCCATCAGAAGTCTAATACGACTTCAGTAAGTACAATTAGGAAAAATCTTAATCTCCAGGTAACATAAACAAATAGTAATCAATCTTACTTAAAAACGGGAACAGAGTCGATCCAAACAGCAAAAAACCGCTATAATAGGCGGAAGGAAAACCATATGGTAAGGCTCCCATGCACACTGTACCCGCAACGTAGACCTATAAAAAGACCGAGGATATCATCAATACGGCATACCTACGGTCAGATAATGAGAATGAAGCCCACAACATACAACCCCACTCTCACTGCTGCTTCAAGCATCTAGTGTGCTTACCGATAATAGACGTGCTACGTCCTGCTCGTTTCCGATTCAGACAAGTATGAATCCCGCCATAGAGAGTCCAACGCGGAAATACCTGCGCGATTCTCATCCACGTTCCGCACGTCACGTCGACACGTCACGTCATGACGTATCAGGTCAATAAACCTTAAAGCTACCATGGTTGTAGTTCTTATATGAAGGCTGTCAATAATCGAAAAGACCACGGGGAGGTCCAACCAGATCAGTTCAATAATCCTTGACACAATAGCCCACATCAGTCCATCTCCACATCCCCGACTTGCGAAAACCACGAAGCCATCAAAATCAGTCAGACATCCCACCATCACAGTAGACACCCGCCAATCCAATGACCTCACAGCAGAGGCATAGGCTTCAATCACATTCCCTCATAGACAAAGTCATAGTTCAAAATAAAATCCTACAAAATAATAATAAAGATGGTACGAATAGCAAAAAGAATAGTATATGCAGAGAAAAAACAACCAAAAAAGACGATTATGAACAGAATACGTGCAATCCAACATGCAAGCATAGAATATTAAAATCAGAAGGTGTATCATACCAATATCCTATTCACCCATGCACATGTAGCGGGTAAAGCCCTATTTTCATATTAAAAAAACACAGCCAAATGTTTCAAAATCTTCCAACAATAAAATAACTGGTTTCTTGATGTTGCGACGCAAACAATCAAGAACACATTGTATTGGACAACGTAATATAATATATGTAAAAGAATCCCATGTGTCCATAATACAGAAAAAGGAAAAACGTATACGTCAAATATACATATTGTAAAGCATATCACATAGACATACTAGATTCACTTGTAAGGCACATCCAATAAACATATATTACACAGTCATATTAAATTGTAGCTTAACTCATGGATTCAAGATTTTAAATAGGTGATTGCATGGAAAATTCAATCTCTAAGGAATACATACATTTCCCTATCAATGTTCAAACCCTGATCAACAGATCTCAATTTACATATCCAAGAGGCTTCCAATTTGCGCAAGCGACTTACTTTGTCCCCTCCCCTTGGATTATCCATGACAGAATCTAACCCATGAAATTTAATCTTTGTCATTTCTGCTGGGCCATGCATAGAATTAAAGTGTGCAGCTAGAGGATAACTCATATTGCCATTTCTAATGGCCCGTAGATGTTCTTGTATCCTCTCTTTTACCGGTCGGATCGTGCTGCCCACATAGATGCTTTTACATACACAAACAATGCAATATACCATATATTTCGTATTACAATTCATAAACGACTTGATTTTATATTCCGTCCGTGTGTTGTACATGAAGCATTTAACCTTGTCCATTGTATGTGGGCAGACCGAACAGTGACCACATTTAAAAAATCCTACCGGTGGTGTACCTAGCCAATGGGAGACCCTCCCTTGCTTCTTAGGATCAAAAAAACTTGGACTTAAGATACTTTTCAGTGTCTGTCCTCGTTTAAAGATTATGTTAGGTTTCACACCTGTCGCTTTACTAATTACAGGGTCCAGTTGTAGGATGTGCCAGTGTTTATGAAGTATTCTGTATAGTCTATTACTGGTCGAGCTAAAAGGAGTTATCAGAGAAATTCTCTCCTGATTTCTATTTTTTCTAGATCTGTTTTTATATTTCAACAGTTGGTTCCGATTCAGTCCCAATGCCTTCTCTTCAGCTTTCTCTAATACTTTGTTATCATATCCTCTGGCTTTAAATCTATTGATGGTTGCTTTTACTTCTCTCAAATAGACTGCATCATCACTGCAATTTCGCCTCAAACGGGTAAACTCACCAAATGGAATAGAGTTGACCTGTGCTCTAGGGTGTGAGGTATCAGCATGCAAAATAGCATTGCAGGCTGTAGGCTTTCTGTGTAGGGCAGACAAGATCGAACCTTCCTTAATATAAAGTTTCAGGTCTAGAAAGGTAATCTCCTCCCTACTAAACTCATACGTAAATCGGATGTTAAATGTGTTTGAGTTAAGGAAGGAACAGAAATCATGTAATTGTTCAATGGTACCTGTCCAAATTAATAACACGTCGTCAATGTAACGACCCCAGTAAATTACATGATTGCTCAGCAGATCGGGGCATTTGGACCAGATGAAGAATTGTTCCATCCAGCCCATAAACAAATTCGCAAACGACGGTGAAAATTTAGAGCCCATGGCTACCCCTTGATGTTGTTTGTACCATTGACCATTATGTAAAAAAACATTATTGTCCAAGACCAAAGTAATCATGTCCAATATCCTCGTTGTGTGTTCCCACAGGGAAGCATCCCTTTTAGACAAGAAATATTGAACAGCTTCAAAACCTATTTTAGTAGGGATAGAGGTATACAAAGAGCTGATATCTAGTGTTACGAAACAGCAGTCCTCAGTCCAATTAAAATCACTTAATTGATTGAGTAGATCTTTAGTGTCTAAGATAAAAGATGGCAGATTTCGTACAAATGGTTGAAGAAATTGATCAATGTACTCCGAAATACGTTCAGTAGGAGAACCTATGCCAGAGATTATTGGCCTACCAGGAGGAAAAACTCCTGGTTTATGTATTTTTGGTAAAACATACAAACATGGTGCGACAGGATTTAAAGTGTAGAGATATTTAAATTCCTGGTCATTAATAAGCCCATGTTCTCTCCATTCCCTAAGATGTCTTTCCAATAAGGAATTGACAGTTTTGAGTGGATTGGAAGTAAGTATAGCATAGGCATCGGTATCAGCCAACTGTCTCTCAATTTCTAAAAGGTAGTCAGCTGTATTCATAAGTACCAAATTTCCACCTTTATCCGCCTCCTTCAAAATCAGATCCGGAAGATGACTTAGATTCCATAAAGCATGCCTTTCACCCCGTGTTAGATTATCATTTTTTAATGAACTATTCAATTTAAAGGTATCTTCCCAAGTGTGTAACTCTGCAGTGACCAAGCGGAGAAACGTATCCATTACATTGTCACTGCCCAAAGAAGGTGTAAAGATTGATCTCGGCTTAAAACCACTGTCTATACTAAGATCCGTGCCTATTTCTAGATCTGATAGAATCTGGGGTATCGTGGGTGTGTCCTGCTCATCTTCATTAATGGAAAGGAGTGTCTGTATGTTATATATATCTTGAATAGTTCTATCACTTATTATACTAGGTGTGGTCTCTAGATCATTCGTAGCTTTAGGATTGGAGACAAAGAATTTCTTTAGCTTGAGATTGCGTACAAATTTAAAAACATCAATATGCATCTGATTAAAATCAGGTTTAGACACTGGACAAAAATTCAAGCCTTTAGAGAGTAACTTTATTTCATCATCACTTAGTGCATGTCGCGATAAATTCACAATTGTGATTTCATCAATTTTGTCTACAACATCCATATTTTGTGCGACATTCACTCTTTCTCTCCCTTGTGTTAATTCTATTTGGGCATTGTTTTTGATCTGGTCCTGTAACCCTCCTTTCCTGCTGTTGCTTGATCTATTGTACTCCCTCCTGGTCTTGCGGGTGTGTTCTGGCGTCTGTTGTAGTCTACCTTGTTTCCCTTTCGAAACCTTTCCACCTCCCTTAAAAAGAATTGGATACAAGATCTTCTCTTGATTTGCCTGCCAACAAGCTGTTGTTGTTCCCCTCCAAGTTATCGCTTCTAATGCTTGATATATCTGACTCACTATAAGAAGCTATACTAGCATGGTCCCCCAAGTTTGAACCCTCTTTATGGGTGTTCACTTGTACGTTATCAAATTTGCGTGCAAAAGTAAACACGCGTCCTGATTTGTAGTCATTATCGTCTCTTTTCAATTTACGAGATTTTTTCTCTTTTAAATATAGTTGGTGTTTCGCAAGTACTTCCTCTAAGATCTTAAAGTTTTTTTCTGTTGCTTCCTTTAGATTTAGTTGCCTAATCTCTTCCTCCACTGTTTGTATCTCCAATAACAATTGGTCCCTTTTCCTCTCTGCATGTTTGATGAGGATTGTCATCATACTATACGAGGAGTTACAAAGTAAGTCCTCCCATTCTAGTAAAGGTCCTCACTGAGGTCATCAAACGATGGAAAAATGATGACCCTCAGTCCTCGTGGGATTTGTTTCATTTCAATATATTTAGTCAAAACGGTGGCATCCCACCATTTAGAGGCCTCCTGTTTACGTAGTCTCTCTAACTTTTGAAATTTGGATTTTAGGCCTTCCCCCTTGTTAGTTATAGTAGATGCAGTTGAAGTATTTTTACCATGAAAAAGCTCTTCAAACAGTTTGTCTCTTTCATCTTTAAAATTAGACATATTATGAGCGATTACAGTATAGATTAAAGTTTAGACAAAAGCAGAGTGCACAGCTAGATCACAAATAGGCTAAACAAAACAGACTGATGGCAGTGATTTAACAACGCAGCCAGCACCTCTGACCTAGTTAATGATTATATAGGGCAAAAAGTCCTCCAGCGTGCTCAATATCAATACCGTGCCACCCACAGTATTATATAAGTGCATGTAGAATAAATCCTCCATGTACAATAATCATTTTATTCAAGACAGAGCACAGCACAATAGATTAAATTCCTGACATCCGTCAGGAAAAAGTTTTTTATAATGCTAAACAAAATAGTCAAATGTCATATAAAATATACAATCAATTCAGAATCGTAATAGCGTTGACACGTAGATGTAGTAAGCAGAAAACAGCCGACACGTGTTTCGTCGCTATGCGACTTCCTCAAGGCTGTTGAATACAGAACAATAATAACGTCTTATAAATATGTGCAAAACAAGAGGGCGGTAAATGACTAAAATTGCTAAAAACCCGACATGCAAGTGTCCCAAAAACCACGTGACACACTGTGCACAAAGAAATATGAAAAAAATTTACCAAACAACCAACCAAAGAATAAATAAAAACTGTGAAGACAGTATTCCTCAGTGTCCCTCCGATAGAAACGGAATTAATAAAAGAATAATCGAAAGATATAAAAACCGTCCATGCAAGTAGTTAGAAGAGATTTAAGAGAAGAAGCTTAGAAATGAAAAAAGAAGAAAAAAAGAAAGAGTGACAAAGAACATCCACAACTGTATTAGTGTCTAAACAAAAAGACAAAAAAGAAAAGTCCAAGCATCAATGCACGTAAATATCAAAAGAAGTCTCAAGTTAGAGACATACAGAGAAAAAAACCCCAAAGGCAAACCCGTAGTTACACAAATTGGAGTTACCCAAATCTCGTATAAGTAGGAAAATGCAGTCAAAGAGGCGTCTTTCGTCTTGTAAATATTAAGAACAAATACGCAGTATCCGCGAGTCTTGAAATTCAAAGTATTGGCAATCTTATAATTCAAGGTTTTGGCAGTCTAAAGATATGAGGGAAAGGATATAGAACAAAGAAGAAAAAGAAGAAAAACAAAGAAAAAAAAAAAAGGAAAACCGGGGATAAACTTATTAATTCATCAAAATCCCATCAGAAGTCTAATACGACTTCAGTAAGTACAATTAGGAAAAATCTTAATCTCCAGGTAACATAAACAAATAGTAATCAATCTTACTTAAAAACGGGAACAGAGTCGATCCAAACAGCAAAAAACCGCTATAATAGGCGGAAGGAAAACCATATGGTAAGGCTCCCATGCACACTGTACCCTACTCAATCAATTAAGTGATTTTAATTGGACTGAGGACTGCTGTTTCGTAACACTAGATATCAGCTCTTTGTATACCTCTATCCCTACTAAAATAGGTTTTGAAGCTGTTCAATATTTCTTGTCTAAAAGGGATGCTTCCCTGTGGGAACACACAACGATGATATTGGACATGATTACTTTGGTCTTGGACAATAATGTTTTTTTACATAATGGTCAATGGTACAAACAACATCAAGGGGTAGCCATGGGCTCTAAATTTTCACCGTCGTTTGCGAATTTGTTTATGGGCTGGATGGAACAATTCTTCATCTGGTCCAAATGCCCCGATCTGCTGAGCAATCATGTAATTTACTGGGGTCGTTACATTGACGACGTGTTATTAATTTGGACAGGTACCATTGAACAATTACATGATTTCTGTTCCTTCCTTAACTCAAACACATTTAACATCCGATTTACGTATGAGTTTAGTAGGGAGGAGATTACCTTTCTAGACCTGAAACTTTATATTAAGGAAGGTTCGATCTTGTCTGCCCTACACAGAAAGCCTACAGCCTGCAATGCTATTTTGCATGCTGATACCTCACACCCTAGAGCACAGGTCAACTCTATTCCATTTGGTGAGTTTACCCGTTTGAGGCGAAATTGCAGTGATGATGCAGTCTATTTGAGAGAAGTAAAAGCAACCATCAATAGATTTAAAGCCAGAGGATATGATAACAAAGTATTAGAGAAAGCTGAAGAGAAGGCATTGGGACTGAATCGGAACCAACTGTTGAAATATAAAAACAGATCTAGAAAAAATAGAAATCAGGAGAGAATTTCTCTGATAACTCCTTTTAGCTCGACCAGTAATAGACTATACAGAATACTTCATAAACACTGGCACATCCTACAACTGGACCCTGTAATTAGTAAAGCGACAGGTGTGAAACCTAACATAATCTTTAAACGAGGACAGACGCTGAAAAGTATCTTAAGTCCAAGTTTTTTGATCCTAAGAAGCAAGGGAGGGTCTCCCATTGGCTAGGTACACCACCGGTAGGATTTTTTAAATGTGGTCACTGTTCGGTCTGCCCACATACAATGGACAAGGTTAAATGCTTCATGTACAACACACGGACGGAATATAAAATCAAGTCATTTATGAATTGTAATACGAAATATATGGTATATTGCATTGTTTGTGTATGTAAAAGCATCTATGTGGGCAGCACGATCCGACCGGTAAAAGAGAGGATACAAGAACATCTACGGGCCATTAGAAATGGCAATATGAGTTATCCTCTAGCTGCACACTTTAATTCTATGCATGGCCCAGCAGAAATGACAAAGATTAAATTTCATGGGTTAGATTCTGTCATGGATAATCCAAGGGGAGGGGACAAAGTAAGTCGCTTACGCAAATTGGAAGCCTCTTGGATATGTAAATTGAGATCTGTTGATCAGGGTTTGAACATTGATAGGGAAATGTATGTATTCCTTAGAGATTGAATTTTCCATGCAATCACCTATTTAAAATCTTGAATCCATGAGTTAAGCTACAATTTAATATGACTGTGTAATATATGTTTATTGGATGTGCCTTACAAGTGAATCTAGTATGTCTATGTGATATGCTTTACAATATGTATATTTGACGTATACGTTTTTCCTTTTTTCTGTATTATGGACACATGGGATTCTTTTACATATATTATATTACGTTGTCCAATACAATGTGTTCTTGATTGTTTGCGTCGCAACATCAAGAAACCAGTTATTTTATTGTTGGAAGATTTTGAAACATTTGGCTGTGTTTTTTTAATATGAAAATAGGGCTTTACCCGCTACATGTGCATGGGTGAATAGGATATTGGTATGATACACCTTCTGATTTTAATATTCTATGCTTGCATGTTGGATTGCACGTATTCTGTTCATAATCGTCTTTTTTGGTTGTTTTTTCTCTGCATATACTATTCTTTTTGCTATTCGTACCATCTTTATTATTATTTTGTAGGATTTTATTTTGAACTATGACTTTGTCTATGAGGGAATGTGATTGAAGCCTATGCCTCTGCTGTGAGGTCATTGGATTGGCGGGTGTCTACTGTGATGGTGGGATGTCTGACTGATTTTGATGGCTTCGTGGTTTTCGCAAGTCGGGGATGTGGAGATGGACTGATGTGGGCTATTGTGTCAAGGATTATTGAACTGATCTGGTTGGACCTCCCCGTGGTCTTTTCGATTATTGACAGCCTTCATATAAGAACTACAACCATGGTAGCTTTAAGGTTTATTGACCTGATACGTCATGACGTGACGTGTCGACGTGACGTGCGGAACGTGGATGAGAATCGCGCAGGTATTTCCGTGTTGGACTCTCTATGGCGGGATTCATACTTGTCTGAATCGGAAACGAGCAGGACGTAGCACGACTATTATCGGTAAGCACACTAGATGCTTGAAGCAGCAGTGAGAGTGGGGTTGTATGTTGTGGGCTTCATTCTCATTATCTGACCGTAGGTATGCCGTATTGATGATATCCTCGGTCTTTTTATAGGTCTACGTTGCGGGTACAGTGTGCATGGGAGCCTTACCATATGGTTTTCCTTCCGCCTATTATAGCGGTTTTTTGCTGTTTGGATCGACTCTGTTCCCGTTTTTAAGTAAGATTGATTACTATTTGTTTATGTTACCTGGAGATTAAGATTTTTCCTAATTGTACTTACTGAAGTCGTATTAGACTTCTGATGGGATTTTGATGAATTAATAAGTTTATCCCCGGTTTTTCTTTTTTTTTTTTTTTTTTTTCTTTGTTTTTCTTTTTTTTCTTCTTTGTTCTATATCCTTTCCCTCATATCTTTAGACTGCCAAAACCTTGAATTATAAGATTGCCAATACTTTGAATTTCAAGACTCGCGGATACTGCGTATTTGTTCTTAATATTTACAAGACGAAAGACGCCTCTTTGACTGCATTTTCCTACTTATACGAGATTTGGGTAACTCCAATTTGTGTAACTACGGGTTTGCCTTTGGGGTTTTTTTTTCTCTGTATGTCTCTAACTTGAGACTTCTTTTGATATTTACGTGCATTGATGCTTGGACTTTTCTTTTTTGTCTTTTTGTTTAGACACTAATACAGTTGTGGATGTTCTTTGTCACTCTTTCTTTTTTTCTTCTTTTTTCATTTCTAAGCTTCTTCTCTTAAATCTCTTCTAACTACTTGCATGGACGGTTTTTATATCTTTCGATTATTCTTTTATTAATTCCGTTTCTATCGGAGGGACACTGAGGAATACTGTCTTCACAGTTTTTATTTATTCTTTGGTTGGTTGTTTGGTAAATTTTTTTCATATTTCTTTGTGCACAGTGTGTCACGTGGTTTTTGGGACACTTGCATGTCGGGTTTTTAGCAATTTTAGTCATTTACCGCCCTCTTGTTTTGCACATATTTATAAGACGTTATTATTGTTCTGTATTCAACAGCCTTGAGGAAGTCGCATAGCGACGAAACACGTGTCGGCTGTTTTCTGCTTACTACATCTACGTGTCAACGCTATTACGATTCTGAATTGATTGTATATTTTATATGACATTTGACTATTTTGTTTAGCATTATAAAAAAAACTTTTTCCTGACGGATGTCAGGAATTTAATCTATTGTGCTGTGCTCTGTCTTGAATAAAACACCTATCAGGTGGTTTGCCTGGTTTAAGTAGCAAAGATACAATAGCTTCGCTCACAGTGGGGGGAAGCGCTCTCGCGTCCAGAGCCTCAGAGTAGACTCCTAGAAGGTGAGGGACTAGTAAAGTTTTATAAGTCTTGTAAAATATACCCGTAAGTCCGTCCGTACCGGGGGCGTGGGACCCATTGAGGTCGTCTATGGCTTGAGATATTTCATCGACACCGATGGATGAGGCTAGAAATTGCTGATGGCTCCCTTCAATCCATACCATTGCCACTTCCGCTAAGTAATCAGAAAGGGTACTGTTGATGGGCGGGGAGCGTGTCATATAGAGACGGGTGTAATAGGACAGGAAAGTGGTGAGTATGTCTTTGCTTTGAGTGACTTGGGTACCATCATCTAAGTGCAGTTGGGTGATGTATGCGGCTTGCTTCCGGGGGCCAAGCAGTCTAGCTAATGTCCGTCCCGGCCTCTCCCCGTCTCCATACACCCGGGCTCGCATGTGCTTCCCCAGATAAGCAGTCTCACGAGTGGAAAATTCCTGGAATTCCTCCAGGAGGTTTGCGCACTGATGTAACAGAGGCGGCAAGCCATCCGAGATTACCATAGCGTCAAGATCCCATAGCGCCCTCTCAGTGATGTCAAGGTCCAGACGTACAGTACGCAGAGCTCCCGCCTGCTTAGTTATACAAATACCTCGGATGTACACCTTGAATGCTTCCCATAGGGTAGCGTGTTGGGATGCTGAACCCGTGTTAATCTGGAAGTATTCTACAATCACCTCCCGTACCTCGCTCTCGAACACCCCATCAAGGAAAGCATCCGTTGGAAATTGCCATTGCCTGTATGGACATTCAAGACTAGGCAAAGCTAATGTTAATGTTGCTGGAGAATGGTCAGACAACGTGCGGGGCAAGTAGTCTGTCGCCTGCGCATTTATCAGGAGGTCTGGAGTTAAATACCAGTGGTCTATACGGGACCATGTACTGTGTGGTGCAGAGTAGAAGGAGAACCCTGTGTCAGTAGGATGTTGATGCCACCAGACGTCAGCCAGCAGGTGATGCCGCAGTAGGTGTCTGAGCTCTTCTGTGGAGCGTGGCTTAATGATATGGCCAGTGCCTGTGATGTTGGCAGAAGGCTGTAAGGTCAGATTGAAGTCGCCGCCCAATATAATAGAGTCGATGGGAATGCCAGAGATGTTAGAAGATAGACTAGTGAAAAAACCTGGCGTATCCACATAAGGGGCCTATATATTTATTATGAGTAGTCGCTTCACCCCTAGGCTACCCGCCACTACGATATACCTACCCTCAGGGTCAGTAATTACCCTATGGGTTGTAAACTGCAGTGTTTTGTGGATCAGAATGCATACACCACGGGAGTAAGTGCTGTAACTGGCAAAAAATCTGTTGGTGCCCCAATTAGCTGCAAAACGATTGTCAGAGAGTAGTGCATAGTGAGTTTCCTGCAGTAGGGCTATATATGTTTCGTGCCGAGTAGGGTAGGCCAAGACCTCTCTCCCTTCCGAGAATTCGAGAGCCCTCTCACGTTCCATGTCATTCACCACAATTCCATTGTCCCCGTCCCTCCACGTTACTCTGCTACAGTAGTGGTATTATCGAACCTGTGAAAGCGTCAATGCATACATCACAAGGTAACCAGCTATTGACCAGTGTGATAGCCTGCATATTCCAATCAAACTTTAAAACACAGACAAACAATCCCCCCACCCACATCGGATAGAGACCCAACCTGTATCCGGTGAATCCCCATATCCCGCAATTAACAATGTAGGAGATCTCCTGGGGGGAAGGCAACGCCCGGAGCGGGCCGCTTAGAGTAACATAAACATTGCACAAATTATGCGTAACTGCGATTAAGGAAAATAGAGAACAAAGTTACACTGATAAAGGATGTTTCATCCCATCGATTTGTCATAATACCAAGGAATGAAGACATACTAGGGACTCTAGTAGCGGACTGTAGCTCACCGGTCCATCAAACATACATCGATCACAAGCGGGGAGAGAAAGAGTCAGTTCCCGGAGGGAAGATTTATGTTCGATTTATGCTGCATTCAGAAATTAGCCGCGTCCGTGAGGGTGTAAAAAAAAATGGGTATTTCCGTCAACTTGAACACGAAGACACGCTGGGTACAGCATGGCATAGCGAATATTGGCTCCTTTCAGAACACGCTTAATGTCTTGAAATTTGTGCCGAGCTTCCTGCACCATTGGTGTAAAGTCGGGGTAAAGTGACAATGACATCCATTGATATTGAAGATCCTCGATCTCTTTGGCCCTTCGAAGAGCCACATCCCGGTCGCGATAATTGAGGAGTCATGCTATTATCAGGCACGGGTGAGCACCGGGGGCTGATCTGGGGGCGAGCGATCGATGTGCCCGCTCGACTGCGAATGTCCCAGAGAAGGTGTCTCTTCCAAAGATGTCTGTGAGCAGACGCTCCACGTATGCCTCCATGGGGCCTGTGTTAATGGATTCAGCCATCCCGGCTATTCGAAGGTTATTGCGGCGCGATCTTTCCTCCAGGTCCTCTGTCTTGGCTGCCATCGTCTTGAGGAGGCACTCAATGCGATCTAGACGTTTGGCCATAGCTGATTGCGCAGCCTCCATGTCGGAAATTCGTTTTTCGGCAGATTCAATGTGGGCCATCCTGTTGTTCTAGGCGGCCGTGCATAGTGTCAAGGCGCACCGCCAGGTTGTCAAATTGCGCGTCAATGGCTAACAAACCAGCACGCAGCTCCGCCATTATGGCCACCGCTCCCTCCATAGGGGGTTGTTCAGCATCTGGAGGGTCAGTGGGGCCCAGGGGGTCGCCACGCACCGCGGCATCCCCACCCTCCTGCCTGGGAGCTTTGGTAAGTTCAAATGGTAACTGCCACTGCTTGGCATCGCCCCGACCCATTGTAAGGCAGGAGAGGCAAAGTAATGGTTGTGGATCACAGGCAGCTAATAACAAGCATTGGCATAGCCAATAGGTCTCGCTTTTGGGACCTTATAAGTATTTAGTTATGCAGCACAATATCCTTGGTGCAACAACATCAACTGTTGCATGGCTAAGCACTTATAAGGTCCCAAAGGCGAGACCTATTGGCTATGCCAATGCTTGTTACTATTGTTTTTGCCTTCTGTATTTTTTTAATATTTAATAAACCTGCATGCTGTCTAAACTTCCTGGATTCAAACTTTATTAAGGTTTACTTAATTGATTATGCTGATTTAGTTGCTGCTAACTGTTACCTGTAGGGAGACATTGCCTCGTGTATTTTTGAGGTTAACACCATCTCCCATCCTAGGAGGCGCTTCATCTTAGCGTATCTGATAAAGAGAGAATCAACCCACTTCTACATCAACTTTCTCTGATTCCACCGCAAACTGGTGTAATACACTTAAAGGATTCTTCTGAGAACAAAAGACTAAACTCACTAAACAAAAAACATACCCAAAAAAAACATTAAGTTGCTCTTGCTCATAGCAGTTGGTTCCGATTAGAGAGAGAGAGGTAGAGAGAGAGAGGTAGAGAGGTAGAGAGAGGTAGAGAGGTAGAGAGAGGTAGAGAGGTAGAGAGAGGTAGAGAGAAGTAGAGAGGGGTAGAGAGGTAGAGAGAGAGGTAGAGAGAGAGGTAGAGAGAGAGGTAGAGAGAGAGAGGTAGAGAGGTAGAGAGAGGTAGAGAGGTAGAGAGGTACAGAGAGGTAGAGAGGTACAGAGGTAGAGAGGTGTAGAGAGGTAGAGAGTTAGAGAGAGGTAGAGAGAGGTAGAGAGGTAGAGAGAGGTAGAGAGGTAGAGAGAGAGAGAGAGAGGTGTAGAGAGGTGTAGAGAGAGGTAGAGAGGTAGAGAGGTAGAGGTAGAGAGAGGTAGAGAGGTAGAGGTTGAGAGGTAGAGGTAGAGGTAGAGAGGTAGAGGTAGAGAGGTAGAGGTAGAGAGGTAGAGAGGTAGAGAGGTGTAGAGAGGTAGAGAGAGGCAGAGAGAGAGGTAGAGAGGTAGAGAGAGAGAGGTAGAGAGGTAGAGAGGTAGAGAGGTAGAGAGAGGTAGAGAGGTAGAGAGAGGTAGAGAGGTAGAGAGAGGTAGAGAGGTAGAGGTAGAGAGGTAGAGGTAGAGAGGTAGAGAGAGGTAGAGAGGTAGAGGTAGAGAGGTAGCGAGGTAGGGAGAGAGAGGTAGAGAGGTAGAGAGAGAGAGGTAGAGAGAGAGGTAGACAGGTAGAGAGAGGTAGAGAGAGGTAGAGAGGTAGAGAGAGGTAGAGAGAGAGAGAGGTAGAGAGAGAGAGGTAGAGAGAGAGGTAGAGGTAGAGAGGTAGAGAGGTAGAGGTAGAGAGGTAGAGAGGTAGAGAGGTAGAGGGAGAGGTTGAGAGGTAGAGAGGTAGAGCAGTTCATCAAAATGCTCAGGTGTCAGGATCAGTTTTTAGGCCACAAAGCTGCTGGTTCATTTTTAATACTTTATTGGGCGATTAATTAGAACACATACGATATACTAAGTAATGCAGGCAAGCTGACCCTTTCTATGTAAACAAGGAGGCACTGCTCGCTCCTGCAGGCAAAACGCCGTGGGATGCGAGGAATGCAGCTGAGGGGGAGGGGTGGGGGAGTGCGGCCGAGAGCACACAAAGCGTTCTCTTGCGGGAGCGAGCAGGGGCACCATCTGGTTGCAAGTTAATTACACACAGATGGTTTCAAAGCTCGCTCCCGCAAGGGAATCGCCAAACGTGCACGCGTTGCCATTGAAAGCAATGCAAAGCGTGCACGTTTTTGACCCAAAAAGTGAATCGATTCCTAAAGGTCTCCTCCTATGCAGTGCATGCGCGCTGCGTAGGTCGAGACCTAAAAATTAAGGGGTTGGTGCACGGGGCTTCACAATTGGGAAAACTATGATGGATGTCTCTGAGCATATAAAGCGGACAGTGCCCCTTCATTTCTGGGCTGCGTAGCAGGATTGCCGGCACTAAACAGTTATATTGAGGCCCCCTCAGATGGGGTGCACCATCAAAAGGCCGGGTCAATGCTTACAGCTATTAAATAGCTCCACTTGTGTGGCTCCGGTTGTTTTCCCCCGGTGCAAGCGATAGACAAGGTGCTTAGGCCAGTGCATCAATGGGGTTCAATAGCGCAACATAACCTTGTGGCACAAGGAGCCTTTTGCATGGGCCGCAATGAAGTCATCTCCGTCGGGGTCCTCTATTACGCGGGGATCAGAGATCGGTATTGGTGTCTCCACTGCGTGGGTCGCCGGAAGAAGATTGGCTATATGCAGCAGCCGCCCAAGGGCCGAGCTAGTGACTCACCACTGTGTAACTGAGTGGGGGGCTGGGTTGGAGCGGCCCATCTCGGCATCCCACTGGGCCCAGAGTCCTCGGTTTCAATTTGTGGGGAAGCGCACCACGTGGCCGCAGACCCACCCCCAGGCACTCCTGCGACCCCTGTCGTCGTGGGGCCTCCAGAGGCCACTTCAGTCTGCCACCGTCAGGGGGCTCCCCACAGACGATAGATGCCGTCCTCAGTCCTCTCGTGGGTCTCCAGGCATGCCACTCGGTGTCAGCGACCCGTGGCTGCCATCGATGGTGCAGATTGCTTCTGTGATACGCAGTCAGGCAGCCATTCGAGCGCGGCCGCTCCGGAGCTTCAAGATCAAGCCGCCATTTCGGTGCTTGGTCAGGCCACGCCCCTCATTCCTTACCATTATTGAAGGAAGGTAGGGGCATAAAGACTCGCTCAAGGATTAAGCTGACTTGAGTCATGGCCCCTACCAACAGTCAACAATGGTAATAGCAGATCACTCTGCATATATCGAAAATACATATATCACAAATAGAATATAAATTGTCAAAATTATTTGTAGAACTCACAGGTCTAGTTGATTAGGTTTCAGTGACAGGAAATTACTGCGACTCCAGTTAATCCCACATACTACCTCATTTTTGCTGATAAAGAGAATGTGAGCCTATTACCATCTTGTGTATTTTTTTAGTTCTTGCTTGGACAGTGCATGTGCTGTTTCTTCGAGACCTTTTGTTCCATGACATCATTTATGACATCACTGATGACACCTCTATTCTCACCCTTGCAATATCACAGGTAGGTTATGAAAATGGTTTGTATATTGGGGCATCTTGCCTTCTACTACGAAAACTACAAAGGATCCAAAACAGCTCAGCAAGATTGCTACTACACCTTTACCTAAGCGAAACCAGGATACCGGTGCTTCAAGCACTACACTGGAAACCAATTGCTAAAAACTCTGCTATTTAAGGAACGATCCATTGCCCATTGAGCCATCCAAGGGAAAGGCCGGCGGTGCCTAAAAGCAAAATCACAACAATTCTCCTGGAACAGGAAACTACTCTAAAGACTAGCATTGCTACTCATCATACTCCACTTTCAGGAAAAGACCATGGGTGGCCAAGGATTCTCACTTCAGGGGCAAAATCTTGGAATCTTTGCCACCCTAGATAAAAAATATACAAAACCATCTAAAATTCAGGAAAGAAGTACAATCCTGGCTATTCCCAACATGAAGAACCAGAAGAACTGAGTTGCCCAACATCAAAACAATACAATATTAATGCTGAGTAATTGCTAGCTGCAACCATTGCAGGTGATGGGAATTTTTGCCCCATAAGCTTCCAGGACTGGGGACACAATGGGCAGAAGCAGGTTTCCCTAGTCCTTTGTCTCGAACTGCCAACCCACTCAGAGGCCCAAGCTGGGGGCAAAAATTGTTCAAGCAAGGCCTTCATGTGGCAAATACTGAGATCTAAAATCACAGCGACCATCAGGCCCTAGAAGCATCCAACAAACAGGAAAAGTGGGTGAAATCCCGATCCACACAAGGCTTTAAAGCCCCTCTCAAACTCCTAGCACCACGGTGACGCACTTCCAGTTCCCCAACCTCCAAGTCATTGTGCTAAGCGAAAGACCCGCACAGTGTAATAGCAGAGATGGAAGATCTAACAACACAAACACTATGTTGCACTTCAAGGGATGTTGGGTTACTCTGCCTGCCCAGCTTTATTGCACCCCTCCAATGCTTTTGGTATTTGCTGGTGGATGCTACCCTGTCATTCTCTTCAGTTTTTCACATTATTTGAAGTCTAAAAAGACCCCCTTTTAAATAAAGAAATTAAGGACGGGGAGGAATTCTAGAGGTTTAGGTTTTGAGGTAAGAGTTCTCTGGTGCCCGGCATATATTAACTTTCCAAAATTATTTATCATTGATGGATGTGCTTATAGAGAAAATGGAGGATTAGTCAACAGGCTGAGGCCTCCAAAAGACTTGACTGGTTATAGAGGAGTCAGTTATGCCTCCACACAAGCACCAGGTCCTTTGAAGTCACTGACAAATTCAATCCAGATACTCAGTTAGTCCCCTAGGCTACTCGGTCTTCCTCCTTTATATTCAATGAAGCGGAATGAGTCTCTGAAGTGTGCAAGAAAACAAATACCATTGATCTTTTTATTGTAGTTATTGCAGGCTTGATACTTTTACGATTTGTAACTGTGACGTTAAAACAAATCCAAGAAACCCCTCCCATTTCCAAGAGGATTGACATTTCAATGGAACATCTGAAACAGCAATCATCAAAACTATTCAAACAATATGTACGTTTTTTTCTCTTTAATTGATTTTGTAGTTTACTTGACCAAAGTTCTACCTAAGTAGTTTGGAATGCACTGTCATGTATCTGTTACATTGCATATCTTGTGTACACTGAGCAGTGTGATGTGGACTCCGTGGACTAGATTGATCAGACGCCAGTGTGGAAGCTTGAAGACTGTGTGATCTGGTTTACCTGATAGTCCTAGGGGATTCTGTCACTTGTCTGAGGGGGACAAGAGGGGCCGTGGGACTCTCCAAAGGGGAGCGTCTAGGAGTTGGCATCTTAAGTCGGTATCAAGGGGGCCTGGGTGTGCTGGATTGAGTTTGGGATGGTGGTCCGCTCTCAGGATCAGCTTTAGCGCTGGTGGTGCCTGGTGCAACAATCTGTTTTAGTCCCTGCCCCCCCCCCATAACCTCCTCCTCAGATCAATCAATCAATCAATCAGGGGTTTGTTAAAGCGCGACTACTCACCCGTAAGGGTCTCGAGGCGCTAGGGGTGGGGGGGTGCAGGTTCCATTCCATCAAGGAGGGGGTCTGTCGAAGAGCCAGGTTTTGAGGTTTCTTGCGAAGATGGGGAGCGATGTTGTCTGTCTGAGGTGGAGTGGAAGGACGTTCCATGCTTTGGCCGCGAGGAAGGAGAAGGAGCGGCCTCCCGATCTGGTCTTTCTGGTGCGGGAGACCACGGCGTAGGAGAGCTGGGCTGATCGTAGGGTCCTTTGGGGTGCGTGGAATTTGAGTCGGCTGTTCAGGTATGCTGGTCCGGGTCCGTGGAGGGCCTTGTGTGCGTGGGTGAGCATCTTGAAGGTGATTCTCGCCTCGACGGGGAGCCAGTGGAGTGTGCGCAGGTGCAGGGAGATGTGGCAGTGTTTTGGCAGGTTGAGGACCAGTCTTGCGGCGGCGTTCTGGATGTTCTGTAGCTTGCGGGTGAGGTTTTTGTTTATTCCGGCGTAGAGTGCGTTGCCGTAGTCGAGTCTACTGGTGAACAGGGCGTGAGTGACGGTCTTTCGGTGTTCGAGGGGGATCCATTTGAAGGTCTTACGAAGGAGGCGGAGGGTGTGGAAGCAGGAAGATGAGACAGAGTTGATCTGGCGGTCCATTTTGAGCTCGGAGTCCAGGATGATTCCCAGGTTGCGTGCGTGGTCCGTGGGGGTTGGCGGGTTTCCGAGGGCGGGGGACCACCAGGTGTCGCTCCAGGCATCTGGGTTTGGGCCCATGATGAGTACTTCTGTTTTGTTGGTGTTTAGTTGTAGGCAGCTGTTTTTCATCCATTTGGCGACGGCTTCCATGCCTTCTCGAAAGTTGCGTCTGGCGGTGTTGGGCTCGTTGGATAGGGAGAGGATGAGTTGGGTGTCGTCTGCGTATGATACGATGTTGAATCCGTAGGTTCTGACGATGGGGGCGAGTGGAGCCATTTAGACGTTGAAGAGTGTCGGGCTGAGGGAGGAGCCCTGGGGGACTCCGCAGATGGTAGGTGTGGGGTCCGAGAGGAAAGGGGGGAGTCTGACCCGCTGCGTCCTGCCGGAGAGGAAGGAGCGGATCCAGTCGAGGGCCTTGTCCTGGATTCCTGCGTCGTAGAGTCTGCGTATTAGGGTGCGATGGGAGACTGTGTCGAACGCTGCTGATAGGTCGAGATTCCCTCACTACCACCCTGTAAAAGTGCCCCTTCTCTCCATAGCCCCTCTCTCACATACATTTCATTTTTTTAAAGAGCTGGTAAACACTGGCTTTACTAATCCAATCAACTATCCATATAAAATACAGATCTGTTCTTTGCAGCAGGCATATTAAGCCTCTGTACTATTTTATAGCGAGTCAAACCTGCCACTAGACAAAACTCTGATCTCTTTCTCTCTAGCAGGAATATTAATCACAAGAGTTATTCAGACATTTTTTTTGCTGCCTGAAAGCTGGATGCACAAGGAACTCTGCATCAGGTGCTTTTAAATCCTAAGTTATTGCTAAACACAGCACCCCCAATGAAGGAAGTGACCCTATTAGGGTCCCCCGGGTCACTCACGACCACCTCTCAGCCTTCCACACCAAATGAAGAGTCGGTCAGACAGTAGAGAATACAAACCAATATCTGTTTATTTAGAGTACACTCAGAGCGGAGCCCGGTCTGCCCAGTCTCTAAGGAGTGCTGCAGAGGGACTAAAGTCCACAAGCATAGAGATACATTTAGTACATTTCGTAACTGGGCTAAAACACGCCCATAGTGGAATTTTCCAGGCAGGTGCTGTAAAGCAATGCAAACGAGAGAAAAAAACAATCTCAGTACTCATATCTTACAAAGTTGCAGAGTCTAAGGCCACTGCATCCGTGCCCATCTTCAGACAAGTGGGAGAAAGCCTATATCTAGTGGGAAAGGTATGCACTAATAAGAACAGTCTATTCATTAGTAAAGCAAAACCTAACCCTGGAGAAATGAAACCTAGCCAAGGCCGTTTCTCAGAAATAACAAAGGATTAGTTTTGATCATGATTCAAAATGGCGCCTACATAGAAAATGGCGCCGCGAATGCTAACATAGAGAGAACAATGCGCAAACATGATTTTGATTTTTCTATACTAACAGACCGTCCTTTTAGCATGAGCTAAACATTTTCTATTAAAATAGCAAAGAACATACAAATCAATACGATCAGAAGTGACCTTTTAGGAACACTCCATACTTTCAGCATCAGTAAGAGAAACTGTAAGAAGGGAAGAAGTCTCAAAGATGCCCTCGTCTATCTGCATGAGGTCATCAATTTCCTTCTGAACCATAATTGCAGCATTTGTGTCATGAATCGATATGTGTCTTTTGGGGGTAAGAAGGCTGGTACAATAGGTACAACACACAGGCAGGCATTGAACGAAAACACAACAGAACACCAATATAGCAATAAAGTAAAGTACTATCTCAAGGATCCAGCCCCAACCACCATGAAGAGACCAATTCCAATTTCTGCTTTCCATCCCCTTGACGTTTTCTAGAATATCCAGAATATGCTTGGTAATATTCTTTTCCATATTTGCTATCCCGACTATGCACTGGTCACCAACTACTGCACACACACCACCATTCTTAGCCAAAATAAAATCCACAGCATATCTAGTTTGCTCGGAATAAATCTGCATGCTTTCTAACTGAGTGGTGATGTCACGCAGAGCTGCCACAGTTGTATTGGATAATATTTGCAACTTACACCCAAAATACTCTTGAGCCTTTTCACCTCTTGCCATGGCAGTTCCACCCAGTGTAAAAATAGAAGACATAATATATCCGAAGGTAAAACCATTACTATAATTGTTGATCTCGATATCTGTTACTCCCTCACAAAACTCCTTTGTCAGTGTTCTTTTCACCGATTTCACCTTAGGTCTTGCACTCTTACAAGGTACACCCAGAGGCAAGACCATCCCAAGAGCCACATAATTTGTTCCGTTATGAACATTAGAGTAAGTCCCATTAGACAAAAAGAAAAACCATGGGTGGGCATAAATTGGCCCATCATAATCCACTGCGGAATACCGACTATTCATTCCAACTGTACTTGGATCATCCGCTCTTACTAAAGGGAGTGTCTCTCTATGCATCACTAACCCTGAACAATTGATATACAATGAGGTGTCGGTACTATTAATAATAGGACAACAAGCAGGATAATAACCTGCTTGCCGGGGAACCGTCAATTGTTTGTAATGCCAACCTACTAATGTTATATTCTGTTCTTTCATGTAGAAATTATCACAATAAGTGTTGTTATCACAGCCGGGATAACCCTCCCCCAATGGTTTGCGATGGTACAGGCATGGTCCTGAATAACCAGATCCAAACACTCCTTTTATCTATACAAAATCAGAGGGTTCGGTATATGTATAATTCACTAAAGACAAGGGATGTGCAGTCCATAAACTGGTAACAGAGTCAGTGGGGTAACATGCTGTACCATTACCGAAAAACCTCTTATGCATCTCCAGAAATATATTACTCGAAGCCACTCTCTTATTTACTTTTGGAGAAAAACCCTTACCTCCACTATGTGGAGGTTCACTGTAAGCATTTTCCAAGGCCCACAACACCCCACAGAATATTATCATCAACAAAGCCGCAGAAATCACATAAATCAATTTTCTTTTACGGGTCGAAACCACATTACGTTGAGCAATAAGAACCATCGGCTGCTCTTCCTCTGCAATCAACTTGCCAAAGGGATGCATAATGAGTGATAAACAGGCGCAAGAATATAAAAGGAATTATGTAAGTTCCCAGTGTCCATCAGAGCCTCACACAGGCTCCTATTGTTCATCAATACGTTAGCGCTCTTAAGCACCGGCGGTGGAGCTTGCTCTGTCCTAAGCTTGTATTCCACATTGCACGCTGGTATTCCTTCAGGGTATACTATGCCTATCTAATGTTCAAACAACTAAACTAAAACAAGCACATTTTTCACCAAGCTCAATGAATCTCCGTTGGTACTGCAGCTTCAGTACAACCTATCTTACGCAGTCCATCCCTAGTCTTTTTTCTCCTTGGATGCACTTTCCCTCAGCCGAGGGCGCAAGTGGTACCTGGCAGCCCCAGGCACTGTCGGATCAACAAACAACAGCTCCTTAATGGCCTGTATTTCCGGAGGAATAGCAGCATTCAACAGATTTTCATTCTCCTGATCCGTTTGAGTCCAAATCAGCTGGGCGTCACTAAACGGAACAAACCAAGGCACCTGTTCAGTCTCAGAGTCCCCAACTCCGTCCTTCACCCACTGATCATAGGACAAAGGCAAGGGGACCCTGCGACAATGAGTTGCATGTATCCAGTTCTTAAGGCCAGCAACCTTCACTGTCGTACGCGTTGCTAGCAGGACCTGCTCCGGCCCCCTCCACCGAGGCCCCAGACATTTCTTCCTCTGAAAATTTCATACCAGGTTAAAGTCACCAGGCTGGATGTTGTGTCCAGGCCCCTCTGGTGCAGCTGGCAGGGTATCCCGGACCTGTTGGGGAATAGAACTCAAACTTTCAGTTAACTGGCCAAGATAATCGATTAACAATGGATACTCGAGAGGTGGAGCTTGCCGGCGCCGAAGATGGCTGCCTGATCGAGGAGCTCCTCATAACCACGCACTATATGCATTAATTATCCTGCATTTTACCGGGGCCCGGGTGGTACAGAAGTGGCGGACCGTTTCCGCCAATACTATGGCGAACTATATTCCTCCAGGAATGCAGCCGCTGAAGAAGATATGGTGGATTACCTGGCGTACATTAAGTTGAGGTGGCTCACTGATACGCACCAGGAGTTCCTCATGCGACATATAGAGAAGGATGAGGTTCTCCTAGCGTTAAATAATATGCGTGCTGGCAGTGCCCTGGGGTCCGATGGATTGACGGTGGCCTTTTATAGGGCGTTCATAGATCTTTTACTTCCGCAGATGATGACTCTTTTTGATGATATGTGTGTATCCGGCCGGATGCCTCCCTCAATGTCCGAGGCGGTGATTGTGGCGCTCCTTAAACCAGGTAAAACACCCGAGGATTGTGCGTCGTATCAACCCCTATCCTTATTAAACGTAGATACAAAGATTTTCGCGAAAATTCTTGCCAACATACTGGTCCCTCTGGTCCCTCTCTTGGTGGCGCCTGAGCAGGCTGGCTTTGTGCCGGGCAGGAACCTAACCTATAACCTGCGTACGGTTTTTGGTGTGATACAGCACATTAAACAAGAAACGCCGGCGGTAGCTGTCTTTCTCGACATAGAAAAGGCGTTTGATTCGGTGGAGTGGCCATTTATGATGCAGGTACTTACTAGGATGGGGGTGAGCCCAATTTTTTTACAGCTAATTAGCACCCTATATTGCAGACCCACGGCTAGAATTAAAATTGGTAATATTGTCACAGAATCGATTCACATAACGCGAGGAACTAGGCAGGGCTGCCCCCTATCCCCGTTGCTTTATGCACTGGTGGCAGAGCCGTTGGCCTGTGCACTTCGGGAATATCATCTGAATAGAGGCATACATTTTCCGCGGTATAAAATAATAGTGTCAACATATGCGGATGATACACTCCTGTATGTCCGACACCCAGAGACTAATCTTTCGGCGGTTATACGGGAGGTGGTACGATTTGGGGTGCTTTCTGGGCTACATGTTAATTGGCAGAAGTCCATTATTCATCCACTTACCCCGAGCACTCAGCTGTTTGAGCCAGAGTACCCGCTACAGTGGTCCACCGAGGCAGTGAGGTACCTGGGTATTAAATTGCACACAGATTCTGATATAGTGTTTAAGGAAAACTACGGGACAGCCTTCAGCAAGTTGGAGGATGATGTGGAAAGATGGATACGGCTACCGCTGTCTTTATTGGGCAGAATTTCCATTATGAAGATGGTGGTCCTGCCAAGGCTGTTGTTCCTATTTACTAATATATAAGCCTGGGCGTAGTTTGCGAAGTAGCACTTCACGTAGCTACGTGAAGTACATTTTGAACTACACGTAGCTATGCAAATTGCGTAGTTGTGTGCTTGACTGCACTGTACAATAATTGCCAAAGGCATCTTGCACAGTGCAAGTTAAGATAAAATAAATATCTCTGTCTTTATATGCTAAAAATGCATATAGTCATTTCACAAAAGTGAAAACGATAAATTAATAAGCAGTGAGAGAGGTGATGATTTTGGGATCCTCCCTAACCTAGGGAGAGAACCAAGCAGATGCCTTGAAAACAAAAAGCACATCTTTTGAACGATTCAGTGGTGGTCCCATCCTCTTAGGACCACCCCAAGCACAGTTATTGGCAAAAATACAATCCCAACCAAAGGCCCTGCAAAGCATTATGGGACGAGATTAGCAGTGGGCAGTGAATATTATAGTATCCAATATCAAAATAATTCTACAAAGAGCTGCAGTTCCACTAGTCGTTACTAGATGTCCCTCACAAGTCAAATGCAAAAGCTTCATGAAAGGGTTTCAATGCTTTTGCATTTGACTCGTGAGGGACATCTAGTAACGACTAGTGGAACTGCAGCTTGATGTATTAATAATTTCAATGCTTTTGAATTTGACTTGTGAGGGACATCTAGTAACGACTAGTTGAACTGCAGCTCTTTGTAGAATTATTTTGATATTGGACACTATAATATTCACTGCCCACTGCTAATCTCGTCCCATAATGCTTTGCAGGGCCTTTGGTTGGGATTGTATTTTTGCCCATAACTGTGCTTGGGGTGGTCCTAGGAGGAAGGACCACCACTGAATCGTTCACATGATATGCATTTTGTGTTCAAGGCATCTGCTTGGTCCTCCCCCTAGGTTAGGGGTACCCCAAAATCATCACCTCTCTCATTGCTTGGTATTTTATTGTCAAAGTTCACTTTTGTGAATTGGTTATATGCTTTTTAGCATAGAAAATTGCTTTATCAAAGCATTTCTGGGTGTTTAGTATACTGCTGCTACGCATGCTCCGTGAGCGTAGTGAAGTATTATGCCCAGGGTTACTAATATACCTATGGTTCTCCCGCGAGCATTCTTTGAACGCCTCACATCGTTAATGGTGCAGCTGGCTTGGGCGGGCAAGCAGCCACGGGTGCGATGGCAGATATTGGTGCTTCCTTACTCGATGGGTGGGCTAGGGGCGCCGGATTTTACTTTATATTATAGAGCGGCACAGGGTGCGCATGCATACCATTGGATACACGGCTCCCCTGACGTACCTTATCTTCGGATTGAGGCGGAGGTCGCTGATCCACTCCCTCTACCGGCGATGTTGTTTCGAAAGATAGATCGGAGGACATGTGTGTTGGATTCAATCAATGCCACGGCACACGCATGGCATTCCCTCTTGCAACTACAGGCAGGGTCGCTACTTTATACCCCATTGATGCGGCTTGATTGGTGCGTGTGGCTGGCGCCCTGTATGGAGCGAGGGGTTATTCAAGCGCTACATAAGTTGGGCATAAATATAATGAGGGATGTTTTTGCGACTGGAGTTGCCGGGAGTTGGGATGACTTGACACGTACTGAGCAAACACACACAATATTAACTAAATTCCAATTTCATAGAGTGAGGCACGCCCTTAGGGAGCTTTTGGGCGAGGAATTTTCAGAACCGCCGGAACTATTGGCATTGACACATATCATAAAGGCACAGTCCCCTAAGCGCATAGTAGCTTCCATTTATAACATTTCCATGCTCGATAGGGAGAATCAATACACTAAAGCGCGTTTGGCGTGGCAGAGGGATTTGAACGTGGATGATGATATGTGGGCCTACTGCTGCAACAGTACAAAGCGTATATCACTTAATGGCAGGCATCGCCTTGTACACTTTAAATATTTGAATTGTGTCTATTATACGCCTGAGAGGCTGCACAGGTATGGTCTGCGTGCTACTACGGAATGTGATCGCTGTCATACTCCAGTGGCAGACTTCCTACACTTGTCTTGGTCGTGCCCTGGCATAGCGACATTTTGGGGCTTAATATTGAAAGAAATAGACCATATTACGAAACTCACGCTTGTTCCCGACCCGGCATTAGCTTTGTTGGGTTACTCGAAGCTGGTTCCTAGAGGGGCGTGTAGGCTGGTTGATATGGGACTGTTGATAGCCAAACGGGAGGTGGCGATGCATTGGTGGCACGGGCCCCTTCCTACGATAACACAATGGCAGCACGACATGACATACTGCAGTACGCAGGCGGAAGTGTTTAGCGAACTTCTCCCACCATGCAACAGACCTAAGAACTTCTGGGGGTTGTACACAGTATATCGGAACTCCCTGGGAACGGAGGGAATCACACAGTCCACTCCGGCACAGAGTTAATACATGTGGGATACATGCATACGATGAAGCCAAGGTGGGAACGAATTGCGTAATCACAGGTTGAATTGGTATCCAGAGTAAGGATATATGTGTCAATGAGGGAAATAGATGTCAGTGGATAGGGGAGGCCAGGCTTTCAAGGGCTAGGGGTATGTCGACTTACTTCGGAAATAATAACTGATTTTTTTTTTTTTTTTTTTTTGGTTTTCTCTGCTATTGTATTCGCTGCATGTACTGGAATTGGTAATATTACACTGCTGAGTCTTGTTGTTTTGTTGTTTTAAGTTTTATGTTTTTGAAACTCAATAAAAAACTGAAATAAAAAAAATAAAAAAATAAAAATAAAATTAAAAAAAACAATGGATACTGAATATCGGAAAACCATCAAGGGCGCGGGACGCCCCAGACATTTGCCGAGCGTCTGAACACGACCTCATACAGTGACAATCCTGTTCTAGAATGTGCTGTAGTTCTTCTTGACAAAAGAGCTAGTGGTAAAGCATCTGGCCATTTCAACCCTGTCGTCTCCTGTATTTTTGCCAGTTTGAGTTTGAGAGTACCATTGTACTTCTCAACCAAACCTGCTGACTGTGGATGGTTGGCAAACACAAGGAGATGATGGACGGAGCGCCGAAACTTTTCAGACACTCACCCCCAGTCACAGATCTGGGTTGAATCCATCATCGTTCTTTAGCTCACTTTGCCACCCCAGTTCAGACGGAGCTATATGCAAATCAGTCTTGACCCTGTGCCTCATGGGAACAGTCCAGACCGAACTGCCAAGCCATGTCTTCCCTGGACCGGAAACAAGCATCCTGGGACCGGTTTCGGGCCAACAGCCCTCATCAGCCAGGCTAGCTTGAATCCAGTGGCAAAGTGAGCAAGGGACCCACGTCTGGGCATACCCTGCCAACTTAGGGCGAACAAAGCAAACACAAGGAGATGATGGACGGAGCGCCGAAACTTTTCAGACACTCACCCCCAGTCACAGATCTGGGTTGAATCCATCATCGTTCTTTAGCTCACTTTGCCACCCCAGTTCAGACGGAGCTATATGCAAATCAGTCTTGACCCTGTGCCTCATGGGAACAGTCCAGACCGAACTGCCAAGCCATGTCTTCCCTTGGATGCTTGTTTCCGGTCCAGGGAAGACATGGCTTGGCAGTTCGGGCTGGACTGTTCCCATGAGGCACAGGGTCAGACTGATTTGCATATGGCCATGTCTGAACTGGGGTGGCGGAGTGAGCTAAAGAATGATGATGGATTAAACCCAGATCAGTTGACTGGGGGTGAGTGCTTGCAATGTTCAACACTCCGTCCATCATCCCCTTTGGTTTTGCTATGTTCGCCCTAAGTTGGCGGGGTATGCCCAGACGTGGGTCCCTTGCTCACTTTGCCACTGGATTCAAGATAGCCTGGCTGATGACGGCTGTAAGCCAGAAACCGGTCCCAGGATGCTTGTTTCTGGTCCAGGGAAGACATGGCTTGGCAGTTCGGGCTGGACTGTTCCCATGAGGCACAGGGTCAGACTGATTTGCATATGGCCATGTCTGAACTGGGGTGGCGGAGTGAGCTAAAGAATGATGATGGATTAAACCCAGATCAGTTGACTGGGGGTGAGTGCTTGCAATGTTCAACACTCCGTCCATCATCCCCTTTGGTTTTGCTATGTTCGCCCTAAGTTGGCGGAGTATGCCCAGACGTGGGTCCCTTGCTCACTTTGCCACTGGATTCAAGATAGCCTGGCTGATGACGGCTGTAAGCCAGAAACTGGTCCCAGGATGCTTGTTTCCGGTCCAGGGAAGACATGGCTTGGCAGTTCGGGCTGGACTGTGCCCATGAGGCACAGGGTCAGACTGATTTGCATATGGCCATGTCTGAACTGGGGTGGCGGAGTGAGCTAAAGAATGATGATGGATTAAACCCAGATCAGTTGACTGGGGGTGAGTGCTTGCAATGTTCAACACTCCGTCCATCATCCCCTTTGGTTTTGCTATGTGGATGGTTGGCAGCATGAAACTTCTGCTTTATGTGCAAACCATCACAAATTAACTGAATCACTTTTGCATTAAAATGACTTCCGTTATCACTCCTGATCAAACGGGGCAAGTCGAAACAAGGAAAGAACTCCTTCAGGAGCACCTTTGCAGTCGTAATGGCTGTATTGTCCTTAGTGAGATAAGCCTCAACCCATTTACTGAATGCACATACAACCACCAAAACATACTTTAAATTATTGCATCCGTCCAATTCTATATAGTCCATTTGAAGGACCTCAAAAGGAAAAGTGGGCGGTGCAAAATTTCCAGGTGGTGTAGGGGTACCCTTTCCAGGATTGTGCATCATGCACACCATACAGGACTTCACTAAGTGTGCAGCTGTCTTAGGGATATTGTCATTTTGCCATACCTGGTCCAACAACTTGCAAATACCCTTAGCACTAATATGGACTGGACCGTGGGTCATCGTAACCACAGGAAGAACATATGCATCAGGCAACATCCATCTCTGCTTCCCCGACTTATCAATCCAACATCCTTCATCATTCAATTGTGCTGTACTTTCCTGCCACACTGCTAATTCTTCTATTGTGGCCTTACTTTGTATCTCTTTCACGTTCTCAAGAGTGTCTTCAAACATAACAACTTCAGGGACCCACCTAGCGGGACCTGCTACAAACATTCTTTTCATTTTTGTCCAGGCCGTTTCCTTAGCTGTCTGATCGGCAAAAGCATTTCCCCTTCCTACGTCATCAGTAACTTTCTTATGGGCGCTACACTTCACAATTGTCAATTTCTTAGGGAGCATCAAAGCAGACAAAAGCCTCAATATAAGGTGCCCATGCTGAATTCTAGTCCCATGTGAAGTAAGGAACCCCCTCTCTGCCCAGAGTCGTCCAAAATTATGGGTGACCCCGAAGGCATACTGGCTGTCAGTATAAATATTGACAACCAGTCCCTCGCTCAATTCACAAGCTCGAATAAGAGCAGCTAACTCAGCAGCTTGAGCGGACTGATAGGGGACCCGTGATGTCTCTACTACTGTACGCAGTGTGGTAATAGCATAAGCTGCAGTTATAGTGCCATCTGGTAATTTAAAACAAGAGCCATTGACGTATAGTTCACCTTGTGGGTCAGATAAGGGAACATCAGTCAAGTCTACCCGTCCTTTCGTCTCTTCTTTCGTCCAGAAGATACAATCATGTTTGTCAATTTCATCACTCCCGAAAGGGCGGGGTAGTAACGTGGCTGGATTCAGAGTAGCACATCTTTTAATCGTAATATGTTTCACAAACAACATCAATTCATAGCCAGTAAGACGTTCACTGGTGAGGTGCTGTGTCTTTGTCTTATTCAAAAGCGTGTCCACAGCATGGGGTACCATGACAGTGAGGTCAGTATCAAGTACGAGACCAGCCGATTGTCTGATCGAAGTGGCCACAGCCGCGACCGCTCTTAGACAACTCGGGAGGGCTCAGGCGACTGGATCAAGGACAGCAGAGAAATAAGCACATGGCCATTGCTTATCTCCAAATTTTGTGTTAGGACAGAAAGCACACAACCAGCCATCTCATGGACGAACAACACGATCGTTTTGCTGTAATTAGGGGTGCCGCGTACTGGAGCCGAACAAAGTGCAGTTTTCAATTGCTCAATAGACTGCTGACATTCGGGCGTCAAAGGCAAAGGCTCATGCACTTCTTTAGTCGTTAGTGTAAGCAAGGGTTTGATTAGTAAGGAGTAGTTAGGTATCCACTGGCGACAGTAGGAAGTGATACCTATAAAAGCGCGCACATCTTTTTGAGTCTGTGGAAGGGGCATTTTAACAATAGTACTGATATGCTCAGGGGTCAACCTCCTACCCTCCTTCGACAGTAGGTGACCTAAATAGGTGACCTCCTGTCGACAATACTGAAATTTAGAAAGGGAAACTTTATGTCCATGATGTGCCAAATGTAACAATAATTTAACAGTGCTGTCTTTACAACCGCGTTTGGTATCAGAAGCAATAACGAGGTCGTCAACATATTGCACCAATACATTAGCTGCGGGAAGTGACAAAGAATCCAATTGACCTTTCAATGCCTAGCTATAAATGCTGGGACTCTCTGTATAGCCCTGAGGAGCTCGACAAAATTGGAAGCTCTTACCAGTTAGTGTGAACCCAAACAGATATCTGCTATCGGGATGGATAGGAATACTGAAGAACACATTTTTTTAAATCAATAACAGAAAAGAATTTAGCAGTGGAAGGAATCATCGGGAAAAGTGTAGTAATATCCGGAACTACTGGAAATTGAGGAACCACTATTTTATTAACTTTGCGCAAATCAATCACAAAGCGATAGACATCTGCATGATCATCAGGGGATCCTGACAGTGTCTGTTTGATAATCGGGAGAATGGGACTATTACAAACATTTGCAGACGTCTCCTCAACTACTCCTTTCTCTATTAGATCCTGAATTATTTGCAAAAGTGCCCGCTCTCCCGCCTGAGGTATTTTATACTGAGGAATACGAGGCAAAACAGCATTATCTTTAACCTGAATCGAAACAGGCGGTATATGCAGCAGTCCCACATCTGCATCACCCGTCGCCCAAAAAGTGGATGGAATATCAGAAAATTCAGCAGGAAGAGGGAGAGACAGATACTGTCTAGTACTTACATTGGGGCCCATCGTCATATAAACACCTTCTGGAGAACAATAAATAGTAGCATGCAATTTCTTCAACAAATCCAAACCCATCAAATTTTCGCCACAATTGGATGTCAACAAAAATGGAGAGTCCACAGTTAAAGGACCAATAGTCAGTGCAAGGGGTCTCGAAATGGGGCTTACAACCGGTACTCCCAAAAAACCTACTGAAACATTATTATGGCCAGACAGAGCCGCCCCAGGGACCAAAGATCGAGAAACAGAACTCTTCATTGCACCTGTATCCACCAAAAATTCCTTAGTCGAGCCATGTAAATGTGCGGTGACATAAGGACCACGCTGATCTACAGGTGTCGGAACTGGTCCCTCACTCTGTCCTTGGCTATTCTAGCTGTATGACATTCCTGTCACCTCATCCATATCGTAATCGTCATGGTAATACTGTCGATCACGAGGGTCATCAAAGTAATTGTTATCAGAATGACCCTGCGAGGCTGTAGCATTCTGAGCCCTATCAGCCTCACCTGTTCCACGACCCCGCTCACGAGAACCCCATCCTCTAGGGACCGCCACCTTCTGCAGAAGTACAGGACACTCGCTACGCCAATGGCCCTCTTCCTTACAATATGCACATTGATTTGGCCCCAGGGGTGTCGTACTCGGCTGTCTACTAGTGCGTGGAAGCTGTCGAGCAGAGCCACCACGTCCTCTACCATTCCCTCTAAACGCTTGTTGCAACAATACCTTCGTTTTTAAATCCTTATGCTTTTTCTCCGCCCTCTCTTTCTCCTCATTATCCCGATGTTCATAATATTGGGCCATATTCAAAATAACAGAAGGGGAAGAGGTTGACCAAGTACTTTCAGAAGCCTGCAAACGAGCCGCAATTTCGGGAAGTAGATTAGAGACAAACCTGTTGACAAACAACCAAACACCCCCCTCAACAGACAGGTCCTGCCCGCTGTAATCTAAAAAGGTATCCTCGAACCGGGTGAAGAAATCAGACACACTCTCATCTTTCTTTTGTCAACAAGCCGTCAACTTATCCCAATCTACTTTCCTCGGCGGAATAAGAGAATGCATATATGTGATAATGCGGCCTGGCAAAGCAAGTATCTCTGCTCAAGGTTCATCACCTGGCTTTCTATCCTGATCCCATGCTTTAATTTGAGCCCATGTACCACCCAACTCTGCAACATGATCCTGAGTATGAACCTGCCTCCAAATATCAACCGGGACAAGAAGACCAAAAAACATTTCAATATCAGCAAGAGTCATTACCGTCGAAGAGGCGGCTTCAGCCAATTCTTTATAATATGCAGTAGGATTTTTCCTGGGATCAGGCAACTGAGTCATAAGGGACAATACCTCACTTCTTTTCCACGGAGTGTAAACCCACTGTTCTTGGAACCGGGCCGCTACACCCGCTCGAGTAACATTCCCTCGCTGATCCGTTAACTCCGGTATTTCTGGGTGATATATGAGATGAACCTCTCGCATCGGAAACTGAGATACTGTGGTATGGCTCTTGTCATGTAACCTACCTCTATAAGCAACTAACGTGGCAATATTCCCAAAAACTTGACCTGGGTTCAAATCGCTAGAATACACACGATCTTGAATATCAAATAAAACTTGCAGTACATCATCCCCAAAATGCTGCTGCCAAAGACCAATCAGTGTAGAGGACATATGCTTAAGAGCATGCTGCTGTATGAAAGGCTCATAATCTTTCATCACACTCGAAACATCCTCCACACTGTGAATGGGATTACGACCCCACTGTGCGGCTTGATTAGCTACTACCTTCTTCTCTTCATCCCCCACCGCAGACCGTACAAAAGGGCCCATACGCTCACTAAATTTTGTCCAATCTCTATCCTCAAATCCGCGTACTTGTGTCCCAGTACTCAACGAAATTGGGGGATGAAAAACCATAAAAGGAGAATCAACAGAAGCGCCAGATACAATCGACGCAGGCTGGTGTGCTGGAGGAGAGAGAGCTGGAGTAAGAGATGCCGAAACAAAAGGTGTGGCAGGGGTGCTAACAGTCACAGTTGCCACAGACGGCGAAGGCAAAGAAGGAGGAGGGGGAGCCGAAGCCACAGCCGTCGAGACGACAGCAGTAGATACAGAAACAGTGGAAAAAGCAGTAACAGGTGGCTGTGATGGCACAGAGACAGGGGAATATATATTTTGCGGGGCATACGAGGGAGGTGGTCAGGTGTCTAACAATTCCTCCACAAAAGTGTCATTTTCTTCCTGAGCCATATATGATTTATCAACATGCAATCGAAATCTCCTATCTTCACATTCAACTCCCTTCTCCTGTTTTTCTCTATCATAAGCTTCAGATTTCTGAGTCAGTGTCTGCATCTTTCCTTTTCGTACATCTTTTTCCATTTTCAATCGTCTCTGTCTAGCTGTCTTCTGCCACGTTCTAAGGGAATCAAACATAGATTGTCTACTTCGTCTTTTAAACAACTGTTCCTGTAAATACCCAAAAGTGCCCGTCAACGGCCACTGCAATTTTGCATTGTCCCTAGTATATTTGTACCATAGAGTACTAAACATAATAGGGCCAAGACCATGCTTCACATACATATCAAAATTTGGAGTGCCTTCTGGAGGCGCCGGCTGACCTTCTTCCAATCGAGCATCTGCAGAACAACAGCGACAACACAAAGAAAACAATTTACTGATCCCAGGCATTCTCAAAAGACAACATATTAACTATTTATGCCTGGCAAAGCAATTGCAAATGCTTTTATCCCAAAGACGGTCCTCAGACCGTACCAAATGCAAACCAAAATGGTACCATATCCACAAGGAACCAAAACAAACTCACCTGATATATACGAGTCAAGCGAACTAATTCACTGCCGACTCTTAAGACCAAACGGTCAGATCCAAGGGTTTCGCAGTTCAGGACTCCAGTCGGGATGACCACTGGGCGAGGCACCGTCCGGCAGGACAGAAGGGGCAGCTGCGAGCAAACAATGCTCCTCGTACAGGGATCCCTGAACCGTCAGTCCGGCCCGACGATAGCCTCCACCTCCCCCCCGTCCGCGGAAGGGGATGGGTCACTCACCCGAACAGGTTCGGGCGCCAACTGAAGGACTTGACCCGATTAGGGTCACCCGGGTCACTCACGACCACCTCTCAGCCTTCCACACCAAATGAAGAGTCGGTCAGACAGTAGAGAATACAAACCAATATCTGTTTATTCAGAGTACACTCAGAGCGGAGCCCAGTCTGCCCAGTCTATAAGGAGTGCTGCAGAGGGACTAAAGTCCACAAGCATAGAGATACATTTAGTACATTTAGTAACTGGGCTAAAACACGCCCATAGTGGAATTTTCCAGGCAGGTGCTGTGAAGCAATGTGAACGAGAGAAAAAAACAATCTCAGTACTCATGTCTTACAAAGTTGCAGAGTCCAAGGCCACTGCAGGCGGGCCCGTCTTCAGACAAGTGGGAGAAGGCCTATAACTAGTGGGAAAGGTATGCATTAATAAGAACAGTCTATTCATTAGTAAAGCAAAGCCCAACCCTGGAGAAACGAAACCTAGCGAAGGCCGTTTCTCAGAAATAACAAAGGATTCGTTTCGATCATGATTCAAAATGGCACCTACATAGAAAATGGCGCAGCGAATGCTAACATACATAGAACAATGCGCAAACATGATTTTGATTTTTCTATTCTAACACCCCTCCAGGTCAGTGCCCAGTGCGGCCGCACTGGTCACACCACCCTAAAGCCGGCCCTGTCCACTCTCACCTCCAAGGGTTTTAAATTCCTGGACCATATTGGCCCAGGACGAGGCTATGGGAGTTTTGAGCAAGCTCCAGTTTTCTTTGCTACGCCAGGCTGTGTTCTTGGCCTCCGCCCTTATGAGCACTGCCTGTTTCCAACTTACTACCGTAGTGGTGACAGCTCATTTGGCCAGTATCAGGGTCAAGTCCAAGGATCTGGTGGATGCCTTGGCATTTTTCAGGTGGGGGTAGATCCCTAACAAAGAGGCCTCCAAGCGATTAAGTCAGGGAGGGCCATCACAGCTGCCAGTATATATAATACTCCCTCTCAGTAGTGGCGGAGCCCTGATCAATACCATACCATGTTTGGGAAGTTCAAGTCCGCTGGGGACTGGCTACGCCTGGGACATGCATCAGTCGGTCAGCGTTGCGTAATTCTTGTGAAGTTAGGAAGGGCGCGAGGTAAGCCCTGTGCAAAATATTGAATTAAATAAATTTGAAACATGCATTGAGGGAGACACATTGCGGGTAGTGCCTTCTACCATTCCTTCTCCTGGTAGGGTCACCCAGTGCGTCCTCCCACAACAGTTGAAGTAGTTGTTGCAATACCCCGGTTTGAACCAGTATGGCGCTGTAGAACCAGATTATAAAATGGCTCCCATGCCCAATCGTGTGTATGGCCTGTAATAATGCATGGGTGGAAGGTTCTCCCTGGTCACCTCTCCGCAGTCATTGGATTGTGTGTATAATTCTGCCACAGAGTACAAACCTGTCATGATTGTTAGAGTGTGGAATGGTTGGAATGTTTCCCCCTCGTAAAGGTCTCCCAGAGTTGTGATTCCACCGCTATCCAGTGTTACAGAATCCTGTGTGTGAGTGGGCCATTCACTGATGATAAATCTACTAGCATAATGCCCGTCTGCTTTCATGTAGCGAAGGCTGCGCTGCAGTACTGTGATTGCCATCTGTAGTCGCATGGGAAGGGTGCGTGGGCGGGATATTGCTGTTGGGAAAAGCAATCTACATAAATCGCCTCATCTCGTTTGCATAAAATTGCGTTGGTGGAATCCCGCTAGCCAGTAGGCCACCCATTGGAGCTGTGCTGCGTAGTAATAACACAATGGAAATCTGGGGCTCCCATCCCCCTTTGTCAGGAGTTTCAGCTTGGCAAGGCTCCCCCCATGTCTCTCCCTCCCCCAAAGTAAGGTATTTAGGCGCTGAAACGAGGATGCCGGTATAACTAGAGTCTAGAGGTAAGTTGGCGAAGTAATTCAGAAGGCAAGGGAGCACTATCATTCTGGCCACTGCTGTACGCCCCGGAGTTGTAAGAGGCAGGGAGGTGAAGAAGAGTATCTGTGATTGGAATTTATTATATTTATATATGTATGTGTGTGTGTCTAGCAACTGTATCTAGAAATTGTGTAATATGTTTCAATATTGTCAGTGAGCGGTTCTGGAGGAATAAACTGGCCAAATGCCGAGCGGTTTGTAATTCTCACTGGAACCATGAGGTGGCAATAAAGGGCCATATTGCACATGGTACCTGTTATGTATTTTTCATATTTTATATTACATGCTTATTTTGGGGTAGTTAGCTTGTTTTCTTGCAAGTGCAACTAGCAGTGGGCACTGACTGAAATTAGATTATTTCGATTGTGTTCAACTTTCTTGAACAGATTATTGTCAAAAAAATGGGCAATGATAAGGTAAATGTAAGGATTCGTCAACTGCAGCATTTACTGCATAATTATGGACTACTGCATTTGCCACATAAATCGAAGATTTCACCAAAAATGTTGCTTGTAGCTCAAATGGATGAAAATAATACTGCCAGTAAATATGCAACATAATTTGCATGCTTGATGCATAATTTTGATAACCTTGCTGTATAATTGTGTCCTTCATGCTGCATAATCTTTGCAGCCCTGACAATGTCACAACTTGGCAGAGTGGTTTGGGGGCTGTCATTATGACAATTAAATCTGTATTTCACAGGCCACTCTGAAATATGTTCCATATTACATGGTTCCCTGTAATATATTCCTAATGGAATTATAAGGAATGCTTGGCATCCCATCACATCAGGTGAGGCCAGTGCTTTAAATGGGCCGGTCCTCACGGGTACTGAAATACCAGCACTTCTTAGTTTTTCCCCTCTTAGTACCGGCACTCCTCCACTGCCAAGGAGAGTACCAGTACTCATACCTTTTCTTCCCTTTAGCAGCTCGAGTTTCATTTCCACGCACTTCATTATGAGCAGCTCCTAAAATACAATTAGATCTGTGTGAAAGGCATGCAGTTTCTGTGTCTGTGCATTGCATCCTAGCCATTGCGCTGAAAGGAGGCTCCTTTCCACCCTGCACCACTGCCACATCTGACTTGTGAAGGATGGGAGGGGTCGGCAGGCGAGGCTTCAACAATGGTGTTGAATGGAGTGACTGGATAGGGCTAATTGAGCGCCTGGCAGGATGCCCTTTCTCAGCTTTCACAGTTTTAAGATGATCTGTGCAGAAAGGTCTCCGAGCAGGCAACATTGTTTACACTGTAAATTATGAGGTGTAGCAGCGCGGAGGTGGTCTTGCCAAATGGCAGCTTAAGAAACACGTTTTCCAGTTTGGGTTGCAAATAAACAGGAACAGCAACATTTGTTGGGAAGATACCCTGAACTAAGAGAGGACCAAGGAATTAGGGTGGCCAACTATCCGCAATTTTCACAGACTGTCCGAGAATTAACCCTAATGTCCATTGTCCGTGATGAAGAATTCAATGGACGACATGTGTCCATAATTTTAGCCTTTGTGCTAAAAGACCAATGTTACACTTTAAATGCCTCGGCTGAAGTGGAAGCTTCCTGTGCTATGAACCAGAAGGAGCGGCAGACACAGAAACAAAAAACAAGCCTTCTCGCCAGGGTTCTGGCTGGATGCGCTGAAAAGAAATGCAGATCTGTGCAGTCAGTTAATCTGTAAATGTAAAGGCTGCTTGAGATCCGACGGTAATTGATGGAAACCCTTCAAACTTCCTGAAGACAAAAATGTATTTTTGAGAGGTATTGCTGGTGGTGTTCCAAGCTGAGTTATGGAGCGCCTGCTTTAATGGACAGTTGTAAAACTGTTTGCACTAGGTGCAATCTCCATATTCCTAAAATGTACACTTTGAAAACACTTTTTTTGATTTTTACCTAAATTTATGTCCACATTTTGTAGCAGCGTATCTTATACTGTGTGTAATGCACGTTTAAAATAATGACTTACACACTCATAATGCTTTCTGTGACGGGCAGGGACCTCCTAGCACTAAAAATACACAAAGTCACTATTCCCTGCTGAACCAAACAGAAATTCAGTTCCATGGGCTTCTGGTCGCACACACATACATCATTTCTTAACATAAAATAGTGCATTTCCCACTGATTTTTTAAAACTTGCATTTATTTTTCATTTAAGGTGTGCATTATTTGATATGCAGTTACCTGATAGTGAAAGATCAAAAATTAGCCACAGAATATTTTGTTCTTTTTTTTGTTCCCTTTTTCTCAGTGTGTTTGGAGGGTTCCTGCTGCTGTTATTCCTCATTTGCAGCATTCTGAAACTGTTTTTGTTCCTCTGCAATGGATGTTGTCTTTGCCAGACCACTGGAACTATCACTGGTCCAGCTGTGCGGTGAGTGCATGCTTCTATTCCTCGGAATCCACTTGCGCCAGGAATTGGAACTTGATTGGTTATTATCATTCCAACCAGGCTGGTTTACCTGCGTACAATCTGTGTTTTACTGCTTCTGGTGCCTCTTCGAATGGGCACTAGATATTTGCCTGGCTCTGCCGGTGCCGGCTCCTGTGGACATAGACTTTTTAATGAGTCTATTAGCAACCCATTTTCAGGATTGTCCCTTGGGCCTGCGGCTTCTTCAGAATGCCAGCTATGAGCCACACGTTTCAATGGAAACAAGTGCATCAGCACATAGCGCCATAACACCTGGCTCAAATGCGGTTACCCAGTTACTTTCTCAGCATCGGCTGAGACAGAGGATCATGCCTGTTTTCTAGATTTGGTGAATTGGGCCGTTGAACAATCATCTTCTGTGAAGATGGAATTTGTTCTGGATTCAATGGGTTTTGATCTTGCGAAAGACATCATAGATACCTCCGACATGCTTTAATTTCGCCACCCTCTTACAAATTGACATATTACATTTTTATATTCTAATTATAATCCTTTTGTGGCATGCTTTTTAGTGACGCTTTGGACTTGCTGGAGGGTAGACTCCAGATGACTACCTTAAAGACAAGGCAATATCATTGACATGCCGGAAATTGCTTTACAATTCACCTGACACCTTACAGATAATCCGGACAAAGTGGGAGGAGGACGTGGGAATCTTCACTGGTGAAGAGTGGCAGGAGGCGCTTGCATCCCCGCCGGAGGTAGCCATACGCTCCCGATTCAAATTAGTCCAATTAAAAATTCTACACAGAACATATTACACACTTACACTGGTTAAAATGGGTAGAATTGACTCACCGCAATGTCCGAGACAATGTGGGCATGAAAGGTACGTTCCTCCACTTATGGTGGGACTGCCCGAGAATACAAGACTACTGGGGAAAGATCACTACATGTATGCTTACGGTGTGTGGGAAACAGATGGAGAAGTCACCCCAGTGGTGTTTATTAAACGTCTGGGAGAAAACAGACCTAATAGCGGGAGAAAGAATCTGGGTCACACTGGGCTTTACAGTGGCTAAGCGCAACATTACAAGGAAATGGAGGCTGCCCACATAAATGGACCAAAATATAAGAAAAGTGGAATTCAGAGAGGGCGTTGCTTTGTCTGCCTGTTAATACCAATTCCCCACTTGCAGAGGAGTGAGAGCACAACATAGTGTAAACAAATGTTGTAACTTGATCAAAGAGATGGGAGATGATCTATATGATAGGAGGCCAATGTTGATAGTCCTGTTGTATAATTGTCGTGCTACCTATGAACATGTACCAATATATGACTTGAACTTGTATTTTGTATATGACCTGAATGCAACAATAAAAACGAGTTAAAAGAAAATGTTTGCCGCTCTCATCCAACTAGGAAGACCCCTCCCTCAAACAATAAGGACACACAACAAAACATTTTCACTCCACTATACACCTCACAAGGCAGACACAACATCCTTAATAGGGGGAACATATTAAAATTGACTGCTGAAATTCCAAAACTGAATCACATAGAATTCGTAGATTTGTTATCAGTGGAATTCTTACCTAACGAGGATTTCAAACGGCTCGAAAACACATTAACTAGATGGCAGACTGAAGACATAGCACAAATGATATTGAACCACACCCAACATTTCGAAACTTGGGACATAAAACTAACAAAACAAATGAAGAAATGCTACCCCAACCCCTAATGGTAAAAGCACACCATTAACAACAGCGATCCCCAACTAAGCTACTGGGGAAAACTCAGGTTTATTTGGTCTTGCCGAACGCATAAGGAAGTAGCCCAAATCCTGCACCAAAGAAGAGTAACTTTGACATGCAAATTGACCCTCACCAAACACAGTGAAACTGGCTTGCCACCACTTTAAACGCACACATGGTAGTATGACCCAGGGAGATCATGCCAATAAAGACGATCTACATCTCCTCTCATGGAACATAGCGGGAGCAAAAACAATGTTAGAGGACAGCACACCACCCCAAGACTGGGAAGCATATGATATAATAGCACTCCAAGAGACATGGGCCTTAGACAACTTGCCCCTGGACGGTTACACTCACTACTTCGTAGAAGCTGAAAAAAAGGAGCGCTGCGGCCACCCAAAAGGAGGGTGGCAGTCTATGTGCCCACATCACTTGACATCTTAACAACTCAAATCTCCAGATCCCGCTCTGCAATGAATCGAACTCATGTACAAAACCAACTCTCAATCCAGAACAGTGCTACTAATTAACGTATACCTACACCCAAGTTCCAATAAGAAAAAAGCACTAAACTTGTTACTACTGACAAAAGTCTCAGAGGCAAGAAATGAGCATCCTCTCTGGGACATAAATTTAATGCCAACCTGATCCATACACCGGAGGAGGAAGTAAAACTGGCATCAGACAATATATATTGGGATGTGCCATCACAATACCAACTTCCGACATGCCGCCCAGATCATACAGGCCAGGAATTCGTGACAACAATAGAGTACCTGGGAATAAGAGTTGTTAATGGGAGAACAGCGGAGGACTCACCCCCGAAATTCATATTCCACGGAGCTGGTGACCCATGAATACTGGACTACACAATCATCTCGCTATCCCTGATGCCGCACTTAGTTACATTTTCCCTCAACTTCTCCACTCAGAGTGGTTATAGCCAACAGCATAACATTTCAGGTTGAATCCCAGCAAGCATACGAACATCCCGGTACTGGGAGACACTGTAAACACAACAAACTTAAAAGGCCTGAGGTGGACCAACGTATCACTACGAGATCGTAACTGTACAATAACGGCCTTAGCAAGGACCAGCTGCAATAAAAACACCAACCCCATAAGCTCCTGGATAGACTTTACAACTAACCTGACATCATTAATGACAGGTTGCCCCAGGAGGAAAATAGGGAAGGAAAACAACGCCACTTCAAGAAAATGAAAACATTAAAATGAGAATTAAGAAAAGCCGCCAGGAACACCAAATCTACAGACACAGATCAACTAGGATGAGAAAAGTACGCCAATTGAGGAAGGAGTACAAAAAATTACACTGGGAAGAAAAAAGAACACAGTGCGAGGCAAATTGGACTGAGTTAGTATTTAATGCTAAACAAACTAACACAAGTGCTTTTTGGGACTCAGTAAACGATCTAAGTAGGCCGATGAAACTTCTGAATAACTCAAACGTTCAAGAGGAAATCTGGGCAGACTTTCTGGTCAAAAGATTTGAAGGGAGAATTCTGCACATGCAACAACCACCCTACAATGGAAAACACACAGGATCGACGATAACAGCAACATCAGGCACTGTAGTAAAAAGTCTTCCTCAAGCAGAAAAAGCCTCTGACCATAGATTCTTAATTGAAGACACCATCAACACCATAACGAGAGGAAGAAGAGAAGGGCACGGTGACCAAACGGTATCCCCCAAGCAATCTTTAAAGGCGATACAACATTTTGGGGACTAATCTTGCTTCGTTATTCAAAGAAGTAGATCTTCTACACAGCACTCCACCAAGCTGGCTTGGTTCAATAATAAACCCAATTTACAAAGGGGGAGACTGAATAAACCCAGCAAATTACAGACTCATCGCACTGCTTGATGTAGAAGCAAAATACTATGCATCAATGATTCTGGCAGACTTCATCGAGTAGTCAGATAAGCTAAACCCGATCCTAGTTAATCAAACAGGATTTAGGAAGGCCACCGGAATGACGACGAACATACTGGCAGTGTCGGAAATCACTGACAAATGCAAAAGGAACAAAAAAAAATTACACCTTGGTTTTATAGATCTAAAGGCAGCCTTTGACTGCATAGGCCGACACAGGCTGTGGATAAAATTGAAAGATTGGAATATCCCGGAAAACATACTGCGAGGGATGATGCAACTCTATACTAACACCTGGGTACGAGTCAAATTTGGTGATGGCACGAGAGTCTCGAGAAAGATCTCAACATATAGGGTTTAAAACAAGGATGCGTGAAGGTCCCCCATCTATTTAACCTGTTCATGTCTGACTTAGCGCAAAGGCTGGACCGGATTAATTCTCATCCGCCTCGACTAGGCTCAATAACTCTGTCACACCTCTCATATGCTGATGATGTGGTATTAATGGACCTAACACAAGTCAGCCTCCAGAGGTCACTAAAGGAAATGCATGCTTATGTCACTATCATTAAACTGGAGATTAACACAAGTAAATCTAAAACTATGCTGATCCAAAGCCGATCAGCCCACAAACTTAAGATCTGGCTGAATGGAAAGATGCTGGAGGAAGTTACAAGCTACAAATACTTAGGAGTCTACATATATAATAGATTCAACCAACAAGAACAAAGGAACTACATGAAAAAAGGGCTGATGCATTAACATTTGCCTTAAGCACACTAGCAAAGAAACTGGAATGCCCATCTTTAAACCATTGCTATCCACGATAGCCACAAGGCTTTTGCCAACATTATCGTATGGTAGCATCATCCAATATAGAAAAGACTTCACACTCCTAAACAAACTGCTCACTACCACCTATAAGCGGACCTTCCAGCTACCTAAAGAGGCATCACCAGCACAGGTGCAGCTTGAATCGGGTCTAATTAACAAATCATTAGGAAGGATGTTCTCCACCATAAAAAGCTGGTACAAAATAAAACTCAATCTAGAACACTTACAAATCGCAAAAGCACTTTGGACAGATGTGGAAATAGAAAAAAAATCTTCATACCATAAATATCTACACAAACCGCTCAACACCACCAAGACGGGAGATCTGTGGAACAAGAACCTGCCTTTTCAGCGAATCACCAACAAATGGCAAGACTTCAATCGCTGGTGGAAGACAAAAACCAGTTTAGCAAGCGAACACATGCATGGATAGTTATCAACAACTATGATTCTCTAAAACAGAGGTCTTCAATCTGTGGGGCGCGACCCCCTTGGGGGCCCCGGAGTCCTGGGAAGGGGGTCGTGCATTTCCAGGCCTAACTTCTGCCTGGAATACAAAACGTGCTCTTCCTTTTGGACAAAGTCAAACGCGATCCTTAAAATGCTTCAGCTGAAGTTAATTGAGTGTCATGTGCTGTAAAACGAAGAGGCCCGGCAGACAGGTAAAACAATCCTTCAAATCAGCCTTCATGCCAGGGTGCCTGCTTGCTGAATGAAATTTAAATGTGTGCTAGAAGTTAATCTGCAAATGTAAAGGATGCTTTGGAGTGGTTCTGGCTTTAATTGCTCGAATCACTTCAAGCATTTTGATGGCAAAGATGTGTTTTTTTGTGTGGTGGTTAGCAACTGGGCTGTGAAATGTGTGCTTTTAATGATAACTGTACTTACACAGCGCTTAGTACCCCTGAGGAGGTGTTGAAGGGACAGTTATGCAAAAAAAAAAATGCATTACTTATGGTCTGATATTACACAAATCTACATTTTGGAAGCTCCATTTTATCCTAAAACTCTTTGCACATTTTGTAGCAGTCTAACTTATAATGTGTGTAATGCAAGTATAAAATAATGACTTACACATTCACAGTGCTTTCTGTCACAGGCTGTGACCTCATAGCACTAAAAATACACAAGTCACTATTTTCCACTGCATCAACCAAATTTAATTCTGTGGCTCTCTGGTTACACACAGACCTATGCAGTGCATTAAACAAAAGAGGTTTTATAATGTACTATATAGTAACAACTTTTTAAATATATTTTTCATTTAAGCTACCCATTATTTTATATGTAGCTCCCTGATGGTGAAAGACCTAAAAAATGAACAAAATATTTTGGGGCTGATTTATGAGAGGCTTGCTGGAGTGTCAGTTTTTTTGAAGCTTCGGTGGCACAAGCATCTCAATCATATCTATGAGGCGAGGCAAAGTCACCCTGCGTGGCTTTGCATGGCCTCATAGATATGGAGTAAGACAAAAGAGCGCCAGTTGCTGCGGTTCCTTACTCTATGTCAAGTAGGCGTTCCATAGGCGTTGTGGTGGGTGTTCCCACACAACGCCCAAGGATTTTGATGCTGCCCCAGATTTACAAAACCATGTAAACCTGGGGCAGTGCCAAAACCTTACACCTCCCCACACCAGGCGTAACGAGGAGAAATGTTTTCATTTCTCCTCGTTTTTACCTCTTTCCATGTGTGCTGCATTCTACAGCACACATAGAAAGAGGAAAACCCCTCTCAGGATTGTTTTTGTGCAGGAAGGTGCCCCTTCCTGCACAAAAACCATCCTGCCTATGTTGGCGTTAGGCAGCAATTTGTGTGCCAACATGGGGGGAAAAGGACAAGAATGCACCACATTTCATAAATAAGGTGCATTCCTGCCCTTTCACATTGGCGTAGGGCAGCGCAGCAATAAGACTTGCGGCGCTGCCCTACGACAATGCCTCATAAATGAGGCCCTTTGTTTTTAGCCACACCTTTGACCACGCCACCAACCACTGACCTTTGGTTTGCTAAACACTGTTTAATTTATTTCCCCAATGTATAAATGATTTGCTGTGGGAATTGGGGGCGTTTATGGTTGTCAATAGTTGGCAATGATGAGGAGGCCCAAGTTCTAGAATTTTTTGTCAGGAAAGGGTCCTTACGCCTAAAAGTTTTTGACAGGGGGGTCTCGGCATCAAAACGTTTGAAGACCTCTGCTCTAAAATAAGCACCTTATTTAAGCTGTACATTTTCTGTATTTTTAAAGAAACGATTGATGGCACTTCAGTTTGGTGAGCTACCAACAATAGCAGACCAACCTAGTTGGAAATACAACGGACACATAGCATGCAGAATCTGTGGACAAAAAAATGAAGACTTTATTCATCTGATCTGTAGTTGCCCTATTTTTTTTTATCAAGCACGTGTCACTTTATTGAGGCCGGTCTTTAATTCAAGAAAGATCAGGACATGCAGGGCCGCCATCATTCAGTGCCTCCATCCATCGGATCCCCAATTGAACTGTAAGCTACTAAAGTTTTTAAGTTCCAAGACCTTGCCCTAAAAAACATGGTCTAGCCCACTCCAGATCAATCAATATCACAAACGGAACATTCTCACCATATTTAATTGCAAATTTTAACTTTTTTAATGATTCCTTTTTAACTGTATATCACGAAGGATACATGTACTTTATGTTTTTATACTTATACATTCCAAATGTTTACATGTAACATTATTAAGGCTTTATTAATTAAACAATAAAGTTTACTTACCTACTCCTGAAAGATACAGATAAAGATTTCCAGGTTTGGGGGCCAGATAAGAAAATAAAAGACCACCAAGCCTAGTTTGTTGAATCCAGGGAACACACAGGAGATGAGCGTCATTTACTATGTAAGATGGAGCAGGATCTATCGATTTATAAATTCAGTTTCCAGTGTGGCTGCAGCACTGAAACAGTCACTTTGAAAATCCTGGATGATATACACCACATATTGAGTGATGGAGACTCTTGCCACCTTCGTCTCCTCGACATCTCAGTGGCATTGGATAAAGTTGATCAAACATAGGCTGTTTTTGATACTGGAACATTGCATTGGGCTTCATGGTCAAGTCCTGAGATAGGTATCTTCCTCTCTAATCAATCATTACCAATTGGTGAAGATTGAAGAAAACATATGAGGGAAAGCACTGTTGCCTGTAATTGTTTCTTATGAAACTCCACCACTGGATGGCTGAAAACTTCCTGAAGCTGAACCACAAGAAAAAGGAGTATTACTCCCAAACATAAGAACCAACTTGACTTATTGCTTTTCAACCAACTAAAGGTAGAAGTTTTACCTCTGCATCCGCCTCAAGTCAGTCAATTTGTTTTACATTAGACTCTATGCCCACCCCTTACATGGAGAGGCAAGCCCAGACCTCCAATTTCTAGCGGCATTCAGATCAAACCCCTTAAATCACGTTCTCAATTGAAAAGTGCTGCCATCTCCTGAAAATATCACTGTTAGACTTCAACAATGCTGTAGTTGGTGAAATCTCTCAATCCTCACTGGCCCCACTAAGAGTGCCTCTTCTCCCCACAGCAAGACCTATTTCCTCCGCCAAGATATTTGCTCATATTTCAGCCATCTTAAAGAGCCTTTAGTGGCTACCTCCTGAAGTGAGGATCAAATTCTAAATTGACTGCTAACATATAAAGCAATTTACCTGATTCATCTTCGGTATCTAATCAATCTTCTCATCATCTCGGGTGGATTATGTGGACTCAGGAAAAAGACATCTCTTTTGCTGGAATCCCCAAAAATGCAAAACCTTCGAGACTGTCAATGCACTGCCACAAGCATTTTCAAATTATTATCAACTGACACAAGAACTCAGCCCTACCTTCTATCTTTAAGAAAGCATCTAAAGATGCATCTGTTTGATCTACTTTTGAACAAGACTGAAGTTCTGTTTAAAGGATTATATTTTCTCCATTAAATCTTGTACCCTCGTTCTATTTCTGATGCTACTTTACTACTACAGAGTATGATGAACCTAGGTTTCTCGTACTGTTCGTTATAAAGCACACTAATGCTTCCAAGTGCAAATACGTTTTTATAATGTGTCAGGAGTCGCTCTGATGACTGCTCCCTGGTAACAATCCTCTTGACCAACCAGCATTTCAATGAGCCCGGCAGGAGTTTCTCAGAGTAAAGAGAGGGGAATGGGAGACAAAAAGATACCATGCAGAGCTTCCTCCAGGAAGACTATCAGTACGATTCAGTGACGTTTTTGGAAGGAAGCTCTGGGCATCAAATGCACATATATATCACCAGGCATAACAGTAGGAGCCACTAAATGGAAGCCAGATGTGGAGAACCTACAGAGCGTGACGCGATCATTGCAAAGGCCCTGAAGAAAGCAGGGAATGATAATAGAGAATATTATAGGAAGTCTGGAGACAGTGCTTACAAACCAAGAACTGAATTCCTACTGTGAGAAAATGGAGCAGTATTAGCACACAGCAGGATTCACAAAACCTATGGTCAAACAGAGGGACAAGAAAATGATGAAAGTGAGGGACAAGGAGATGGCAGGGGAGCGGCTGAAAGTGAGAAAACCTTGCAAGAAGGAGATTTGCCAGGCATCTGCTGCATCCAAGCATTTGCTTAAATTCCTCTCTGCCGAAGGCAACTCTGAAGTTCCGCCTCTTGACCCGTATTGACCAGCGCCTCCATATTTGCCGGAAGATCTTGTTTTGGAATTTTCTGAAAAACTGTAATTAAACTCACCTCTATATTAATATGATGAAATCTGCACCAGAATACATCATTCATATGACTCACTTGAGGAGGAAAACTAGCCTGCCCAATAATTTTCCACTAACTAAACCATCCAACCCTACCTCTACTATCCCGCCTCAGAACATTCTCTGTATCTGGTCTTGCGTGTACTAAACAGGCTAATGGGGAGCACAGAAATCCAAAACACTAAACGCACATTGCTCAACCAAAATTATAATAGTTCAAAATATCAGATAAAAAGGGCCTCATTAACACCAGTTCTGCAATATAAACATCCATAACAAAAATATCTGCTCTTCTTTCAAAAACAGCAGATTACTGGCTTCTGAAATTTGTTCCTCCAAGCCAAAAGCCTGGAGACATTTGCTAAAACACTACCAAAAGACCACTGTGTTTTTTACAAAATACTTGCAGTTGGTACATAGACTTAAACAGACATTACGAAATCATCCCCCAAAATTATTTTTCCATGTACATCTTCAAATCAATGTCAATATAAAAAAAAGGAAAAATACAAAAAATAAAAAGAATGGGGAAGGGAGGAAGTGCAATAGGAACATCCATCACATTCAGAAGCACACTACCTCCTCGTCCAGCCTGCACTTATGAATATGTCTTTTCAAATGTGCCCTGGATATAAACAATTCCTTTATCATAGCTGAGATCTGTGACTGCCTAAGTTATGACACCGATTCCTTGCACCCAACTACTGGCAAATTAAATCCTGCTAATGAGAAATTTCAACTTTCAGAAGGTAACAAATAATGTTCACCCAAAACCAAGCATTTAGCATTCCCCTAATTTCTTGCACACCTGACACTGCAGGCCACAGACTAAACCAGGTATTGACTCACAATCAACAGTCTCTTAGGAACTACTCACTCATGGTGATACAACGCTCTTTCCAGCAAGCAGCTCTCCAACATCATTGCAACAATGAAACCCAGGCCTCTACTTAACTCGTGCTTCAGCCATACCATCCTTTCCAGAATACTGAACAAGAAAGAGATGTGGCAGCTGCCAAGGCTTCGATTGATATTCTTGTTTTTAGACAAAGAATGAAGAATAGAAAGAAGGAAAGAAAAACTAAATGAGCAAACGAAAGAAAGACACAAGGAAGGAGAGGGGGAAGGTAAGACAAGAAAAAAGGGGAATGAAAGAGAGAAAGAGAAAGGGGGAAAAGGAAAGAAGAAAGAAAGGAAGAGGAGGAAAGAAAGGAAGAGAAGGAAAGAAAGAAAGGAAGCGAAGGAAAAAAAGAAAGGAAGAGACGGAAGGAAGGAAAAAAGAAAGTAAGAAGGAAGGAAGGAAAGAAAAGAGAAAGGAAGAAAGAAACAGAGAAAGAAGAAATAAGGAAAGAAGGCAAGACAGAAAGAAGGAAAGGAAGGAGAAAGGAAGAAAGAAAGAGAAAAAGGAAAGAAAGAGAGTAGGAAAGGAGGAAAGAGAAAGATGGAAGGGAAGAGAAGTCAAGAGAAAGAAAAAGAATGTAAGAAGGCGAGTATCAAAGGCAAGAATGAAAGAGGAAAGAGAAAGAAAGGAAAAATAAGAAGGAAAGAAAGGAGAAAGGCAAGAAAGAAAGGAGAGAAGGAAAAAAGGATAACAATACAGAACAGTTTCAAAGATATGCTTTGAAATAGCAGCAGTCAGAAAAGCAAAACACTTCATAATGAATTTACAATATCATTTTCAGGAGATGTGATCTGATAATAATGGAATGTGAATCAGAAGTGTCCTGCTATCACATCAGGTTCTTAACACAAAGGCAACATTAAAGTAATCATGAAGTAAAAACAGATATGCAGAGAGCAAAATGCAGTCACTCAAAGTGAAGTAAACCCGTGGCTCAATTAGGCTGACCCACTATCCCATGCTATATGCTGCAGTGGGCGGAAGCAAAATGTGAATGACACAAAAATAGACCAAGGGATGAAGAGATGGCTGAAAGCCCCTAGATGTAAATATGTTATACATTTAATTTTAGTAAAATCAAAAGGCATTGGCTAACACTAGCAGGGGCGGTGCGTCCATTGGGGCGTTGGGGCGTAGCCCCCCCGCCCGCAGCTCCTCGGCGTCTTTGAACCTAAGTAAACTGAATCAGTTTACTTAAGTTCAAAGAGCCGAGGAGAACTGACAATCATGTCAGTCAGCATGACGTCAGACCGCCCACCCCCTTCAGAGTCTGAAGGGGGTGGGCGGTCCTGCGTCATGTTGACTGACATGATTGTCAGAGGGACCAGGGGCAGCAGGCAGCACAAGTGCGCATGAGTGGGAAAGGGCACCGAATTTTCGCGCCGTGCCCAGTCATGCGCACTTGTGTGTGCACTGGCTTGCGCATGCCCATTAGGAGAGCGAGGGTTGAGCAAAGGCTCAAACCTCTGTCTCCTAATGGGCAGGCGGGCGAGAGGTAACCGTGCCCTAAGCCAATCCTGGCGCTGCCAGCAGCGCCAGGATTGGCTGAGAGGGGCAGGGCTGTAGGGCCAAACGGAGTCGGACCCGAGGCGGCGCGGACGGGGGACCTCCTCAGGTAGGATTTTCTTTTTTTCATTTCAAAAATCCCCCGGGCCCTTGGCACCCCCCCCCGCGTCTGCAAATGAGGTGCAAAAATATCTTGGGAGGGATATGTCATCCGGATCTGTCTTGTGTCGTAGCAGGGAAGATTATTTTTATAGATAGCTTTGTATCAATTCCATTTCATAAATTGTCCGAGTGGCACAAGATGTCTTTATATTTTACATCTCTGGTCTGATCTCTCTCTGTCTGCAAGGTTTATGGCACCTCAGTGCTCGCCGCGAGTATAGGAAGTGTCTTTTATACAAACCGCACGCGCTCAGCGTACTTGTCTGTTTCCGGTTATCTCGTGAAGAGAGGGAGGGAGGGCACTGAGGCCGGCACTGAGGTCTGGAGAGAACTGACGAGTGTGGATGAACGATGGCTGCGGGCTGCGGCGCTCACTCCTTCGCTGCTGCTGCTGCTTCTCCTGCACTCCATCACTGCAGATCACCTCCAGGGGCCCGGCCCTGCAGACAGCGGGGGCCCAGGTAGGACTAGCAGAGACTTAGGAGGTATGCTCCCCCTTGCAGTTTACCAAATTGTAGCGCCCAACGCCCCATGCTGACACACAACAGAACTTCACACGAGGTTGGCCGGTGGGGCACATTCTCACAGACACAGATAAGCAAGGTCTGGACATGCTAAGCTAAGAATTCACTACTTATGGTGCACTGCCACCACTGCTTCCCCTGTACAGGGACCAGCAGTCTTCTGTCAGATATGATGACATGCGTGGCAAAGGGCTGGACTGAGGTTGAACCGTTTAGTGTTCCTTTTAGAACTTTGTAATGACATGGAGAGTTTTCATTTGGAATGAGGTATTATTAGGTTTTACTAGTACTATTTTACAATTTTAAGTAATGTTTATATACATATATATGTGTGTGTGTATATAATAATATTCACTCGCATATGGATTGACATTACAATATCAGGCCAGCACATGTTTTTCATGCCCCCAAAAAGCACACATTTTGCTTGACAAGAATGTTGCTGTTTTGAGCAGAAAATGTCTCGTGGAAGACTAGTTCGGTTCAAACTACCCTCTCCTGCCAGTTCCTTTTGTGACTTTTAAACCGTACCCAGAGCCATGGGACCTGTAGTGTAGATGCTCACGAGGTAGGTGGACCAGACCTCCCCGATAGCTCACGCCTGGTCCACTTACCTGCACTGCTTGTGAGTCGATTATGTAACTTATGCACGCTCTTGAAGTACGCCATACTTTTAAATGTGCTCCCAATTTCCTTTATATGAAGACGTGTTTTGTTTAGATACGTTGGTTTACTATGCTGACATTCATAATCTGTATTAAACGTTGTTACTGGTACATATTTTCTTCCCCTTCCTGTTTTTCCCCGCGGACAGCGACAGGCGCCGCTTCCCTTTGTGAACGAGCGCTGTTATCACTTAATGAAAACGCCTGGGCTTGACACGATTGTAAGTTTAATACCAACCTGAAGGGTACAGAGTTTTGAAACGCGTGCTTCCCTGCTGGCACACTCCGTGTAGTGAATGACACGGTGTTTTCATTTTGAGGCCACGTCTGGCCACAGCGATTAGAGCTGTGCATTTATAGCTGATGTTGTCGCCGAAGGCAGAAGACATCATCGTCTCTTATGCTCTGGTTCCAATTTCATATTCTGTGGTTTTTGGTGATGTGACTGTCAGGTCAAAGGTCGTATGATGTCATTTCCGGTGACGTCGTCATTATGCTAATTGATGGTTTTGTTTCCTAGAAAAACCTACGTCTTTTGGTTCTCCCAATGTTGGCAGTTATGAGGTGTGTGTGAGATGCATGAGCACAACATGCCCGAAGCCCAAATGTTTAGTTCTGTTGCCTTCCTCTGTTTTAGACAGTGTTAAAGGGCTTTTAACTTGCGTTCTTTTTTACCCCGGTGCTGATCTACTCCTGACTTGAATGTTAGTTGTGATGTGTACAGTGGGCACACTCTAGTGTAAACAAGGGCGCCTTTCCTTGCTGACTCGGAGCCAGGAAGCTGCAGAACAGCTTTCAGGGTAAACACGAGCACTACAAACTCCTTTATTGCACAATGTGCAAGCATCTCTTTGTCCTGCGAGTTTTCAGGCGAATCTAATGTGTTGAGGGCCAAAATGCCATTGCTGTGAAAGCTGCATGCCCGTCACATTGCTTACTGACCCTCCCCACTGGTAAAACTGTTTATGAAGGGATGTCACCGACACCAAGGTGTAGGCGGAAGCTGTGGTGTGACGGAGTACTTAGACTGTTATGAACTAAAGTAACCAGAATGCATTTGGGAGAGCTGGTGCCGACATGCCAGCACTCTGGTGACGTTCATAGCGTCAGCCATGGGCTTCTGAGCTGAGCTTCAGGCACCTGCACTCATTCTTTCCAAATGAAGCACTAGCATGGAAACATTTGTTCTGAGGGTTTAGAAGTCTCAGGACATATCACAAAACAGTTTTGACTGGTGCTATTAAGCTAGTGCTTGCTCTAAAAACCTTCTTACCATCGTATTTTGAAAATAGGATTCTGGAGGTGGAAATGGGGACAAGAATGTGCACATTTTGCATGTGTCATTTTGTTGTGCTGGTGATGTGTTCTGTTGTATTTTCTGTGCTGCTGAGTATTTGTGCTGCATTATTGAAATGTAAATTTGTTTTGTTGCATTTTTTAATTGCGTTGCATTTTGTTTTGCCTGATATGTTGTGATGTGCCATCTTATGTTTTATTTGTGGTGTTATGTTATTTTGAGTATGTTATTGTCGGAGCCTCTGGAATTAAGTGGCAGGGTTTTGTAAATTATGTAGCAAGAAAAGGCAAATTGTGCAGCATACTGCAGCATATCTTGTGATATTACCTCATTGTGTTTGAGTGTTGCTCCCTTCTTTATTCCTTTTTGTTTCCTTTGGCTCTCATTCATAGTATATGTACAATTGCTAAGTGCTTGTATTCATAAACCTTCTACTCTATTTAAAGGTATTTTCTGTATTCCTGGTATGAATGGCTCCAAACTAAATGGCCAAGAATGAGTTCTGGTGTTGGAATATGCAGAAGGGTTCAGGTTTGTGCAGTAGAATGTGATGAGTTTTCAACTTCCAGAGAAAATATAGAGAGGACATGAGATGAGAGAACTCTCTTAAGGGCATACTTTTGAGGAGGCCCTCTGCTTTTGATTGCAGTGGCTCAGTTTATTTGGTGATTCACAATTCCAATCATGGGTAAAACATGGCTTGTTGAACATAGATGAGATGTACTTGCAAATTGTTTGATTGCATATTGCATTTCAGGTTTTCAATTTGACCAATCCTTTGACTTCTTACCAACGAAATATGAGTGTCTTCCTGGTCGAGGACCACACTGCTTTTTCTCTTATCTGTCTTGTATCAAGACCCTGCTGGACTATGGGGTGAAAGAAAGCTTGAATAAGCAGCTACCTATGTTATATGACATCTCTTTATTAATGTAATAACTGCACTTTCACAATTGCTTTATTAACCTTCCTGCTTTCTCAAATTTGCTTGAAAATGCACCATTTGTCCACTCTTTTTCAAAATTTTCAAGGGGAGAACCCCCGAACCCCCTTAGGTTGTTCGGGCTCGCTCGCTACGCTCGCTCGCTGCGGTGCAGTATGCCAAGAATTTTACGCCCACCACTTTCAAATGTCACCAGCCACCACTGAACACTAGACCTAAAAAGGAAGGGCTCTGAAGCAAACTGTCACAGAACAAAAGAATATACAAGTGGATGTTACGATCCTGGAGAACGTAGGTCACATTAGCTCCATCACGAATCAGAACGCTGATTGATTCTCAATACAAGAAAAAAAGAGGGAAAGCTTACAGGACCGATTTGAAGAGAGAACACACCACACTTGCTCATCAACAATGATGGGTCACTGCTGCAGGAGCATTTAAGCACCGCTTTCTCAATGCCAGGCACAGACAAAGTGGTTGCCTCCCATGAGCGAGCTAGTGACCTTTTTCGGCAGGGTAAGATGTCAAGGAGGGGAAAAGGGCATGAAGGGAAGGTTGCCCAACAAGAATTAGGGTAAAGTGAAAAAAATTACTTATCAGCTGTTTCTAAGACTCTCTTCAGAGCAAATACCATGCCCCCAAGACAGGCGAGGAAGGAGGAGGGTTTTGTTGATAAAGGAGACAGCACCAGAGGCAGAGGGACAGGGAAAACAGACTATTACCGAACAAGAGGAAGACCCAGAAATCACCCTATGAGAGATTCAAGCTCTAGACCGAAGGTGGGGTGGGGTCCTCTTATCAGATCCGCCCAGCTCTGGCCTACATAAACTGAGTGGAAAGGGAGACGGAGAGCAGAAGCCTAGGTGGAATGCAGGGAGTGATTGCTGCTTTCTCTCTTCTGAAGGAATGTACCAGGAAGGGGGAACCATGTTGGGAGAGGAGAAGGGATAGGCAAGGGATCAGAAGACCGGCTGGAATGGAGTGAGTGACTGCTGCTCTCTCTCTTTTCAGAAGGAGGAACAGCCAAGTTACCAAGAAGCAGCCTAATAACTGCCCAAATGGACTGAAAGGGGCTGGGAAGATATTCTCTTACAATCCACACTGGCCAGGTCCCATGAAAGACATTCTGTAAAAGGTAAGAGTGTGTTCCTGAATGAGGAATGAACCTGAACATACATATATATTCAGGTTCACATATATATATATATATATATATATGTATATATATATATATACATATATATATATATATGTGTGTTGTGTTCACATACATCAGAATAGACATTTTTCAACAAGTCCACATGTAAGCATCATCCCTGATACAAACCTTGTCAAGGAGCACTCTCAGAATCTGGTTCTCTCTCTCTCTCCCAGTTGTAAGGCTGAACCTCTCATCAGGCTATGTTAAAAAGTGCTTACCATTTTCTTCTTCAATTGTAATTTCAAGCTGTGAGCAGGCGCAAAGCAACCGTCAATAGTAGTGAAGAGTTGATGGTCATCGAGAAGAATTGCTAACGGGACAAATATTGGTATCCTTCAGATGGTACACTGTAGAGGACAACTCAGAAAATTACCATTGTCCCCCTGGTTCCCTGTACTGCGTAAGACACGAGAATGTTGCTTCCCCAATACTATAATTTATACCTTGTATTTTATGTTTTCCAGCCCGTAACCATTTTATATTACTTACTATTTACATTACTGAAGTAATATTGCCACACACCATTGAAGTAAGGTAAGTTTATTTCAACGTCTCTTAGCTCTCATTGAGGATAAAGCCTCAAATATAACATTCTAAACTGGTGGAATATTCCATTCAGCAAAGAGGATAAAAGGGGGAGTGTAACAATGGTTAAAGAAACGAACAATTAGGAAGTTAAAACACACCATAGTCCATCAGCCTAAAATGACAAATCACCTTAAGACAATTAAGTACACAAAGTTTATATCATACACACATGTCCTTCTGCCAATAGGTCACATTCCTGCTCTTTTTGTCAATTTGTTCAGTTTCTGCATTTGATGGTAACTCCTGTCCCTCTTGTAGTCCTTTACAATATAAGGATATTAACCAGTCTGTTCTTACTCCACATTTGACCATCTTCCAAAATTAGAATATTCTTTTTAACTTTGGCATACACATTGGCTTAGAGAATTTACTCATATCTCCTTCCACCTGCACCGGTCTTTTTATTAACACCATATATCCTTTCCTCCAATACAGGCCCTTTACTCCATGCTTAGTATCATACCATCTTTTGTATCTCTTCTTGCAGCCTTTTATTTTGCTTTTTTGCCGTTCTTTGTCATGCATTACAGGAGCACTACAGCTAGATTGTGCTAACCAGGGACATAATCAACTTTGTAATAAAAATCTTTTAACTCAAGGATCTGATCCTTGCTCCATCAGATCCATTCAGCAATATGTGAGTGAATATTTAAATTAAATTTCCTACCTATAACGTGAAGTGCTGTTTTCTGCACCCTTCGCTGAGAACATAAAAGTAAGTGGTTTATGATCTGTTCCCACGGTGAACTGGACACCTCAAAGGAAAGAAATGAAAAGTCTAATTGCCCAAAAACAGGCGAAGGCGTCTTCCTTCACTACAGAGTAGCTGTGTTCCGCTGTTGACAAGGTGCGGTATGCAAATGCCACTATTTTTTCTTTTCGTTTACCATATGAGACAATGTGGATCCTAGACCTTTATTGCTAGCATAAGTAGTTAAGTAATATTTCCTATTCGAATCAAAGTTCCCTAATGAAGGGGCTGTAAGAATAGTACTTTTTACACGCTCAAAAGAGTCTTGGCACTCATACCATACAGAATATTTTCTTTTTCATCATTTCTCTGAGACTATGCATAATTTCTGAGAAATTCTTTGTGTATTTGGACAGATATTCAATCAACCCAAGGAATGATTTCAATTCATTGTTGTTGATGGGATGGAGGCCCTCTTCACTGCATCAAGGACTCAAAGTAGGTTTGAAACCATCTTTAGATATATTATGTTCCAAATAGTCCCTATTTGGCATTTTTCTCTTTTCAGGGTGAGCCTGCCTCACTTAAGCGACTCAACACCACACACAATATTTCATTATGTCTGGATGCCCATCAGATGACCCATAAAACATGATATCATCTTGAAAACACAATGTTTTTTTTTTTTCTTTTCAAACGTATGTTTATTGGCATTTTGTTATGTAAACATTGCATACCGTACAGCAACAGGAGTGACAGTATCAAAAGGTACAATACATGATGTCACGAGAGGGCACAAGGCTGAAGACGCACGATCAGACATATCTATGCCAACCTATAAAGAGAAGCTATAGTGTCCAGTACAGTTTCTGACAGTCTGTGGGCATAGAGTGTCCTCTTCTCACAGGTGTGCTCCCACAGTCCCCCTCTTCATGACGGGGTTACACTCCACCCTTCCAACCGGGAAGGTACTTCAAAGAGGAAAACAATATCAAAAGCGAAATAAACAAAAAAAAACCAGAACCCTCCCCCCTCCCAACAACAAGGTGTGTGGTGGCGACCCTACATATGAAGGCTGGATTATCGACTGGGCACGGGTGTAATATGTTAGAATTGGAAAAGATGCATATCCCTGACGGTGGGCAAACTGCCAGTGGTAGGCCTTGCGCAAGGAAGGCGACCAATGGTCCCCACTTATATTCGAAGCTCGTATAGTTGTCGCGGAAAATGTCCGTCATTCTCTCTAGACAGAGGAGTTTCCATAGGCGCGAGTGCCATACTGAGAGGGTAGGTGCTGCCTTCCTCTTCCATGCTGCTGCGATGGTTACTTTCGCGGCGCCTATACAAGTCCACATAATGGCTTTGTCAGCCCTGGTCTGGTGTTCGAGGGAGGGATCACGAATTCCTAAGAGGGCTCCTTCCATGGTGGTCGGTATTAGGTAGCCCAGCATGGTTTTGATTTGTGCTAGGATTTCTTCCCAGAATGGACGTATGGTGGGGCAGTCCCTCCAGATATGCTGAAAGTCACCCAGTAGTCCGCAACCCCTCCAGCAGCTATCTGATGTGTCCGGGAAAATTCGTTTGAGTTTGGCAGGATGTAGGTACCAGTCCATTAGAGTTTTTAAGTGTGCTTCCCTTAGCTCCAGGGAGTGATTGAATTTCGAGATGTCGGACCAAAGTGCCGTCCATTCCGTCTTGTATGTCCCGTTGCAACACGTCCTCCCACATGGACATGTATCTCGGTCAAGCCGAGTGTGTGGTGGAGAGCAGATAATTGTAAAGAAAAGAAATCACCCCCTTCATTGAGCTCACTGTTCTCACATATTTCTCAAAGCCTGTTTTCTCCCTTGTAGCTCCATCACGAATGTGGGGGGTGAGTGCCCAATGTCTAAGTTGGAGGTTGTGGAAGTGTTCTTCTGGGGTTAAGTGGAATTCCCTTCTGCAACTATCGAAGGTGAGGATGTCGTGATTATGAAATAAGTGGTCAAGCATAAGGCAGCCCCCCTCTCTCCAGGGGTCAAAGGGGCCCTCCTGCAGGGCTGGTGGAAAGGCCGGGTTAAAGTGGATCGGGGTGTATGGGGAAGGGAATGTGGTCCAACCCTCACCTCCTGTCACAGAATCCCACACTTTCAGTACGGTGCGAGTGAGGGTGCTAATGTACACATTCGTAGGCCTCTCCTTCTTGGGTTTCCAGATGAGATCCCATATCGTCCGCCCCGCAACACCCCTGTCCATATGGAGTCAGTGCTTCTCCGACTCCCTTTTAAACCACTCTGTCACTATCCGCAATTGAGCGGCTTTATAATATAAACCTATGTCTGGTAGCCCTACTTCCCCCTCTGCTTTGGGGCGCCGCAGTATGGAGAAAGATAATCGGGCCCGTCCTCCTTGCCATATGAACCGTGTAAGCAGGGATTTGATTTTAGGTAGGAAGGTCACGTCCAGTTCAATGGGTAAGGCCTGAAAGAGGTATAACAGTTTGGGCAGCAGCGTCATTTTGACAGCGTGGATACGGCCGAGCCAGGAAATGAATAGGGGCTTCCACCGCTTAAGGTCATTCTGAAGTTGAAGAAGGGCAGCCGGGAAGTTGGCTTTGTAAAGCCCTTCCACACGTGGTGTCAACTGTATCCCTAGGTACTGAAGGGAGCGGCTGGTCCATTGTAATGAGGAGTGGGATTGAATGGCGTGGGCTTCAGCGTCTGGGAGTGTAATATTAAGTATATAGGATTTGTCGAGATTGACCTTGAAGCCGGCTACAGCCTCGTATTTAGCTAGTTCTAATTGCGGGGAGTGAGTGCAACGGGTCTGCGAGCGTCAAGAGCACATCGTCCGCAAAGAGCGAGATTTTGTGAGTGTCCCCCCCAAAGGGTATCCCTTTAATCGCCAAGTTGTTTCGGATGGTCATTGCTAGTGGTTCTATACTGAGCGCAAACAACAGGGGCGACAATGGGCACCCCTGTCTAGTGCCTCTCGTAAGGGAGAAGGGGGCCGATAACACGCCATTGACCTGTACCCTAGAACGGGGCTGTGTGTAGTTGGCCTTAATCATGCAGATAAATCTGTCTGCGAAGCCAAAGGATGTGAGAACGCGAAAGAGGAATGCTTAGTCCACCCGATCAAAAGCCTTCTCGGCATCCAGACCCACCAGGACCGCTGGGATCTCTCGCTTGGTGGCTTTTTCAATTAAATGTATTGTGCGTCTAATATTATCGTGGGTCTGGCGCCCTTTTATGAAGCCAGACTGATCGGGGTGGATTAAATCTGGCATCAAGTCCTGTATCCGATTCGCAAGAATAGTAGAGTATAGCTTCGCATCCAAATTTAAAAGTGCTATTGGGCGATAGGAGGCAGACAGATGTACATTTTTACCGGGCTTGGGGATGACCGTAACCACTGCCTCGGCCATCGAGGGGGTCACCTCTCCTGACTCCGCCATATGATTAAAAAGTCGCGTGAGATGGGGAATGAGGTCGGGAGCAAAGGTTTTATAAAAGTGGGCTGTGAGGCCGTCAGGCCCGGGAGCCTTGTGAAGTTTGAGGGCTGTGATAGTCGCGCCCACCTCTTCAGTAGTTATGGGGGCCGTAAGTCTGTAATTCGTGTCCTGTGAGACTCGGGGGAACCGCAGAGTCCGAAGGTAGCTATCCTGCAATTCTGCCTCCCTTGTCTCCTCGGTGTAGAGTGCCCTGTAGAATGAACCAAAGAGGTCTGCCTTCTCCTTGTCTGCGTAGACTAGCCCTTTATTCCCATTGTGTATACCTCCAATGAATTCCCTCTCGCGCTTATCTTTCAGTTGCCTGGCTAGATGTTTGCCTATTTTGTTCCCCTGGGTGTAGGAGATATGTCGTAATTTTAAAAGCGTGTATTCTGCCAGATTGTTATACATTGCCTTCAGCTTACCCCGCAGTGCAGTAAGGGAGCGCAGGGATACTCTAGTGGGATTGTTCTTGTGTGCCTGCTCCGCCCGTTCCAACTCTGTCTCTAGGCCCTCCCGTTCTTGCGCCCTTTGTCTGTTCAGGGTGGAATTAAGATCTATACACTTCCCCCTTACCACCGCCTTGAACGCGTCCCAGTTGTTGCCCGGGGAGGTGTCTTCGGGCCTGTTTACTTTAAAGTAATCCGTGATTGCTTCACGCAGCTCAGTCTGCAGCACATGATCCCGTGTGAGTGAAAGTGGGAAGTACCATTTGGGTGTGGTAGATGGGGCAGTTCCCCACTGCAAACAGATCGATAGAGGACAATGGTCCGAGATGGAAAGGGGGAAAATCTTGGCTTCTCTAAGAGTGCCCAGCAATTTCTGACTCAGGAAAATATAATCCAATCTCAAGTAGGTGTGATGTACGTGGGAGTAGAATGTGTAATCTCTAGTCTGAGGATACAGGGTGCGCCAGGCGTCCCGCAGGCCGGAATCGTGCATTCTTTGCTTAATATCTGCAGAGATGGAGCCAGTCTTGGATCTGTGTGGGTGTGTGCTGTCTAAGTCGGTTTGCCAGGTGAGGTTAAAGTCCCCCATTAAGATCGTTGGACCCTTTGCAAAGTGATCGATTTTATCTAGTAGGGTATGTAGAAAGCTCGTTTGGCCCGCATTAGGCGCGTAAGCTGCAATGAAGGTGCAGTGTGTGCCCCTTAGTGTTCCCTTAACCAGGACCATCCTTCCCTCCCTATCGGATTGAATGTCCAGCGGCTGGAATTTCATCGAAGTATGAAATAGAAGAGCCACTCCCCGGTGTTTAGTGTGTGCTGATGACCTATAGATAAGGGGATACTGTTTGTGTTTGAGCCTCAATTCGTCCGCCCTCCGGAGATGTGTTTCTTGGAGTGCCACTATGTCGAAGTGATGATCTGTTAGGTACTTCCAAACTTTTTGCCGCTTCTGCGGTGAGTTGAGGCCCTTAACATTCCACGAGGTTATAGTAAGAATCATCTTTCCAGGTGAAACCCTCCCCTCCCTCTCCCCAAACACTTGTACCCGCTACCCTGCTCCACCTTAGTAGACAGTAAGAGTGAATTACCCTGATAAGCTTGTCTTGATAAAGATGCACCTGCCAGAGAGCCCTCGTGTTGAGTGTGTAGGTAAGGCCACCACCAGTCCCTTAACCCTCCCCTTCCCAAAAACCTAAATGAAAAAAGAAAATACCCAACCCCCAACATTACCAACAAGAACATATGTCGGGTTGATGATGGTTCCTCAACTATAGGTGGAACCACCTATTTGGATGGGTGGGTGGATGGCGTGACCAGAATCCCCATCCACTCCTGCCTCGGGGAATCCAAAGCAGCAGAGTTTGCCAATTAAGTCAATCTTCAGTATTGAGCGTCGTACGGTTTCTCCCGACCCTGGTTCCATTAAATGGTTGCCGGCGGGCAGTGTCCTTCCGCTGAAGTGGTTTGTCTGCCCAGGCGTACAGCTGAGGGCCGCGGCCCGCGTGGGGTTGCAACAGATAGCTAAGTGATACAATTCTCACTTGTGGTTCCCCCTCGAGAACGTGGACCATTTCGCTGACGGTGCGTCCGTTCGGTTGGTCCCTCGTGATTTATCATGTGTAGGTTCAGGCTCAACCGTAGGGAGGCCCAGCAAGTCCAATCCCTCCTTTAGGTCGGTTATGTGGCGTTGTCTGTTGTTGTGTTCAAAGCTCAGGCCAAACGGGTAAGTCCAGCGGTATCTGACCTTATCTTCTCGTAGCTTGGCTGTGATGGATCGAAACTGCTGCCTCCTCGCCAAGGTTGCGGGAGCTACGTCTTGGTAGATGCTGTAAGTGTGTCCCTGGAAGGAGATTGTGTTCTTTTTCCTGGCGGCTGATAAGACTGCTTCTTTCACCTTGTAAGAGTGAAATTTCCCGAGCACATCCCTCGTTCGTTTCCGTTCTCCGGTCGATGGGGCCCCATCTCTGTGTGCCCTCTCGAGCTTGATTTTAAGGGTTTGTGAGCTGATGATTTCTGCAAAGAGGCCTTCCAGGAAAGTTTCCAGATCGGGGCCTTCTGCCCCCTCCTCCAGGTCACGGATCCGCAGGTTGTCTCTTCGTGCCCTGTTTTCAAGGTCTTCCGCTTTCAGCTGAGTTTGGTGCAGTTGATCTTGTAGGGCGTGTATCGTGTCTTGCATGTTGGAGGTGCGCTTGTCAACCTCCTGGGTCTGTTCCTCCAGTTCCACCACTCTGACACCTACGGAGTCTACATCCTGTTGGAGGGTCGCCAGTCGATCATTGAGGTCACTTTTCAGTTGTGCCATGGAGTCCTTCAATCAATCAATCATGTCACTTATAAAGCGCACTACATACCCGCGAAGGTCTCAAGGCGCTGGGGGAAGAGGGGGGTGGTGCTGCTACTGATCGAAGAGCCAGGTCTTGAGGAGTCTTCTGAAGGCCAGTAGGTCTTGAGTCTGTCGGAGGTTGGTGGGGAGGGTGTTCCAGGTCTTGGCGGCGAGGTGGGAGAAGGATCTGCCGCCGGCGGTCGTTTTCCGGATGCGGGGGACTGTGGCGAGGGCGCGGCTGGTCGCGCGGAGCTGGCGGGTGGGGGTGTAGAAGCTGAGTCGTCTGTTGAGGTAGGCTGGTCCGGAGTTGTGGAGTGCTTTGTGTGCGTGGGTGAGGAGCTTGAAGGTTATCCTCTTGTTGACAGGGAGCCAGTGCAGGTCTCTCAGGTGGGGTGTGATGTGGCTGCGTCGGGGGATGTCGAGGATAAGACGTGCAGAGGCGTTCTGGATGCGTTGCAGCCGTCTCAGGAGCTTAGCCGTCGTTCCTGCGTAGAGGGCGTTTCCGTAGTCCAGCCTGCTGGTGACGAGGGCCTGGGTGACTGTTTTTCTTGTTTCGGTGGGGATCCACTTGAAGATCCTGCGGAGCATTCGGAGGATGTTGAAGCAGGATGAGGAAACAGCGTTGACCTGCTTAGTCATGGAGAGGGTGGGGTCGAGGATGACCCCTAGGTTGCGTACGTGGTCGGTGGGTGGCGGGGCTGTTCCCAGTGATGTTGGCCACCAGGAGTCGTCCCAGGCTGAAGGGTTGGAACCAAGGATGAGGACCTCCGTCTTGTCCGAGTTCAGCTTCAGGCGGCTGGTCCTCATCCATTCGGCGACGGCCTTCATTCCTTCGTGGAGGTGGGCTTTGGCGGTGTGAGGGTCTTTGGTGAGGGAGAGGATCAGCTGGGTGTCGTCGGCGTAGGAGATGATGTTGAGGTTGTGCTGTCGGGCGACGTGGGCGAGTGGTGCCATGTAGATGTTGAACAGCGTTGGGCTGAGGGAGGAGCCTTGGGGTACGCCGCAGATGATCTTGGTGGCCTTGGATCGGAAGGGGGCGAGGCGGACGCTTTGTGTTCTGCCGGAAAGGAAGGATGTGGTCCAGTCTAGGGCCTTCTCTTGGATCCCGGCGTCGTGAAGGCGTGTTCGTAGTGTGTGGTGGCAGACCGTGTCGAAGGCGGCTGATAGGTCCAGGAGGATGAGGGCTGCTGTTTCTCCGTTGTCTAGCAGGGTCCTGATGTCATCGGTGGCGGCGATGAGGGCGGTTTCGGTGCTGTGGTTGCTGCGGAAGCCGGACTGGGAAGGGTCCAGGATGTTGTTCTCCTCGAGGTAGCGGGTCAGTTGTTTGTTGACGATTTTCTCGGTGACCTTCGCGGGGAACGGGAGCAGAGAGATGGGTCGGAAGTTCTTGAGGTCCTTGGGGTCTGCCTTGGGTTTCTTGAGTAAGGCGGTGATCTCAGCGTGCTTCCAGCTTTCCGGGAAGGTTGCTGTCTCGAAGGAGATGTTGATTATTTTCCGGAGATGGGGCACGATGGCTGTACTGGCTTTGTTGAAGATGTGGTGAGGGCACGGGTCTAGCGGTGAACCGGAGTGGATGGTGTTCATGATCTCGCTGGTGTCCTCGTCGTTGATGTTGGTCCAGGAGAGCAGGCGGTTGGTGGTTGTGGGGGCAGTGGTCTCGTTGGTTGCCGGGGCGGTCGTGGTGTTGAAGCTGTCGTGGATGTCGGCGATTTTGCGGTGGAAGAAGGTGGCCAGTGAGTCGCACAGGTCTCGCGACGGCTGGATGTCGTTGGTGTTGGAGCTGGGGTTGGAGAGTTCCTTCACGATGTTGAAGAGCTCTTTGCTGTTGTGTGCGTTGTTGTCTAGGCGGTCTTTGAGTGAGGCCCTTTTGGCGGATCTGATGAGGTGATGGTGACTGCGGGTGGCGCTCTTGTGGGCGGCGTAGCTGTCCGCTGTCCGTTCGTGGAGCCAGATCTTCTCCAGTTTTCGGCATGTTCGTTTGGAGTCCTTGATGTCCTGGCTTAGCTCCTTCCTAGGCTCAGCTTTAAAATCGCGCAGGGATGCCATGAGGTCCTCTTTATTGAGGGTCATGGTGTCTATATTGTCTTTGCTTTCCGCTGGTAGATGTTTGTCCGCTGGAGGGAAGAATTGGGAGACTTTGGTCGTAGCTTTGGTCACCGTTTTCTTAGACGGGCTCAACGGTACCCCCGCTGCCGATGCCCGGATGTTCTACCACTGCACCTTTTAGCACCTCTGTGGGCGACCCCAACGTGGTACTGATGGACCTCAACGCTAGTCCGCTTTTCTTTTCCCAGCAGGCCGCCGAGTTTAATCGCCGCGACCGAGCCGGGGGGGCCGCCCCCCACCTGGGCCCAGCCACGCAGCTGTCACCCACCCGACCGCTGGCTCTTGTTCCAAGTGCGCTTGAAGGTTGGAGTCACCTTGTGGGGCCTACTTTGTCTCCTCAGCGGATATATGCCCTCACTACCTCGCCAACTGAGGAGGCCGCCGTTTTCCCTGGATGTTGGGCTGGTGCTTTCGCTAGGTCACCTGAGCTCTGTGTGGGTCCCCAAGAAAGTCTCATATAGCCTTCAATGCATGCTGTGTGAAGTCCCCAGAGCGCTGCTCGCACTCTGCCTGCCCGCCATCTTGAGGTCAGGCACAGAGTTATAATGTCCTCCCGGGCTCACCTGGCTCCAGCCTCCTCAGTGCCCGTGTAGGATCGCCCCAGACTGCCCCACTCCGCCTGCGGGACACGCCAGTAGCGGTCTCTTCACCGGGCCCCTCACGCACCTGGATGGGTCAGGGACGCATCGATCCTCGGGCAGCCGACCACTCGGGTCTTCCTTCCTTCGCGCTGCTGTCTACCGCTGACCACTCCGCCGCCCCTCCAGGGTACGCGATTCCGGCTACGGAGGCAGGTCACCGCCGCAAGCCCGGTTCCACGACCAACGCCGAGTGAATGGGCGCTGTTGCTGACGGGCGCCGGCACAGCCCGCAAGATGGCGGCCGCTAGTGTGGGAGGCCTTGGTACCGCTCCGTCGCCACTTCAGGGCGGTCCCGTTCCAGGCTCCGGGCTATCGTTGAAGGGTTCCCCGCATGCACCAGACTTGGAGCCGTCGCTCAGTATTCATTGCATCTGTGCTGCTGCTGATTTACGGCTATAATCGCCCCGAGGCACTGGCGCGGACCGGGAGCCGAGACGGATTACGTCCGCTCGGCCATCTGGCCTGGCCACGCCCCCCTTTGGTTTTTTTTTAAACACAATGTTTTTGAGAAGCCTATTATGACTTTCTGCATTAGTTTCTGGAAAACTGCTACGGCAGAGTTAGTGCAAATGGAATAAAGTCCATTAATCTGGCTGAAAGCTTGCATGAGCAGTTGAGAATGTAGATGCTTTACTGGCAAAAGAGGCCATAGGATTCTACAAGGAGTTCCATCAGGTTCTGGTACTGGGGATATTTTGCCCCCCTGGGGCTACCAGAATGACCTGTGAGGTGCATCTCTTTAACTTTCAGGACAATTTTACCAAGAGAAGGAAAGCAAAAATAAAAAAAATACACTTGGGAATGTCCAGTTGATGCTTTACTAGTACCTTTCAAGCATGTTCTGAGGGAAATCAACCACTAAAAAAAGGAACTCCGTGAGGCCAACATGAGTTCTTGCACATGAACTTCCTATGGGTAGTAGGAAGATAGATTTGCACATACAGTGACCACTAGATGAGCTGCTGATTCTCCATTTTCTTTGCCTATGGCTCATCGCCACAGGTGGAGAGCCTAATCACATAATGGCATTGAACTCACCCATTTTTTTGTTTATGTAACACAAGCATCTGGATACCCTTGTGGGTGATTAGCTGCGCTTTATAAATCCTGTTAGACATGGTTCTCCTGTCGTCCATCAGGGTATGTACTTGAGCTCCAATCACACGTGGAAGAGAAGCCTTCAAAGATAGAAACATTGCTCTAAAATTGAGATATTTTATGTGAATGGTGCCATCTTCCTGAATCAAGATCAGTGTGGTTTACTAGATCAGACCTGCCGGCCATATAAAGATGTGTTGGTCACGATCATAGTTTCAGGCCTAGGTAAAGAGGTCCGAAGTGCCACCATGAAAAACAATTCCTGGACTGGACGTCCAACTGAAGGTTTTGAATTAAGGCAGGAAGCAATCCAGGTTTGGTCACCTAAGCTACCAAAAAACTGATTCCACTCCTGTCTCGGGGTCACTATAGAGGTCTCACATGGATATAGTCTTTCGCATTCAGCAAAATAAAAATAGCCATAAGGCCTAAAAGTCTTAGTACTGACAAACCCTTTTGTTAAATGTTTGGCTGAATTTGAAGATACATCTGCCAAATATACTGGAGCTAAAGTTGCAGAGAGAAAAAGCAATTCTTGTACTGTATCCAGGGTTGTCCCAATAATTTTTTTCTGTTGGGTAGATATCAAAGGACACTATTTCTTGTTTATAAAGAAGTTGTGCAAACAGGTGACTGTAACCTTCAAATGTCTGTTCACTTCGAATATCAGACTTTACAGCACATGTATTACAACGTGTTGATGTGTGCAACACGTTTTACATCGTAACTTTACAACGCTTTTGTCATTTTAAATATTATATATATATATGTATGTATGTATCAAACCACTGTTCCACTACGAGCCAACAAAGACATCGTACACCCAATCTTTGTGCAAAAGTAAAGTGCTTTTATTAGCAGTATTTTGCAGTATGGCAGGCTGCTACGGGCCAACGCGTTTCGGCTCCAACAGTCTAGCCTTGATCACGGATGGGCAGAGCCATCCCCACCACACAGTTTAAAGTGAACAAGTGCGCATTGGAAACAAACAAAAAAGACAACATACTTCTCATACATCATTTAGTCTTTCTTCGCAAGAGTTTTCTTCTATGTTTGTTGATATATTTCAAACATAAAGGCAATGCTCAAAATAAAGAAACCATCATGAGGATAACAATCAAAATCATCATACAAATACACTGAGACCAAAAATAGAAGCAGATGAAAAATAGCTAAAAACAGGATCAAATATTTCCTATGGATCCAAACAGCCTGCTTATTTAATAAAATACCAATCAGGCCCTAGTGGGCTCCTGTTTCATATTTGCGCATTTAGATCATTCGGTTGCATAAACAAAATAACATGTCTGTTATTTGATCATAGAGCATACTGTGCAGTTTAAGAATAAAAAGAAATCGAGTGCTTTAATTATCATAATCAACACCATCGTTTTATTGCATATCATTTCAGCTCAAGTGAGCTGTCATCTCATATTAGTGCACTCTAACTTTTGAAGTCTTGCCTTGGTATTCCAAATATAAAACAAATTCTGCATGCCTCTTATTCGATATTAGAGCATATCATCTTTCAAATGGTTTGTCACATTTCATCTGCGTACTATCCTTAACACCCATCAAGTTGGGCAATGTCTCTCTGTGCTATACTGATTTAGCAAAATTCTCCTCACTGGTTTCACTGGAAAGTTTCTGAATAGTATGCCAACAAAACTAACTAGAGAGTGTTATTAACAACGGAAAGACTGGAATTTACACAGGAGGATGTTTATGCGGTGAAATAATAACAAAAAGTGAGAGAATGGACTAAAGAAATCTAAAAGCTAATATTAATATTAAGAGCCTGGATAATTTAAATACTAATGAAATATTCAGAAGCTGAGGGGGGAGGGTGGGGGAGGGGGCGAAGGAGGAAAAAAATATATATATATTTCTTATGTACTCATATGTTCAAATGTACCACTAAGTCCTTGCTCATGTTTAGACCATTCGGTTCCATTGTTTCTTGGTTGATGATATATTTAGATTCCAACCTTCGTAATGCCATGCAGTGGTCTCCTCCTCTTTGTTGCTTCTTAATTTTTAGCAAGCCCGATAAAGTCAGCAGTGTCTAGTCACTCCCATGATGAGCCTGGAAGTGACGGGCCACTGGTTATTTCAGGTCTTGATTAGTGATTGCCCTTAAATGCTCTAGGACATGTTTTTTACGGGGAAAATAGTACCCCCCTTGTATCTAAGAGGGCAAGGACATTCAATACAGTACACTACAAATTCTGTCTTACAGTTGACGTAGTGTTACATTTCATAAGGCTTTTCCTGGATGGAACTTTATATGATTTTTTGGGGGTGGTATATATGCAGGCCTTGCAGTTCTTGCAAGGGAAAAAACGCAGGGGCTCTGTACCCAGCCATGTTCCTGTGCTTGCTGTTTGGTAATGACTATGTACCAGCACGTCTCTTAAATTTCTACTCCTTCTATAAGTGATTTTTGGTATTTTCCCCATAAATATGTGTGTATGTAACAATGCAGCCCTTCTGTGCCTGCGTCCCTCTCAACAGCCGGCACAGATCCCCTGGCGGGCAGGCAGAAAAGATACCCAAACGCAACAGAGATTGAGAACAAGGTCCCAAATAAAGAGTCGGCACCTCCTGGCTCAGAATATTTTTGATTTAATTTACATAGTGTTAGGCACAGGAGACACATTTCGGTTTAAACCCAACCTTCCTCCAACCGCCATCTTGTTTGTTTTCCCAAACTTTAACATGTTCAACCATGTTACGTCACAGTAAACAACATAAACAAAGGACTTAAAACTTTGTTTAAACTATTATGTCTAAACAGCTGCTGCCATTTTGGAGTAGGGTTCTCCACTACAGTTAATATATCACTGACAGTAAAAAACAGTATTATTGCACATAAGACATTACAAAGAATTGAGAATGAATTAGGGGAATAATCAATTTTTCAAATCCCCCTTTGACTCAAAAATGTGTCGAATTTGGATGTTATACCACTCTAGTCCATGTGGACATTCTATCATGGTGAATGGCTTGTACTTCAATGTAACCATGTCATGTGAGTAAACCTCTACATCCTATTGGTTTTAATGATGTATGTGCAAATCTATATTATTCGCTTAGCTCCATTAATGGCTGCTGTTGATTAAGTTAATTAATTCAAAAGCTGCAAAAAGGAAAAACTGTGATGGACTTTATTGTGCATATATAAATGAAACAAAGAAAAAGAAAAGGAAAGGAAAGGAAAAGGAAAAAGAAAACAGTTCCAGTACAGACAGCTAATCACACTACTGTTTAGTGCTACAATGCTGCTGCTAAAATTTATTAATACAATTTATTGTTCCAAACTAACCCACAGTTCTTCGTCCTCATTAGGACCTACTGCATGTTTAGTCTCAAGTGAGATAATGTACTCTGATTCCAACCATCTAAAGATTTTTAATGTCACCTTCTCACGGTTTCTTTTAAACACAATCAATGCCCACAAAAATAAGGTTACTTGCATCACTATTATGTTCATTTGCAAAGTGTTTCCCTGCTGGGTACATAAAAGCATAAGAGGTAATTGCCCTTTTATGTTGTAAGATACATTCCTTCCCTTTTAGTTTTGTAATTCCAACATAATGTTTTTTGCAGGGGCACTCCAGTAGGTACTCCATATAACTTGTTTGGCAGGTGATTCATTTTTGTATTAGAAAATTCCTTTTGCTGCAGGACACTGGTATTTCTTTGCAATTCTTTGAGTTATTACATGTTTTGCAATTGTAACGAGGAAAGAAACCATTCAAAGTTGCTTTCCCTTGATATGGATCATCCAGTAAGTAACTATGCACTAGATCATCTTTCAATGATTTCGCTTTTCTGTACGTATTTTGAGTCTCTTTAAGGATATTGCCGTTAGTAGAACGTTCCAATATTTTTGGAAAGATTTGTTAATTCTCCATACATCTTTGCTGTATTCCATGATAATTCTCAATGGCTCTCTCCCCCTCTCCCCAGAGTCCTAGATATCAGTTCATTTCATGTCTTATTTAAAACTTTGCCTTTGGCTCGTTCTAATACTGGTTTTCATATAACCACTTTCCAAGAAGCTTTGACACCATACTTTTTGTTCCTCCTCAAACTTGCTTTCCAAACCTCAATTAATTTCTTTTGATTCTTAAAAGTTCCCCATGTGGGATACTATCCACTAGTTTCTTGGGATGCATGCTGCTGATATGTAACACACTAGTTCCAGCAGTTTCTTTTCTATGTAGCTGAGTTACCAATTTTCAACCAACGATTTTAATCTCCAAGTCCAAAAAGGATACATTAGTTTTATGAATGTGGCCCGTAAAATTTAAATTTAAAGACTCATTGTTACACTTGTGAATCAATTTAACTGCTTCTTCTTCTGTACCCGACCAGATTATAAATAAGTCATCTATATCTTGGTGCCACATAACTACATAAGTCACGACATCCTGGTATTCTTCACTTCCCACAATTCTCTCTTTCCACCATTCTAGGTTGAGGTTTGCGTAACTGAGTGCTAATTTGGTACCCATCGCAGTACAATGAATTTGTCTAAATATCTTGTTCTGAAAAATGATGTTATTTAAACACCATTCTAGCATTTCTAGGATCATTTTGTTATGCTTCCAGTATTGAATAGGATGTCTGCTTAGATACAATCTAGATGTTCTTATTCCTTCTTTATGTTGTATGGAAGTATATAAAGAGGTTACATCCATAGTTATCATTCAATAGTCTGTTTGCCAATTTATATTACTAATCTTCTGTAAAAAATCTTTACTATCCTTAAGTAGGAAGATAACGATTTTACATGTGGTTGTAAATAATGATTTACAAACTCTGATGTAGTTTCTAAAAAACTTATTATTGAGACTACTAGAGGGTGGCCTGGTGATCTTTCCAAATTTTTGTGGACTCTGGGTAAAAAATACATTGTTGAAACAAGCAGTTGCTCACATTTCAGATACTTCTCTTCATCGTGATCGCTGAGGCCCTGATCTTTCAAATCTAAAAGTTTCTGTTGGTATTTTTTAATTTGCATTTTATATGTTGCTCATTCATATGGTTCAAGCATTCTGCATTTTCCAATTGGAACGTTCCTTCATTGATGTACATTTCCCTACTCATTAATATTATGTTTCCTCCTATAATTGAAGGTTTGATAATCAAGTCTTGATCTTCTTTCAGACTCCGTATTGCACTTCAGAGGTGCGTATCTTCTCCTCAAATTCTTTAAATCGTTAATAACAAAGTCGTGAAATCCGTCTATTGCATCCAACAAGGACTTTGGTATATATTTAGACTTTTTCTTTAGACCACTCGGTTCTCGAGCATCAAATGCAAATCTTGCACGGACCACCTCTTGTGAGTATTCATGGGAGTAATCCTGTAGCTCTTGAAATGTTTTCAAAATTTGTAATGTCTCATAATCTGCTATTTGCAAGTTCTAGTATCACCCTTGTATTTCATAAATCGGGACTCTCAATCCCAAAGTAGTTTTGCCAACAAAGTATTTCAATAATTTCAATTTTCTGATTAATTTAAACATATGTATTCTTGTTTTAGTATAATTAAAATTGGTGCTAGGAAAAAATGTAAACCTTTTTGTAATGCTATTACTTTTTGTAGTGTTAGATTGCGAGTCAATAAAGTTAATATGGTTTGATCTGTCACAAACTGGACAGACACTACACCGCTTTCCTATTCCTTTCTTTAATTGTTTTCCTCTTGTGTCCATTTTCCTTTCCATTTGTAATTGTGTTCTTGTTAAGGTTTTCTTTATAATTTGCCCAGGGCGACCCTTGTTCTTTTCTCTTTACTCTGTCCTATCGCTTTTCAAGCGATGAAATTTGTTTAAAACTGAATCTGTTACAAACTCACTATAGTCTGTGGAAATTTGTTTAAAACTGAATCTCTTACCAACTCACCATAGTCTGTGGATGTTCTGCTCAATTCACTAACCTCAAAGTCTGTGGTTAGGTTAGTGTTTGAAACTGCTACAACAGCTTCCTGTCTGTTGGTGTTATAATCCCATGAGACTTCTTGTATGATTTCAAACGTTCTTACGCATGTGCATACTTGGCCTTTGTCATAATCCAATTTATCCCTTTGAAACAATGTGTTTTCTGATTTTAGTTTCTTGCTCATATTTATCCATATGTTAACGCAATTCTGATTTGATTTTTAAAATGTAATTGTGATTTTCCTCCATCTCTAAAATATTGTTTAATTCATTAATTTCACCAGTAGTTCTTCCCTATCAATTGTGGCACACTTAATCAGGGATTCATTTCATCCATTCAAAGGAACACTTGTTTGTCCCTTGTGCCCATTCTTCAATTATGCCTGCTTTGGGTTTTTCATAACTTGGAATGGTGAAAATTCTTAGTTCACGTGGAATACGTTTAACCTCAAAATATGATGCTATTTCCCACAACTTTTGAATTTCCTGCTTAGATTTTCCAATTTAATCAACATTTGTATCACATTCTGTCCAAGATCAATTTTCCTTTCTGATATTACTGCAGTTACACACACACACATATATACATATTTACATATACACACATACATATGCATGTATATATTTATATATATACATATGCATGTATTTCACACGTGAAGTTTACGTATTTTGCACATGATTATTGTATTTTAATTATGGCAATAATATCAACTATTCCCATAGGTGGGGTTTGCCCCCACCACATCTTCAACAAAGCGAGCTCCATCATCGCACCCCAACTCCGTAAGATCTTCAACAGCTCATTCGAGACCGCCACCTTCCCGGAAAGCTGGAAACACGCAGAGATCAACGCCCTACTCAAGAAACCCAAGGCCGACCCAAAGGACCTCAAGAACTTCCGGCCCATCTCCCTGCTCCCGTTCCCGGCGAAAGTCATCGAGAAGATCGTCAACAGACAACTGACCCAATTCCTCGAAGAGAACAACACACTGGACTCGTTCCAATCCGGATTCCGAAGCAACCACAGCACCGAAACCGCCCTCATCGCCGCCACCGACATCAGGGCCCTGCTGGACAATGGCGAAACCGCGGCCCTCATCCTCCTGGACCTCTCGGCCGCCTTCGACACCGTCTGCCACCGCACCCTGCGCACACGCCTCTACAACACGGGGATCCGCGACAAAGCCCTGGACTGGATCACCTCCTTCCTCACCGACAGAACCCAGAGAGTCCGCCTCCCTCCATTCCGATCCGAAGCCACCAAGATCACCTGCGGCGAACCCCAAGGATCAACCCTCAGCCCGACCCTCTTCAACGTCTACATGACACCGCTCGCCAACATCGTCCGATCGCACGACCTCAACATAGTCTCCTACGCCGACAACACCCAGCTGATCCTCTCCCTCACCAAAGACCCCGCCACCGCCAAAACCAACTTCCACGCAGGGATGAAGGCCGTCGCCGAATGGATGAAGAGCAGCCGCCTGAAACTGAACTCGGACAAGACGGAGGTCCTCATCCTCGGCTCCACCCCTTCCGCCTTGGACGACTCCTGGTGGCCATCCTCGTTGGGAACTGCGCCGACACCCACCGACCACGCACGCAACCTGGGGTTCATCCTGGACTCTTCTCTGTCAATGACCCAACAAGTCAACGCCGTCTCCTCCTCCTGCTTCAACACCCTCCGCATGCTTCGCAAGATCTACAGATGGATCCCCACCGAAACCAGAAGGACGGTCACCCAGGCCCTCGTCACCAGCAGGCTGGACTACGGCAACGCCCTCTACGCGGGAACCACGGCCAAACTCCAGAAGAGACTCCAACGCATACTAAACGCCTCCGCACGCCTCATCCTCGACATCCCCCGCCACAGCCACATCACCGCCCACCTGAAGGACCTGCACTGGCTTCCCGTCAACAAGAGGATCACCTTCAAGCTCCTCACCCACGCTCACAAAGCACTCCACGACGCCGGACCAGCATTCATGTACGCAGTTTTACCTTTGCTGTGGATACCTCTTCTTGTGTACATTTTCCTTGTTTCCACCGTAGTTTCTGTAGATTGCGCTATCCAGGTCCACCTGTGTTCGCCAGGTACCTTAGATCCGCTTGTTCCACGTAGGTACGTCACCAACTCGTCACCAAATTATGTAGTAACGAAGGTCCACGCAGGTAGGTTAACTTAAAGATGATTTATTCAAGCAGGTAACATGTAGTATAACAAGTAGTTATGTTCAGAAGGAGAGCCCCACCAGGAGCAGCCTGTCAGCTGCTCAGCCCATGACCAACTGTCACTCGCCTCTCTGAGTCCCAACATTCCGAGGCTAGAAAAGACTCCAACATTCTATTGGGCATAGAGCACAGGCACTGGGCTGAGCAGGAGGAGAATAATACTTAACCTTACAAATGCAGGATACTACACATACCTCAACAAGCGACTCACCTTCTACACCCCCAACCGCCAGCTCCGCTCCGCTGACCTCGCCCTCGCCACCGTCCCACGCATCCGCCGAACAACCACCGGCGGCAGATCCTTCTCCCACCTCGCCCCCAAGACATGGAACACCCTCCCCATCCACCTACGACAGACCCAGGACCTGCTGACCTTCAGGAGACTCCTCAAGACCTGGCTGTTTGATCAGTAGCTGCTCCCCCCCACCCCCCAGCACCTTGAGACCCTCACGGGTGAGTAGCGCGCTCTACAAATGTGTGATTGATTGATTGATTGATTGATTGATTGTTGTATGTGGACTATAGTGTTCTATCTAAGTTTTTAGGTATTAGATTGAGCAATAGAAATGAGGAAATTTAACCATGGTTTTATCACTGGTATATATAAGATATACAATCTATTCCCAGAGGTATTCCAAATGTGAATATCAGTATATAACAAACAATGCAACATATTGGGAAAATTCAGATTGAATGTAATATGTGATTGTATTTATACAGTTAGCATGGTTTAAGTGTCAAACAACGAAATAGCTGAATTTGGAAGTCCCAAAATTGGGATTTTATCATCAAAAGGCACTATTTTATGATATTTTTACCCCATTGTATTTATACAGAAAGTAACATGCATTCGCAGCTATAAAGCTGAAATGTAGCCATTTAACAATAATATGTACTGTGAACAAGGTAAAGGAAACGGACGGGCAGTCTGTTTTCTAGTTTTATATGCAGAGAGCACTTTAAATTTGGAAGGAAACACGAAGCATGTCATGTGATAAGGCCTCAAGGGGCTGAAAAGCGTCATGGCGGCAAGCACATTTGAAAATAAATAACTGCACAAAATAAGAGGTGTCCGTTTCCCTTTCTGATCCCAGGGGTGAGGGATCGCGAAGAGAAGGAGTGGTAAATATATGTATATATATATATATATATATATATATATATATATATATATATATATACTGTAAAAATGTAATAAAAAAAAAAACTTACAAATTCACTGGAAAAAACCCAAAGGTTACAGGGACGTTATAGTTAGGCTGACATTTCACTCATACAAAACCAGAGAAATTCAGCAGTTATAATTAGCTGAGCTAACTATAACTCGCGCCCCCGCAATGCATGCTTATGAACTTTCATATTAAATCACTCAGGACATGGTCAGTGACATCACTCATGACATCACTGATGTTATCATCCAGTGAGTGTTTTAAAAAAGTTTATTAGTGTTAAATATATATACCAAGGTGTATTGGTGAATCAGTGGGTGTATGAGTGCCTGTATGGATGATTCAGTGGGTGCTCGACTTACTGTATAAGTGAGTGATTAAGTGTCAGTGAATGTATGGTTGAATGACTAGGTTATGCGATTGTCTGTATCAGTCAGTCAGTTGGTGTTTAAGTGGCTGTATGGGTTGGTGAGTGGGTACGTGAGTGGCTGTATGGGTGATTGATTGGTTGTCTGAGTACCTGTATGAGTGTCTGTGTGGGTGGGTGAGCGAGTTTGTGACTGCCTGCATGGATAAGTGAGTGGGTGAGTCACTGGCTGTATGGGTTAATGAGTGCATGTGTGAGGGGCAGTATGGGTGACTGAGTGTGTGTATGGCTGTGTTGGTGAGTGAATGGATGTGTCAGTGATATATGGGTGAGTAACTGCATATGTGAAAGGCAGTATAGGTGAGTGTTGGGAGTATATGAGTGACTGCATGTGTGACTGAGTGATTGCGAGAGTGGTGTATGGGTAAGTGTGTGCTTGTGTCAGTGATGGTATAGGTGAGTATGTGTTCGTATCTGTATGAATAAGTGAGTGGGTGTGTGTATAACTGTATAGGTGAGTAAAAGGCTGTATGATTGACTTTACGGGTGAGTGAGTAGGTGTGTGAGTTGCTCTGTGGGTGACTGACAGTGTGTGAGTGTCTGTATGGGTCTATGAGTGGCTGTATCAGTGAGTGAGTTGGTGTATATGTGGTTGTATGGGTGACTGAGTGGATGTGTGTGTAGTCCTATGAATCAGTGACTGAGTGTATAAGTACCGGTATGGGAGTATCAATGATTTTGAGAATGCTAGTGTGGAAGTTGGAGTGGGTGTATGAAAGGTTACATTGGGGTGTGAGTGGGTGTGTCAGAGATTCTGAGGATGATGTCATCAGTGATGTCATTTGAGATGTCATCAGTGATGTCACTGACCATGTGATGAGTGATGTAATATGTGAGGTCATTAGCAGTGCATTGCGGGGGCGCAAGTTATAGTTAGCTCAGCTACCTATAACTGCTGAATTTCTCTGGTTTTGTACGAGTTAAATGTCAGCCTAACTATAACGTCTCTGTAGCCTTTGTTTTTTTCAGTGAATTTCTAAGCTTTTTTAAATGCTAATTCCTATAAAAAACGTCCCTCTAACCTTTGGGTTTCTTCAGTGAATTTCTAAGGTTTGTAAAATTTTATTTCTTAATTGTAACGTCCATTTTTTAAGTGAACCTCTAAGATTTTCGTATTTTCTTTCTAAAGGATATTGTGTAATATATTTATATTATATACCACTCATTTTTTGATTTGGTATGTGTTTATCAGAAAGTACATTAATAACTGGTTTTATTTTTAACAATTTTGTGAGTCGGCACAACATTGTCGCATTTACTGTGGAGAATCTGTGATCACATACTAAAAATACACTTAAAGAAATTTTTAAAATAAAGTTTAAGTCTAAATATTTAGTAAGATATTGCTTTAACTTTTCTTTTTGAGATCAATTTAGGAGAAAACCACCTTTACAAAAAATGTATATTTGCGACTACCGATGTCATCACGGTGACGTCAGTAGTCGCGAAGAGCGCATGTTTTGTACAAAGTGTAAAACATATATATAGACATATTCTACAGTATATTTAACAGTAGAACTTTATTAGTGTACTTTTCAAACTCATATTTTTGTAGGGAGTTTCCAGAAAAATCGTCTTCAAACAATATTTTCCGCTTTCGCGAAGACAGTGGCAGTCGTGATGACGTCGGTAATCGCGATCACCCTGTATACGTCACGAAAACAGAAAACAAAAGCAGACATTCAATGACCACCAACACATCCAAAAACAATATGTAAAAATATCCATTCTGAGCATTGCCCTACACATATTACTATTTATAGGGGGAGCCCTTCATTGTTAATCCGGGGACTCCATCCCCCACCAGGCCTTGCGGCAGATGCGCCGCCACCGCATCAGTGTGCCAGGAGGCGCATAAAGGCAGCTCGGGGATCCCGCAACGTGGGAGCCCTTCATTGCTAATCCGGGGGACCATCCCCCACCAGGCCTTGCGGCAGACGCGCCGCCACCGCATCAGTGCACCAGGAGGCGCATAAAGGCAGCTCAGGGTTCTCGCAGCGCGGGACGTGTGCGGAAACGCCCGGGCAAAGCTCGGGCCAAGGGCGGGCACGTCTGCGCCCATCATCGCCCATCATCGCCCGGAAAAGTCTGGGTTGGGCCACCCCCCTGACATCTGCCCTAGGAGGATCGGCTCCCAGAAATCGGGGACTGAAGCAAGACACAAGGTACGGCAACCACGCTCTGCGCTATTATCTGTCATTACAAGCAAAGGGGGACATTAACCTACCAGGTTCCTGTTGGGTCTCAACATTCAAGGTGGCATTACTGAGGGTTGTCTGCCTGTACTTGAGCATTGCTTGGATCCTGTGGCCTCTTTTTAACCCTTTGATACCTGTAACAATGGGGAAATGGGCTTGTCCTGTAAAACAGCAAACTCTGCCCCAGCAGCATGCTCCCATACTGCCTCCTCCCTCAATTGATAAAATGCTGCAGAGGGCCATTGGTGTGGTGGCAACAGAAATTGAACTTACTGAGAGGCGATTATCCTTAACACCTGACCTTTATTTTCCCGCGCCTGATATGGTCTCACCTCTAATTATTCCTAATCCAGAACCCCTCTCTCAAGCTCTACAATCTAACGCCACTACAAAGGAGAGGGAATTACCAACAATTGGTCGACGCAAAGGGGTTATTGACTTTGGACCCGCCAAAAATGGGAAACCCAAACAACCTAGTAGAATGGGTACAAAAAGAAAGAAGCGCAACGATGGAACGCCCAATACTGGAAGATACCAATATGACCTCGATATGAACTCGGGTGATATAGACAACACTCAAATATCTCTGGACTACCCATTGTGGGTAAAGAACTTGGTGGTGGACCTTCAGGCACAAATTAGATCTATTGTAAAAGAAGAGCTTAGCTCTCTATTAGTACGGGTAGATAAACTGGCAGAAACCTTTGAATCCTTGGTGGGTAGGTCAACGTCAGTACCAGGGAAAGGAATAGATGTTAGCTGCCAGGTGGATACTGACGCTCAATTTTTGACCAAGCACCCGACCGAGTATCTGAAACAAGGCGAGAACCCCATATGCCCAAAATCCAACATCTACTTTTGTCCCTAATATGGCCAGTTGCGAGCCCAGGAGTAGAGATTTGATACATCCTAGTATGGTAAACAAACAACACTATGTGAATCGGCCTGGGTCTAGGTACAGAGGGGAGTGAGACAGGCGAAAGCCCTGTAATGGGGCCAGGGGAGAGTGTAGTGATCTACCTTCCATTAATCTACCCCCTGCCTCATCTCCATATGTTATTGTTTTAGCCGGTGTGCCTGAGCTTAAACAAGGGCAGTGGGAAACGCATCATGAACTGAAGAACAAATGCATGTTTTGGTTAGCAAGGCAGAGGCAATTCTCTTATGAAAATGCTGGAGAGATCCTTATGACCCGTAGGGTTAGGTTGGTGGGCAATAGACCAAAAGATGTGCAAGGGGACTGCATAGTGATCAATTTTAAAAACCCCATGATCGCTCAACACCTCTTAGGCCCAAACCACTATAGCCAAGATGAGGGAATTAGGTCTCTACCACTAGGGTACTTCTACATCCCACATCAAGTACTAGATTCTAGCACGCACATGAGTCACGGACAGGGGCTGTGGAAGCAGAATCACCATTATGCAAGACAGTGGTACCATCTCCCCAGACCCCTTCTATATAACATACCTACAGCAAATGGATTTAGGGTCCTGGAAGAGGTAGATTTACTCACAGTAATGCAGTATCCTGAACAGACAACCAATTTCCAGCAGGAAACCAGGGAGAGGGTTATTTTTATTAGGGAATCTTGTCCCATAAGCATTATGTCTGGACCAGGGGTAGGAGCCCCGATGGACCCCCATGTTACAATCTTTCCAGGTGGGGGAAGACAGGTAGGTGGTGATGGCCCTACCGTTGTGGGGCAGTCGTCCTTTGAGACTATTGTAAGCCCAAACACTGGACTAGCACAAACTGTGCCCCAGGCCATAGCCCCTGTATCCCCTGTAGACTCCAACCCCCCAGTGTTTGTAGCCGATAGCACCAAGGTTATAACCAGAACCCTGGCAGCTGGATTAAGTGATCAACCTAGTGAAATAAGGCCTTTTAATACTAAGCCTATGGTACATATGTCTGTTAACTTTAGAGACCCAACAAAGTTAAGGATCTTATCCTGGAATGTTGGGGGTCTTAGAAATAAGCTTGATAACTCTGACTGGGGGGATTTTGTGGATCAATATGACATCTGTATGTTTCAAGAAACCTGGGACAGGGAGGTGGCACAGAGGTTGGGTTTTTGCATCCTATAGTATAGCCGCAACCTTCAGGGGCAAGTGTAGGCCCTCAGGTGGTCTCTGCATATGGGCTGTTTAGTTAAACCGCAGGAGTTTTTTCTAACGACATCCAGTGCATTCTTCTGACATTTACATCTAAGGTCAGAATTGCTCTGGTAAACATCTACTCCAGGCCTGTTAGTAACAGCCATGAATCACCGACCTTTGATCAACTAGCAGCCTCTATATCTACCATCCCCAGTAACCATTGGATGGTCATTGATGGGGATTTTAATTGCCAGTTTGAGCCCCTTCGAGATTTTAATGGAGGAATACCCAGTGAAGAAGATCTACACTGGGCTGTGCCAGAGGCAAGCATCCCAGGGCATGGACACCGTTGGTGCTCCAGATTAAATCCCTTACCCTGAACCACTCCCTAAGGGCATGTAACGGCCGAACCAAATCGGATGCGCCAGGGAAACACACTTTTAATTGCCCAGGACATTCCTCCATCATAGATTATATCCTAATCGATATCAGGATTTGGCCTCGGGTGGTTGACCTCGTTGTCTCCACCCGACATGATAGCGATCATAATGCCCTAATTGTGGAGTTAGAGCTGTCGATCAGTGAAGTAGCTGCTGGTTCAAATATACCGCCAGATGATAGATTAGTTTTGACCAATGATAGAAGAAAGGTCCGGTGGACAGCCATTCAGCAATCATGTGTTAAGATGGCCTCTTTGTATGATGCAGTTATCCCTTGTCTAGTGGCAGCGGAACAGTCCATCTCTGGCGATGGTGTTTTCACCTCCCTTGTTAAAACTGCAGAGACTCGTGAACTGCTGACATCTATCCTAGCTGATATCTTTTTTCCATCATCACGCCCCAGTGGTTATAAAAAGGGTAAACATCCCTGGTTCATGGACAGCTGCTGGAGGGCTAAGTTAGCCCTGATTGATGCAATTAAGTCCAAAGATAGACCCCTAATCAGAGCAAAAAGGGTGCTATATAGAGCTAGTATTAACGAAGCCAAAAAAGCGTGGGAGTTGGACAAGCGGGAATCATTAAAACAGGCCCTATCTGCTCATGATATGAAGGCTTTTTGGTGTATAGTGAACACAGGCAGCAGGGAAGGGAAGTCGGCTATTGAACCAAACATCGCTGCCGATAAATGGAAAGAACATTTCAAGTCCCTGTATCAAAGGTTGGAGGATGCAGGTAATAACGTAACCAATGATATCGCTCCACTGCAAAACATCTGTACTGAGGCCCGCAGATAACCCTTACAGAGATAACAAGTGCTTTAAACAAAATTGCCCCTTCCAAAGCACCTTGTCTCTACAAGATCCCTAGGGACCTCTTTTGCTCTGAGCCAACCATCTGGGCCCCTTATTTCTGGATCCTATTTAATGCCATATTGCAGGGAATGGCTATTCCACCTACATGGGTGGGTGCGGAAATCCTCCCAGTTTACAAAAAGGGTTCACCGCTCCTCCCCTCTAACTATAGGCCCATACATAAGTTTAATTGACGTAAGTCAGAAAATCTTTGCCAGGGTATTGTTGGCCCGTCTCCAAACTTGGATGGACGAACACAAAAAATATTAAGCCCATTGCAAGCTGGTTTCAGGGAAAACACGTCCACCACTGACCAAATATTTAGTCTTCAACTCTTGTACTGGAAAACGGTGACAATAGAGGGTGGCAGCCTCTATTTGATTTTCGTGGATTTAAAATCCGCGTTCGATCTTGTACCAAGAGACAAACTGTGGGCCATTTTAAGTGATAAGGGGCTGCCTCTTTATCTCTGCCATATGCTCAGGCATTTGCATGAAGGCAACTATGCCCAAATCATATTCGGCAAACGTGGGGAACTCACCTCACCCATATTTATAGATAGAGGGGTAATACAGGGGTGTGTGTACGCACCCACCCTCTTCTGCCTGTTTATAAACGCACTCGTAGATGCACTGAATGCGGGGAAGTATAACGATGCACCCAAGATAGAGAGTAGGAAAATACCGGCAATGATGTTTGCCGATGATACTCTGTTGCTCTCAAAGTCACCAATGGGCATACAGAGGATTCTCGACAACTTCAAGGCCTTCTGTGATAGTAGGGGACTTGAGATTATTTGAAGACCAAATACATGGTCTTCAATGCAACCAGCACTACCCGTCTGTAGGAAAGTAGGATCTGCTTCTTATGGTAACCCCCACTTTTTGCTTGATGTTACACTGTTTTTGGCTAGTCTGACTGGGATCCTGCTAATCTGGACCCCAGTCTATCTGCTTTCTCCCTAAAATGTTATGTCATGTACTTAGGTACACTCCAGATTGGATACTGGGGTACCCTTATCAGTCCCCAGTATATGGTACACATGTACCCAGGGCATAGGTACCCCAGAGGCCTCCTATGGGCTGAAGCATGTATTATGCCACCCATGAGAGGCCATGCAAAATGGAACTACAGGTCTGCCATTGCAGCCTGTGTAAGATGGTGCATGCACCACTTACTTTAGAAATAGGTTTACTATATCTATAGGTCACTACACTTAAAACCTATAAGTCACCCCTATAGCAGGCCTTGACAATCCTGAAGGCAGGGTGCTGGGTTTTACGTGAGAGGGTGCCCATGCATGAGCAGGGCACCCCTGCAGCCTTCGGCGACCATTCTCCCGGGTTGTCGGTGACGCAGCCAGACTTATAGGTAGAGGTGCATTATATGCTCGCGTAAAATGCTATCTCGAAAACGGCTGCAACAAACCATGTTGTGTTTGGTATCAAACACCTTGGAATCATACCTCCACACCGGTAACCGGTGTGGGAGGTATGATTCCACCCTTCAGAAGCAAGCTTCGTGGGGTCCCTGGTCTTCCCGGTACCAGCCTTCTCGACCCAGACAGCACAAAATGGATGCTGCTGACCAGAGACACATTTCTGCCCTCCTGCTGCTGAGCCAAGCTCAAGCAGAGGAAGGCAGCACAATAGGCATCCTGTCACAGGGAGGTATGACCACCTCCCAGACAGGATTTAGTGTATTGGAGGTGGGTGGGTGCACTTCCAAAGTGCCTGAAAGTCTGCACGAGGGGCACATTTGGTGTCCCTGTGCATAGTCCAGTTCAAACTAGTCCAAGGAGCTGTTGGCTCCTGCTCTGGCGCAAAACTGGACAAAGGACATGAGAGTATCCTCCCCACTGTCCTGACCCACCCCTGGGAGGGTCCCCTAAATCTGTCCAACACTCTCCTGTGGGTACAAAAGGGCTTACCTGGCTGTAGGACCCTAGATTCAACGTTGACAAGATTCTGATCAAGAAACCACTGACGTTCGACCGTCTGGACACTCTGGACTTTGCTGGACTTCGACTGGGCCCGACTTCGTCTCCCTCTCCGTCCAAAGCATCGTCTGTGCCCGTGCACCATACAGGTCCGTGCAGGACCTGTGGAGCATCAAGGACAACTGAAGTATCTCCCTTGGGGTGAAGGAGTCACTTCCCTGCATTTGCAGGCACTGTAACACAACTGACTGGTCTGCTGATCCTGAGCTCCTGCGGACTCCGAAAGCTCCAGCAACACAGGAGGTGGGTTTCTATGTTCCTTGAGGTCGAGCTGCCCTCTCACTGAGTTTGAGGCCAGTATCCCTTGTGGAGACTGCATAACCCAAACCCCTGTGCACCGTGTACTTTTGCTAGTGCATATGCTTGTTGGTGTTCCCCAACTTCGTGCATTGGGCTATTGATAGCCCCCACCTCTGTGCACATTTCATACAAAGGACTTTGGCCTCCTCGCACTCTGTGCCCTGCAAGCTGTGACTCTGTGAAACTGCTAGAGGTCCGCTCGTGACTCCTGTGCCTTTGGCATGTAGATCCACTTGAGGGACAACACTGCTTTTCTTGGGGTCCCCTGGTTGCTCCAGGCCTGCCCTGACTCCCCTTGCTGTGGTGAGTCCTCTGGTCCTTCCTGGGCCAGACCGTAACCTTCTTTGACCTTCTTCGTGGGTTGCCGCTGCCAAGGATTGTTGGTGCTCCCGCCGGACACTGACCCCTCAGCACTCTACATCCTTCGTGGGACAGCTTGTATCCTGGTCATCCTAGACGTCTCCTGGTCCCTGCAGCTTTAGAGTCAAGGTCTCCTTCTTCACACCTGAAGCACCCGACATCGGTGGGCATTCGTCTCCTGAGCCCCTGGTCACTCATGAGTGACCCAGACTCTGTCCCCTCTGCTTTCAGGTTCCTTTCATCAAGAATCAACCTATGGGTTCCACCGGACACTTTTCTTATTTCCAGTAATGGCATTTCTTTGAAGACTCCCATTGAGAACGACGGTGGTTTCCGACGCCACTTCAGCCCTATGCACCCGGCTTCACTGGGATAGGTAACTCTGGTACTTTGGTATCCACGGGTGGGGTGGCTCTCCAACCTTCTATGTTCCAAAGGGTTTCCTTGTAATCCACTGGGAAGGGTCCTTAAACTTTGAAATTGCAACTGCGACTCTCCCATTGAATTGTACATAGTACGCGGTCGTGTTCTCACACTGCACCCATCCTCTGTGGGGTCCATACTTACTCACCTTGGGTGGTGCCTTGGGGTCCCAGCGATTCTACACCCTCTAGACACTGTCTTGACTCGAGTCGTGGTTCTTATACCACTATTTTAGTATATGGTTTGGTCTCCCCCTGGTGCCCACTGTGTATTAGTGCTACTTACGATTGTTTCTGTGCTACAGTATTGTGTGCTTTGTGTTTATCTGCGTGTAGCAGATACTGTGAGGTATTTAAGGTGTGTTATAATAATAAATATATATTCTTATAACTACTGTGTGGTTCTCCTTTCATTTAACCAATACAATAAGATTGCATTCTGGTAAAATAAGCTGCTTAACATTCCTTCAAAACTAAGCCTGAAGGCTGCTCTCCACAGCTACCACTTGGATAGCTTTCTAAGGTTATCTTTGACCTCTTAAATCACCATAAGGGTTGTTTGGACTGGTGCAAGGTGCCCACTTCAATTAGTGGACAGCATATACCAGGCCAACTTCTCACACCGCCCCAATCCCAGACTGCACTGCACTCCTCTGGAGGGGGTTTCTGTCTTTGAATACCTTGGGGTCACCCTAACCAAAAAAATGGACTGAGGGGCACAAATTAATAAAACTAGTATGAAGCTAGCACAGAGTACAGGAGGGTTAATTAAGCTATTCAGGAATTCTTCTTTTAAACCCATTGGACCAATAGTGGAAATTTATAAAATGCAAACTAGGTGTTCTGCTATGTATGGGGCAGAACTCTGGGGGTATAACTCACTGAGAAACAACACAAAGACCGAGAACTCATTTACCAGGCAGCTCTTTGGTCTTCCCCCTAGTAGCCATCTTATACCGCTGCGTTTAGATCTGGGGATAAGGTTTATTGCTGATGAAATTGCTCTCAGACCCCTACTATACTGACGTCGATTATGTGTAACCCCGGAATTTGTTGTTTACCGGGATCAGCTAAAGGAGGTTCTGGCCCTGCATGGTGCTGGGAAATTACAGTGGCTAGCCTATGTTAGGGACACCTTTCACAACATTGGCAGAGTGAGCCTATGCATTTCCCTGAGGAAGCCTGCATCACAGTTTCCCGAAAGGAACTGGTACAGAGCTACAGGGAGGACAAACTCGCCCGAATACATGGGTGTTAAGCAACAGGTTCACTAACAGTTACGTTTATGAGAACAAAAGATCAGTATTGCCTAGAGCCTGCCCTGGACAAGATCCAACCCGCGTTAGCGAGGAAATTATATGTTCAATTTAGGCATGGGGCCCTCCCACTACGCGCCTTTTCCAATAAATAGGCAGGTACACTTGCTCTAGGCTGGGCTTCTTGTAACCACGCAGAGGAATCAGAGTTGCATGCTTTCTTTTTTTGCCCTGGTTATAGAAAATCTAGGCACCGCTGGTTGACGTAGCTCTGTAGAAATTTGGGAACCAGACGCTGTGTAGAGGTATTTAGGCTACTGAAGTACAACACTTTATTCCCTATTGTATTCGCTGTGTCACGTTTTTAGGTCGAGCATTCGAGACCTGTTGTACCTTCTCTTGTGGGCTTAAAGCCATCACCCTACTGCTTGATTTGTTTGTTTAAGTGTTCTTCACAAATCCTTGCTTGCAAGTAGTCAGCCCTGCCTCTTTGTCCCTCCTTTTTCCCTTCTGTTCCTCCCATGCAGCAGGGACTAAGTACTGTCTCATTACGCTATGGTTCCTCATCTGATCTTTGGGGGACTATTTTTTTTCTTGGCTTCCTGCTCTGTTACTGTTTGCCTGTGTTCAGCTTTGGTGCCATTGCTGCTTGGATTTAACTATAGAATTTCTCCCTCCTACCTCCTCTTAATGCTACAGTTGTGTAAGTGCTGCCTCCCAAGCCATGCCTCCCGCTCCATTGGTTGTATTTTTTAGCCTTTTCTGCAATTTCCGATGTTGACCATCAGTTGGGCTTTTGTTTGGTAGAATAACTTTGTTTGGGCTTCTTTTTCAGTGGGATTGGCCTTGTTTTTCTCTCTCGTGGCTGCTGATGAAAACGTTCCATATCCAGCACTGGCAATGGCCAAATGAATTAAGACGCTATTAATTAGTACCTCTCTTAAAAAGGTGCAGCAGTCTTAGTGCTCGGCATGAAAATGGTGCAGTCCTGCTCTGCATGCGGTTGCAGGAACAGGTACAACAAGGAGAAGCCATCTTTTTTTCCACAAGTAAGAAAACTTTTTTGCACGCGCGCTCTGCGGCACTGTTTACTTTTTAATTAGGGTTAATAATTATTAATATGTGTCATGTCTTAATTTATGTTTTCTGCTATGTTGCTGTCTTAATTAGGCCCATGTACTTTCTCCCAGGTGACATGTTACCACTCCAACATGGCCGCCCTTGTCCATGTTCTTACATTTTCCTTTTTTTTTTATCCTACACGTTGCACACATGCGCAGTGTAATTTCACTAATAGACACACCTTTGCTGCTTTTAACTTACCCGATTCCGGCTTTCACAGTCCTGGCACGTGCTCACTGTTAAGTGCTGCCCCTCCCCTATATTAATAGTCTCCGTCGAATTTCGTCTACTGACTGCAGCAACAGAATCCGTCCCCCTCTGCTGTCTTCTTCACCCCACCCCAATTTCCTGCTGTAGCGAAGGGCAGATGTCCAGGAATGTTCCTCTGAGGGTTTCACTTTTCGTTCTCTTCAACTAAAAGTGCTGTTGTCTCCCGAGGAGAGGGTATTCGTTAGTCAGCAGCTCCACGGAGTAAAGTACAGAGTCATCTGTACGTTACAGCACAAGTCCTGTTTGAAGCGCAATAAAAAACAAGCATTGGCATAGCCAATAGGTCTCGCCTTTGGGACCTTATAAGTGTTTAGCTAGAGATATTGACTTTACCTATGTCTTTAAGCAGTGCTGTACAGAAGTCTGCAGCATGCTGAAAAGTTATAATAAAGAAGTGTCAGAAGCATTTTTGTTACCTTATATATGACCAAGAAAGCATTATGTACAACTGAACAACCATATTAAAAAAGTATTAACAATAAATAATGTCTTGAGATTTTTTGTCCTTTTAATGCTGGCAACTTCTATCTGCCTGTCCCAATGGTTGCTTGTTATGGTTTTTTTTGTTATGGGGGCATAAATAAGAGGAGGGTGAAGGTTGGGAAATAGTACCTGTATAACAGTCAGTGAGAGAGTCAGTCAGTCAGTGAGAGAGTTAGTTAGTTAGTCAGTCAGTGAAAGAGAGTGAGAGTCAGTCAGTTAGTGAGAGAGAGAGTGAGAGAGTCAGTCAGTCAGTCAGTGAGAGAGTGAGAGAGTCAGTCAGTGAGAGAGTCAGTCAGTGAGAGAGAGTGAGAGTCAGTCAGTGAGAGAGAGAGAGTCAGTTAGTGAGAGAGAGAGTTAGTCAGTGAGAGAGAGAGAGTCAGGCAGTGAGAGAGAGAGAGTCAGACAGTGAGAGTGAGAATCAGTGAGTGAGAGAGTGAGTCAGTCAGTCAGTGAGAGAGTCAGTCAGTCAGTGAGTCAGTCAGTGAGAGAGAGTGAGAGAGTAAAGTGAGAAAGAGTATGAGAGAGTAAGGAGAGACGAGATCAGCATTACGCGAGAAGGTAGTGGCAGGCGTGGAGAGGAACATTACTGAGACAGGGTGGAGTGTGCGGAGCAGCAGTGTAGGAGGGACAAGAAAAGAGTGTGAAGCAAAATGCGGAGGCAGTGGCGGCTGGCCCTGATGGGCATCTAGGCATCCTCCTTCGTTGTGTTCAGGTCCTCCAAAATTAAAGTCCTGTGCTTTCCAACCTTATCCAGCACCCATCACTTGGACACCATCTACTTCCCTCAGCAGTGCTTTCAAAGTTACCCCTTCGTCCAGAAACCTCGTGGCTCAAGTCAATTCAAATTATTAACGAAAAATAATCGCTACATAACCAACACAGAGTAACTGCAGGTTGATACGGATTGTTTTAAATTCAAGAAATCAGTTCTCTCATTCCATTCAAGACGGAGTAACTCATCAGTATTCAGCAGGTTTGACTATAGGAGCGTAGCAAGGCAGTGCTTAGCAGTAATGCAAACAATAAAATTGGGACCCATTACCAATTTTGGTAGTAATAAACGTTTGCTAATTGGGATGAAGTGAGTCCCTCACAGCCCTGGATCCCAGTGGAATAGCACCTGCTGAACTATTGCTAGCTATGCCCATGTAGGGGTATTGAAACAGTTTTTCTAATGGGCCTCCCTCAGTTATTTTTGCACCACTCAACAAGATCCAAAACTTTGCAACCAGAGCTTTGTACAATCTATATAGGCATATTCCCACTCCACCATACAGTCACTAATCTGGTTGGCTCTCTGCCAAAAAAAAGTACCATACAAACACTTGTATTCAAATCAGTAAATGGCACAGCAACTAACTACTGTCTAACATACTGTCTACACTCATACCAAGAATTTACGACCAACTAACCAGAATGTTTTCCACCCTAAGCCACCTCCAGGTTCGGATCACTATTAGGCCCTCACCACTGTAACACCCTACCAAAAAACATTCAGACAACCACATCGCTCCAAGAGTTCAAAATGGTACTGAAAGCTTGAAGAACGTAAAAGAGTACAGCTCCCTCATATTGAAGTAAATCCGTGTATTACAAGCATATATGCTTAAATAGGTATAGAAAGGCAAATTCAGTAAATGTATGATTGTATTTGTCAGTGTTCACCACACTACTGGTGCTATTAATGACGCAAATGTTGGAGGTACTCTTAGTGATGCCATAGTGTTGCTGGCTTAGCTGGCTTCCCTCTCTGTTTTGGTGTCCAGGATGTAAAACAACATCGAAACCCTTCTCAAGCGATTACACCAAGTCAGCAAATGGATTTGGAGAGATACAGGAATGGTGTCCAGGATGTAAAACAACATCGAAACCCTTCTCAGGCGATTACACCAAGTCAGCAAATGGATTTGGAGAGATACAGGAATGTCGGCATAACCAATAACCAAGCGTTCGAAATTTTTGCATAATGTCCTTTTCGACACATGATATTTAAACTTTAAATAGTAGCTTGTTGTTTGCACAGTAACGTTTCAGACTTTCGAACTTATCCCCTAATTTATTTGCATAACAATATCTATGTAATATGCATCTTTCTAATAGAATGGAATCATATTTTAGACCTTGTAATATATATATATAATTGTCCGGAAAGGGGCCCGTTTAGCTATATACGAAACGGTCTATGCAGCACACCAGTGGATGACCAGAGACGTGTCGGGTGCTCTTTAGCATCTTCACCACTTGCCCAAAAATGTTCGATTCGAGTAAAACACTTTAACTTTTTATGTTCAAACTGTAAGTATGTCTAATGAAGACACGGTGTCCGATCTACTACAGTCCTACATGTAACCCCTTTCGTCCAATTGCGTTGTAGTTTGTGTGCTGGGTTTTAAACCAGATCGTACACAGTGGTCCTATGTACAAGTTATATCGAAGATGTTTCCGCTATAATGTAAAGCGCTCGGTTTCCCCTTGGAACTAGGTGTCCTCTATATTGTTCCAGTCTTAGAAATAAATAGAAATATGGGGCACAGCTGATAAATAGTTTGTTTGGCAATTAATTGTGCTAGTCTCCTTCTTAAAGAAGGATAGAGTGCGTACATATGTGCCGGAGGCGGCATCATACATGTAATGGTCTAGTAGTGGGAGGGACGGGGATGAAAGGTTCACTTCCTTCACTGCCTCGGAACCACGGTTATGAAAAGGAAAGCTAAATTCAATCCTTTGCCACCTCTCTTACCACTGTTGCTTTGACGCTGATGGGCTCCACAAGGCACGCATGTCAGGCTATTAATGTGGAAGAAATGCTGTGGTCCGCAGTTCTCAGGCAGTAGTAGCGGGTTATGAAAAGGAAAGCTAAATTCAATCCTTTGCCACCTCTCTTACCACTGTTGCTTTGACGCTGATGGGCTCCACAAGGCACGCATGTCAGGCTATTAATGTGGAAGAAATGCTGTGGTCTGCAGTTCTCAGGCAGTAGTAGCGGGAAAGAGGACTCTGTCCGGCGCACGGGACTGTCCGCAACAGCACCACTAAACAAGCTAGCAGCACGCCCTCCTACGTCCACGGGAACAAAGATGGCGTCGGCCTGTACAAATGGGCCGTCCTAAAAGTGGACAAGGCGGTAACCCAAAAGCCCGATTTTCAATCACGCGCCAGCGTTCTAACATAAACGATGACACGTGCCAATTGGAAAACAAGGGCGGGCTTAAAGTCCCTTCTGAAACTGTATTGATTCCAAAAGGCTCTCGCATGGCGAGAGCAGCGCATGCGTGCTGCTAACGCCAGGCAAGACCTAAAAAAAATATATAGGGTGTTATTTTAACAGGCGATTGAGCCTCTTTGCTAATAAAAAGAACTTGTGTATTGGCACCAATTTAGCGATCAGACTCGTACTTTTTGTGCTGAAAAAAATATCATTATTTCACTTTGCCGCCGTTCCTCACAAGCTCCCCACATTCAGGCCCCCTCTCAGTCTATAGCAGCTGGAGGTGTCTCATTAACTCAGTTTCAACTTCGGGCAGATTAACGAGGCTTCGTTTTCCTTAGTGCATGTGTTCCTGTCACACACAGTCCCTTTACAGGAGGTAAACCATGTGTTCTGGGGTAATCAGGCGCGCTTTTCTTTTAGTAACACTGCTTAGTTCTTCCGTGTGCTGTGAGGTGTAAACTGTAAATTCAAACAGGCCTCGAGCAAAGTGAGCTCCATGAGCAGCCGAGGGGCTCGCTTTGAAGAATCCGGCCACATGCTACCCTCTCTCTCCAGCTCTTGCAAAACCCTTGGGAAAAATTCTGAGGCAGAGGACCTAGGCACGGTTACTATCACTCACGCTTAACTCACAAAACACGAAGTTTCCTATTTTTTCTACTGTGTTATTTTTTGTTACATAGTAATTCTCCCTTTTCTGTTCCTTTCATTATATTCAGGTTGCTTGCTGTACTTTCCGTTTCATATTTCCCCTTGTGTTTGTTCATTTATTTTTTTACTGATTCCTCTTTCTCTTATTGTTAACAAAGACAGTGGCTTCCAAAACATTCTTATCTTGCACCGCATGTTGATAGAAATGGTTTCTTAAAAACATGTCAGGCACCATTTTCTTCATGAATCAAGAGTTTAGTCATCCCATCTCTTGGGATTATGTCAACTTTGTATGCTGCTAGAACTTTCCCTTCATTAAACATACACAGTGTTTGTATATACAGTATGCATGCCATGTGAATATATTTTACATTGACATCAGGTTCATGAAGCTGTTAAAAAAGGTCGGTTCGTTGACCTCCTGCTGCAGGGATCTGTATTTATCCTGCAAGGCAGAGATCCAAATCAGCCACAACAGGGCAGCTAGTTTTCATCCACAAGAGAGGAGTGAAATAAGTACCAGTGAGTTAGCTAACAATAGTGCCTGCCCTGTTGCATTAGCACTTTGCGGCCATTTGTGAATGGTTTGTATTGCTAAAATATGTTCTTTTGGGTACAGTTGCTTTCCAATCACGTAGTTGCTCTGGTTCCAGAGGGTACTTAAGTCTCTTCACACATCTTCATACAAAAGTGTTTCAGGTTCTGAATAAATTGTGTTTTTGTTGAACCTGAGTGAAATGCTCTCTTGCCAAAGCACATCATTACAGCCAGCTGTCAATTCTGTCAGTCATTAAAGGGCTTCTCCTGAGTTTATATATTTATTACTTTACTCCCACTATAGATTTTAAAAAATCACCTCTCTCCAATTCACTGCTCTATATCTCAGCTCTACCTCTTTAAATATATCATCCCAAAACTCATTTTACTACTATAACCTCTCAAATAATCCTTTCTAGACTCTTCTCTTTATCCCTCCTTTGACTCATCCCAAACGTCATTTTACTCCTATCATCTCTCAAATAACCCTTTCTAGATTCTCTCCTCCTCTATCCCTCCTTTAACCCATCCCAAACCTTATTTTAATACTATAATCTCCCAACTAACCCTTTATAAGCTATTTCCTCCTCTGTCCCACCTTTGTTCTATTCAATCCTACTAAAAGACACACATGCCCACCGATCCAACTAAAAACTTACATTTACCTATACTAATCCACCACTATTCCACCTTGGGTAGCGTAGTAGCATGCTACTTGCCGAAAGCGCTTCAACACCTCATCAGAGGTAGTAAGCTCTATATAAATAATATTACAATTAATCCCCTTGCCCCATTTGAACCGTTTTCAGGTTGGTGAGTTTATCTTCTTGTGCCGCCCTGACTGGCTCCTCGGACAAATTGTTTCCGCTGCTCCATTTTATGTAGGTTTAAGTCTTTCCAAGTTTTGAATTCTCACCCACTACACTCGGCTATAGTTTTAGGTTCACACCATTTCCCCACACAGATGTAATGTGCCTCAACGCACCTTTGAGGGCACCTGCCCTTACTTGAAATTCAACCTCCCTTGCCGTGTGCCTTCTTCCGGTACCATAATTTCTACTATTGTTATGTACAGAATCATTGGTACTGTATGATATGTGACATGATTGCTTTCAATAATAGCGCTATGCAAATATTACTCCACTGCATAATTTTTTTTTTTTTAAATTAGTGATTTTCAACACCAAGAGCTCTAGCTTTCACAAATGCAAGACCTATTGCATTGCAAATGCTTGTTTACTATCTATGTGGTGTGTGCGCAGGTCGCTTTTAACATTTTTTAGTTCGCTTAGCTCCCTTTTTCCTTCTTTTTTTAAATTTAACTTTTATATATGTGATTTTAGTGAGACCATCTTTTAATACTGTAGTTTATGAAATCTATCAGCACCTTTTTCCCCCTAATTATTGTATATGCTTTTTACTATATGGTCTTTTTGTATATGCTGCTATGAATTTTGTCCATTTATCGGGGAATAGGTAATAGTAATAATTTGCAGCTGTAATCGTGGACTCTGGTGTCTCGAGTCCATGTATCTGAGCATGTTTTTATTGTATTGTTGCTTATTTTGCCCATTTATGGTCTATTGACCGCAATAAAGTTGTTGATGATGATGATATACATACTTCTGTCAAAGCATGTTAAAACTCATATTTTTGTACTAAGTTTCTTTAAAAACTATCTTTCAGACCTATTTTCTGTTTTCGCAGTTATTCGGGATGTCGCGATGACGTCGTTAACCGCGAAGATCGCGCCTTTTCCATAAAGTTAAAACAGACATATGCACACATATTACAGTATTTTACACATTAGGGGTTCATTACTGTACACTGCAAGCTCATGTTTTTCTAGTGTATTTCTAGAACAACCATCTCTAAAATCTATTTTCCGTTTTCGCGGTGAGGCCGGAGATCGCAATGACGTCGGTAATCGTGATACCCGCGGTTACGTCGCAGAAGCAAAAAGCAAAAGCAGGGATTCAATAGCTGCCACCACCACATTAAAAAATTATAACTATATAATTCATTCTAACCATCACAGTACATAACTCACTATATAAATAACTCTAAAAAAACATTTATCAAAATCTCAATATCTCTATAACAATAACTCACTATATAAATAACTCTAAAAAACATTTATCAAAATCTCAATATCTCTATAACAATGCATATTAATGATTCACTGATATTTTTTTTATATTTCCACCAATATTCGTGATGATGTTGATAGTCGTGATGTCCCCGCGACGGTACATGGGGGGCCGCACTGGCGGTCGCGTCGTCGTCGCGAATATCACACGCGGTTAAAAAAATCAATTTTGGACACATAACTTGTTTCACTAAAACCCCCATTTCTCAACCATGGGGTCAGAGTATCTCCACCCTGACCCCTTATGTGGGCTTTCACACAAATTTTCAGCTCCGGGAACCATTCCCGACAGATAAAATGGCGGCAACTTTCTATTCAGATTGCGTCCAGCCAATCGGAGCATTCACGTTGGAGCGTGCATTCGTGATTCATCGCAAAACCACTGCGAAATTTCCGCGGCCAGAGATATCACTATAATTTAAAACTTAAATTTCTCAACAACTACTAAGTGGATTTACACCAAATAAGCAAAAGGCACTTCCTTGAACCGACATCTACCTCCTTGCCAAATTTGGTGTAAGTCCGTTCAGCGGTTCGGGCAGTAGGTGTGGCTAAATGTTCCTATGGGAATTAACATTAGAAACGCAACCTTATTTCGTGCCCCAAAATCTTGGTCCCCATTGCACGGATCACCCCAAACTTTCCATAACAATAGTACCCACCGTGAAACTTTTTTTGGGCAAATTTCATGCAGATTGGTCACACAAAGCCAAAGTTATAGCCAAGTCAGAAAATGCTTTTCCTATGGAAACTAAGTCCTAACTATAACTACCTTCTGGCGACTGCCAGTAGGTAATAGATATATACACACTTGTGTGAATATAAGTATACATATATATACTTTACCGTAAGATTGTGTGAAGCTTCGTGCATAGTCTATCTGCTATCGTTTTTGCGTCATCTTTATAATGTTTTGCAATTGAAATTCCAAAATGGTGGACAATGCAAGGTGAAACAGTTCTGTTTTGAACAGTTGAGTTGTTTTTTATCAATGGGGTGGTTAATGGGCTTTGTCCCATTAAATGTACTCTGCACATCAAAACTCTATGACCCAGTAGAAGGCTACGGCGAAACACATCAGTTGTGTGCGCACTGCTGCACTTGAAGATAGAAAATAAATAAAGATTTTTGCAACGAGAAGCTGTGCCGCTTACTTAACTCACTATAACTCGTACCCTATGGTAACTATAACTCGAGTCCTCCCCATGCACTTCTAATTACCCCCAATTTATTACATCACTCATGATATCTTCAATGACATCATTGATCATATCACTGCAACATTTGCAATAAAATTATCTATGAGAAAAATGTGCATGGCAGGGGAGCGAGTTATAGTTATCTTAGGGCACAAGTTATAGTTTCTTGAGATAAGTATAACGACTGAATTTCTATGGTTTTGTGTGTGTAAAATCTGAACCTAACTATAACGTATCTGTAACCTTTGTTTTATTTAATTAATTTCTAAGGTCTTTTTTAACTCTATTTCCTAACTATAACGTCCCTGTAACCTTTGTTTTTTTTAGTGCATATATATATATATATTGCTTTGTTCTGGGTGGGAGACCCCGCAAACCCCCCTTTTTTGTGTGTGTATATATGTGTGTCTATATATACATATATATTTTTTTTTTCACTGAAAAAACAAAGGTTAAAGTAGCATTATAGTTAGGTGACTAGGTCAATGACAACATTAACATTTTGAACTAAAGAAAACACAGAAATTCACCAGCCTTAGTCAGCAAAACTAACTAGAACTTGCGCCCCCATCATGCACTGCTTAAGACCTCACATCAATGATGGCAACATCCAATTAATGTGTTAGTTTGTTTTATAGTTTACATAGTGGCACGTAGCTACCATATTATTTTTCTACCTAATTTTGTACAGCCCGTGTCCAGCTAATTGGTGTGTTTACAAAATGCATGTGCACCTAATGCACCATAGATGTGTAGAAGTATTGAACACGTTATAAATCTTTGTATTCAAGAGTAACTCTGTGTGCAGATGACGGTTGACGACTGTTGTCCAGTATGTTCCACACAAATTTCATCAAGATACATCAGTGCAGGCAGGTAAACAGAATACAAGCCTGCCAGATGGCGGGTGCATTTTTTAAGCTCCTGCCTGCACTGATGTATCTTGATGAAATTTGTGTGGAACATACTGGACAACAGTCGTCAACCGTCATCTGCACACAGAGTTACTCTTGAATACAAAGATCTCCTGACAGGAGATATGAATACATATCTCCTGTCCCCGCTTCGGGGACAGGAGATGTGCATCGACAACAATAGATCTCGCAAGCGAGCACCGCATGCGCTGCGTCGCTAGGCGAGACCTAAAAAGGAAGAGAATTCCAAAAAGTGGGAGCTATAAAGGGGAAGCTGGGACTACCCATTCTCTCTTTATTAAATCTTGGAGCGGCCAGCAAAAGCACAGACAAGGAAAAAAGCTCTCGAACCAGACAGTACTTGTTTAATTTTTTTGTTTTGTTAATAATTGAGGCCCCTCACCTATTATAACTTTGAAGGTGAGACTGGAAACCTTGAAATTATTTATGTGTTCCCCAAGCAGCCAATGGAATTCTCTAAGCAAGGGAGTAGTGTGAGAAAACCTCGGTGTTTTGTAGATGAGTCTATTTGCTTGATTCTGAACAGCTTGTAAACTGTAATTAATCTTTTTCGGGAGGCCCGTATATAACGAGTTGTCATAGTGAGGTTTGGGCATGACTAAAACAAAGATGTCTATTTTTAAATCGTCACAAGAGAGGAACAGCAGTTTTTAAAATCTTATCCACAGTATGCAGGAGATAATTAATGAACCAATTTGAGGTTTACGAGTCAGATCACCATCAATAATGATTCCAAGGCTTTTTGCTTGATCCTTGGGAGTGGGAGTCAGGCTCAGCTCAGAAGGCCAATATAGTTGGCTCCACAGACCGTACTTATTGTTTAAAATTACTATTTCTGTTTTGTCTGCGTTAAGTTTCAGATGGTCACGGACCATCCACTTCTAAATGTGACACATAGTGTTTTGAAAATGTTCCTGAAAGGCGTTAGAACCCTCCAGCCAAAAATGAATCTGAGAGTTATCAGAATAATTATATAAAATGCAATGTTAGTTCACAAGTTCTTTGATGGGAGGTCTTGCATAAAGATTTAAAAAGTGGGGGGATAGAGAAGATTCCTCGAGGCACCTCACACCTAACCTGAACTGCAGTGGCTTTGAATGAGCCAAGACGGACCGCTTGAGTGTGATTAGCTAAAAAAGTACCTTTAATTCCGGCAGCTTCCACATGGTCAACCAATATTTTATAGATGATCGTGTTGAAAGCTGCTGAGAGGTCCAACAGCACCAAAGCTACTATTTGTCCGATGTTAACTGCCTTATACATATCGTCAAGTATGGAGAGCATAGCTGTCTCTGTATTATGGGCTGGCCAAAAACCTGCCTGGAGAGGATCAAGAAAGTTGGTTTCCTCTAAGTGGCAGCATAATTCCTGTGCCATATACACTTCCATAACTTTAGAAGGAAACAGTAATTGAGAAATAGGGTGGTAAGTTTGATTATTTGTTTTTAGAGACTGGGGATCTTAACCTTGTTTTTTTCAGCCATATAGCATAGCACCTTTAAAAGAATTAGGAACCATCTCTTGAGGAAGGGAGTCTTTTAAGAGGGATTGTAAAGGACTAGCAATTTCAGATTGAAAAAGGTTTTAAAACGGGGGGGGGGCAAGGGTCTAGGAGAGAATCAGATTTCACCCTAGACATCAAAAGAGCTACTTTAGAGTAACCCTTCAATCTTAGGTAATTCATTTCTCTCCGACACCACCAAAAGAGGACATCGTACATTGGATGAGAGATGACTTTTGCTTTAAATGCTGTAACAAATGGAGAAAATGACAGACCCTCCTGTCCGATCGTAAATTGTGTCATGCAATGCCTAGAGACCGCTCACACAGAAGGGGCCCCCTGATAATGATAACAGGCAGAGAGGGCAGGGAAAAGGCTATGCTATATTCAAACAGAGATCCCTCTGCCTGTAGGCTGATAAAGAAAGTGCTGAAAAGTCACTGATACATTAAAACAGCCCTACAACACTGGCCTTCCAAAAATATGATGCAAAAAACATATAAAGTGCTGACAAACTCACATTTATTGGTATTATTTTATCAACTTAATAGCAAACATGATAAAAAGTCAAAAACATTCAGGCGCATCCTACATCAACACACGCACACAACCTCTCAACCACTCCACGCAAACACATATCCAAACATACTCAAACATCCTGACAAATACAAATTTATTCAATAAACACACAAATCTATTTGAAAAAGGTTGTACAGCCCTCCTAGGATGCAAAGGAATATATACAGTTCTATAATAACAAATGAATCAATTCAACACAAGACCAAAAGGTCAATTAGTAATATAGTTGTTAGTCCATTTTTTCCGACAGGGGGGTGTGATAGAAAGAAACAACTCCAGCGCCGACGCGCGTTTCGGTGTCCAACCCCACTGGGGGTCTCACCTTCTTCAGGGCGCAGGGTACATGTGCGAAAACACAAGGAGTGATGCGCCTGGAAAAACAATATATTTTAAAATACACTCATTGAACATAATTCATATAAATTCGTTTAATTATATAGGGGTGTCTATATACATACATCCCCTATAGTACCACATGCTAAAATGGAAGGCACAGGTTGAGAGCAATGGTTAAATAAATAAACGGTGATAGGTCGAAGGCGCGTGCACACTAAAGGAGAAACCAAAAGATATATGAAGAAGAAGTAGAGTCGATAGTCCTAACATCCAACTCCAAGAAAGACACCAAAATATAAGAACGTGCCATAAAGGGAGATATATAAAGATATATAGAAATATATAAAGATAGTGCACATGAAAGTAGCGTGAACCAATGAGCTATCCCCTGAGTGGTCTAGAGCCTAAATAGATGCAGGTGAGTTTACAAAGACCATACACAAGGGTACCTGGAACACGATGAAGAAAAAGAATCCCAGGATACTATAGCGCTATGGGTCCTCAAAAAATAAGAGCTTCTAAAAGGTACCTAAAGGAAGGGTACACACAAGAGTGGGATGTCAAAAAGCAATACAAAAAGTCTAACAGACTAGGGAAAGTGGGCGATGGAAAACAAATGAAAGCCGCATCTTACAAAGTTGATTGGAAAAGATTATATATCCGCTGGGTTCTCTGATCTATAGAGACTTCTATAGATGATAGCAGATAACAGACAGGATAGGATATTGTTTTTTTTTTCTTGACTTCCTTTTCCATTGTTCCCCATCCCGAGCCTTATTCATTGTTAGTCTGCCGCATTCTTAAGACCATTCCAATATGGCGCCTTCTTTCGATCCCATTCCCGTCCCCGCTGTCCTCTTTCTACCTTCACTGCACCTAAAGGGAGAAGGTCTTCTATGGCTTTACCCCAGCTGGTTGTGCCGCTCCTTTCTCACTATTTAAACGAGCGTCTCCTCCCAGTAATCCTCCTGGGATCCCTTGGACGCCGCTGTAATCCCCGCATTCCCCGGACGCCGATATCCCCGATTCTGCGGACGTCTCCTTTCCGCTACCTTCATTCCTTTACCAGGTGAGCCCACCATGCCTTTGTTGGCGCCACTTCGCATTCCTTGCCTTACGTCTCATCCCCCAGCACGGCAGCCTCTATACTGTCCCGTGTTTACATCTCATGGTGCGGTCTTTCACCTCCGCCGCCACACCAGTCCTCTGTTAAGTTGGAGTGGGAAGTTCTATTTTACTAATGGGGGACGCTTGCGTGAGGCGGCATTGCATTATCTTCTCTGCCCCTATGTACCCCACACGTCAAAGGCTCGTTTTACGATGATATTAGTTAGGAGAGTCTTTGGCGCTTGATATGTCCCCTCTCACCATTAGCGCTGAGACCTCGTATACCTCAGCCTTTAGGTGTAGTCCCCCCTTTCATCTTTTTTCCCCGTATTTATTCCCCGTATTGTTGGTCATTTATGAGTACGAGGCACCTTTGGCTTCCATTTGCCTGTCTTTCCCCTTTCCGAAGCCCTGTGGTTCATCAGACCATTGCTCTTTATGTGATCTGTTGTTCCGCTTTCTTCTTTATCTCATTATTTTTGTCGAATTTAGTCTTAGTGTATGTCTATTTGTCTCCTTAGGTCTTGGTATTGTACTGTTTGTACTTGTACGAATCTGATGACCCCGTTCTGGGCCGCTGTGCTGAAATAACCTCTTGGTCCGCGGTTGCAGACCGCACTGTATTTACGTATTTCCTATCCTGTCTGTTATCTGCTATCATCTATAGAAGTCTCTATAGATCAGAGAACCCAGCGGATATATAATCTTTTCCAATCGACTTGGTAAGATGCGGCTTTCATGTTTTCCATCGCCCACTTTCCCTAGTCTATTAGACTTTTTGTATTGCTTTTTGACATCCCACTCTTGTGTGTACCCTTCCTTTAGGTACCTTTTAGGAGCTCCTATTTTTTGAGGACCCATAGCGCTATAGTATCCTGGGTTTCTTTTTCTTCATCGTGTTCCAGGTACCCTTGTGTATGGACTTTGTAAACTCACCTGCATCTATTTAGGCTCTAGATCACTCAGGGGATAGCTCATTGGTTCACGCTACTTTCATGTGCACTATCTTTATATATTTCTATATATCTTTATATATCTCCCTTTATGGCACGTTCTTATATTTTGGTGTCTTTCTTGGAGTTGGCTGTTAGGACTATCGACTCTACTTTTTCTTCATATATCTTTTGGTTTCTCCTTTGGTGTGCACGCGCCTTCGACCTATCACCGTTTATTTATTTAACCATTGCTCTCAACCTGTGCCTTCTATTTTAGCATGTGGTACTATAGGGGATGTGTGTATATAGACACCCCTATATAATTAAACGAATTTATATGAATTATGTTCAATGAGTGTATTTTAAAATATATTGTTCTTCCAGGCACATCACTCCTTCTGTTTTCGCACACGTACCCTGCGCCCTGAAGAAGGTGAGACCCCCAGTGGGGTTGCACACCGAAACGCGCGTCGGCGCTGGAGTTGTTTCTTTCTATCACACCCACCTGTTGGAAAAAATGGACTAAGAACTATATTACTAATTGACCTTTTGGTCTTGTGTTGAATTGATTCATTTGTTATTATAGAACTGTATATATTCCTTTGCATCCTAGGAGGGCTGTACAACCTTTTTCAAATAGATTTGTGTGTTTATTGAATACATTTGTATTTGTCAGGATGTTTGAGTATGTTTGGGTATGTGTTTGCGTGGATTGGTTGAGAGGTTGTGTGCGTGTGTTGATGTAGGATGCGCCTGAATGTTTTTGACTTTTTATCATGTTTGCTTTTAAGTTGATAAAATAATACAAATAAATGTGACTTTGTCAGCAATTTATATGTTTTTTGCATCATATTTTTGGAAGGCCAGTGTTGTAGGGCTGTTTTAATGTATCAGTGACTTTTCAGCACTTTCTTTATCAGCCTACAGGCAGAGGGATCTCTGTTTGAATATGCAATGCCTAGAGGCCTTTATTAGGAAAGTTTTTGCTCTTCAGAAGAGAGTACATCTTATCATCCGTCAGAATACCCAGATAGAAATATTTGACCCAATTTTTCTCCTTCAATTCAAAACGGCATACAAATTATTTACTGATGACTTACTGAATCTTTGTATTGGACCAATTTACACTTGCTGTGTTGTGTGAATGATGAAGGTGGATATCCGTAAAGCTCAAAAAACCTGTATTATCAGCACAGACAAGAGCAACTCTTTCCTTCCCAATTATGAGGATAGTTACACACCAATCATAAAATAAGATCTCAGCTACATATAAATTAAAAAGGAGGGGAGCAAGTGTACAACCATATTTCACAACCTGAATTTCGGGAATCCGACTGGAACACATTACCCTTGGCCAGTTTTGTAATGCAACGCAAATATATCGAGAAAGATGGCTAAATCTCTGGGTTTTACTTTGGACAGCTGGCTGAATGTCTGCAACCATATCAATTTGATGGCCAGAAACGCCAACTTCAAACTTGCATTGATCCAAGGGCTCAAACCCTTCCTTCCTCAAATGAGTCATCTATGCAAATGTTCTCTCTATGCTCCAGCACACGAATGCTATCCTTATTGGTATTCGTAAAAAACATCTAGCTCTGATTAAAACCCTGTTGCATTGTGCAGCACACGTGGCCTCAAGGGCGACCGCTCTGCCCCACATCATCGCTATTGAGTTTTCCTTAAACTAGCTCAGATGCTTTAGGAACAGGTACCCTCTATATAAAACACCTCAATAAATAACTAAATATTAGTGTTGAACAAGACTTTTGGAAACATGCGTTCTCTGTATGATCCCATTCTCCTGGTATCAATCAAATGGTTGGTAGTACGGTGCTCTGGTAAGCACCTTGGCCAAAGGAATAAGCATCTCTAAAAGGCAATGGTTGCCAGGAGAAACATGGATTTTCATTTATCTCTGTCTGAAACCATATAATCCCTGGCCTCCTTCTGCCTGATAACATTAGGGTGCACAAGAGCACAGAATTTGTAAGTGCACATCTTGTGATCTGGGCACACGTACCATCTGGAAGCAGCAAGAGGATATTGCTAAAAAAATTCAGGATCCAAGCAGCAGCCTAGGCAGAAATTCAAGCTAAGTTATCTACAACAAGGAGTACCCCTTGGAAGATATAACTTCTGCAAGCAATGTATTAACTGGCAATGGTACACGTTACATGTTAAAGTACACAAAAAACAAAGCCAGTGTTTTAAGATCCAATAAAGGTTTGAGATTTCTTTGACTGGGAAACACGCTTATCTCTGTACAAACGTATTTAAAAATTGAGGCTGTTACCGTCTAAATCCTGAAACAGTATTGAGTGGATCAATTGCTTAACACTTTTTCTCACTGGCTGAAATCAGATATAGGCACAAATCCTTAGTCATTTCACCAAATCAAGCCCCAGTGAATCACTAGGATTTACATAGCTATGCATCCATCATTATGACTCAAATGTGGGTAAAGACAACTGCAGTGGCAAGTTACCAGTAACAAGACTGGACACTGTCTGTGACTCTCGTGCATGACACCGACTTATTCCCACACAGAAAAAAAAATTAGAACACTATGGTACAACTTTCCAACCATACACAAATCAACTTCTGCTCTATCAGAAGACCTCCGACACAATCTTAGAACACCTCTGGTCTTGTGCACAACAGAAAATGTCCCAATATAAGACTCACTCAAATAAATGCACCTCTTTCAAACATGACATACGTTTCCTTAAACCACAGGACAAGGTAACAGCATAACAAGACCACATGAATGTCAGATGTGCTATACATATGCTTAAGACAAAAGAAAAACAAAAGAATCTTTTTCAAAAAACATGATTTATTTTTTCTGTAAATATATTTTAAAAAGTCCTTTGCAAAAAGTCATTGTAACAGTATATTTAACAGTGTACCATGATTCCCTCCATGCGCTTATAATACATTGAATACTGAAATGCAGCATTTTACATATTGGCGCAAATCGTTTTTTGTTGTTTTTTAAAGTGAAGAGTAATTCGCGATTCTAAAGGTATTTTTTGTGATGACCTGACGTTCTGAAAACTCTGACACCAGTCGCAACAATGTTACCAGCTGAAAATCAATTAAAATTTGTTTGAAGCTGTAGGCACACAATGAAAAAAAAACACAAAGTTCATTTCATGAGTTAACGTGAAAGGAAAAGTTGAAACATAATTTCAATATACCAGATTTCAAAACAAAGGCAAATCAGAACAACCTGAGTATATTTTATGCTGAATGCGTTTGATGTCCTTCACACAAGCGTTTGACTTCTATTTATTTTGTAGCTTGCTATCAAATAATCATGCATAATTTTTGCTGTTCAAAAAAGCGCGTGGAAAAAAACCCTGCAGAAACAGGATAGTTAACACATCATAAATTCAAAGTACCATCACAGATCTTCATAGGCTTTTAAAAAAAAGTTACTAGCCAGTCATAGTTTTCTTATGGCATTATATATATATATAATCGTTTAGCAATACTCCAAACAATACTGCTTTGTACAATATCTCAGGCAGAACAGTGAATGAAAACTACAATCCAAAACTTGCAAGGAATAATTCCAGCTTATATTTTCCCTTTGGAGTGAAATTTGCTTTGAACAGTTCACAATCATCCTCATAAGGCACATTTTGTAAACGGCCACATCCAAAGTTGATTCACTATTTGTTGAAAAGGTAACGTTTATATACAGTTATACTTGTTATCGATATGGCACAGCATATGGAGTTTTGTTCCAAGTATGAACACTGATCTGTGCTAAATCGAATGGGAGGGCCCAAAAGTTACTTTTCAGTAGAAAATCAGTGGTGAAGCTAGACATCAATTAGGTTCGCATCACTTGAGAAATGATGGTGAGGAACATTTAACCAATTTAAATGTCAGGTAATTGAAACTGTTACATACATACTTACACAAATTGATGAACAAAAGTGAATTGAGCATCTGAAGTGAATGCAGTAGTGAGTCCCAATTCACGTGAAAAATTGTTTTGAAAAACTACCTTTCTTGGGGTCTAACAAGTATAGTACAGATGCTACAGGAGCAAAGCATGACTACTACAGTGCCCTACATGCAAAGATATCCTGGGGAACATCTCAGACACTAATAGGCATTGGCAAAGCTAACAGGTCTCTGCTTTTGCTTCCAATGCAGCCCTTTAGGCTTTGCCAATGCTTTTTACCGATGCTAATCAGCACCTGCATGAAGAATTGCTTTTTGGTGAAGGTGTGCAGCATCAAATAAAAGAAAATAGCATGATGGCATGTAATCATGCATGTACACATATGCATCATGAAGCTACTGTGGGTCCATTGTAATGATGCATCCAAGCAGCTGCGGCATGCTGTACCTGCAATTTGGTTTATATGTTTACTTACTGAGCCACGTTGGCAGATGGCAATCTTGAAGCAGTTAATAAAAAATGAAATTATTAGAGCATGCAGAAAAGCACATTTCATAAAAGGAAGGACCCGGCAGCAAATTGCAGCTGCTTGGCCCTGCAAAAAATAGACTGCGACATAAGGGGCAGACGAGCATTGGAGAGGCGGGTAGAGTGAGTCATCAACGGTGGAGAGTAACAGGGAGTATGGGTGATGGATAACAATAGAGAAGCAAAAGGCATGAAAAGTTGGCTGGTGAAGCAATGGACAAGACAGGGGCAAAAAAAACACAGATCTTGGAGGGGGGGGGGGCAGTATTTAAGAGGGGGAAGCAGCCCACGAGGGTGAGAGCAAGAAAACACATGCCCTCCAATTGAGTGTTGAAAAAAATGGAATAGTATTCCACTGAATGGAAGCAGTGAAAAGCTACAAGTCATCCAATCAAAAGAAGATGGTAAAGCAGTTATGCTCCAGGGAGGGAGAAATACAAGAGGAAAGAAAACCACTGAATAAAACACAAGCAAATAAGGTTACCAAGAAAGCCAACCAATGAAAAGCAAGGGGCTGGCCCAAAGCCCACTATAAGTAAAGGTATTGTTCACAACAGGTCTTTGACAACGGACTGCTAAAAATTTGAATGTGTGGCAGTGGTGTAACATTAGCACTCGCAGCTTCAGCGGTGCGGGGGGCGCCCTGAGCTCCAGAGGGCTCCCTCCGGCACTGTGCATGGGTGGCGGCCCCTGACCTGAGAGTTACTGACTGGGTCCAGAGCATGGGGAGCCCCTCCATGTACTTTGCAGGGGAGTACCCTCATGATCTGTTACACCACTGATGTGCGGCCTAAAAATGGTGCAGTACCAAGCTCTTACCCTTTTCTGTAATACCCAGATGAGACTGCACATGATACCTGTATTTGAACAGCTGAAAATGAAAATGTTACCATTGATCAAAGGACTATTTATGGTACCCATCTCCCATACATTCAAGGTTCACAAACCAGTGAGGAGATTAAGATCAGACGTTAAAATACTGTTTTGTGTCGTCTAAGATGAGGAGGGTGAAAGCAGACAAGTGAAGCTCCTTCTACGAGGCAAAAGGATTAAGGACTGCTTTATTTTTTAGGAGACATGTGTTTTAAATGGCATTTCCAGACCTGAGCCATCATGTGAACTATCAGCACTTGGACACACTGTTGGGGATTGAGGACTATACAGATGTCTGCGTTCTGGGACACAGTTATTTCACTCCATTCTCTCAAAATTAAGCGTAATATTCCCTCGGGTGTACGAGCAGCACTTCTTAATTACAAGGAAAAACAAAACATTACTTTTGCTGAACAACAACAATTCGGCTACGAAACTGTACATTAGGTAAATTAACTCTTTATTTGAGGAAATCTGCGAAATAATTTTGAAACTCTAGGCAACACACGGTGTTTCCCTGATTATTACATTTTTGTAGAAAACTATTTGCCTAGGTCCATCTCATTTTCCAGTTCTGGAAGATAACATAGAAATCAGTTCTGAATGATATAAATAACATTTTAATTACATTTAAAGTACTTTTCTTTCTTGGTATATTTTTATGTAAAGCTTTGATATGACAGCATTTGTTGTATTCCTTGCACAGGTTTAGCAGATTTAAAGGCAGACGAGACTGTGCATGTAGCAGAAGGCTAAATAGAACACGTGCGTAAGCTTGGTTTGAGGTTAATCCAGCACGGAACCACAGAGGTCACTGTTTGCACAATTCTTGCTGGATCCCATCGCGAGACGAGGTGGGAGTTTCTTTCAACTACACAGCGCAGTAAATTGTCTTTAAAGCTTTTTTTTTCATTTTTTTTTTTTTCATGGTGCAGATCTTCATCTTTTGATGCTATGTTCCCCGGATGTTTCTGTTCATCCTGCTGACTGCCTGCGTAGCCTGCTCGGGCATACTTGAAGGATCGGATAAAATAGAAGTTGTTGTACTCAGTTGTAAAAGTCTGCTGGAAGCCACTGCAACACAAAGTAAATTATAAACTCAAGGCAATTGTTACTAACCTTTTTATGCAAAAGTGAAAAAAGAAATAGAACCATTGAAGATATACTTTTTGCAGTTGATATCAGGCAATAGGCGACATGACTACAGGTAAAACACAAGCTTTTTTCTTGCGTTTACAATATCTGGAAAACACTACCACCTAGAGGCCAGTATCGCAAAGTGTCCGATGGGGGAAATTACGGTCTCAGTTCGGCAAGTGGGGGAATCAACAGAGACAATAAATAGTACAGGCCTTTTGCTGAAAATGGGTTAAGTACGGAAAGGAAGCCCCCGTTTTGTACCTGGTTTATTCGGTGAACACTGCATACATTTGTGCGAGTATAAAAGTAATACAAATGGTGAAAGGGTGTGGTTAATATGTACTTAGTTATTTAGGTGTATATTCGAGCCGTGGAGCAGGAGTTTGTAAGAGGCAGTATCCACACGATAGCACAAATGATTCCACATTGCATAAATAAAAGACAGTGCGGACTTTGGTGTAAGTTCCTTCTAGTCTGAGGAAGACAGACAGCCAAGGGCAAGGGAGAACCTGGCACTCAAACGAAACGCATCCCCCGATGTACAGGCGCATCGCGAAGCCAAAAGCTACTCGGCATCCTAAGAAGCTCTTTGCTTTTTCTTTACTGTTTTCATCATTTGTTGACAAAATGTATCTGGTAGGTATTTTAAAAACAGGCGGCAACAATGTCCACTTTTAAAGGGGAGGCTACCCTATTAATTTGCTGAAACTTTTGGTTCCTGTGGGAGTTTACTCTTGGCTGAATGTGAAGAGGATACACATCCTCCGACCACCATGACAATTATTTAACGCAGGCTTCTCCAACGAGTTTATCGTGAGTTACTGGGAGCTCTCCAGCTGCCTGTAAGAAGCTCTCGTGTGCAGCCCAGCCAACTAAACAAGAAGCCTTTACTTGGTTCAATTAATATATGTGTATCAAAATTGAAAAGCGTGCATTCGAGATGAAAATGTGTGTATGCTCAGAACTTGAATTTCCAAAATAAATATTTAGCACAGATATTTGAGTGATAGATGACTAGGCGTTGGGGAGACATTACTGATATTACTACCATGGTGCCAGTGGCATTGCAGTGAAGGCTGTTGTGTTACCCATGCAGAGGCATTCCATAATGATAAATTCCATATTTTTATATTACTGCTGGCAATCCTGCCTGATGCATTGAGGTGATGACTGGTGGTAATCCTGCATGGGGTGGCTACTCATGTAATCTGTTCAATGTGCTCACTCTACAATTCTAACACTATTAGTAGCTCATGAAAATTTTCAATGAACCTAAAGTAGCTCGTATTAAAGAAAAGGTTGAAGATCCCAGATTTAATGTTTCTCCTTCGTTAAAAATGTGTGCACAGTTGTGTCTATCTCGCACACACATAATCGCAGGATGAAGGCCAACTGCATATTGATTTATAAAATGGTGGAGGAAGAGGACACCCCGAAGACATACACAAACAAACACCAGTTCCCAATACGGCTAACAAATCATTATCCAAGACACGAATACCATCATTGTCAAGCCTCACCAGACACCATGCCCTGTGCACTTCAATACCCACGTTACCGGCACCAAGGGTAAGCCCTGCCAATCGACCTTTCTTGTACCCAGTTTCCCCCCAAAGTGAGCATTGAGAAGCCCAAGGCTTTAGAAAAAAAAGTCACACACCAGGTGAACGCACAAGCAGTTAGCCAGATCGAAGCCTTACCAGTACCCAAAACTGGAGCCGACCCAGACACAGTCAGAAATCCAAAATCCTGTCGACCTCACACTCTGGGGAACCATCAAGGAAGGAACCAGTAACAACAAAGAAATATGCAAAATGAGATAAATGCGTCATCAGGAGGCCAGGCTTGTGCAACTGCCACCAGACTGAGAACCCACACAATTGGAAAGGGTCAACAAAATGAAGTGAGAATATGGTGGGAAGTTGAACAAAAAACAAGCGGATAGCCAGATCAAATTGCCAAGCCAGAATTTTGGGGAGATGAGGTTTCCACCATTACTAAATATTGATACATTGTTATAGCATCCATCACATGCTAGTTCACTGCCAACACCTATGGTATAAATCGGGAAAGCGCTGAAACACCTGTCTCAGAATGGAAGCATTCTTGGAAGGAACACTAAGGGACAAAAAAGCGAGTACCAAGTGGAACTGTGAAAAGCACTGTTGTACATACACATGTAACTGCTATCCTTTTCATATATTTATCCTGGTGCTGGTTTACAAAACAACAAAGATACTGTACAACGGCTTGATTTCCTCTTTTGATTTGTTTGTGGGTGGTAACTTGTGTATTCAAGCTGCCAACTTGACTAGCTTGTAGAAGGACAACTCAGAATATTCAGATGAATGGGCTATGAATGAGTGAACGAATACATTTTAGTTGTGTCAATTAATTAAAATGGATTACATGAATCACAATAAATTGGTTAAAAAATAAAATCAAATAAGAAAATGTGAGCAGCAATACCAGAATAGTACAAAACTATAAAATATGACTGTATCAAAAAATAATTATAGTTTAAAATAACTATCCTGTGGCAGTGGCAATAGTCAGGGCATTCAAGTACTTTGCTGCCTGAAGGCGGTGAAAATCATTTTAACAAATGTCCCAAAGCAAGCCAAGTACTTGGGGACAGTGGTAGTCATACAAAATTCCAGTGCATCATTGTAGGTGGTAGACCCCATTCAATCTAAACATTAGTAAAGTGTGGCGTGCAGTTAGAAACTCTGGGCAACAGCATAGTAGGTGAATCATGGACTGTCTTCTATACTGGCAGAATCTACAAGTTCTGCTGCTGGATGTTGCTGCCCACTTTGGTCGAAATCGTTCACTGGAAGGACCATGATTTGCTCTCTAAGAATACAGTGCCTGGTCTCCTTGCTTAGTGCTGACTTTAAGTATGCTTGCAATCTCATTTCCGCATATGATTTTATAATTGGGCTGCATATGTGACGGCATATATAGGTGCTAAGTCGACCTTCCTCGGAGCGTGTGCAACCTGTTTACGCAAGATTGACTTTATAGTAGGCCTGGGCGTTAAATTCCGTTCCGCTCGCGGAATTTGCGGAATTTGGGTAATTTCGCGTTCCGCGGAGAACTCGATATTGGCAGAAATTCCGCGATCCGCGGCTTCGCGGAATTTTTTGCTTGTTCGCGCTTTCAAAATGCGTGTTCGCGAGATATTTCTCCCGAGCACGCAAACAGCGTTCCGCGAACAGGAAAAAAGCATCGCGAACAGGCGGAACAAGCAATTCCGCGTGTTCGCGGAACTTTTGCGTGCTCGCAGAGATTTTTTACCGTTTCGCGGAGCTTTGCGTAGCGCGACTACGCAAATTCCGCCCACCCCATGGTCGAATAAGGAACAGTGAGGGCCGTCAGCGTGTCCACATTAACATCTGGACCCAAAACCGCCTTTCTAAAATATAAAGACCATGGGTTGGTCGAGGCAGTAAAAATCACTAGAAGAGCCTTTTTAAGGTATCTGATTTGGCTTGTTGTATGACATAGTAGGACTTATGGAAGGCGGCCTTACATTCAAGATCTTGCCCATTCAGGCCAAACTCCAGACGAAGTAGCAAACGGCGGGTGTATTTTGGAAGGTGGAGCAGCCTCCTAAAGGTATTGTACTGAGACTTATCCAGTATTGGAGAAAATCCCCGCAGATAAGTGTGGTGACCATAGGAAAGATTGGGTAGCAACTTCGCCTGCGTGTCTCGCAAGATGGCCTCTGCTGAAGGAGAATAAAGCTGATGGTATAGTCTGCATAAGGCAAATGTGACATCCTGGGCCTTCCTGCTGATGTGTTTAGATGTACACTTGGTTTGCCTGCATCCATAAACCAGACGTCAATATAATTATACTTGGATGTTTGAGATATCGATTGGTTGCCCAGCCCCTATCTTAGATTTCTATTGTTCTTACAGCTGCTGAAAGTCATCATTTTTTTTTAACCTGGATTAGCCACCAACTTGTTCGCAATATTGTAAGTATGAAGCTCCTTAAGGATGCACTGCAGGCCCACTCTTGTGTGATCCAGAATAAGCAAGTCATCAGCATATTGGATCTTTGGAAGCCTAAGGGGGCCGACTTTTGGTGGAATTGTGTTTGCCTTTGCCAGTGAGAGGCCAATGTCTGCGGAATAAAGGTTAAACAACATAGGGGCTAGAACACACCCTTGCTTTAGGCCCTGTGTGGTCGAGATTTGTTCGGTGGCCGAGTTATATGTGCAGGTCTTAACACTGACCCACGTGTTTGAGTATAGTGAGATGATTGCTCTAAATAGGATAGCAGATATACCTTATTCTGCCAGCTTTGCCCAGAGTTTATTGCAGTCAACACCGTCAAAAGCAGCAGAATAGTCCAAATAGCGCACAAATAGAGGCGGCTGAGATGGAAGGGAAGCGCAGAAGGCCAAATATGACAGGGCGACAATATTGTCAATAGTGGAAGAATGCTGTCGAAATTCAGTTTGATAAAATGGTATAATATTAGCTTCAGCCACCCATGCCTAAAGGTCATGGACTAACATTTTTGCATAAATTTGAGTATCTACGTCCAATAGTGTGATTAACCGATAGTTTCCCAGGATGGCATTAATCCCCTTTTCATGAATTGGATGGAGGACGGATCCCTTCTAGGATTGCAGAACGTCTGCCGATTGAAAACAGTCCGCATACAAGGGGTTGAGCAGGTCAGACAAGAAGTCTATATCTGACTTGAAAAGTGTACTTAATAGGCCATTGGGACATGGGCCTCTGTTGGTTCTCATGGCCTGATGGCTTTGTAAACAGAGTCTCAACTGAAAACCATAGACCCTTTTTTCTCTTCTTCAGTTCCTGGGTCTAGTTCCTGCCACATTTGGGCATCGTTGTGGTGGACCGAAGAATCAAAATCTGTATATAACTTCTGTATATGTTCTACCCATTTAATTGTTGGTACGCCGTTCCCTCAAACAGTAGATCTATTGCTTAGTGTAAAAATGTAAAGCCAGAACTCATCCTGATTATTGCGGGACAGAAGGGAATATAAATCTATCCATTCCGATTCCACATATTTTGGCTTTGACTTCCATAGCAGGTTGCAATGGCTTTCCTTTTATTGCTCAGCTGCTGAAAAGCACTCTGATTTGTACTATCCTTACTGTATCTTCTGGCGACAGCATTCAGGGCAGATTTGCTTAAACTTAATTCAATAGTACACCAAGGGATGTTCTCAGATTCAAGTTTCTAAGTGATTGATGGGCGATGGTTTCTTTGGCCCTCCAGGCTGCGAAACGACAAGTCAGTGATTAGGTCTCAGTCGAGTTGCAGGTTCCCAGGGCTGACAAGCATTATTGTCAATTGCTTTTTGCAGATGCTGAATAGATTTAAAATTGTCTTTCCCCACTTGCCTAACCAGTATGGTATTTTCTACTCTTGTGGACAAGCTAATGTATTTAGTTGGTTGCATGTGTGGAACTCGCGGTCAAACTGTATTGTAGCTGGATAGTGATCGCTTTCTGTGCATTCCGTTACCATGTACAATTTGCATTTGGCCAGTAGATACGCACTTGCAAAGGTGTAATCTAGTGTAGTAATGCCTCTAAATGAGTGTACGGATGTAGTGGCAATTTTATTGCTGGTTTAAATGGAATGCAGGGAAGTAAGTTTGTAGGTTTTTAACCAGGCTGGTATGTCCCCCACTGAGAAGGGGCTATAGTTGTGGAATGATTGCGCTGTCTAAATTATGTATATTAAAATCGCCTGTTGTGATCTCGTAGGTGGGGAATCTGCAGACTAAGTCGGTGAGCACCTAACAGAGGGATGAAATCATAGCACTTTTACAAAATCTGTGAGTGTTTAAGTTCACGTTAATTAACAGAATTGGTTTGACCCTCTTGTTAAGTTTGCATCGCTTGATTGTGGCTGCCAGAAATGATGGACAATCCATGTGAACTATGGCGATGTCGAGATTAGCAGTTGTGACTCTGTAGGTTGCAAGGCCACCTGATGGATGTCTGAAGTGATTTGCTGTAGTAGCCAGTTTGTGTAGACAATACAAGACTGCAATCAGGACCGGTGACAGTGCCCATGTTTCCTGCAAGCAGAGGAGATCAGCCTCCTTCATAAATTTTCCTACTTCATCTTGACTTAGCATCTTCCTTAGGACTGCTACATTCCAGGAAAAATAGTGAGGTTGGACCTGCAGAGAGCAGTCCCTGCGTGCAAGCTTTTGTTGGAAGTGCTAGGAACAGTTATTAGGCTTGGCTGATAGTGATGCTGTATTCCAACCTAAGTCCGCATCAATCTTTGTGTTTGCACAGGTTTGGACTGTTGCATTTAGCTGTCTTTCTCTTATTTGGGCTAACTGGGATCCTGAAATTGCTTGGCTGATTGAGGTGCCATTTGCACCCCTTAAAATCGGTTTGCATTTGGGTTAAAGGCAATTACTTTTCGAGAAAGAAAGGCAATTACTATTCAAGAATGAGCTACATCTGTCAGAGATCACCCCACTGAGTCGGTCTGTCTCTTTCAAGATTACTGCTACTACTTCCATGTGGGGAGTGTAGAATAACAGAACATATTAGCCCAAGGATCAATCACCACTAACAAATCAGTCTGTCTCACAGATCCAAAATAAAGTTCACAAGACTAAACTCCAGTGTTTACAAGGTGTTGGCGTTGGTCAGAGGAAGCCCAACAGCTTGGTGGATCTGTTTTATGCTTACATCTATGCATGAGAGAGGTCACATGCTTCTGGACATTATGTCATAACTCTGGCCATCAAGATCTATACTTTTTATGCATAAGTGACCATCCAATGGAGTCATGACATCATTGTAAAGGTTTCCCCTAAAGATTCCTAACACGAGCATAAATCTTAACCAATAGAATCTTCTATCCATTGGCTTTGCTCAGTATCTGCTTTTATGAAGCATACTCGTTAGGTGTCTCAATGAGTTTGCTTGATATTGGTCGAAAAGTATATGTACCACCCATGGAGGGCAAAGCAGGAAGAACGGTGAGTCCAATGCCTTCTGAGTCCTCAAAAGTCTGAAGGTGGGAAACGATGTCTGATTTTTCATGTCGATTACCAGCTCAGTATGAAACCATAAATTCAAAGTGAGTAACAGAACATTCACCAGGCATGTCAGTTGGATTAACATCATTAATTGTAAGAAATTCCGATTTTTTTTATATCTCCCCCAGTTGTGACATCATCCACAGCTCCTTATAAATGGTGCTGACAGTGTCAAATGACAAGAGCTCTTGATCAAAGATTACGTAGTTATGGTCATCAGTAACCAACTGCCTGCTACCAAGTAATGCTAAAAGTGGCAAGGTCTTTGACAAAATGCCTTTAATTGTCAAGGCTGTGGGATCATTCACTACAATAAAAGGCAAGGTCAAACTGGAATGACGTAAAATCAGAGCTGAAGTGAAGGCTTTTTTCAATATCTGAAAGCCCTATTCTTGCCCTGTTCTCCTGGCGAAAGGCACTCCCTCCCAAGTGGAGCAACAACAGATAGGAATGCCTAATGCGTCAATCCTGTAAATATCTGTACATCCATGAATGATGCAGATATGGGTTAATCTTCCACAGTTGCTACTTTCTATGTATCCATGACGATCCCATGGGTAACTATTGGTTGTGAATTTATATTTGACCACTTTAGCATAAAGTCAATAATTTGATAGGCGACAAAGAGCTTCTGTTGTGTATGAGACTGATGCTTAGTCATATATATATATATATTCACTGAAAAAACCATAGGTTTCAGGCCTGTTATAGTTAGGGTTTAGCATTTAAAAAACCTTTGAAATTCACTGAAAAAACCATAGGTTTTAGGGAAAGTTATAGTTAGTTGGACATTGCACTCGTACAAAACCCGTGAAATTCCCCCGTTATAGTTAGTTCAGCTAACTATAACTCGCGCCCCCGCAATGCACTGCTGTATTACATCACTCATGACATGGTCAGTGACATCACTGATGACATCACTGACATCATCCAGTGACTGTGTGTTTCTGTAAAGTTTAAATATGTTTAATATATATAATATATATAGGGAAAGGCGTATTGAAGAATGAGTGGGTGTATAAGCGTCTGAATGGATGATTTAGTAGGTGCGTGACTGAGTCTATAAGTGAGTGATTAAACGTATCTTACTGGATGCATGGGTGAGTGACTAAACTGTGTGAATGTCTGTATCCGTCTGTCTGTTGTTGTGTAAGCAGCTGCATGGGTTTCTGACTAGCTAAATGAGTGTCTATATGGGTTATGGATTGGTTCTCTGAGTATCTATATGGGTGCCTCAGTGTTTGTGTGGGTGGGGTGTGTGTGACTGTGCATAGATGTGTGAGTGGGTGATTCACTGGGTGCATGGTTTCAAGAGTGCGTCTGTGATGGACTGTATGGGTGGGTGAGTGTGTGTATGGGTGTGTTAGTGATTGAATGTATATCTCAGTGGTACATGTGTGAGTAACTACATATGTGAAAGGCAGTATATATGTGTGTTGGAGTATTTAGATGGCTATAAGTGAGAGTGTGTGATTGTGAGAGTGGCTATATGGATGAGTGTGTGCTTGCATCAGTGATTGCATAGGAGCGTAAGAATGTGCTAGTATTTTTATGAATAAGTGAGCTGGTGTGTATAACTGTATAGGTGAGTAAATTGGAGTGTGATTAATTATTTGCATGACTGACTAGGTGTGTGAGTACCTCTATGGATGAGTTGCGTTGTGTGAGTGTTTATATAGGTGTATGAGTGCATATGATAGTCCTGTACTGAGTGACTGTAAGTATGAGTGACTGTACGGGTGAGTGAGTAGATGTGTGTGTGTAGACCTAAGAATCAGTGAGTGGGTATGTACTTATTGGTATTGGAGTGTGTATGGTTTTGAGAATGGCAGTCTGTAATTTAGAGTGGGTGTATCAAACGTTATATTAGGGTGTGAGAAGATGCATTAAATTCTCACATGGATGATGTCATCAGTGATGTCATTTGAGATGTCATCAGTGATGTCATCAGTGATGTCACTGACCATGTCATGAGTGATGTAATATGTGACGTCATCAGCAGTGCATTGCGGGCGCGAGTTATAGTTAGCTGAACTAACTATAACGGGGGAATTTCACGGGTTTTGTACGAGTGCAATGTCCAACTAACTATAACTTTCCTAAAACCTATGGTTTTTTCAGTGAATTTCAAAGGTTTTTAAATGCTAAACCCTAACTATAACAGGCCTGAAACCTAAGGTTTTTCAGTGAATTTCAAAGGTTTTTAAATGCTAATTCCTAACTATAACATGTCTGAAACCTATGGTTTTTTTCAGTGAATTTCAAAGGTTTTGTAAATGACAATTTTTAAATGTATTAATTGTTATATTTATTTTTTTTGATACTGATTTACTACATTTTTTTAAACTATTTATTTTTAGATATTTTATTTTTTAAATTACATTGTAATTACATTATACATTACATTACAAAATATACTTTCTCAGAATGAATTACTTTAGTTTAAATACTTTGCAAATAGGCAATAGACTTTTAAGTACAGTAGTTACAGTTGTTGCAATGGGCAACACAATTTCAAACACAATGCAACATTGAGCTCAATGTGAATTTCTAGCTAAATGCAATTAGTTACTTTATGGATTACTTTTCTAACCACAGGACTGGATCCTAGATTCAGTCCTGGGACATCTCCTGTAAACAGTTGAGTAAAAGCGTTTTGGTTACAGTAGTGATTTTTAAGGAATATTATTGTATTTTAAAAGTTGACACTTAGAAACTTTTTCACATAGAATCACCAATGTTATCCTATGGGAGGAAATTCACTTAGCAGGTAAGTAGTGTTATCGTTACTTTTTCTTACTCAGTGGTGGATCCTGGATCCAGCACTGGTGCATCTCCTGTAAACAGTTGAAAGAATGCGTTTAAGTCATACAGGCGATTTTTAAGGAATATTTGTAGTTTGTGAAAATCAACACTTTGAAACTTTTCTGCTGAAAACCAGACAATGGATTCCTATGGAAGGAAATATAAGTTACTGGTAAGTACGGTTAAAATTACTTTTCAGGATCAGTACTGGGCTGAAAGATGCAGCACTGAGGTCTCTCCTGATAACAGGTGAGTAAATCGGAATTCGTATTTTGGCTGATTTTAGAGGAATATTTGTATGTTTCAAAAATCGACAAACTTTTTCAGCAAAAAGCAGGCAATGATATCCTATGGAAGGAAATTCAAGTTACTGTTAAGTACTGTTAAAATTACTTTTCAGGATCAGTACTGGGCTGAAAGATGCAGCACTGAGGTCTCTCCTGATAACAGGTGAGTAAATCGGAATTCGTATTTCGGCTGATTTTAGAGGAATATTATAAAGTTCCAAAACTCCACACTTAGAAGAATTTCCAAGTGAAACCAGTCAATGATATCCTATGGAAGGAAATTCAAGTTACTGGTAAGTACGGTTAAAATTACTTTTCAGGATCAGTACTGGGCTGAAAGATGCAGCACTGAGGTCTCTCCTGATAACAGGTGAGTAAATCGGAATTCGTAGTTCGGCTGATTTTAGAGGAATATTTGCACAATGGTGAAGGGAGGGGCGGGGCCTGAGGTGACATCTGTGCAAACGCGCCCCGTGGCGCGTTTTAAGTTGGGGGATTAAGTCCCCTTGAATCATGAGGGTCCCTGGGGTCCAACTAGCCCACCCTGTACCTCCAGTATGCGCCAGGGAGCTGCGTTGCAGAGAGGTGTTCAGAGGCCACGCCCTTTTTGCACCTCTCTGCAACGCAGCTCTGTGGCGCTTTCTGGACGTACCTGGTGGGCTAGTTGGCCCCAGGGACCCTCAGGATTGAAGGGGATTTCATTCCCCATCTTAAAATGCGCCACGGGGCCTGTTTGCACACATGTCACCTGAGCCCCGCCTCCCCTTCACCACTGTGCAAACGTGCCCCGTGGCGCGTTTTAAGTTGAGGGATTATGTCCCCTTGAATACTGAGGGTCCCTGGAGTCCAACTAGCCCACCATGTACCTCCAAAAGCGCCACAGAGCTGCGTTGCAGAGAGGTGTAAAAGGGCGTGGCCTCTGTACACCTCTCTGCAACGCAGCCCCTGGCGCATACCGGAGGTTCCTGGTGGGCTAGTTGGCCCCCAGGGACCCCCAGTATTCAAGGGGAATTACTTCCCCTTCTTAAAACGCGCCAGGGGGCGCGTTTGCAGACTGCTGCAGGGAGGGGCAGGGCCTCGGCACGATGCCGGTCTTTTTTTTTTGTGTGTGCTTTTTTCTGCACAGGGGTCCTTGTGGGACCCCTGAGCAGACCTAGAGGGTCAGGGTGTTTCTACCCTGCCCCTTTGTGCGTTTTGCGCACTTGTTTCTTGTGTTTTTTTTTAATCAGTGGGATCCGCGCACCCTAAGCGCATTCCGCCGATTTTGAAAAAAAAATGCTTTTCTGCCCAGGGGTTCTTGTGGGACCCCTGAGCAGACCTAGGGAGTCAGGGTGTTTCTACCCTGCCCCCTTTGTGCGTTTTGCGCACTTGTTTTTTGTGCTTTTTTTTTTTCCTCGGCAGGATTTGCACACCCTAAGCGCATCCCGCCGACTTAAAAAAATGCTTTTTTCTGCCCAGGGGGTCCTTGTGGGACCCCCTGAGCAGACCTAGGGGGTCAGGGTGTTTCTACCCTGCCCCCTTTTTGCGCTTTGCGCACTTGTTTCTGTCCCTCGGTTCTACCGAGGGACAAAATGGCTGCCAACACTTCCTGATTTGGAGTGTTGACAGGCACTTGACAGCCAATTAGCATACAGCTCGTGATCGGGAGGGTACGCGGACCCTAAGCGGCCATAGATATATATGTGACTTTACTTTTGATTTTCTCAGGAACTACTGAACGGATTTACACCATTTAAGCAAAAGGCACGACACTGAACCAAGGGCTACCTCTTTGCCAAATTTGGTGTAATTCCGTTCAGCAGTTCGGGCTGTAGCTGCGACTAAAGGTTCCTATGGAAAAATGAATGGGGAAAACGCGTTTTGGGACCCCCCTTTTTTCTCGGCCCCCGCTTGACGAATCAACCCGAGACTTTCAGGGTAGGAGCGGAGCGGAGCGCCCCAACAAGTTGGAAGCTTTCGCGAAGATTCGTCAACCGGCGCAAGAGTTATTTCAAATAGAATGTCGCGGATTTCCTATGGATAATAGGTCCTAACTATAACTATCTACTGGCGACTGCCAGTAGATAATATATATATGAAAAAACACAGTCCCAACTTCAAACTCGGTGAAGAACCACAGGTACAGACCACAACGTGCTGCTGGTAGAAATTTTCAGTGCAAGTTTATTCTGTGCAAATCGGCATGACGCGTTTCGGCCGTGTTGCCACGACCTTGATCACATGACACGCTAGAAATGTTTTTTTCTTAAATAGTCACACAATGTACCCTCTTCCCTACTCCGCCAATAACCTCTCACAATGGAACTAAACAACATACTATTTAAATCAGGAAAGAAACATATACATATACAAATGGTATTATGTAAACATTATGTGTATATTGTAAATATTTACCTCATTGTTTTTATAATTCATACTAAAACTCACTGATCTTAAAAAAACATTTTGTGAAGTTATGACTGACAGCACTGGAGGTTATCCACAAATAAACACCATAAAGTTAAAGTAAAAGGTGCTGAGAAAAAAATATATAAAATAATACAAATAATAATCAGAAAAATGGGGTTAGTCCCACTTATATGTATATTAAAATCGCCTGTTGTGATCTCGTAGGTGGGGAATCTGCAGACTAAGTCGGTGAGCACCTAACAGAGGGATGAAATCATAGCACTTTTACAAAATCTATGAGTGTTTTAAGTTCACGTTAATTAACAGAATTGGTTTGACCCTCTTGTTAAGTTTGCATCGCTTGATTGTGGCTGCCAGAAATGATGGACAATCCATGTGAACTATGGCGATGTCGAGATTAGCAGTTGTGACTCTGTAGGTTGCAAGGCCACCTGATGGATGTCTGAAGTGATTTGCTGTAGTAGCCAGTTTGTGTAGACAATACAAGACTGCAATCAGGACCGGTGACAGTGCCCATGTTTCCTGCAAGCAGAGGAGATCAGCCTCCTTCATAAATTTTCCTACTTCATCTTGACTTAGCATCTTCCTTAGGACTGCTACATTCCAGGAAAAATAGTGAGGTTGGACCTGCAGAGAGCAGTCCCTGCGTGCAAGCTTTTGTTGGAAGTGCTAGGAACAGTTATTAGGCTTGGCTGATAGTGATGCTGTATTCCAACCTAAGTCCGCATCTATCTTTGTGTTTGCACAGGTTTGGACTGTTGCATTTAGCTGTCTTTCTCTTATTTGGGCTAACTGGGATCCTGAAATTGCTTGGCCGATTTAGGTGCCATTTGCACCCCTTAAAATCGGTTTGCATTTGGGTTAAAGGCAATTACTTTTCGAGAAAGAAAGGCAATTACTATTCAAGAATGAGCTACATCTGTCAGAGATCACCCCACTGAGTCGGTCTGTCTCTTTCAAGATTACTGCTACTACTTCCATGTGGGGAGTGTAGAATAACAGAACATATTAGCCCAAGAATCAATCACCACTAACAAATCAGTCTGTCTCACAGATCCAAAATAAAGTTCACAAGACTAAACTCCAGTGTTTACAAGGTGTTGGCGTTGGTCAGAGGAAGCCCAACAGCTTGGTGGATCTGTTTTATGCTTACATCTATGCATGAGAGAGGTCACATGCTTCTGGACATTATGTCATAACTCTGGCCATCAAGATCTATACTTTTTATGCATAAGTGACCATCCAATGGAGTCCTGACATCATTGTAAAGGTTTCCCCTAAAGATTCCTAACACGAGCATAAATCTTAACCAATAGAATCTTCTATCCATTGGCTTTGCTCAGTATCTGCTTTTATGAAGCATACTCGTTAGGTGTCTCAATGAGTTTGCTTGATATTGGTCGAAAAGTATATGTACCACCCATGGAGGGCAAAGCAGGAAGAACGGTGAGTCCAATGCCTTCTGAGTCCTCAGAAGTCTGAAGGTGGGAAACGATGTCTGATTTTTCATGTCGATTACCAGCTCAGTATGAAACCATAAATTCAAAGTGAGTAACAGAACATTCACCAGGCATGTCAGTTGGATTAACATCATTAATTGTAAGAAATTCCGATTTTTTTTATATCTCCCCCAGCTGTGACATCATCCACAGCTCCTTATAAATGGTGCTGACAGTGTCAAATGACAAGAGCTCTTGATCAAAGATTACGTAGTTATGGTCATCAGTAACCAACTGCCTGCTACCAAGTAATGCTAAAAGTGGCAAGGTCTTTGACAAAATGCCTTTAATTGTCAAGGCTGTGGGATCATTCACTACAATAAAAGGCAAGGTCAAACTGGAATGACGTAAAATCAGAGCTGAAGTGAAGGCTTTTTCAATATCTGAAAGCCCTATTCTTGCCCTGTTCTCCTGGCGAAAGGCACTCCCTCCCAAGTGGAGCAACAACAGATAGGAATGCCTAATGCGTCAATCCTGTAAATATCTGTACATCCATGAATGATGCAGATATGGGTTAATCTTCCACAGTTGCTACTTTCTATGTATCCATGACGATCCCATGGGTAACTATTGGTTGTGAATTTATATTTGACCACTTTAGCATAAAGTCAATAATTTGATAGGCGACAAAGAGCTTCTGTTGTGTATGAGACTGATGCTTAGTTATATATATATATATATATATATATATATATATATATATATATATATATATATATCAGTAGAGGATGACATTGCATTGAAATCCAGAAAGTCTTGAAGTATGTGCCAGTCATGGAAAAGCATTCAGGAAATTGTAAGTGCAAGGAACAAAAAATGGATCCCCAATACTTTCCTACAGGATGTCCCCCTACAGCAGTACTGGAGTATTTGCTGTTGGAAGTGGTGAAGAAGTCCACATGTGTTGACCCACCAGATCCCACTACAAAGTGTTAGCATATCTGAAGGGTATGAACTGAAAGTGGAGTAGTAGGGGGGTGGTGTTTTGTGGAAGGGGAACAAAGGACTATCAGTACAAGAGTCACAAAGCACTTTACTTAAGCCTAGCCATCTTTTGTAACTTCATATGCATCCACAAAACGTCTCTAACACAGGTTGGGGATAGACAGAAAAACAAATATTTCACAAGACCACACTATTCGTAAAACAAGCCCAGAGGCAGGAATTCTTCCTAAGTCAAGTAAAGCTTATTTCTATCCAGATTCTTTAGTGCATACACCATGCTAATTCAGCAATTTAAGGTTATATTCAAATTCAAAGCAAAAACTCAGTGATAAATAACTGCCAAGTCAGAGTTGGTATGAGTTATGTTTCAAAGTTTCTCCACTAGGCCTGTCAGCAAAATCAGCATCAAAATTCCAAATTACTTTGCTTTGAGTGGGGACAAAGATCTTTCTCCCAAAAAAATGCAACTGAATCAGCTCCTCGTGCACAAAGAAGGTACTTCCTCATCCCAAAACAACATCACAAGAAACAGTTCCGATTGTTTCAATCTCTACTGACAAATAGATCAAAAATGGCAAGTTTTGAATTGTACTAGCACAAGAGATTTACCCATAACTGCTGAACAACTTAATGTCCACAAGAAATTTAGAGTGAACGTATTTCTAAGATTAAAGAGGAAATTCCTCAGGTTCACTAAATAAGTGAAACACTGTCAAACAGAGCACTTCCTTTCGGCCTCAAATAACCCCTTGCATGTGGTGAAAGTGCATGGCGGCACTAAGGGCTTATTTTAGAAGGATTTTCAGGTATGGTTCTTGGACGACTGATGGCTTGCCAAGAAGGTCTTTCAAAAATGCAATTTCTTTGACACTCCTAAACTGTTAGGGTCTGCGTGGCAATGTTCTAAAAATTTACTTTAACTCCAGCTGAAAGGTTGAATTACCTGGATGTTACACCAGAAACACTTCAAGAAGGTTTACTTTACAGAAGAGGGTCTTGTCAATTTGAAAGAAATGCCTTCTTCTCAAGAAGCCATGTGCTTTAACAGCTCAACAGATTTTATCACTTCAAGGATTGATTGCCAGTACAAGACATAATGGTATATAAAAACCAATGTCTTCTTAAAGAAGAAGAAATTCATTTTCATCTGAATCCAAAGGCTGCTGACTAGCCCGCTACGATATATTTCAGTAATTTCTGTCATGTTCTTAGTTATAAGGAGAGAGAACTTACTGGATTCATGTTGCATGACTTCCACTTGGGTTTATTTCTAAATGGCCTTTGGCCTCTGTTTAAGAGTTTGAAGCTTTAGACATTTGGTCTGCATCTGAAATGCATTTTTCAAGTAGAAGTTATATTTACATACGCTTATTGAAAAAATATTCTGGTATGGGTAGGAATATTCTAGTGTTTATGTCGATTTATGAAGACAAAGTCTGTACAAAGTCTTTCTGTGGTATATTGACTAATGCATTTGACCAAGTGTGCCTTTTTTTGCTTTTAGGTGTCTTGTTTTGAGGGACTAACAAATCTTAAGCAGGGTATTCTACTTGTCTTAAGATAATATTATATCAATGTCATTTCAACCTTCAGTTTCTAAAGTTTGGCTTCTTTTAATTCGAAGATTTACAATGGTTCTTGCCCAATAGGTAATAATTTCAGCTTTCCAATTCCCTTCATTATGATCTGTATGTACTAAAGTAACTGCACATGAATATGCACATAATGTTTATACTCAAATAAAACATTATAATATGTAATGTTACTTACTTGGACGCAAAATTAGAAGAGAGCAGTGCTGATCCAGCCAAGACAATGTAGTTTGATACAGTTCATTTAAACTTGCTGTAGACACCATTCCATTGAAAGATTCAAACAATGGCTTGATGATAATACTAAACTGCACAATGTGTAATTAAGGAAAAAAGTTTGTCAGTTGATAACATCTAAACTGAAATGCTCCTAAGAATAAATAAACTTCTCAATGCTTCACTTTAATTTAACTAAATATATCTAAACTTTCATGAGAAAACAAGAAGTAAAAATAAGCACAATTGGGAACACGACATAACAAGCATTTGCAATGCAATCGGTCTCGCCTTTGGGACCTTAAATGTATTTAGCTATGCAGCACATTAGCCTGGGTGCTGAAACATCTACTGTTCTTTAACATAGAAGGAAAGTAAGCATCAAACTGCGGAACACACCAGGTATGGGAACACAGGGAGAGAAATATTGCCTATCAGCTGGAAATGGTATAGTCCAAAGCCCTGTTTTTAATATATAATCAGGGCCTTCAGTGGTCAAATCACTGGAAATACAAGATTTGAAAAAAATATTGTCTATGGGTGCTCGTGGAAGACAAGTTTCTATGGCCTGGAATCTAGGGAATGCTAAAGTGATTGTGGTATTTTACTGACCTCTGCTGGTCATTTTCTGTCAAAAAAGTTAAATAGAGACAGTTGCCAGGAAAAAAAAAAAAAGTCCCCAAGCAGAAAGCAATTCTGGTATTTTACTGACCTCTACTAGTTGTTTTCTATCAAGACAGTTAAATAAAGGCAGTTGAACAGAAAAAAAGTCCCTAAGCAAAAGCGGAAGCAGACAAGTCCTGGGGCTGATCTCCAGAGCCCACAAAGTACATACAACAGATCTTCCAGACAGTGCAAGCGCTTCTAGGCTCGTCCTAAAAATGGGAGGAAATCTGTGATATTAAAAATTAGCACAATATATAAAATTTGAAAAGACTCCTACTTCTTTATATCATTTTGCTATGTGTTCAAATGTGGATCTTTTTCTTTCCACTGACAATGTTTTTAAGGACAGACTAAAATAAATTGATCAACAAACACAAATGCGTGTATATATATATATATATATATATATATACACACACACACACACACACACACACACACACACACACGTCCCCTGCCATACACACCTCATGACCTCACACTTTTTTTCCAGTGAAATTCTCAGTTTTTTGCTATGGAAACTGAAAAGTCAACGCACTACATGATTAATAATTTACCTTTACCTGTATTTTTATCAGTGAATTACAGAGATTTTTAAAGGGCCATCTGACGAGTTATTTCATGTTGGTTGTTTATATGTATGTTGGTCTGTGCATTGCCCTGTGATAGTGGACGAGTGGGAATATCAGAGTGTGATGGTGGTTGTGTAGAGATTTATGGTGGTTGTGTTTACATAGGATGATTGGTTTGCAAAATGTATAAAGGTAAGTGTGTGGTTGTAGAAGACGGTGGGGGTGTATCTTTTTATTGGATCTGGATGAAACTTGACATCTCCGCACCAAGTTTAACTTGCTAATTGCCAGCTAAGTTTCAAGCAAATTCATCAGTGTAAATGTTATTAGCAATTTAAATTTCCTTTGACCCTCTTGAATTCTGCCCCACCAACAAAGCTGCCGAAGTGTGGGAAGATTTGCTAAATAGTGCCAAAACTATTAGGAAATTATCATGGATTTGACTCATCCTTCACAAATCTGCATGCTACTTAACATACCAAATGAAAGTTAAACATGCGCTCTACTAAATTTTGCATTGATCCTTCAAACGAAGTCACATGAGAGACTTTTTAACCCACCCACATAAAGTTTCTACCCTCTCCCAACTGATCTGCATAGCACCCGATATTCTTATACTGGACTTATTGCTATCTGCCAAATGTTATGCAGATTCATCACACAGCAACAAAGTTATCAGTGAATAAAACTCCAACTGCTGCCACTTATTATTGCTGAATTGATGGACCTGCTCAAAACTGGACATAACAGTAAGCTAAAACTGCTAAATGTCTGCCAAATTTTGTGCAGATTCATTAATCACTGGCACATTTATTAGCAAAGGAACACTTATTTGACCCGCTTTCAATATGCCTCCCCTTTAATAGACTACATGCAACTGAAGATACCATGAGTAATATAAACATGCTAGGTCTCTACCAAATTTCGTGGAGATCCATCAAACGGCCCAAAACTTATCAGTAAATCAAAATGTTTTGACTCTCAGTTTAACACTGCCCCTCCCACCCCCAGTGGATATGCATGAAACCTGCAATAGATGCACTGAGTGCAACCTGCTAACTGTCTCCCACAATTCATGCAGATTTATCAAATATTGCCAAAGTTATTGGCAAATGAAAATGTTATTGCCCCTCCCTCCCTTCGTTGAATTGGCACAAAATTCAACATACCAATAGTACACGAATTCTTCTAAACTTCTTCCAAATATTGCTAGAATTTCTCACATCCACATAGTGCCAAAGTTATTGGCAAAGAAACACTTTTTTGCCCCTCACTTTTTTCTTCACTGGGCTTCCCCTTTGGTAGATTTGCACAGATTTGAAAATACCAAGAGTAAGCGTAACATGCTAAATGTCTTTCAAGTTTCATACACAGTCGTTAATCGATTCTAAAGTTAAAACAAATCAACAAATGTCTTTTCAACTATAAAGAGGACCATAAAATTACTGCTTCGAATACCATCTAAAAAACGTCTGAATGGATTTATGGTAAACCACAAAAAGCATGCTTACTTAGTGAAGTCCCTGCAATGCATCCTCCTCAACGTCCGATCACTCCACAAACACGCCACCGAAATCTGGGACCTCCTCGACAGCACCACCCCGGACGTAGCTTTCTTCACCGCCTCGGGACCGGACATCGCCATCGGTATTCCACAAGGATACAAGATCTCCCAGAAGGACCGCCCCACCCGCCCGGGAGGAGGAATCGCCATCGTCCACAAATCCACCCTCCGGCTGAGCACACTACCCGATGAGCCCACAGACCTGATGGAACACCTACACTTCAAGATACAAGCCAGCCCTACCACCACCCTCCGAGAAACTCTCATCTACTGACCCCCCGGACCTCGCGGACCTTTCACCAACTCCATCACGGACATCATCTCCCCGCAAGCCATCGCATCCACCAACTACACCCTGCTGGGAGACCTCAACTTCCACCTTGACAACCAACTAGACCCCAACACCACATCCCTTCTGGACAACCTCCACAACATTGGACTCCGCCAGATCGTGACCGAACCCACACACTCAGCAGGACACACCCTCGACCCTCTCTTCACAACAGGAAACTCCATCACTTTTAGCCACACCACCGAACTCCCGTGGACAAACCATAGATGCATCCAATTCACTTTCAGAACACCCACCACCCACAGACACCAGCACCTGCTCCCACGAAGAAACTGGACCAAAATCACCGACGAGCTCACCTCCTCACTCGTCAACTCCACCCCAACCACCGCGGAAGACGACGACCCCAACAACGCAGCCCGAACTCTGCACAGATGGATCTCCGACAGCGCCAACACCATAGCTCCCCTCAAGAAGAACAACACACACGCCAAGAAAGCCAGATGGTTTAACACCGAACTTCGAGAGACCAGACGCACATGCCGCCGCCTTGAAAAGGCCTGGAGGAACTCCAAATCCACAGAAGCCCACAACAACTTCAGAGCCACAACCAACGCCCACCACCAACTCATCAGAAATACGAGAAAAACAGCGATCGAAGACAGAATCTCCACACACGCGCACAACAGCAAAGAACTCTTGAGCATCATCAAGGAGTTCGCCCAACCCACCAGCAAGGCTACTGACATTCCTCCCTCACAAGACCTCTGCAACAAACTCAGCACCTTCTTCCACCACAAAATCAAGAACATTTACGACAACTTCGACGAAGACAACCAACACACTGAACCCTCACCAGCCACCCCGACACCCTGAAGCCAACGATTGACAGCTGGGCAGCCCTCACCACCGAAGACACACTGAAGACAATGAAGACAATCCACTCCGGGGCCCCCACGGACCCCTGCCCCCACCATATCTTCAACAGAGCCGCCGACACCATCGCACCCATACCATCAACCGCTCCCTGGCGAACGCCTCCTTCCCCGACGACTGGAAACACGCTGAGATCAACCCCCTCCTGAAGAAGCCCTCGGCGGACCCCACTGACCTCAAAAACTACAGACCCATCTCCCTGCTCCCGTTCCCAGCGAAAGCCATCGAGAAAGCCATCAACAGCCAACTCGCCACCTTCATCGAAGAGCACCACATCCTCGACTCCTCCCAATCCGGCTTCAGAAAAAACCACAGCACAGAAACCGCCCTCCTCGCCGCAACAGACGACATCCGCTCCCTCCTGGACAGAGGAGAAACAGTAGCCCTCATCCTCCTCGACCTCTCAGCGGCCTTCGACACAGTCTCCCACCGCACCCTAACACGCAGACTCCACGACGCAGGGATCCGGGACAAGGCCCTCGACTGGATCCACTCTTTCCTCTCCGGCAGAACGCAGCGGGTCAGACTCCCTCTTTTCCTCTCGGACCCTACACCAACCACCTGCGGAGTCCCCCAGGGGTCCTCCCTCAGCCCCACGCTCTTCAACATCTACATGGCTCTGCTCGCCCCCATCGTCAGAACCCCCAGACTCAACATTGTTTCATACGCAGACGACACCCAACTCATCCTCTTCCCTATCCAACGAACCCAACGCAGCCAAACACAACTTTCAAGGAGGCATGGAAGCTGTCTCCAAATGGATGAAAAGCAGCTGCCTACAACTCAACACTGACAAAACAGAAGTACTCATCATGGGCTCACACCCCAATGCCTGGAACGACACCTGGTGGCTCCCCGCCCTCGGAAGCCCACCCACCCCCACGGACCCCGCACGCAACCTTGGAATCATCCTGGACTCCGAGCTCAAAATGGACCGCCAGATCAACTCCATCACATCCTCCTGCTTTCACACCCTCCGCCTCCTACGTAAGACCTTCAAATGGATCCCCCTCGAGCACAGAAAGACCATCACTCACGCCCTCGTCACCAGCAGACTCGACTACGGCAACGCACTCTACGCCGGAATAAACAAAAACCTCACTCGCAAGCTACAAAACATCCAGAATGCCGCTGCAAGATTGGTCTTCAACCTGCCAAGACACTGCCATATCTCCCAGCACCTGCGCACACTCCACTGGCGCCATCGAGGCTAGAATCACCTTCAAGATTCTCACCCACGCACACATAGCCCTCCACAACACCGGACCAGCATACCTGAACAGCCGACTCAAATTCCACGCACCCCAAAGGACCCTACGATCAGCCCAGCTCTCCTACGCCGTAGACCCTCGCGCCAGAAAGACCAGATCGGGAGGCCGCTCCTTCTCCTTCCTCGCGGCCAGAGCCTGGAACGCCCTACCTCTCCACCTCAGACAGACAACATCACTCCCCATCTTCACGAGAAACCTCAAAACCTGGCTCTTCAACAGACCCCCTCCTTGATGGACTGGAACTTGCACCTCCCCTCCTCCCCAGCGCCTTGAGACCCTTACGGGTGAGTAGTCGCGCTTAACAAACACATGATTGATTGATTGAAGTTCAACTTTTATGCCAAATTTGGTGTAAGTCTGTTATGTGGTCCCTGCTGTAGTGGAGAGCAAAACTTCCCATGGAAGAAAAATGCTTCTTTTTTTAACCTCAAATGTTTCCCTGAACGGATCTGCACAAAATTGTGTGAACAAATCTTATCTGCATAAGCTGAGAGCCAAATTCTGTAGAGATCCGGGTAACTGTTCCAAGTTATAAGGAAAACATAAAATGGCCTTTTGATGGAAACACTGTCTGAAGCATAAGTACACAGGGGTTATCAGCAGTGTACAATACACATATATTTATACAGACAGACAGATAACTAACATAGGCACATTTACACTATGTAGTTTAGTTTAATACTTCACTAAACAGTAACATACCATTTTGGGACCCCCCAACTTCCAAAGACCAAAGTCTCCTGCCAAAGACTTTGGAAAACTATCTTCAATAGTCAACCTCTGAGCTTGCCAAATTTGGTTCAGATTAGACAGAGGGGCAAAACATATGAGGGGAGCCTAAATCAAGTGAACTTTTTCAAATACCATGCACATCTCCCCAAGAAATCTCTGCCGTGAAGTTTAAAAGGCACTAAAATAAAGAACACCATGTAAAGTTAGACAACATTTGCTACCATCCTTCAGTTTACTGAATTTGTTTAGTCATATATGAGTGAATAAACAAAAAAACAATTGTCCAGTGCACAATCACCAGTACTGTATATATCCACAAAGCTTTGTGAACACCAGATAATACACTGAAGTTAACGACATTTCACATGCACTAGATCAACTAATGCACAGTCTGGGGCATGAAGTTAATGTTTGCAAACAGTATGGAGATCAGAAACCTATGACGAATTTACAGTGTGCAAAGCCTATTCCTCACTGATGCTACCACTGGATGCTTCATGAAATCTGACCTTTGTGAACAACAAGCACGAGGCTCTACATTACACAAATACAAGCGCATTTCATGGTTGAAGCCCATGCCCCACCAAAACTACAAGTTGAAAGTACATAGAACGTGACAATTGCCAACTTGTCCTAAAAGACACTGCATGGATAACAAGAGCACGGTACACCTTTATGTACACAGAAACAAGGTGCTATACTCCAACAGGAAGTCTGATATGGGTAAAGTCCACATCCTGCCATCATAAGAGATTAGTGGTACATATAATGCGATGTTCACAAACAAATCATTACTCCCAGTATAGAGAATTAAGCACTGTACACTAAGGGAAACATGGGTAAATCCCACACCCCAGCTATGCAAATAGTTGGCACTACATGGACTATGATGTACGCAAACACATAGCATGTGGCCCTATGGGACTAATGAGGTACTGCGACATACATGGATATGAGGCCAGTGGTATAACGCAAAATGAAGGGCCCCCCCCCATGCAGAATAAGTAGAGGGGCCTAGAGTCTCCAATATCTCAAAGTTATTCATTTGGCGTAGGTTAAATGGGGTCCCCCTGATGGGTTGGGGGATCCTGAGGGGCCAGGAGCCCCCCTGCGCAGCAGGGGCTGCAGCAGCCTGCGTTACACACCTGTATATTGCAGGGGCTATACACGTACATCAACACACAGACCAAGCCTTGCACAGCTACAAGTGAGACATGGACTGAACTGCAACACCTAAGTCATACACCCACAGATCACAAGTTATGTTGTGTTATGCTGTGTTACACAAATCTCGAATAAAACACTCAAAAGCTGGGCCGGTTCCACAAACATCTATGACACACACATAAAAGCCACAACATACATGCAACAACTCTAGCACCAACGTAAAGCAATAAAGTACTGTTTCAGAATTTTGGGAACATTACAAGAAACAAAAATAAAAAATAGGACATAATGCAAACACACAAAAAAATACTAAAATGTTAGTTAACAGTACATATATAAATAAATCTAAAACACCACTCTTCAACATTAGAACGGCCAGAAATCTACAAATAAAGAAGCAAAATTACCTGCAATAATTAAAGTTAATGGGAAGTTAAGGCTGAAGGGTTGCTAATATAGAATTTAACTCTTAGCCTAAAACGACAAGTTACTTACCTTTGGTATGCCTTATCTGGTAGAGACATGATCTAGCTGGAGATTCGCTACCTATGAACTTCCAGGCATCAGGCTGGATCCACAAGATTTTCCGTAGCAGTACCCCTGCGCACCGGTAGGTGGCATCAGTCGACTCCGCGTGACATCATTGGCATCGTGTTCGTCGTGACATCCGCGTCGTCAATATAACCGCCACTTTGGTTCGTTGATGTCAGTACTTTTCACGACTTTCCATGCCAGAAGAGCGGAGCCATGAAGTAACTGGCCATGGTGTGTTAAAAAGAACAGCTAGGGACCTGAAGGGGAACAGCCCAGACACTAAAAACAATCCCGCAGTGCAGGGAGGATGGGTGGGTCGGTAAGAAATCTGCGACTAGATCATGTCTCTACCAGATAAGGCGGTACCGAAGGTAAGTAGCTTGTCCATCTAGCCACAGATTCTTTACCTTTGACCAGATAACCAAGCAATATCTTCCCCGGAGAGACTGCAGAAAGTTTTAGACCAGAAAATCCTGCAGAACAGAGCGGTCAAACAGGCCCTCCCTGTGAACCTGAGAATCCAGGCAATAGTGTCTGGCAAACGTGTGCAGAGACGCCCACGTGGCCGCTTGGCAGATATCAGCAATTGGAACCCCACGCTGAAGGGCTTTGGTGGCTGCCTTTGCCCTGGTGGAATGGGCCCTAAGGCCTTCAGGAGGCTGCTTCTTTACCAAGGTGTAACAGATTTTTATACAGAGGATAACCCAATGAGAGATGGTCCCCTTTTGAACAGCACACCCCTTCTTTGCTCCCACGTACCCTATAAACAGTTTGTCATCCACCCGGAACTCTTCAGTGCGATCAAGGTAGAACGATAACGCTCTTTTCGGGTCCGGACTGTGGAGATGCTCCTCTTCTTTGGAAGGGTGCGGAGGTGCATAGAAAGCAGGTAGAGTAACGGACTGTCCCAGATGTAAGGGAGTTACAACCTTGGGCAAAAAGGATGCCATAGTTCTTAGTACCACTTTGTCTGGAAAGACTGTCAGGTTGTGATGACAGTGCCTGCAGTTTGCTCACCCTCCTGGCAGAGGTAATTGCTACCAGAAAAGCTGTTTTGATAGTGAGCAACCGTAGAGGACACTTGTTCAGTGGCTCAAAGGGTGCGCACATCAAGTAGGTAAGGACCAAATTAAGGTCCCACTGTGGTATAAGAGAAGGAGAAGAGGGAAACAAGTGGGTTAACCCCTTCAAAAACCTCTGAACCAGTAGGGACTGAAAAAGCAAAGGCTGATCTGGCAGCCGAAGAAAAGCTGAGAGGGCCGAAAGGTAGCCCTTCAGAGTGCCCAGAGCATAGCCCTGCTGGGCCAAGGAAAGGATAAACAAGAGAATATCTGCCAGAGAAGCAGATAAGGGGTCAATAGACCGTTCTGTACAAAATTTACAACATTTGTTCCAACTGCAGGTGTATACCGATTTCATGGAGGGACGCCTGGCTGCCAGAATAACTTCACAGACTTCGGGAGGAAGGTCAAAAGCTGTCAACTGTCGCCGCTCAATCTCCATGCAAGGAGGCGGAGAGCGGACAGGTTCGGGTGGAGGACCCTCCCCTGCTGCTGCGACAGAAGATCCACCCGAAGGGGCAGCCTGAACGGAGGATTGATGCTCACATCCAGAAACTCGGGATATCAAACCCAATCCGGAGCCACAAGAAAAACTTGTGCCCAGTCGCTCCTGATCTTCTAGAGCACTCTGGGTAGGAGTGGAATGGGCGGAAAGGTGTACAGGAGGCCTGAGCTCCACTTGCAATGAAAACTGTCGCTGAGCGAGAGCCACATTAGAAACTCCAACGAACAAAACTGCTGAAATTGCACATTCTCTTTGGAGGCAAACAGATCTAACCAAGGCTCTCCCCACCGCTGAAAGAGACCTTGTACCACCTCTGGATGGAGACGACACTAGTGATCCACAAGGCATATTTGGCTGAGTTCATCTGCTCTGGCATTCAGAGAACCGGCCAGATGTTCAACCACCAGGGAAATGTCCTGTTGTTCCAGCCAAGTGCAGAGACGCAGGGCCTCTTGACAAAGAGTCCACGACCCCACTCCTTCCTGTTTGTTGCAGTACCACATAGCGGTAGTGTTTTCATTGAACACCTGAACTAGCCTTCCTTTGATGGATGGTAAAAAGGCTTTCAGTGCCAATCGAATCTCATGAAGCTCCAATAGGTTGATATGGAGCTAGGCTTCCGTCGGAGACCAGAGTCCTCTGATCTCCACCTCCCCCAGATGGCAGCCCCATCCCAGAAGAGATGCATCCGTCACTACTGTGAGATCTGGGTGGGGAAGGGAGAGGGGTCTGCCTCTGACCCAATCAATATTTGTCAGCCACAACTGCATATCTTTCGCAGTTCCCTCCGATATATGAACCAGGTTGGTGAGATTTCCTCGATGCTGTGCCCATGCCCATGGGAAATTCAGGTCCAACTGCAGAGCCCGCATGTTCCACTGTGCGGGATCCACCAGCAGGATGCAGGCCATGAGGCCCAACAGCCTCAGAGTCATTCTCACCGAAATCCAGGACAGAGGCTGAAACATCGGTATCATAGCCTGAATATCCTGGACTCGTCATTTGGGAGGATAGGCCCAGAACTGCACCGTGTCCAGAACCGCTCCAATGAAAAGGAGCATCTGAGAGGGAGTCAGGTGTGACTTCAGCACGTTGATAGTGAACCTCAGTGAACGCAGGAGGTTCGCCGTAGTCTGGAGGTGGGAGAGACTCCTTGGGACGAGCCCGCCTTCAACAACCAGTCATCGAAATAGGGGAAGACTGGAACCCCTGATCTCTGCAGATGGGCTGCGGCCTCCGCCATCACCTTCCTGAACATCCGAGGGGCACTGGTGAGGTCGAAGGGGAGAATGGCAAACTGAAAGTGCCCGTGGCCCACCGTAAACCACAGGTAGCAACGATGAGCAGGCAGGACGGGGATATGAAAATAGGCATTCTGCAAGTCCAGCGCTACCATCCAGTATCCCGGGTCCAGGGCAGACAGGACCTGAGCTAAGGTGAGGATCTTGAACTTCTCCTTTTTGGGGAAGTAGTTGAGGGCCCTGAGGTCGAGGATAAGACAAAGGCCTCCGTCCTTCTTTATACCCAGAAAATACCGGGAATAACAACCACAACCCATTTCTGGCCCGGGAACCCTATTGCTCCCTTGGCAAAGAGAGTTTTGACTTCCTCGCAGAGCAGGGCAAGGTGATCCTCCATCAGCCGATCGTAAACTGGAGGCATAGAGGGAGAGTAATCTCAAAGGGGCGGGAATAGCCCCTTCGGACTATTTGCAACACCCACCTGTTCGAGGTGATGTCTCGCAAGTGGTGGAAATGATGGCTTATTCTGCCACCAACTGGTCGTGAATGATCCGGGGTGTCAGACTAGGAACGTTTTGCGGTGGAGGAGGGGATCGTGGCTTGACTCGACTTCCGGCCTCCCAACCCATGGAGTCGGGGTGAACTGCGTCCACGGCCCGCAGAGGTTGCTGAACTTTTCGGGCCCTCTGACCGGAGTAGGGTTGTCACGGTTGGTAGCCCCTTCCGTAGCCATGAAAGGAGGGAAAAGCAGATACAGCCCGGGATGTTGTATTGAGGCCCAAGGACTTGGCCATAGTCCGCGAGTCCTTGAAACACTCAGGGGCGGCATCTGCTTTGTCTACGAAGAGATGGGAGCCATCAAAGGGCATGTCCATCAGGTTAGCTTGGACATCTCCCAAAAACCCAGACATCCTCAGCCAGACATCGCGACGTACGGCCACCATCGTGGAAATTGCTCTGCCCAGCAAGTCTGTTGTGTCCAAGCCACATCGGATGGCAAACTTTGCTGCATCTCTCCCATCTGAGATAGCTTGGGAGAGTAGGATCTGGTCCTCCTCCGAGACCCTGGGCAGCACCTGTGCAACCATGTCCCATATCAAATAGGAGTAGCTGCCCAAAAGGCATGCAGTGTTCACTGACCGCAATGCTAGACTGGCGGAAGAAAACATTTTCTTTCCAAAGCTTTCCAGTCTCTTGGATTCCCTGTCCAGAGGTGCGGAAGGGAACGCGCCATGGGAAGTGGAAGCTTGAACCACCAAGCTTTGTGGGGTGGGGTGGGCGGTGAGGAAAACCGGGTCGCCTGGTGCAGGGCAATGGCAGCGGCGGGCAATCGTTCTATTCACAGGAGCCCCTGTGCTGGGCTTGGAGCAAGTGCCCAGAAGAACGCAGGACCTCTGTCAAGACGTTAGTCTTGACTGCCACCGTAGGGAGCTGCAGGTCCAAGACCTACGCACCACCATGACAAATGGTGCTCCCTCCTCCGTAGCCAGGTTAGGTGGAGACAGAATGGCAGAAACTGGGGAGGTGTCCAGACCACTGGCATCACCCAGTTCCTCACACCAGTCCATATCTTGTGGTTGCGGGATTCCTAAGGGATCCTGCTCCCCCTCCCAATCCTCCTCATCCTTTCCTAACCCTTCAAATAGGGCAGGGTGAACCACATGGAGTCGTACTGCTCCGTCAGCACCGGTCTCTGCGACGGAGGACGCCCGACCGGCTCAGTGTCGTCGGGAATGAGGATTGGGGTGGCGCCTCCTGTGGGTGCCAGCCATGCCGAAGACCTTGGCAGCGGACACAGGGGAAGGCCCCTTTGGAGGTGCGACCGGCGCTGGTCTGGACCCGGGAACGAGTCCGGTCGGAGGCCGTGGCGCCGGAGCCGAACGCGCGGAACCCACTGGGACTCCTCTATCATCTGAGCCTGCGGGGCCCGAAGGCACGCCGGCAGTCAGGCCACCCAAATATGGCGCACATGGTGTCATAAAACTCTTTAAGTTGGGCGGGGGTCATTCCCGGCCCCGGAAAGGAAGGGAAGCGCGGAACCAGTCCAGGCACCCGCTCCGTGGAGCAGGGCCTCGAACGCAGAGGTTCCTCCACTTCGCAGCGTGACGGGCGGGGTGAAGTCGAAGCACGCTTCGACTTCTCGTGTTTTTTGTGGTCCCTCTTACCTGACTTCGACAACTTTGATGAAGAGGGGACTTCGATTCATCGAAGCGGTGCTCGAACCTTCCTCTCGACCGAAACCTGAACTGGGATCGGCGAGGCAACCTCTGTGGTGCCGGACACCGGGCCGCGATCAGCTTTAGGGACCGCTCCCTCAAAGCCTTCGGCACCATGGCCCGGCAATTGGAGCATGACTTTGTGCCGTGGTCGCGCTCCAGACACCAGAGACACACCAAGTGGGGGGCCATGACCGACATGGCGCGGTGACAGGCGCCACACAGTTTGAACCTCGAAGTCTTCTTACTAGACATCCCTAGCACACCAAAAGGAGTCGACAAAAAGTCTGTCAAAAAATGACAGGGTAGGTATCCATGGGTTGGGGTGTCCTCCAACCTCCCTGGTTCCAACGGGATGCCCCGGGGTTCTCTGGGAAGGGTCCTGAAAGAGAAAAACTCCAACCGCGACTTCCCCCACATTATCCTATGGACACTGACCTGGGGTATCACCTCTGCACACGGGCGCCTAGCAACTATTAGTTACTTACCTGTGGTGGGTCCGTGCTCCCCCTGGTCCCTAGTTCTTTGGGTGTTAGGCTTGGTTTGGTACTCACATCGCATTCCATTTTCTTAACATATGGTTTCGCCCACCCATAGGGGCCCATGTGTTTTATGTGCTTTACTTACCTGTTCTGAAGTATATATTTTATTGTGTATTGATATCTCAGGGTAGGAGATATACCAAAGTAGTTTTAGAGTTCGTGTATAATAATTACAAGCTATTTTTCTAACACTGGTGTGGTTCTTTCGTGTGTGTAAGCTTCACTGACTGTGTGGTAATGTACCAGCTTTACATCCTCCAGAATATGCCTTAGCTGCTCTCCACAGCTACTCCTTGAGAGTTTTGGTATCAGGGACCACTATCACGAAGGGTTGCCTGGACTCAGTGCAGGGTGCCTCACCAATAGGTGTAGACCATTTCCTGAGCCAGCCTCCTACAGGGAGCATCTGAGAAGGGATCAGGTGTGACTTCAGCACGTTGATAGTGAACTCCAGCGAGTACAGGAGGTCTGCTGTGGTCTAGAGGAGGGAGACAACCAAAGTCAACAGCCAGTCATCAAGATAGGGGAAGACTGGCACCCGTGATCTCCGCAGATAAACAGCAACCACCGTCAACACCTTGGTGAGCACCAGAGGGGTGCTGGTAAGTCTAAAGGGGAGCACGGAAAATGAAGTGCTCATGGCCTACCGTGAACCGCATGTAACGTATGTGGGCAGGCAGGACAGGAATGTGGAAGTCTGCGTCCTGCAAGTTCAACGTTACCATCCAGTCTCTCAGCTTGAGCAAGTGTGAGCAATTTGAATTTATCCTTTTTCAGGAAGATATTGAAAGGGCGCGCTGGTCTAAGATAGGATGATGGCCTCTGTCCTTTTTGGGCACCAGAAGGTAGCAGGAATAACAACTACGACCTACTCCTGATGCTGCCACCCTTTCAATGGCGCTCCTGTCCACAAGAGCCATCACTTCCTGGCGGAGCAAGACGTGATCCTCCGTCAGCCTGTCGAAAGTGGGTGTCATGCATGGAGGGGTAGTCACGAAAGGGAGGGAGTAGGCCTTTCGGACAATCTGGAGATCCTAGCGTTCGGATGTTATAGACCTCCAGTGGTGCAGGTGATGGCGTATTCTGCTGCCCAGTGGGTGCCCATGATGGTCGCAGGACAAACTAAAGAGGCTTGGAGGCTGCAAAAGGAGCGAAAGGGGGAGTTGGGTTTGCAAGGGGCCATATAAAGGCCCAAGTACCTGGCCGTAGCTCTGATATCCTTGAAGCGCACTAGTGCTTTGTCTGACTTGTCTCTGAAGCGACAGGAGTCATCAAAGGGCATGTCAGTAAGCAAGTCCTGGACATCCCCCAAAAAGCTAGTGGTTCTCAGCCAAACGTGGCACCTAAGGGCCACCGATGACGAAACCACTCTGCCTAGCGAGTTGATTGCATCCAGTCCACAACAAAAGGCAAACTTGTCTGCGTCTCTCCCATCAGTCATAGCCTGGGAGAGGATGGCCTGGGCCTCCGCCGGGACCATAGGCATCACCTGCGCAACACAGTCCCTGAGTTAGTGGGAGTATCAGCCCAAAAGGCATGCATTGTTCACCGACTGTAGTGCCAAGGTATCCAGCCTCTTGGATTCTCTGTTGGGTGGAGTGATAGGGAATGCGCCAGGATGTACTTTGGAGATGGAGGCTTGGGCCACCAAGCTCTCCAGGGTGGGGTGCTGGGTGAGGAAACTGGGGTCCCATGGAGCAGGGCAATGGTGGTGGGCAATTGTCCTATTCATGGGAGCCCCTATGCAGAGCTTGGACCAGGTCCCAAGTAGGACATCTGTGAAGGCTTCATTAAATGGAAGTAGCAGTTAAAGATGGGGTTACTCCCGGCTGAAGCACCTCTGTCAAGACGCTCATCTTGACTGCCACAATGAGTACCTGGAGTTCCAGGACCTCAGCCGCCCACTCACCACCATTGCAAATGAGGCTCCCTCCTCCGTAGCCAGGATAAGAGGAGAGACCAAGCCAGTATCTGGAGAGGCGTCCAGTCCTCTGGTGTCTGTCAGATCCTCACACCAGATGTCCTCAGTGTAATGTAGGGGTGTTGGACTTGGCTCTTTTTGCAGGGTTATCCCCAAACTTTTTGCTTCTTCCTCCTATTTTTTCCTGACCTGTTGTTGTTGGTTTTAGGACTCTGGGCACTTTACCACTGCTGATCAGTGCTAAAGTGCATATGCTCTCTGTGTAAATTGTTATTATGATTGGTTCTCCCTGATTGGCATATTTTGATTTACTGGTCAGTCCCTAGTAAAGTGCACTGGGTGTGCCGGGGCTGGTAAATCAAATACTACTAGTGGGCCTGCAGCACTGATTGTGCCACCCACATGAGTAGCCCTGAAAAGATGTCTCAGGCCTGCCACTGCAGTGCCTGTGCGCAGTTTGCTAACTGCCATGTCGACTTGGCAAGTGCACCCACTTGTCAGGCCCTAACCTTCCCTTTTCTTACATGTAGGACACCCCTATGGTAGGCCCAAGGTACACCCCTGGGCAGGGTGCAGTGTATGTGAAAGGTAGGACATGTACTGATGTGTGTAACATGTCCTGATAGTGAAATACTGCCAATTTCGTTTTTCACTATTGAAAGGCTATCTTGCCCCATAGGACAGAATGGGGAATGCTTTGTAACATTTTACAAGCATATCTTCCCATAGGGATAAGATAGAAAAATAAAATGAAGGCTCACTGAACTCAGAATTTAATAACATCTTTTACTAAAGATGGTTTTTAAACTGTGTGTTTGAAAATGCCACTTTCAGGAAGTAGGCATTCTCTTGTTTAACCATTCTGTGTGCCTCTGCCTGTTTGTGTATTGACTGTCTGGTTTTGGAGTGACAGGGGCTGGGGAGGTCCATTCTCTCAGACTGCCACTGGGGAGGGGGGGGGGTTTGATGTGTGTCCTGCCTTTCCTGAATGAGTCAGGGCTGGGCTGAATAGACCTGGTCTGCATTTAGAGTGGTGTGAGGAGATTTCACTAGCACCTGAATAGGCCCTGTCGGCATTTAGAGTGGTGGGACGAGATTTCCCCTGCACCTGAATAGGGCCTGTCTGCCTTACACAATGCTGCCGGGCAGCTGCACCAGAGAGGACAGAACTGGTTTGGACTGGGCTCAGAGACCCTTGCACAAAGAGAACAAAGACATTTTGGGGTATAAGTATTAGACCTAAAACCCCTGAACTTTAGACTACTTCTGGAATCAAGAGGAACCTTTGCCAAGGAGAAGAGATGGAGAAACTGAGGAGAAGTACTGCCCTTGCTGTCTGTCTGGGGTTGGCCTGCAGTTGCTGTTTCTGCCAAGGAAAGGAGAAGGACTTTGCTGTGTGCTGTGTCCCCTGCTTGAGGAAAGTCTCCAAGGGCTTGAGTAGAGCTTGCCACCCGTTTTTATGTCTCAGGAACACAAAGACTTCCCCCCAGCTCCCCTGAGCTTCCTTGCTGGGAGTTCTGACCTGCCAGGAGGCGCCTGGGACTGTCTTGGGCCTCTGGAGGTTGTTTCTGCTGTTGGGAACTGGAAAAGCAACATGACAACGAGAAAATCGACTCATAGCTCTTCTTGCGACAGTTTTCCGAAGCAACGCCGTGGTGCGAGAAGAATCTCCACGCATCACTGCGCCGCTACTGAAACCGACGCAGCGCCTGTCGCCGCTGCAAGAATCGACGCATCGAGGGATCATGGTTGAAGAAATCGAAGCAGCGCTGCTCGACACCGCTGCAAAGTTCCCCAAAGCATCCCGGATTTCCACGCATCGTCCCTGTGCGGCAAGTTTTCCCCGATGCATCACCGGTGGATCGGAGTCGTCTCAGAATCGACGCATCGCTTTCCCCTACAGACCGGACCCGACGCACCGCTCCCCTGTGTCCAGCAGAACTGTTGCATCGCATCCACGAAGGTCTCAGGAATCGACGCATCTCTTTGTTTTTCAACGCTTCCCATCGCTATGGCTGTTTGGCTTGGTGAATTTTGTCGCAACGACAGGTACTTTGCAAGAAATCACACATCCATAGTCTTCTATGGACTCAGTTGCTAAAACCTTTTGAAAGTCATTTTTCTTAATACCTGTATGTTGGATTTTTGTCGTTTTGGTCTTATTAAGTTTAGATAAAGATACTTTATTTTTCTAAACCAGTGTGGTATCCATTTGTGGTGTTATCACTGTGTTACTGTGAGTGTTGGTACAAATACTTTACACATTGCCTTTGGGATTAGCCTGTCTGCTCGTGCCAAGCTACCAAGGGGGTGAGCAGGGGTTATCTAGAGTGTGTATCCCCCTTACCCCGTCTAGAAGCAAGGGTCCCTATTTGGACAAAGGTACCTACCTCTGCCAACTAGAGACCCCCATTTCTAACAAGGGGATGCTATTCTTCAGGGTCCAGTGGCCCCTACCATTGTTCCTCAAGTCCTAGCCCACAGGAATGGGGCATAGGTCCGGCCTGGAGGGAATGCCTCCTGTTGATGCCAGAATCGGATGATGCCCATCCAGCTATGTGTTGGGGATGAAAATGGGGATGGCACCGGCAGTGCCGGGAATGTCGGCATTGCAGCCGGCGCACGGGAAGGTCAAGGTGGCTATACTGGCACCACTCCGGCTCCATCCATGGATCCAAGGAGCCCAACTGGCACAGGCGGAGGACCAGTAGGGGCCCCTCCAGAACACACAGGGGACAGAAGGCACGCCAGCGGTGACAGGCCACCCAAATATGAGGTCATAAATCATAAATCTCACGGAGTTGGGTAGGACTCCTCCGGCTCTGGGAAACTCGGGGAGGAGTGGAGACAACCCAGGCACAGGCTCAACCACTTAGCCAGGCCTTGAACGCAGATGTGCCCTCATCTTGTCGGATGACTTCAAAGGAGGGGGAGATGTCAAAGCCCTCTTCTGATTCTTCTTCTTGTGGGACATACCCGAACGACTCTGACTGCGACGAAGATCGATGGCTCCGCAACCGATCCTAGGACCTCCCTCTCGACCAGGGTCGAGACTGTCAAACAAGTTACTTACCTTCGGTAACGATGTATCTGGTAGAGACACAGTCTAGCCGTAGATTCCTTAACTTAGAATATCCTCCAGGCGCCAGTCTGGATCCAAAGATTTTTCAGCAGTACCTCTGCACGCCGGGGGACGGCGTTGGATGGCTCCGCCCTGACGTCGTCCACGGATATGACGTCAGTGGAGCCATATAAGTCCCTCCCCGCGCGCTGACGTCAGTTTTCTACTGTGAAACATTTCCGCACCACAACGCGGAGTCACTTCTAAAACTATGAGAGTGTGGGAACAGTGTGCCAAAAAAGATTAAAAATCTGTGAAACAACAATGACAATAAAGAATAAAAGGATGAGAAACATCACAATGCATTGCAGAGAAAAACCGTCATACTGTAAGGAACTGAAGGGAGAGAGCAGAGTACTCGCCCCTAGAAACAGTCTTGCAGAAGCGAAGAACCAGACCCTCCTACGAGGCAAAACAGCAATGGAAATTAATGATATGGTAAACGACAAGCAGTCTGCAACCACATGAATGTCATTGTAATGGACAACAAGACTGTAACGACATGAAGTTATGGCAATTGACAACCTTTCTGCAACAACAGAGAATGTGCAACCATACGCACTAAATATGACCAATTGACTGTAGCATAGTCAAATAGACCCCAAACTAATGGAGAAAAAGTCTTGGGGGGGAGGGAAGAAGGACATGACCAATCTCCACACTAGAAAAGAACCAGGGTGCAAGAGCGTGGATGGATATAGGAGCCCTCCACCCAATTGCGAGAATGGGTGGAAAAGCAACAGGTAAAACAGAATAAGACATCCTGACCCGGGAAGGATGCGAAGAGACGAACACGCATGAAGCCTGAGACCACAGGCAGAAAGACCAGTGGGAAGAACCCAACCTAAAAAGGTCCTCGCAAAGTGGGGAGGATGGGTGGGCGTTAAGGAATCTGCAGCTAGACTGTGTCTCTACCAGATACATCGTTACCGAAGGTAAGTAACCTGATTGAGACATCTAGCTGCAGATTCCTTAACTTAGAATAGATACCAAAGCTATACCCCATTGGAGAAGGGTCTGCGACTGAACCCCACCAAGTTCCAAAGAGAACTAATCGGTCAATAAGGATTGACTAAAACAGGTGGAAACAGCAAGTGCAAGCGTGGCTGACACTAGACCCATTAAGCTCTGGAAAGGAGAATGAACCAGGAAAGGCAATTTCACCACAGTCCGTCAGAGGACAGTACGAGACTTTCACCTTCCAGGAAGGGGCAAAGGGAAAGCACAGAAACCAGAAGGGCCAGTGCACAATGAAAGAAAATCCAAAAGCTTCTGAAACAAGAATAAGAAGCAGAACTGTGTGCAGGATCCCATGGATCTGCAAAAAATAAAAGTACCAGAGAAAGGACAAAACAGCATGACAGAGTAAGAGCGTACAAAATGAGCATGCACAACAGTGGATGCCAAGAATGACATGAAGAGAGACAGATGTCACCTATGTAGAGATATACTAAATAATGACTACAAGGAGATACATGTATGTGGATAGTAGGGATACACATATGTAGACCGTGGAAGCCACACCCCACACATGCAAACGCCCACGAAATGTAGCATCAACAGCACATATGCGTCGACAGAAAGACAAAGAACATATCACCAGGTAGTCATACTGACTAACCATACACCGAAGTACATTGGTCAAAGGATACCAGCAGAAGCCGGACACAAACATAAGGCTAGCTCTCATAATAGAGAGAGAAAGAGAGAGAGAGAGGGAAAGAGAGAGAGAGAGGAAAAGAAAGAGAGAGAGACAAAATCTGGGGCTAAGAAACCAAAGATACTGCAACAAGGAAAAACATAGTATGAGTGCTCTCCCACAGTCAGTATACATATTATGATATGTATACATATCTATACATACACACATACATATTTTTTCTCTTTTTTATTTTAAAGAGAAAGACAAGGGAAACTCGAAGAGCATGCCCAAGACAAATACAGCAGCTTGCATAATAGGTACCTACGGCACCGATGTGAACTATAGCAGGACATAACATATGTCACAACACAGTAAATCACATACAGATATATTCAGAAATATGTATATATAACCATATACAGACACTGTATAAACACAATGAGCATCTCTGAACAGAGAGACTTCTAAGGATAACATCGGCCGAGGCCATGAGTAGATGGACCTGAGCCCCTGCCTGGCAATGAGCGGAGGGAAGACCAAGGACATAGGCACTTCCTAACACCAGAGATTGAAGAGTAGACAATAGCACAAAGATTAGAACGCAGCCAAAGCTGTGGTGCAAGTTGGACCAGCAGGCCACCCAGTGCCTATGAACGCACCCAGTGTGTACCCACAGACTGGTGCCAGAACTGAAAGCGGAATATAAACTGTTCCGGAAGCGGAACAGAAAAACATGCTCACAAAAGACACTGGCTTACGGCTAAGACATCCAACATAGGCAAAAAGAAAGGTGGAAACACAGCAAAACGCTTAAAAGACAGCCAAAGGCAAGAAAATGAATACGTGAACACGCCAGGACGAGCCAGTCGTAGCGTCTCTGGAGAAGTCTGCATCCTCAGAGGCAGAAGAGAACTACGGACCAACCATAAAATACAAATATGTAATCTCCAAAGAGAGCTACACAACCCTTGTGGGTCCTACCAGAGGAGAAGTCCTACAACAGTAGGGGGAATGGGAGAAAGCGAAAACCATATCGCGATAAGCCTACAGCATGAACTATAGGAAAATTCCCCAGAGGGAAAGAAGATAACAATCCTAAGAGGACCTCGCAGGATCCTCAGTAAGGACCTACACCATCCAGGAAGAACAGTACCTGGGGCATTGTACACACACCACCCAGGAAGAACACCTCCCGTGGCAAGGTAGAATGGCTATACAATAACCAATGAATACCCCACATAGGGTATGTCACATCCCTATAAAAAGCAAAGGAACACCTCTTGAGACTAGCTTCTAGACAGAGGAGACGAAAATAAGGGCAGAGACAGCTGTCTAGCTGTACCGTCTGCCTGGGAAATAGCTTGAACCCAGAGACGGATACTAGAGAAAGGCAGTGACAATACTGCAACCAATGCAAACAAGACAATAAGTGCGCAACAATGGACTTAAAACAATGCCAATCACAGGAAACCCGACATGAGACGCTGGACCGCTGAGTCCGCATGACTGTCAAAAAGATGGGCCCCATCAAAGGGCAAATCTCAGAGACCCTCCTGAACATTCTCAGGAAAACTGCCATCACGCAGCCAAGCATGGCGACGCAGAGCAACTGACCTGGCCATAGCCCGACCCACAGAGTCAGTGGTGTCCATGGCTGATCGAATCGAAAAGTTTGCCAGCTCATGGTCATCGTGGAGTATACGGGTCAGGTCAGCCCGAGGACCTTCCGGAAGAGAGGGAAGGAGGCGCTCAACCGAGTCCCAGAGGGCGAAAGTAGCCCGTGCAAACACGCAGGACGTGTTCAAGGACCGAAGGCCCGAGCTCGCGGACACAAACATTTGTCTACCACATGTCTCCAACCAGCGAGACTCCCTAGTGGGTGGAAGTATTAGAGGAGAGGACTACGGCAACGAAGCTGAAGCTGCCTAGTCGACAAGCCCTTGAGCCCTAGGTTGTAGGGACAGACAGACAGGGTCATCTGGAGCCAGGCGATGACGATGTGTGATAGCACATTCCACAGGATCCCCCGAGGAGGGCCTCGCCCAGCTCCCCAGAAGAATGACGTACAATGACACGCCAAAGGGCAGCAAGGGCTCGACATTCGCGTTGCCCTGGTGGAGCAGATCCAACAAGGGATCGGAAGGCAGAGAGACAGAAGGAGGCTAGAACTGTAAAATGTCAGCAGTTTTGCGAACAACTCTTGCAAACGCTGCACTAGCCTCCATGGCCATTCTAGGTGGTGACAGCAGATCATAATTAGGGGACGGTTGAAGGCTAACACGTCCACCAAAGGCCAAAGGCTGTGCAGCCCGAGGATGACCGAGGGCCTGCAATTGCTCCACATCAACATTTTCAGAAGAACGCGTAAGCAACACTGGGGGAGGGGGTTAGGGGTGGGGGGTGGGGGAGTTGAATCCCCAGGGGCCTCATCCACCATCAGCAAAGGAGGAGGTAAGCACATCTCCAGCGTCGAACAACGTCAAGACGGAGCCCAATCGACGTCGACGAACGCCGAAGGAGACTCCATTGACCGGCGTCGGGACGGCGCCGACCCGACAACCACCGCGATGGGGCGTCGACTCGAGGACAAGTCCACTGCTGTGGCCGCATCAGATGTCATCGCAGGGAGCCCCACAGGACTGTGCCCTGATGTTGGAGGTGGACTGCGGCCCGACCTTTGAATGGCAAGCCCCACCGGGCCGACTCCCGACGTCGCAGCGACTCCGGAACCGGAGTCAGGGTACTCGACTGGTGCCGAGGGCGAACCCGCCGGCGAGCTCCCCATCTGAGTCCCTACCACCTCTGTGGGGCCCGAATGTGCGCCAGGGAGAGGGGTCGACCCAAAGATGGCCTGCAAAGCCTGATAATAGGCTTTCATCTGAGTCCTAGTCGCCCCAACACCAGGAAATGTGGGGCAGGCGGGGGTCGACTGCTGAGGGGTCGTGTCCAGCAAAGACCGGGAGCAACGGGCACCGACGTCACAACTACTTGAGGCAGACGGCCTCTGTGACTTCTTCTTGTGCTTACCTGAGGAAGGCGAGTGACGGCCTCGGGAATGACTCCGTGACCTGCCCCGAACGGGAGCCCCAGCTCGAGATGGAGACCGGCGACGCTTGGACTCTGAACGGAACATCCGGGCAGACAACAATTTCATCCTACGTTCCCTCAGGGACTTCGGCTTCAGCGTCCGACAGGCGTCGCACTCCTCCACAAGCACCACATATAAATTGTGTGTGAATCCGTTGCCGACATCTGCCGCGTACAGGTCTCACACGATTTAAAACCCGAAGGCATCGGCACACTGTTCCCTGACGCGAAAAGGCGTCAGTAAGGCCTAAAAAACAGAAACAGGTCAGAGGAACCGCTTCTCCTGGATCCGCGTCGCAGGCGCAGAAAAGAAGTAAACTGACGTCAGCGCACCGGGAGGGACTTATATGGCTCCACTGACGTCATATCCGTGGACGACATCAGGGCGGAGCCTTACGACACCGTCACCCGGCGCGTAGAGGTATTGCTGAAAAATCTCCGGATCCAGACTGGCGCCTGGAGGATATTCTAAGCTAAGGAATCTGTGGCTAGATGTCTCTATCAGATACAGCGTTGCACATCGAGCAGCAAGGAGCTTGAGGGACCGCTCCCTCAAGGACTTGGGGTGCATGGTGTGGCAATCGACGCAGGTCTTGGCATCGTGGTCGCACTGGAGACACCAGAGGCAGAAAAGGTGTGGGTGTCACCGACATTTGCTGTTGTCAGGCGCACACAGGGCTAAAAACCAGCATTCCTCATGGACATCCCTGCCACAGCAGGAGACAAAGTCTCCAAAAAGTCTTCGACAAAAGGTCAAAAAAGGTCAGTCATAAAGTGACTAGGATAGCTTTTCTCTGGATCTGGGCTGACTAGCACAGAAAAATAAACGTCAGAGCGCTGGGGTGGCGCCTATATAGGCAGCGCACATGTCACTTCCGGCACAGGCACCGCCACGTGGAGCCGAATGACGCCACCTGCCAGCATGCAGGGGTATTGCTCACAAAAAAGATTCCGGATCACAGTACCTTTTCTTGGCACAGAGAGGTTTCCTATAAACAGTGATAGTATATTCATTTGTTACTAGAGTACATATTTATTATTAGGGCTGCTTCTATGAATTTTCATTTGTTCACACACATGCAGCCAACTTCTGACACCAAAGGCTCAAGCAAACATAAAATCAGGGTCTTCTCATTTATATTATGTTGATTTGCCTAGCATATTAATGACCCGCAAGGGTATCCAGGCGCTTGTGCAGGTGAGTAGACTTGTGATACCAGTAACATTATTCGAAGAGGCAGGTCTTCAGCTTCTTGCGAAACTCAATTAGCAAGGAGGATCTGATATGCTGAGGGAGGTCGCTCCATGTTTTGGGTGGTATGTAAGAGAAGAAAACAAGTTACTTACCTGTAACTTTAGTTCTCCAGTATTGGAATCTTTCATAGATTGAAATGAAATGAAATGAAATACCAGCATTTGTAAAGCGCACAGCTACCTCCGGAGAGGTGTCCCGGCGCTGGGGGTCGTCGGGAAGATTAAGCGAACTATTGCCCAGAGTCACAAAATCCTGGCCAACTCCACCAACTCCTAGGAACTTTTCAGTGTCATTCAAGAATTCACCAACCCACGCAGCGAAGCCACAGACATCACCCCATCCCAAGACCTCTGCGACAAGCTTGGAACCTATTTCCACCTCAAGATCAAAAACCTCTACGACAACTTCATCGACCATCCACCAGGTGCCACAGACGGCTCCCCGCCCCCCAGAAACACCAGCCAGCCCACCATGTCCAACTGGACACCGATCACGGCCGAAGACACCGCCTCGACCATGAAAAGCATCCACTCGGGGGCCCCCACCGACCCCTGCCCCCCTCACATCTACCACAGAGCCGTGGCCGCCGTCGCACCCAAACTACAACGCACCATCAACACCACCTTCAAAACAGGCACCTTCCCAGACGACTGGAAGCGCGCAGAAGTCAGACCCCTGCTCAAGAAGCCCACAGCTGACCCCACCGACCTCAAGAACTATCGGCCCATCTCGCTCCTCCCCTTCGCAGCCAAAGTTGCAGAGAAAACAGTCAACAGGAAACTGACACGATTCATTGAAGAGAACGCCGTCCTCGACCCGTCCCAATCCGGATTCCGAAGCAACCACAGCACAGAGACCGCCCTACTCGCCGCCACAGACGACATCCGCACCCTCCTGGACCAAGGCCACTCCGCAGCCCTCATCCTACTCGACCTATCAGCGGCCTTCGACACCGTCTCCCATTGCACACTAGTCGTCAGACTACACGACGCAGGCATACAAGGAACAGCCCTGGACTGGATCCGATCATTCCTCACCGGAAGAAGCCAAAGGATCAGACTCCCACCCGTCCTCTCCGACCCCACGAAAATAACCTGCGGAGTCCCACAGGGTTCATCACTGAGCCCCACCCTCTTCAACATTTACATGGCCCCCCTCGCAGCCATCGTCCGACAACACGGCCTCAACATCGTATCCTACGCCGACGACACCCAGCTCATCCTCTCCCTCACCAAAGACCCCACCACTGCCAAACTCAACTTCTAGAAAGGAATGCAAGACGTTGCAGTCTGGATGACCAACAGCTGCCTGAAGCTCAATGCTGAGAAGACAGAAGTCCTTGTCCTCGGTACCATCCCTTCTGCATGGGACAGCACCTGGTGGCCGACCGCCCTTGGAAGCCCACCTACCCCTCAGACCACGCCAAGAACCTCGGCATCGTACTCGACTCATCACTCTCCATGAACCGACAGGTCAACGCCGTCACCTCCAGCTGCTTCAACACCCTCCGCAAGACCTTCAAGTGGATCCCCCCTGAGTCAAGGAAGACAGTCACCCACGCACTCATCACCAGCAGACTGGACTATGGAAACGCACTCTACGCCGGCATCAACAAGTCCCTACTCTGCAAACTCCAGACAGTACAGAACACCGCCGCCAGACTCGTCCTCAGCATCCCCCGACACAAACACATCAGCCAACACCTACGAAGTCTCCACTGGCTCCCCGTGGAGAAAAGAGTCACTTTCAAAATCCTCACTCACGCCTACAAATGCCTACACAACAACGGACCCAAATACCTCAACGACAGAATCAACTTCCACGTACCCAAAAGAAACCTCCGATCTTCCAACCTCGCACTGGCCGAAACCCCGCGCATCCACAGAGCCAGAGCAGGCGGAAGATCCTTCTCTCACATTGCAGCCAAGACCTGGAACGAGCTACCGGCAGACATCAGACGCGCCCCCTCCCTGAACACCTTCAGGAAGACCCTCAAGACCTGGCTCTTCGGCTAAACAGATCTGCGGACCCCCCCTCAGCGCCTTGAGACCCTCACGGGTGAGTAGCGCGCTTACAATTCCCTGATTGATTGATTGATGTTGCTGGGCTAACCTGCCGCCGGCGCCAGGGATCGAACCGTGAACCCTGTGGTCCGGAGTCAGGCACCCTGGCCGCTGCGCCACACCTCTTCCACATGCTTGAATCATTCCCCGTCGTCGAGATCAGAGTCCCCGGTATATTTATTTATTTTTTATTTATTTTGAAGGTTTTGTATAGCGCGAACAAGACCCTTGCGGGTATCAGGGCGCTTTACAGGCAGATGTGATTAATAGAGACACGCAAAGAAAAAAATATAGTTTAGCATAAAACAGTAATAGTAAAATAAACCAAAAGACAAATATATACAGGATACACCAATAGTTCAGGTGAATTTGGCCATGAGAATAGATTTCACTTCTTTTTTGAATAATGCCGTGGAAGGGTTCCGTCTCGTTTCGGGGGGCAAGGCATTCCAAATCCTGGGGGCCATTCCTGAGAAGGTCCGATTGTAAGTTTTCTTCTTAGCAAATCGTTGTGGTTTCAGTAGCAAGTTATATGAGCTCCTGGTGGATCTGTTACCACAGGAGAGCAACAATTTGTCAGCTAGATAACTAGGAGTTTTGTGATGTAATGCCTTGTGTGTCATGCAGGCGATTTTCCAGTGAATTCTCTCCTCGAAAGGTAGCCAGTTGAGGGCACGAAGGTCAGGGGAAATGTGACAGTTTCTTTTGGAGCCTGTGATGAGTCTAGCAGCTGAGTTGATTGATGCTCTTAGAGGGGCCGTCATTGATCTGGGAAGGCCGCAGAGAGCTACACTCCCATAGTCCACTCTAGGGATTACTAGCGCTTGAACTGCATGTTTGAAGTCATTTGCGTGTAGGAAGGGTTTGAGTTTTCTCAAGGTGTTCATCTGAAAATGTGCTCCTTTTGTGGAGGCGCTGATGTGTTTCTGCATATTTAGCTTACTGTCTAGAGTTACTCCCAGCGATTTCGCTGAGTCGATAATGAGAGGTTGACCGTTGAGTGCTGTCAGGTGTTTCATCCACTCGAGGATGATGGTCGATTGGCTGGGGGGGACGATTAAGAGGAATTCGGTTTTGAGGGTGTTTAGTTTCAGATGGTCTTTGGCCAACCAGGACTGTGTTTGTTGGAGCGTTGCATTGAGAGACTTAATGTCCTCAAGTGAGTGGATCTTTATATAAAGTTGTGTGTCATCTGCATACATGTGATAATGGACATTTGAGGACCTGAGAAGCTCGGTGAGTGGTTCCATAAAAAGGTTGAAAAGTGTCAGTGAGAGGGATGATCCTTGCGGTACTCCTAAGGTGACTGGAGTGGGCTTGGATAAGGATTGATTGATCTTGAATCTTTGTGTTCTATCTTGGAGGAAGGAGGAGAACCAATTAAGCACAGAGTCAGATAGACCCATTCTGTGTTTCAGGAGGTCAAGCAAGTTGTCGTGTTTGACGGTGTCGAAGGCCGAGGATAGGTCAAGCAGGATTAGTAGACAGGCCTAGTTTTGGTCCAAGATTGTTAATGCGTCATCTATTATGTGGGTCATGGCTGATTCAGTGCTGTGTCCTGCACGGAATCCCGATTGGTATTGATCGAGCAAGCTGAATCGTTCTATGTGGTTGGCAAGTTGCGTGTGAACGCATTTTTCTAGCAATTTGGTCAAGGTGGGGATGTTGGATATTGGGCGATAGTTATTCAAGTCTGCAGGGCCCGCAGATGGCTTCTTTAAGATTGGGCACACCTGGCCTGCTTTGAGGATTTCAGGGATAGTTCCTTGGAGGAGCGAGGTGTTTATAATCTTGGTCCATAACGGCAATATCATTGGGATGAAGTCTCTTAAGTAGTTTGCGGGTAGAGGGTCTGTATAGTGATTGGAGGGATTCAGGGCCGTAAGCGTTCTCAAAATAGTTTCATCTCTGTAAGTATAGAAGGCGGACCAGGAGGCGTTGTTTTTGCAGTCGAACTTTGCGGAGCATAAGAGAGGGGCTCCTGGCGGGGGCAATGAGGTGACCATGTGAGTATCTGTATGGGATAGTAGGTCGTTGCGCAGGTCTGACTTTAAGTTTTCTGTCTTCCTAGTGAAGTAGGAGGCAAATTCCTCGCAATTGGGTAATGTGTCTGTGTTAGCTTGGGGGAAGTGCGAGCCACCTTTCGATTGAGATTTGATTAGATCGAATAGCTTTTTGGGTCGATTCTTGGCTTGGTCTAATTGCTTACTGAAGAAGTCTGCTTTTGATCTTCTAATCTTTCTGTAATAGGAATTTCCTGTGCTTCTTAATAGTTTGAGATGGTCAGAGGAGGGTGCCGATCTCCATCGTCATTCAATTACTTTTAATGAACGTCTTTCTTCGTTTAGCCTACCATCATACCAGGGTTTTGAGTCTTTTGTGGTGACTCATTTCAACTGTAAGGGGGATATGTTGTCTAGTACCCTGTTCATGGAGTGGAAATAGTGGTTAGTCAGATCTTGTACATCGGTTAAACCTTCCGGTGGAAGCATGAGGTTAGGACTAGAGGATGTGAGCAAGTTGGGAACTACATTATTTAGGTTTCTCTTCCAGATTTTCTTTCTCGGGGGTTGGACAGAAAGTGGTTTAACTGATTCATTGATGTGGAATGTGATGATGTGGCGGTCCGACCAGTCACGGGAGGATCGATTCCAGCTGAGTGCAGTCCGCTTTGGAGATTACAAGATCAAGGGTTGAGCCTTTATCATGAGTGGGGCTGTCACAGATTTGGGAGAGGTTAAGGACTGAAAGGAACGCTTTGAGGCTATTAACCCTTGGATCGTCAAGGTCATTCCAGTGGAGGTTGAAATCTCCAAGGAATATTTGAGTCTTTTGTTGACCTGCATTTGTAGCTATGATATCCATGAGATGTTCGATGAAGGTAAGGTTATCCCCTGGAGGGTGGTAGAATGCATGTGATGAGCATATTGATTTGTTGTTATTAGTGATCTCTACGCCCATGTATTCACAGGAGGTAGGTACTTGTGAGTCAGAATGAATCACAGAGAGGTTGCTCCGATGTATGCAAGCAATACCACCTCCTGGTCTCTCAGTTCTATCAAGTCTTGTGATGTGATAGTTTGGGGGTACAAGTATGTCTAGGATGGGTGTGGATGATTTGTTTAGCCATGTTTCTGTCAGAATTATAATGTCCGGATCATTCGTGAGTATGAGGTCGGCGGCATGTCTTGAGGCTGACCTACAGTTTAGAAGCATACATTTTAGCCGAGGTTTGGTAGTAATTGTGATGGGGTCGTGTACTATAGGGACTCGCATGAGGTTGTTTTCAACTATACCTCTGGAAGTGTGTTTAGTAGCTATGAAGGTATATGAAGGGATGGATTGGATTACAGAAAAACTGTGTAAGATGTCTGATTGCACCGTATTAATTGGCAGTGATGGGAGCTCATAGGAATGAAGTAAGGAGGTTAAGTCCTTCATAGAAAGAGAATTTATCCTCCGGATCGGACGGGATGCGGCATTGGGGTAGGGTACAGTTCTCCACCTTGGGAGCTCATGTTTCTGGGAGCTTGCGCGCCACTGTTGGGTGAGTTTCGAATGATTGGTCTGGAGGAATGCCTTAGAATCTAGTGTGGAACGTGTGGACTTGGGTTGTTGCAGAATCAGGTCATGTAGAGCTTGAAGGTCCACTTTGACTTGTTGTAGTGATAATAGTATCTGATCGAGTCTAGGGTCGGGTGTCGGTGTTAACATGTTAGAAGTGTGGAATGTGGTTAAGGGATGCGAGGATAATCGTTGTGTGGCCTTTGGGAGGGAATCGTCCAATGGCTCTTTTTGTAGCCGTCTATCTGTGTGGTAATCACTAGAGCGGGAGGGTGTGGACTCGGGGAGTGTGGAGGAATGGAGGTGTGTTATACGAAGGGATGGTGGGAGAGGAGGTGGGTGGTGAAAGGGCATGTAAGAGCGCGGTCTGGGAGGTTGTAATGGTGTGAGGTGTAGTTGGAACCATATCCGTATTGGTGGTGTTGGGGGTGGAGTAGGAAGTGGGGAGGTGTGTGCTATCTTGAGGATGAGAGGGTGTAGGAGAGTAGGATCTGCTTCTTATAGTTACCCCCACTTTTTGCAGATGTTTCACTGTTTTCGACTTAGTCTGACTGGGATCCTGCTATTCAGGACCCCAGTCTATCTGCTTTCTCCTCTAAATTGATTGCAAGTACTTTAGGTACACTCCAGATTGGATTCTGGGGTTCCCTTACAAGTCCCGAGTATATGGTATACTATGTACCCAGGGCCTAGGTACCCCAGAGGCCGCCCAGGGGCTGCAGCATGTATTATGCCACCCCTGAGAGACCATTTAAAATGACACAACAGGTCTGGTACAGCAGCCTGTGTAAGGTGGTGCATGCACCCCTTACTTAGATATAGGTTCACTATATCTATCCTAATCACTGCACAAATAAACCTATCAGTCACCCCTATGGCAGGCCTTATCAATCCTGAAGGCAGGGTGCTGGGTTTTATGTGAGAGGGTGCCCATGCATGAGCAGAGCCCCTCTTCAGCCTTCGGAACCTATATTCCGGGGTTGTCTGTGATGCAGCCAACCATATATACTTAAGTACATTATAACCTCGCGGTAAATGCTAACTTTAAAACGGCTGCATGGAAAAATTTCGTGTTTGGTGTCAAACACCTTGGAATCATACATCCACACCAGTAACTGGTGTGGGAGGTATGATTCCACCCTCCTAGAGGGAGAAATATGACAACACCGGTACACCCGGTACCATCTTTCTTGACCCTGACATCACAAAATGGATGCTGCCAGCCACAGACACGAGTCTGCCCTCCTGCTGCTGGACGAAACTCAGGCAGGGGAAGGTTTGACAATAGGTTTCCTGTCACAGGGAGGTGTGACCACCTCCCAGACAGGCTTTAGTGTATTGGGGCTGGGTGGGTGCACTCTGAGAGTGCTTTGATGTCTGCACTGGGGGCACATTTGGTGTCCCTGTGCATAGTCCAGCTCAAACCGGTTGCAGGAGCCATTTGCTCCTGCTCTGGCGCGAAACTGGACAAAGGACATGGGTGTAGCCACCCCTCTGTCCTGACCCTCCCATAGGTGGGTCCCCAGAGTTTGTCCCACCCCTTCCTTGGGTATAAAGTAGGAACCCCTGACTACAGGACTTTAGATTTTACCTGGACTAAACTCTGCTACAGAAACCAAGTACTTCGACGATCTGCACGACGCTGGACGACTGAAAAAATCTCCCTTGGAGTAAAGGAGTTACTCCCCTGCAAGGCAGGCACCTAAACGCATCTGACCGGTTTGCATCTCCCAAGCTCCTGAGGACTCCGAAGATTTCTGCAACACAGGAGGTGGGTTCCCGAGGTCTCTGAGGTTGATCTGCGCTCTCAGCAATTCTGAGGCCCGTATCCCTCGTGGGGACCGTGAAACCCGTACCCCTGGGCACCGTCGGCGACCCCTGAAGCTGTGCTTTGGGCTACTTGTAGTCCTGACCCCGAGCAGTAATTCCACCGAAGATTTCCGGCCTACACTCCACGAGTGTTCCGTGGGCTGGTATTTAGTGATTCAGCTCGAGGTCCCTTCGCGATCCCTGGTCCGTTGGCCTGTGGGTCCCTGTGAAGGTAACTTTGACTTTCCGTGGGCTTTCCTGGTTGCTCCAGACGTGCCCTGACTCTCCATAGCTTGGAGAGTCCCCAGGACCTTGCTGGTAATCACAGAAGCCTCTTTCCTCTGCCTGCGTGGGTTGCAGTTGCCAAGGCTTGTTGGTGTTCAATCCGGACACTGACCCCCTGGCACTCGACATCCTTTGTGGGACAGCTCACCTCCGGACTTTGGTCGTCGTCGACGTCTCCTGGTCCCCGTGGCTGCAGAGTCAAGCTTCACCTCTTCTCACCTGAAGCACCCGACATCGGTGGGCATTCGTCTATCGTGCCCCTTGTCACTGTGAAGTGACCCAGACTCTGTCCCCTCTGCTTTCAGGTTCTTCTCATCTCCGATCCAGGCTTGGATCACACCTCGGTACTCTCAAGGGTGCTGGCATTAGAACCTTCTATGTTTAGCTGGGTTTGCTTAAAGTCCTCTCCGAAGTGTCCTTAATCTGTAAATTTCCAACTGCGACCTTCCCATAGAGTTGTACGGAACTGCACCCGTCCTCCGTGGGTCCCCTGTGTCACTACCTTGGGTGGTTCCTTTGGGTCCCAGCGATTCTACGTGCTCTAGGCACTGTGTCTAGTCAAGACGTGGTTGTTATACCACTTTCTTAGTATATGGTTTGGTCTCCCCCTGGAGCCCACTGTGTATTGTGCTATTTACTGTCGTTCTAGTGAGTTAATATTGTGTGCTTTGTTCTCTAATCTCATAAAGAGGTTAGTAGAGAGTGTTTAGTAATAAATACATATATTTTATATATTCCTTGTGTGGTTTTCCTTTCACTTGGTCATTCAGGAGGTTATGATCTGGTAAAACAAGCTGCTTTACATTCCTTCGAGACTTAGCCTGAAGGCTGCTCTCCATAGCTACCACTAGGATAGCTTTCAATAAAGGTTGTCTTTAACCTAATCATCAATAACGGTCGTTTGGACTGGTGCAAGGTGCCCACTTTAATTAGTGGACAGCATATACCAGGCCAACTTCTCACAGAGGGGGAGTGGTTTTGGGGTATGAATGGGCCCAAGGGAGCAATGGTGAGGACGGGGCGTGTAGGCAGGCAGGATGAGAGGAGGTGAGGGTGCTGTGGGATGAGAAGTATGTGGGGTGATGGGTGTCATCCGCAGTGGTGTCAATCAGGACAGGAGAGGGAATATCTGCCGGATGGGATACAGAGGTGAAATGTATTGGTGGGGGATCCGCCAGGTTATCGCGAAGTGGACTAGGGGTGAGATCAGTTGGAGAGGTAGGATGGGGTCTAAAAACTCTTTCTTTGATGAGGGGAAAGATGTTATCAAGAAGATTTAGGTTACGATCCGATGATTGCATGAGGATGATCCCATTATGATAGATGGTAAATGTTGCTGCAGCTTTGTAGAAAGGGGAGGGGATGATAGATATCATGAGACCATGTGCTGTTTTCCTAGTGGAGGCGATCAAGAATAGGGCGAGAAAGGCTTTACGCCATTGGGCTCGTCTTTTAGTATAGAAGATGATGTCATTGGTTATATTACCTTTGTTATTTGAGAAGTAGGGGTCGGAGATAGGAGTATCGGGGTGAGCTTTTAGCAGCTTATGTTTAAAGCCTCTGGCTGCTTTCTTAGAAAGGTTGGGGGGTATCTAATGGAATAGGTGTGTAGACCTGAGAGCTCCATAGTGGAGTTGAAAGTTTATACAAGGGGGTACGAAAGGGCTTTCTTTGTCAAATTGGGAAGGTATTTAATGGATTAGGTGTGTAAACCTTCGAGCTCCATAGTCGCGCTGAAAATTATACAAGGGGGTACGAAAGGGTCAGGGGGTACGTGAGGCAGTGTGTCCTGAAAGGCTATAGAGGAGCTAGGGTAGCAAGGAATATCTCTCACCCGTGATTTTGTTGACTAAGGGTTTGAGGATGTTATCTATGCTGTGTGGTAGCCAAAGTCATTTTGATTGAGACAGTCCAAGATGGCCGCCACTTTAGCTACCAATGTCTGTTCCTTGGAAGAAGTCCTCTCTTGATTTCCGTTAATTGGTCACCAAAGTCATTTTGATTGAGACAGTCCAAGATGGCCGCCCCCTTAGCTACCAATGTCTGTTCCTTGGAAGAAGTCCTCTCTTGATTTCCGTTAATTGGTCACCTATGGGAGTAGTCCTGTTTCCATTTCTAGTGTGATGAGTGGACCTTTCTTTTTCTATGGGAGAGAATTTGGGAAGGAGTCCTATGTCTCTTTCTGACTAAACACAAGTCATGGTTATACCTTTCCTCCAAGTTAAAAGAAAAGATAGCGCTGCCATTTTGGGTCGATTATAGAGGCAGCTACTTACTGGGGAACACAAAATGGTCTCCAACCTGTGAGCAATCTCCCAAGATAGACCAGACAATGTATAAATGTCAACAAAGCCATCAAAATAGCTTGCAATTGACCCATGAAGTCTGGGGCAAAGTCCTACCAGCCAAACGGGGCTGTGTAGGGACTCCGAGGGCTCGTAGTACTAATCTCTGTCAATGGCGAGAGAATGTGTTTCAGCAACAGGTCGATTCACTAGTTATTCAACGCCGCCATCGAGCGGCGGGGGGGGGCCGCACACTCACCATGCCCAAACTGCCTGAGCGCCTGATCGAGATCGCGTCAGCGTTGTGCCTCCCAGTTCCGGAGAAGGCGACCCCTCAGGCCCCCCAGATGCTCAACGCGCGTTCATGCTCTGCCACGATAGCCTCCGCTGGGGTGGGAGATGAGGCGGCTATGATGTTGTTAGAAGAACGGCATGGTGCATCCGGGCCGAGCAACCAGACGAGCTAGGGGAGAACCAAAGCCCTAGATAGCTCGCCCGTGCCCCATTCCGGTCATGATCCCAATCCCGGTCTCCGTGCAGGGGGGATCGCAGCAGGATGTCACCAAGGGTGAAGAGCCAGCCGACTGCTCAGAGCTGGATGCGAGCTGAGCTCCTGAATATGGACCTGCCGCTCGCGACCCAAGCAGCCACGGGTTTCGCACAGCTTCCACTGCTCATGTCTGGCCCGACGCCTTGAGGGAGAGCCCACGCCTCACCTCGCTCAGATTGCTCCCAGCTCCGATCGCTGTCCCGGGGCAGGGGGACCTTGGCAGCCGCACGGCTCCGCACAGCTTCCACTGCTCCTGTCTGGCCCGATGCCTTGAGGGAGATCCCACGCCTCACCTCGCTCAGATCGCTCCTAGCTCCGATCGCTGTCCTGGGGCAGGGGAATCTTGGCAGCCGCACTGCGAGTGAACGAAGGGAGGTCCCAAGCCCACTCCGTCGATCTCGGCCTTAATTGCGGTCACAGGCAGTGGGGGATCAAGGGGGGGATCAACGTCCCAGGCACCGCTGCCGAGACTGGTCGCAGCCCATGAGTCGGGTCCCTTCCCCAGCTCTCTCGGCCAACAGGGCCACCCAGCCGATACTGGAAGGTCCGGTCTGCAACGCGGGCGAATACCACACCCCTCCTACCGGACCTGCAATCAGGTCTCAGACCTGTGGGGAGAGGTCACGGACGAACCTTGGGAGTGGTGTCCCCGATGTAGATGCCCCCGGAGCTCTGCTGTCGGTGCCCCCAGCGCTCCCCAGTCACCGTTGGCCTCAGATGCTCGATGGATCCGGGCCTCTCCTATTGGACCCGCAATCAGGTCCCAGTCTTCTGGGGGGGGCGGCCCCCGACGGAGGTCAGTGCGGAGTCCCCGATGTCGACAATTCCAGGACTTTAAATCGGAGTCGTCATTGTCGGCCCCAAATGCTCAATGAATCCGGACCTCTCCTGTAACCCTGTCGCTGATGAGGTAAAATATGGGATTCGATGTAATTGTATCCGCCGAAGGTGATGCTTCCGTCTCATAGAGTATAAATGGTTCCTTAGTTGCATTGCCCTGAAGTGGCGAGGCTAACAGGGATATTATGAACAAATATCAATCCCTAGCCAGCGGGGCTCATTCCTCGAGCTCCTCACCAGTCGCCATCTTGATGTAAAACTTTATTCGTCTATATATATAAAAATAGCAATGCAAAGCTATTACAAGCTAGAAACTAGGCCTAGGCCCATTTCAGTTTTGTAACCTATCCACCTCTTTTTGTAAAAGAGACCAAATAAAACAAACAACCAATCAGATCAGCCTCACCCTTTATAACCCTCATGAGAGAACCTCAGACCTTCAGATTTTCGTAGCCGTAGTGCTATAGGATAACCATAAAAATGCAGAAGGTTGAGCTTTCCCAGGGGAGGAGGGTGGGTCGCATGTGAATCTATGAAAGATTCCAATACTGGAGAACTAAAGTTACAGGTAAGTAACTTGTTTTCTTACTCCAGTATTGGAACTTTCATAGATTCACATGCTTGAATCAGAGTAGCTAGCAGTTATGAGCACATTTTTTGTTCTTATCGCCTTGAAGAACCGTATATAATGTACAGAAAAAAGATAGAAAAGGAAACCATTTCCTCAATTTTAGACTTTGTAAAATATCAAGACTACATTAAGCTTAATTCACAGAAAATTTAAAGAAGAAGCAAGAAAACAAAAGGCATAATCAAAGTTTATATGCAGATAATATATCCAGAAACAATACATTTATCAAAGAATGTGCGAGGATTTAGGAAAGAAAAGGAAGGAGGGATGAGAGGGAAAGCTCACAGCTAATGAAACAGGTTCCTCAGGACTGCTTGGCCCACTGCAGTATCACTGCGCGTCGAAGAATTCAAGCAGTAGTGTCTGGTAAAAGTGTGGATGCTCTTCCAGGTAGCCGCTCCGCAGATATCCCGGATAGGTACCCAAGCAAAGAGGGCCGTAGAGGAAGAGACTTCTCTCGTAGAGTGAGCACGAACCTTTCCCTGCAGGGGTTTCCCAGCCAATTGATGACAGTACTGGGAGGAGCTGGAAATTCAGCGTGCAATACCTTGCTTAGATAGGGGAAAACCCTTACAAGGGGCACTAAAAGCTACAAAGAGCTGAGGTGACTTTCTGAAGTGTTTGGTCCTTTGGAGATAAAATTTTAAACAACGCTGAATGTCCAGAGAATGAAGTCATTTCTCAGCCGGTGCAGTAGGCTGAGGGAAAAAAGTCTTAAGAACGAGAGGTTCATTCAGATGAAAGTCCGAAGGCACCTTAGGGATGAATTTGGGGTTAGTACGAAGAACCACTGTATCATTTTTGAACTGAAGAAAAGGCTCCTGAATAGTGAGTGCCTGCAATTCGCTAACCCTTCTTGCAGATGTTAGTGCCAAAAGAAGAGCCACCTTCCAAGAAAGGAATTTTAACTCAGCTTTATGGATAGGTTCGAAAGGATGCTTCATGAGCTGAGCCAAGACCACATTAAGGTGCCAGAGTGGAGGAGGAGGTTTGATCGGAGGAAAAACCCGAAAAAGCCCCTTCATAAATTGTTTTATTATCCTTTCTGACCATAGAGAAGGGCCTGAAGAAGTTCTCCTGAAACGAGAGATGGCTGCGAGATGAACTTTGATGGATGCGTGAGCTAATCCAGCTTTGGCCAAGGAAAGGATGTAAGGAAGAATCTCTTGGGCAGAGGAAGAGAAAGGGTGAACTCCCGATTTTTTGCACCAGAGACAGAACCGCTTCCACTTCAATCGGTACGTCTTGTTCGTACTCTGAGCACAAGCCTGGGAAAGGATGTCTCTACACTCTGTGGACAGATTCAGGTCGAGAAACTCTCTGTGCTCAGGAGCCAAGCCGATTATTGAAGGGATTTGGGATCCGGATGCAGCACTTGGCCCTGGGACATCGTCAGCAATGATGGGATAGGATCCAAGGGAATCGGTTGTTCCACCGACAGAAGAAGAAGCTACGTGTACCAGTACTGGCGAGGCCAGGATGGTGCTATGAGGATCATTTTGCAGGGTTCCGCCTTTAACTTCCTGAGTAGCCTCGGGAGAAGAGGAATGGGGGGGAAAGCGTAGACAATGCACCTGACCATGCCATCGAAAAAGCACTCCCCAAGGATCCCGGATGGTGATGCCAGCTTGAAAAGTACCAGCATTTCTTGTTCTCAGTGTCGCAAACAGATCTATGGACGGTCTGCCCCATAGCCGGAAGATGTTGTCCAGCGTCCTCTGGTCCAGCTCCCACTTGTGGCAGACTGACTTTAGTATGCTTAGTGTATCTGCTGTCTCGTTGAGAGTCTCTGGAAGATGCTCGTCTTTCAGCAAAACCCCATGTAGGATCGCCCATTCCCAGATACCTTGAGCTTCCACAGACACCAGACGGGATCTCGTGCCGCCCTGTTTGTTGACGTAATTCATGGCCGTGGTATTGTCTGTTCTGATCAGAACCGATGAATTTTTGATTCTTGGGAGAAACGCCTGTAGGGCTAGGCAAATCGCTCTTCGCTCCAGCAGATTGATGTGCAAAAGACGATGATGCTTTTGCCATCGACCACTTATTTGGAGGTCATGTAAGACCGCTCCCCAACCTTCTAGAGATGCATCTGTTGTAATTATCTGAGGAACTGGGGTGACAAGAAAAGAGAGACCCTGAGAAATGTTCGCCTCGTGAATCCACCATGACGCGGCTTGCCTCATTGGCGAAGTTACCGTGATCATGTCCTCGAAAGATCCTTCCACCTGACGCCACTGTAAGTCCAGTTGCTCCTGAAGAGGTCGCATTCGTAGCCTGCAGTGGGGTATCAGAGGAATGCAGGACGAAATGGATCCCAGAAGGGACTTGTAGAGGCAAACTGAAAGTGACCTTCTTTTCAGAAGCAGACGAGCCATTGACATCAGTTTGGCTTGTCTTTCTAGTGATGGAAATGCTCTGTTCAGGGACGTGTCCAATACGGCTACCAGAAAAATGGCGTTCTTGGAAGGACGCAAGCTTGACTTTTCCCTGTTGAGGGTAAGACCTAGACTTTTAACAGCTTTGTACAGGCTGTCACAGAATTCCTGGCTGTTATTTTGGAAGGGGCTTTTATCAACCAGTCGTCTAGGTAGGGAAACACCTGGTGCTGTTGTCTTCTGAGGAAGGCCGCTACCGGAGCCAGAATTTTCGTAAAGATTCTTGGTGCCGACCTGAGGACCTTGAATTGAAAGTGGCTCCCGGCTATTGTAAAGCGAACTTCCTGTTCGATGGATGAATGGGGACGTGAAAATATGCGTCCTCTAGGTCTAAAGTGGCCATGAAATCTCCCGAATTTAGAAGTCGAAGTATGTCCTCTAAGTAGATCATTCGAAACGACTGCTTGATGAGATAGGTATCGAGCTCCCTCAGATCTAGGCTAGGGCGCCACTTTTTCGACAGTCTTTTGAACCAGAAAGAACCGGGAGTAGAATCCCTTTCCTCTTCGAGATAACGGGACTGGTTCTATTGCCCCCTTCTGTAACATCTTTTGGACTTCTAGGCGCAGGAGACGTAGATGTTTTGTTATGTGACTGTGAGGAGGGGTATTTGGAGGAGGATGAACAAATTCCAACGTATGGCCAAATTGAACTATGTTGAGCACCCATCGATCTGTTATTTGTTGCCAATTTCGGAAGCACAAAGAAATCCTCCCCCCTACAGGTGTTTGATGTCAGGAAGGAACAGTAGTCAGAGCCTGCAAGCCGCTATTGACGTCTTGAAGTATTCTTCCCCTGATGACCTGCTCTGCCTCTGGGCGCTGATTTAGAATAGGCTGCAGATTGACCTTGTCGCTGATTGTACTGCGGACGATAAGACTGCGTGGCAGGTGTATAAGAGGAGTATCTATATTGCTGGTATCCTCCTCTGTATGAAGGAAGCCCTCTACCCCTTGCTCCTCGAAAAGGAACTTTGCGGTATTGAAGCGTCCCCAACGATTTTGCCGTGTCTGTGTCCTTTTTTATGTCTTGGAGAGCGTCATCCACATGTTTTCCGAAGAGAGCCTCTCCATCGAATGGAAGATCCAGTATTTTGTTCAGGACCTCTGGTCTGAATGAAGTTGCACAAAGCCAACCCTGACGACGTAGGACCGCTGCTCCCGCCAGGGACCGAAAAGCTGTTGTAGCAATGTCCATTGCACAATCAATGACCGCTGAAGAGGCCCTCTCCCCTTCCTGGAGGAACTTTTTTGCCTCGGTTTTACTGTCAGGCAGTTGGTCGAGGTAAGGAGAAAGATCACACCACATCTGCCGGTCGTAGTGGCCCAGGATAGCTAAAGCGTTAGCTGCTTTGACCAGTAAGCCTGACATAGAGGAGAATCTCTTGCCTGCATTGTCCAGACGCCTGCGTTCCTTGTCCGGAGGCGTTGTGAGAGGAGCTGCCGGATGCTTCGACTTCCGCTGTGCTGCCTGCGATATGACTGAGTCCGGTTTTGGATGACTCACCAGGCAAGCCGGGCTATCTTCTGGGGCCTTATATTTCTTCTCCAATCGTGGAAGCACCAGGACCACCGTGGCCGGGGTCTTCATGACTTTAAGAACCTCCTCCCATACACGATTGACAATGGGAATGGCTTGCACCGTCTTCTTAAAGGGCTCCTTAAAGTCATATAAGAAACATTCTGTCTGCGAAGAAAGCATAGGCAGATCAAACCTCTTGGCTGCCCTTTCCAGCAGATTGTGGAAACCGCCTATGTCCCCCGGTGGAGAATCCACAGGAACCGGTGAAGGAGAAGAAGGAGTGGGGATAATATAATCGCCCCAAAATAATGGATAATATAATCATCCCACTCCCTATGCGGGTCTGGAAGATCCGTGTCCCCTTGATCGTCATCCGAGGTATCTTGGTGTTGGATAAAAGGTGAAGTAGGTGGAGGCTCCTCTATTATTTGCAGCAGTGGTGGTGGCACCCGGGGGGTGGAAGGCACTGAGGGCGGCTTTGTGGGAACTGACCCCTGTTCTGGATTTGAAGATGGTGTTGGAAGTCTTCTCGTGTAGTCCAACAGCATATATTGCAAGTCCGAAATCAAAGAGGACGGCATACAGACTACCTCCTCTTGATATTCCCTATGGTAGTCCGGGGTAGGATCATAGTCCTGCTCCCCTTCATATCCTTCTTCAGATTCGTCCTCCTGGCACTTAAAGTGCAGCTCTGAAGGGCTATGAGCATAACCAAAAGGTCCTTCCTCGTCTGAATCTTCTTCTTCCAGGAGGTGAGAAGGTAGCAGAGGGTTCACCTTGCTAAGGGAAGTGAGCTCAGGAGTTACCTGCCGCTTCCTGACTTTTTCCCCGGAAATTTTCACTCCCGTCGACGAGGCCGTCGACGGTGTCGTCGACGATGTTGATATTGCCATCGACGGCGCTGTAGTCGATACCGTCGTCGTCATTCCTGTCGACACCATTGCCATCGACGTCGTTGTTCTTGTCGCCGCCATCGTTTTCGTCGTGGTCGTCGCTGTCGACGACGATAGCTTCGTCTTCACTGCCGTCATAGCCTCCGTCGTCGCCTCCGTCGTCGATGGAGGCGGAACTGTGGTCGTCGATATCAGAGAAGCTTTCGGCGACGATCCCGTCGTCGGAACTGTTGAAAGCTGAGGAGACTGGCCTTTGTCACTCCGCGTCGACGATGTCGATTTCTTCGTCGACGGTGTCGTCGACTGCTTCGTCGACTGTGGTAATTTCTTTGCCTGTTTTTCCTCCAGAGGAACAGACGAGGGTTTTTTGAAAACCTTTCTCCCTTCAGGAGGAGAAGAAGGGGGGAACAGAGCTCGACTTCCTTACCCCACTTTCTCCTGTTATAAGTCCTTTCCTCTCCTTTTCACCCCGGTGAGGAGATTTAGTTGGACTGAGCCTTTCAGACCCATGGGAGGTCTTTTTAGAGGCTTTTTGACGGCGCTCCTCTGAAGAAGTAGGGTCAGATCTTCCCCTTTTCACAGATCTTCTAGAAGACGAAGCAGATGAGGCCTCATCACTGTCGTCACTAGAGACCGGCTCTCTCCTGGATTTTAACTTCTGGAGCCAGGTAAGGAGATGTCCCTCACGATCCCTCAAGGTCTTAGTGGAAAAGGTAGGACATACTTTGCAATCCTTGGCTTTGTGGTCAGGATACAGGCAGTAGATACAATCCTTATGAGGGTCGTCCACATAAAGCCTCTTCTAGAGCAGGTGGCACAAGCTCTAAAAAGGCCTTTTTTCTCCTTGTCTGCCATGAGGAATAGAGAAAAAACAATTTGTAGAGTAGTCTGAAGATAAACAGTTGAACAAATCTCTCAAGAGTAATAGAATAAAGAATAACTGAGCAGAGCTCAGTGGAGACTCCCTAGCACAACGTGCGGTAGAAAACCTAAAGGTCTGAGGTTCTCTCATGAGGGTTCTAAAGGGTGAGGCTGATCTGATTGGTTGTTTGTTTTATTTGGTCTCTTTTACAAAAAGAGGTGGATAGGTTACAAAACTGAAATGGGCCTAGGCCTAGTTTCTATTTTGTAATAGCTTTGAATTGCTATTTTTATATACCGGGGACTCCCATCTCGACGACGGGGAATGATTCAAGCATGTGAATCTATGAAAGTTCCAATACTGGAGTAAACTGCAACCTATTGTTCTGCATTTGTGAATTCAGGGTTGTGTGTGCGCGAGTGAGTGCGAGACTGAGCATAGCTGTCTTGATGGGTTGTAAAAGTCTATGCGGCTGTTGAAGTAAGCGGGTCCCACATTGTGTAGGGCTTTGTAGGTGTGCATGAGAAGTTTGAATTGCCGGTGTTTGTGAATGGGGAGCCAGTGAAGCACCCGTAGGTGGGGTGAGATGTGGGTAGAGTGGGGAAAGTTGAGTACGAGTCTTGAGTCTGTTTAGGAGTTGTTTGGAAATTTCAGCATACAGTGAGTTTCTGTAGTCAACTTGGCTTGTGATGAGTGCTTGTCTCAAGGTTCGTCTGGTGTTCTGAGGAAGCCACTTGAAGAATTTTTGTAGCATTTGTAGGATGTGGAAGCAAGCGGAGCTCACTGCATTGACCTGTGCCTTCATGTTGAGCTTTTTGTCTAGGATGATTCCCAGATTTCTAACTTGGTTGGTGGGTGTTGGTCCCAGTTCTGTCGTCCACCAGGTGTCGTCCCACGTGGAGTTCTTGTTCTCAAAGACCAGTACTTTCAGTCTTGTCAGAATTCAGTTTCAATCACTTGGTTCTCATCCATTTTGCTACAAAGGGGCAAGCAGTTGGTAAAGTTGGTTCCGGTGGTTGTTGTCAGGGAGAGGCTGAGTTAGGTATCGTCTGCATAGGAGATGAAGGTGAGGTCTTCAGATATGATGATGTTAGCGAGTGGAGCCATCCAGGGTTGGGCTGGGGGAAGAACCCTGGGGGACTCTGAATACCAGTTCTTTGGTTTTCTTTTGCTTTTTTTTATATTTATTAAAACTCCACAGTATAAAAAACAGTGTTAAAGCATTACATACAGACAAATCATAAGTCAGGAACCAATAATGAATACATATTAATTCATTCCATTCCACAAACATTATATCAAAAAGTCAAATGATCAAACATAGGACCCCATATTTGCATGCCGAGCGCTCGCTTCCTGGAACCTTTAACCGAGTACAGACTGAACTCCAAGTTGAATATATTGTAAAACCTAGCATGCCACATTTCAAAAGAAGGTGGCTCTGGGTGAAGCCATGTAGATGCAATACATAACCGTGCTACCCCCATAGCAACAAAAATAAGATACCTATATTTATGTATCAAAGTCCCTTGACACACATCCTCCCCTGTACCCAATAACATGACAGAAGCCGAAATCTTTATAACCACTCCCGTAACCTCTGATAAAAACCTCTCAATGTGTTGTATATACAAAGCCAAATTAGTGCATGAATAAAAAACATGTAAAATATCAGCATCATCTGCACCACAACGGAAACATTTCCCATCATACAGACCCCCCCATTTCTTCATCTTTGCAGGAGTGTAATATAAATTGAATATCGTTTTATAGTGCTGTGTTTTTACGTTTGCGGCCATAAAGATTTTTCCTGCCAGGTCAATCGAGTCCTCTAAGAACACAGCTTGCACTCCTAGGGAGTTCCCCCACTTAAGATTGTGTTTCTCAAGGTCATCAGTTTTGGCAACTTGTAAAACATTATAGAGAACCCCAATTCTTTCCTGAGATCTGACAGCTTCAACTATCTTATGTGGGTTTTAACGTCGTGACATGCTTGTTTAGGAAATCACGTATCTGAAGATATTTAAAAAATTGGCATTTGGGGAGCTGATACTTATCCGCCAGATCAGAGAAGGAATAATACTGCCCCCCTCCTCCGAAAAATGTCCCAATAGTGTAATACCGGAGAGTCTCCATTTCCCTGCCACATAATCATGAAATATTGATGGGAGAATCCCTACAGCCGACAAAGGTGTATAAAATGAGAGCCCTTCAATCTGCAAGTTTTTTCTGACTATCTTCCAAACCTTATAAACTGCCCCCCAAGATCTTAAAGCGTGTTCTCTTGTAATAGCTGCCGTCAATTCTTTGGAAGAGACAATTTTTTGCCTCAGTCCCAAGCACCATCTGATATATTGATGGGGCTTCAGCAAGATTATCCACTTCTTCTCCAGTTAACAAAAGTCGGATATTAGCCAAAATACAAGCATAATAATATACAGCGAAATCAGGAACTGACCATCCCCCTCTGTCTCGGGGTAAAGTCAGGAATTGTGCCGCCCTATGTGGTTTCCCCGGAGCCCACAGGAATCTAGAGCAGAGAGATTGTAGTTGTTGTAATTGCAGGTGAGATATTTCCAAAGGTACTGATCTAAAGAAATATAGCACTTTCGGCAAAATATTCATTTTAAGAACATTGGCTCTACCAACCAAAGACAAATGAAGACATTGCCACCTCTCAAGAGCCTGTTTAATATTTCCAGTGATGGCCCCCCAGTTAGCATCAACCAGCTCTTTCAAGCAAACCTGTATCTTAATACCCAGATATATAACCTCCTTAACAACTCTAGGATCATTATAGATGATTTGATTAGTACAAAGAATCTGGGTTTTGGACGTATTGAGCTTATAGCCGGCCAAACGGCCAAATTTATATGCAAGATGTTCAATTTCGGGTAACGCCATCACTGGATCAGATGTTATTATGGCTATATCACCCGCATATGCGAAGACTCGGAACTGATCTTGCCCCACCATAAACGGTCTTATCCTAGCACTCCGCTCAAGCATATCCAGAAAAGGATTGATAAAAAGCGCAAACAAGAGCAGAGAGCATGGACAGCCCTGACGTGTACCTCTCGCAATCTGAACTACCTTAGAAGTTAAGCCCCTAGAACAGATCCGAGCCACAGGAGAACGATATAGAACCTGCAAAGCCTGGATATAACCCTGAGGAAAGCCCATCATGCGTAGAATTCCCCAAAGAAAATTCCACGAGACGCGGTCGAACGCCTTCTCGGCATCGAGCAACACTATTCCTACGTCTCTGGCCTCCACTTGAGCAATATCAAGTATAGTAATGACTCTAGCTATATGGTTCACTGTCCCCCTGCCAGGGATAAACCCATGCTGTCTAAGTGAGACTAAAGGGGATATGACCTTAGCCAGTCTATTCGCGAGAATTTTCGCATAAATCTTCCCGTCACAATTTGTAAGTGAAATTGGGCGATAAGACCCCGGGAGATCAGATGACTTACCCTTCTTTTTAAAAACAATAATAGTGGTGTCGTCCCATGACTGTGGTGCCGCACCAGTTTGAGCGGCCTGACAAACAGCCAAAAAATCAATTTTAAGGTCTTGAAAAAAAATCCGATAGAGTTCAGATGGAAGCTTGTCTGGACCTGCAGCTTTACCCCGCGCCATACCATTAATAGCCTGTTCCAATTAATCCATCGTAATAGGGCTATCTAATATTCCTACTTCTTCATGAGCTAACCGTTGAAATTGCACATCCAAAAGCCCAAAATCCACATCATCAAGTTCTCCATCCTGTTCTGAATAGAGTTCTTGATAAAAACTATGAAAAATCTCTAAAATCTCCTGGGGATCGTGTACCAAACTACCAGAAACGTTCTTCATGCCTTCTATTCTTTGTGAAGCTTCTTTGGAACGCAGCCTTTGAGCTAAACAATGCCCTGTCGCCTCCCCATACTCATAACAATCTTTCTTAAAGAGCTGGTATTTTGTGGCAATTTCCTTACTCCATGTCATATTAATGTTAGCTTTACATCTAGCCACTTCAGTTTGCAACTCAGTGATATTACTTCCAGACATAATCCCTCGCGTTAGGTTTCCTTCTGCCGCTTTCAATTTATCATTCAGCTCCTGGACTATAAGTTTGGCTTGTTTCTGTTTATGTAGTCCAAAGCTCAACACTTCCCCTCTAAAGCAAGCTTTGAAGGTATCCCAAACATTCCCGTAGTTTGTAGAATAGCAGGGGCAAGATGGCGCCGCAAGCTCGGACGTGTGAGCTGATCGCTCCTGGGCTCCCCCGCACTCACACAGAGAGATGTCCTGCCTAAAGATAATGCGAATGTCCTGCACTCGTCGTCTGGTGTGATGTGATATGATGCGAGAAACAGCTTTGTGGGCTGAAATCTGAACACTGTAAAAATACCAGAGAGTGTTTTTTTTTTTTGGCACGCTCGTGGAATACTTCCGAGGCTGTGATCTCTGTTGCGGCTATTCTCGGCTTACCTGCCTCATGGCTGTGTGATAAAAGAGGTGTACCGGCGCGGGAGAAAAACGGGTGTTTTAAGTACGGAAAACATACCTGCTCAAAGCTTAAAAGTTTCCCACGGAATGCTAAGCACTTCAGCGGCTGTGATATCGCTGGGGCTGCGATGACTACAAAGAGGCTACTGGAGCGTCCGGCGTGGTGTTCTCGTGGCGGCAGTGTTCTACGGAGGCCGATTAGGCACACGCTGCGCTTCTCCAGAGATGCCTCTCAAGGCTGCTAAAGGGAGAGCGCGCCCCCTGGCTGACTCTACTGGCGGTGGAACGGGGGCTGGAGTGGTGAATACCAAAAACTCTACACATACAATTCACGGCAACAAAGTCACTAAGGGGGATATTGCTGATGAGAAAATTGGTAAAGATAAGGACATTACTGGCAAGCTCACTATTACCCTGTTGTTTTCTGCTGGCAGAGAAAAGAAAAAAACTACTAATTCCCCTCAAATCGAGTCTGTAGAGGCAGTTATGAAGGCATTACAGCCAGAACCCCCTGATGCTGTAATTGTTCAAAACATGGGGGAATTTGATGCTGCTAGCAAGGCAGTCTATATTAACCCTTTACCGTTAACACCCACGGTGGAAGCCGCTGCAGGGGGTCTCAATCACAATGACAATGAAGGGAATACTAAGATTGAGGGGAAATTGGTGTGTTCAATAACTACTGCTATAACAACTGCAAATGCAGGTGCAGACATGGACTCACGGAATAAAAAATCTCCCTTGAAGGAAATTGACGCTGGTGATAATTTCTACTCTTTATCAGATCACTCTAATTCCTCCAGTGAAGATCCGGAGTTAGGGTCAAAGATCTATGACGGATTGCACGGGGCTGGTGGTAGTGACCTTAGCAGTGTACAGCCGGATGACACAGAAGGGGATATTTCTGATGATAGCCCTAGCACGGTACGGAAAAAATATGAGAGCAAACAGGGTCCTGCATTGGTAGACAGCAGTAACAGTGGCAACGCTTTACAGTGGGACGACTATCACAACTGAGAGTGGTATTGGTACCGGCACAGAGGCGGTTAAAGGAAATGCACCAGGTCCATCTGAAGAGATTTCGTTAGCTTTGATTTATCAGACCATGATGACTCATAGGGAGGAGACACGGATAGAGAGTCAGAAAGTGCAAAGCTCCTGTTGTAAGCTACAGAACTCGGTTCGCCGTATAGCGAAGACTTGTACAGAATTTACAACGAGGCTTAATGAAGCCGAGACGCGAATCTCCTCCCTAGAGGACGAACTAGTTGCACAGAAAGCGTTAACTGAGACCCTGCGCTCTATAAAAGACGACACTCAGTGGAAACTAGCCGATTTAGAAAACCGCTCTCGTCGTAATAATCTTAGAGTTCTGCAGATTCCGGAGGGTTCGGAGGGCCAAGATTCTCGCAAGTTTATCATTGAGCTATTTTCTGAGGCTTTTCCCGAACTCAACCATTGGGACTGGCAGAGAGAGGTGCAGAGGGCACACCGATTTCCTTTCTCTATTCGTCCAAATCAAGCAGCAGCTAAACCCAGAGCGATTCTAATTTCTCTTAATAATTTCCTCGCTTGGGAGGCCTTGTATGAGCTTGCTCGCCCTGACAGATAGAGGGCCGGCAAGGGTGTGGAATTCTTTGTCCGGCCTGACTATTGTCATCACACTGTTGCAAAGCGCTGGCAGTTCCGTCAGCTTATATCACAGTTTCAGGCTAAAGGGGCACAAACTTTTTTACTCAATCCTGCAAAGTTAAAAGTCCTATTCAAAGATCATACTAGATTTTTTACCTCCGAGGTTCAGGCCAAAGAGTATTTACAGTCTATGTAATGTATCATGATTTAATAATTCAAATGATTGTTTGGTTTCTATATATTCGGGGTAGGTTAGTATTGCTGGTATATTCTTCTCGGAGTATTCGTATTGTATTTACCAGATGATGTGTTTATTTCCCAAAAAATATATCTAGGCATTAGTAAGGTGTGTGCTATTCAGTAGTAGGGTTTTTTTTCCCTCTGATATACAATGGTGGGTTTATTAGCACATATGGTGTTATATTATTGTGGGGCGGGGGTACCCGGGTGGCGGGAGCTAGTCATCACTGGGACCATGAGTCCTGTTGCCTTTTTGTTGGGATTGGGAGGGGGATTCTGGGGGGGTTTGGGGAATCGGGTGGGCTCAGGGTCGGGGGTTGGGTGGGGGAGGTAACCGGGGGTAAAAAAAGAAAAATAATCCACAGTATTGTTAAGTTTGTGAAATTTAGAGATGTTAAATGCTATGCTAGAGAATTAAGTAAGGGATGGTACCCATATCTACCTTATGGTTAAGTCAGGACTTCGAATATGTTCGCTCAATGTTTGTGGGCTTAACAACTATAATAAAAGGCAAAGAGTTGCTGCAGAGCTTAGGGTGATTCACCCAGATCTTGTATGCATACAGGAGACACACATACCTTGGGGGAAGCGCAAGGTGTTATCAGAGTTGGGGTATGTAGTTTTAGCCACTTCACAACAGACAACTATGAATCGTGGGGTGGCTGTGTTGGCCAAATCGACTATACAAACTTCTGGGCGTATAGCTGTAGACAGGCATGGGCGATGGGCAATCTTGGAATGCATTTCGGGGGGGCTCTAGATTTACGTTATGTACAGTATATGGGTCCAATTTGGCCGAGGCCCCTGTTCTTGACCATCTAAATCTTGAACTTGCATCATGGCCCACCCCTCTTGTGCTATGTGGGGATTTTAATATCAATTTGGAACAGGGTGAACTACAAGCAGGTATTCAGAGTTATAGTGGTAGGAAGCCTAGGGTGTTTAAGGCTTTATACCACTTAATGTTGGATCATGGTTTAGTTGATGTCTGGGGTGTGCTTAAAACACCCAACTCTGGCTATACGTTTTATTCTCATCCGCATGGCAAATTAGTTCGTCTTGATTATTTTTTTATCTCGCCTTTATTACTAACAGAAGCCCAAATACAGGTCTTCCCCCGAATTACCTCTGATCATGCTCCAGTTGTCTTGGACATTCCAGCTTTGGGTAGTAATTCAGCACCAAGGGTATTTACTCTCGACAGAAAACTTCTTCTTGATAATGTTTTTATCGAGTATATGAGAAACTGGGTCAGGGATTTTCTTCAGTTCTTTGGCTTCTAATGTGAAGGGTGGCAGTCTGACTCTTTGGGTTCTTCCTGTAAGGAAGGAGCATATCCTGTTGAGCACAGGTCCTTGGATGCAGCACTCCTGGAGTCTTCTGATGAGTGTGTTGTGGGAGACTGTGTCAAATGCCGCGGAGAGGTCGAGCAGGATGAGGGTGGCTGTTTCTCCTCTGTCAAGGCTGGTCCTGATATCGTCGGTGGCTATGATTAGTGCAGATTCTGTGCAGTGGTCCTTTCTGAATCCTGGTTGTGAGTTGCCCAGTAGGTGGCAGAGCTCGAGGTGGCCAGTGAGTGGAGTCATTCTGTTTCTGAGATTTTGCGCCAAATGTTGCTGGGTAGGTTGATGTTGGAGGGTGAGTTGGTCTGCAGTGTGTTGATCTGGAAGTGGATTAAGCAGTGGTCGGTAGTTGTGAAGGGTGAGGTTGAGTTGAACTTGATGTCGTTGAAGGTGGTGAAGATGGGTTCCAATCTGTGTTGGTTCTGTAATGAGCTCGGTTAGTCCAATGTTGTCTAGCTTTCCAGGAGTGCTGTGGAGCAAGGGTTTGTTCTGTCTTCCAGTCGAAGTTGAAGCCTCCGAGGACTACAAAGGCTTTGGATTCTACGGTGAGGGGGGCGATGAACTTTGTGATGAGGTTGATGAAGGTATCTCATGCTCCTTGTGGTTGATAGAGGAGTGTTCCGTTTAGGGTGAAGTTTTTGGTGACTTGAAGCTTGAAAGACAGATGTTCCATGAACTGACTGGTGTTCTCTGTGGTCGTTGAGCAGGTGAGCGCATCTTTATCGAAGATCATGAGTACCCCCGTCCTCCTCTTCCCATGGCAGTCCTGTCATGCCGCGGGATTCTTAAGACAGTGAAGCCGGATCCATAAATGCCTTGGAATGGTCGGAGGACCAGTCAACTGGTAGGTAGGCGCGCTGGGGCCTAGGCAACTGCTCACTGGTGTTGCGCAGAGGATGCCATTAAGTAGGTCTTGGACGGTAAAGTGGTGGGTAGAGCTGTGCATGAGAGAAGAGGAGAAGCAGGTAAGGAGCGGGGAGGTGGAAGGCGGAAAAAATTAGCTTGAGGGCGTGGGGGGCAAAGAATGCATTGAGGAGGAAAACTCAAGGGGTGAGAAAAGAACAAAGCACAGAACAGGAAGAAAATGAGGTGAAAGATGAGAAACAGCTGAAAAGAGCAAAAAGAGCAAAAAGGAGAAAACGGGTGAATGGCCAAAAAGAGATAAAGCAAAAGCAGAAAACAGGGGAAAGAGAGGAGATGAGAAATGGCTGAAAGGAGCTAAAGCAAAACCAGCAAACTGGGTTAAAGAGGTGAGAATTCAGACGGCTGGAAAAAAACAAACAGAAGTAGAAAATGGTGAGAAAGAGATGGGAAAAGAGATAGAAGAAGCGAGAGAGAGAGCTGAAGGAGATGAGTTGGGAGCCTCAAGGCAGCAAAGCAGTGTCCGGAAGGGCCTTGGACTGGTTTGAGGACCGGTCAACAGGTAAGTGGGGCAAGTGTGGCCTAGGGACCTGCTTAGTTTCTTTTAAGAAAACCCTGTACAATTAATCAAAAGTCAATTGCTTGCAAAGTGTTACATGTTTGGAATCAGAAAAGCGATGTTTGAAACTGAAACAACACACTGAATACAGTCTGAGCTAGAAAAACTACACAAAAAGATACAACCCAGAACTTCCAATTTTGAAGGGTTCTGCTTTTTACGTACTCATCAAAAAGCAATCTCATACGATCAAATCTTTGTCGTGTCACAGGTACTCCAGTAGCAGGAAGCTGTTGCTGACAGGATCTGTAACGATATTACAAACTGATGAATGAACAGTCTGCGAATGGTCAAGACAACACTTCCACGCCCTCTTGTTCCACACATAGTTATCAGTTCTACAAACAATATTTGCATCCACAATCAGCAGCACAAACTGCAGGTCTCTAGGAGAAAGAAGTTACATTGAAATCACAGTTAACTAAAGCAGACTTCCCTAGGAGCTTTTCAGTAATACACACTCCACACCTAATCATATACTCACTGTGCCATTTTGAGGAGTACCCAGCAGGGTTTAAAGAATATCAATAATTATAAAACCTACTTTTCAAGTGACATAGGTGAGATTATAAATACATGGGCTCAAGGAACGTCATGATTAATTTCGTCGCAACCAAGTCGCCAGAAAATATAAAAAGAAACATTAACTCTGTTACAATGGAATATGAATGCTAATGGATGTACTAAACAATAAGAATTAAATTAAAGGATTAAATTAACCAGATGCAAGGGATGGGACAGTACAACCTGTATCGAAGAGTGCACTAGAGCACAAATCCCAGTTTGCCCATGTAATCACATTGTGTCAGCTCCTGGAAATTCTTTACATCAGCCATTCCCAGGTGCTAGAATGAATATGGAAACTTTTTCAATACTTGCAGTTCAGCAGAGCCAGAGGGCAATGGAGTGATGTTGAGAGCGTGGCTACAAGTGCATTGGAAATGATGTCAAATAGAATTATAGCGTAAACAAAGAAAAATTAAAAAGCCCATAGAAGCATTGCTTATCCTCAGGAGGGGTCAAGTAGCAGCATGGTAAATGATTTGAATCACCTATCAAAAAGATTACCAAAGGTACGCAAATTGTTCTTCAAATGGATGCTTGCTCCTGCAGGTCCACATCACAAACCATACTTGCAGGAGGAAGGGTGAGGTTATCTTTGTACTAGTTTAAAACTAAATTGATTGAAGCACTCGTGCCAAAATGAGCATGCTCCCTGTCATACATTTCCAATCAACAGTGTTTACTGAAAGAATGCACAGAGGACCACGTAATGGTCTCCCAGATCTTCTGAACTGGAACAACCCTCACCCACGCTTCTAGTAGAATTGGCAAGGAAAGAATCTGGTGGTGACTTATCTGTTAATTCGTGAAATGCTTGCCTATTGGGGAAAGCAACGTACAGATATGGTCTATTTCTTTTCATTCTTTCCAAAACTTACAAACAAGATTTCAACATCCAGAAAGGTTTTGGTACTAAGGAATAAACTTTTTTTACAGTTAAATTGTTTAACTCTTTCCTCATCCTTGGACTGATGTTGGGGGGGAGGGAGGAGATTTAATTGACAGGGGTATAACAACGCCAATGGCAATCTCATCAAGAACATAAGCATCAAATTAAAACTTTAAGAAGAAACCTGGTACTGGTGAAAAGGAATTTGCAAGCCTTTTGTTAATCTGATCAAAACAAGAATTTTTAATAAAGAACATTGACCTGGAGAAAAATACGAGCCAAAATGGCAGTTAGATGACTTTCCATTGTCCCTCTAAAACATTTTTCATCTAGAGATAATGCAAAGTAAAGGATCAGAATCATACTAGCCTGTAGAATATCTCTAGCGATATCATGACACCGTGCAACAGACAATGTCCATCTGCTGGAACTTACAGCTCTAGTACAGGGCAGCCTGTCTGGCAAGAAAACATTTGCATTAAATCTTTTGGAAGTCTGTAAGCAGACAAAGCTAGCCTCTCACATTCAAGCAAGCAATTCTAAGGTCTGAAGATTTAAATGCAGCAAATGACCTATTTTCTGTGACAGTACACTATCCCTGATGGGAAGAATGGATGAGGAATACAGGTGATGTGCATCAGATTCAGAAACCACAATCCTGCGGCCCAACCAGGAGACAATAAGGATCATGTGAGCTTTATGAAACCAAAACTTTTGTATTGCCTCTCAGAGAAGTGGCACAAGAGTGCTGTCATAGATGGAGCAACTCCTAGAGGCCATTCTGAGGAAATTCTATAGAACAAAGGAAGTTGCATTTCTCTTTTTCCTTGGTGGTAAAGAGTTGTAAAACAACAAGAACAAATGATCTGATACTGACTGGAGGTGTTCACACTTGTGGCTGCAGAAGGAACTCTTCTTGAGTGGATCTGCCTTTAAATTCTCTTTCCCGGCTAGATGAGCTGCTGACAGAAATACCTGGGTATATGCTCATTCCCATAAGTCTGCTGCTTCCTTGCACAATAGTTTCTGACCTACTACACCTTGCTTGTTCAGATAGAACACAGCAGTTGTACTGTCCAAGAGTATTTACAATTTGGAACTCATCAACTGAGGGAGAAAAACTCCGACCCAACTTAATCACCTTCAAATCGAGCACACATATGCAGAGTCGATTTTTAAGGCATTCATGGAAAAGATGGCATGCTAACAAGTTGGATGACATACCCTCCACTGACGGACCCAAAATACAAAAGGGTGAAGTAGTACTACATCCTTCAGCTACCATTATATTAGTTACAGTGGTGGCATAGTAACTTAGTACTTAGAATGTTTCCGTCTAGTGGCATAGGCAGTTAGAAATTTTCGGTCTTGAGAAACATGTTCAGAAATCCTAGATTTAAACTGGGAAGGAGACCTCCCTTCTTTCTTCACAAGATGTCTGGTTAACAACCTCTGCCCTTCTCTGAGAGGGTAACACATTTTGATAGTACCTCTTTTGAGTTGCTAGGCTCAACTCTATTTCTGTGTGTGACAGGAGATAACGGACAAATGGCAGTATGGCACAATATGACAGAGAATAATTTTTCTTTAGAGCACGAAGGACCTACTGGTCTGATTTTATGTTCATCAGTTGTGGATGTAGCCCAACATCTGTTTTCCAACCAGAGAATCATGTGCCTAAACAGAGGTTCTGGTGTTCTGGGAATTAAACATGAGGAAAACGACTGCTGTTTACAACACTGTTGAATGATGGGTACTCTAACCCCAGAGCTCTAGCAGTTACATTATTTTGCTTGATTTGTTCAAGAAGAGAATATGCGTTTTGCCAAAAAAGACACTTCTGTGGTATTTCATGGGTATGTGAGAATGTTAAGTTGTAGAATCATGGAATGTTTCTTTTCGAAAGAGCTTGAATGTGGTGAGAGGCAAACGGGTGTGGAGCCGAGGCGGATGGCTGGACGTTGTTCTCTATGCTTAATAAACTCTTATCCAAGATATCTCTGATGGCGTAAGGAGTATTTATTGAAGGAGTAAATCTAGTACTTCACAACTTCCCATCTAAAGACATGCCTTGCACATGTCCAGATAATCCTGTGGTTCATATTCATACATGCCTGCAGATAACAGCACTTTCACCTGACCACACAAACATGGCATCTAAACCAGATGGGGGGCTAGCTTAGAAGCTGATAAGCCATATTGCAAGAGGTCCTGAAAAGCCTGACTGCAAGACTGTGGTAAATTAGGTGTGGCTCAAGAGGCCCCCTTTCATAGGACTTGGTTATATCTGGCCTACAAGCTGGTAATAATGAAAACTTTAAGAGCAAGACTACCATATGCAAAGGACCTTTGATCCATGTAAAAGCGCATAGGCTCATTCAGATGTGATGGAAGGAATCAAAGTCTGCTTCTTACACAATGAAGCCTGAACCTTTACGCGTTATGGTGTAGGGTGTGCCGAGGGCATATAGTGTCTGAAGAGGCTGCTCTATATGTGCAAGGAACTGAACCTATTACTTCTGGCCTTGAGAGGATTTCAAACCACTTGTACTCTGCTCTGTAGGACTTGTTGGAGCAAGAATCAGTTTAAATCAAGTATTATGGTTCACAAATCATCCAGGCTAAATCTCGCTCGGTCAGGCCGGTGGTTCTTGGCCGTTGTGGTGAGAAGAAAAGTCAAATCATTAATCACTTCAACAATTTATCATCAATAAGTCAATATTTGGTGTGAGTAAGTGAAGATAGTTTTAAGAAGTTTTAAAGGTTTTATTAATTTCAATCTTTAGTAGTTTATCTTTATTTGGTCAATTGTATTCATCAATCAATAATTCAAATCAGGTTAACCAATACAATACATAAATCATTAATTAGCGCGTTCCACAACTGAAAGAATCCCTATTCTAAGTTTAATAGAAAGGAGTCAGTTAGAACTTGTAAAGAGTTCTATTTCGAGAAAGACAGAGCACGCTTAAAGCTTCAAGAAATTCAGTTAAGAAATATGAGAAAATAAAAGCAGTAACGTCCCATGAAGAAAAGTTCAAGAAACTCAGTAGTCTCAGAACTATATAGCACAGAGTCTGGGATGAAGGGTAAGTTCTCAATCAAAGCTCTACAGACCAAAGTCTGAAAATGCGAGCCAGTATGTGAGGTTTGCATAGGAGGTAAGGAGAGAAGTTGGGTAGGTGGTCTGAAGTCTCAAGTCTGAACTAATCTAGGAACACACACTTATATAAACAACACATTTTGTTTGAATCTGCAACTGTTGCATCCGCCGTCTTATTCCATTCAATCACTGGCTGAGGTTTTCCTGTGAAATGGGTACTCCTCATAAGATCTTCAAGAAGACAATGAACTCTCAAATATATTAGCTAAATTGTTGCAACTAATATCAGTGTTCAACTCCACTCAGGTATGAGCTTTCCCACGTACATTTGTATCAGTCTATCCTTCAAATTTACACAAGTTGTGTAGAAGTTGAAATTTCTTTAAGGAAAAATATATACATTTTACAATGGCATGACCTGAAAAGAAAATACAAGTTAGTTTAAGGCAGGCTACTCCAACGGGTAGCTCATGAGCTACTGGTAGCTCTCCAGCTACAAGTAAGGAGCTCCCCTGTGTGAAGCCCAGCCTAGTAAATTTGAAGCCTTTGCTTGGCTGAATTGATCTATGTATAATAAAGTTGAGTGTGTGTGTTCAAGGCGAAAATGTGTGCATTTTCAGAAGTCACACGCTGACCTTGGGAGGAAAATGGTTCAATTTCAAAATATATTCAAAGATGACATTTGACTGATAAATTATGTAGCAGTGGACAGACTTATTATTAATACCATAGCCTTGATGTCACAGGCATTGGGTTATGTATTATCCATGCAGAGGCATTTGAAATTGACAAAACATTTTTACATTACTGCAAGAAACCATGCCTGATGCACTGAGGTGATCACTGCTAGTAATTGTGAAGATAGTGGCCACTAATGTAATCTTGTGTGGTGTGGTTGCTATTACAACACTAATATTAGTAACTCAGGATGATTTCCCCTGAACTTAAGTAGCTCTTAATGTAGAAAAGGTTGGAGACCCCTGATAACATTCACGTTATTTTGCTGATCTCTCATATGAGGTTGCACAGTTTCTGTTTAAACTAAATTCTTAATCAATCCTAACAATAAGCTTCTAGTGAAAGCAGCAACATTTCTACCAAATATGTGAATTATGTTATAAAATGTAAATATTATTATGAAATAGCATCTTTTAGCGAGGGTCAAGAGTACACATTTTTGTTATATTTTCATTTTACATGATCTCATTCTCACAAAAATCTGTGCATGTTAGCATTTCTAAATGAACGACTTTTAACATTGCATTTGAGCAGTTTGAGGCCTAGTGCGTGTAAGTGTGTGCAGCTGTGTGCATTTTCATCTTTTTATACATTTTATTTTTATTTTCAGCTTGCACTTTAGTTTCTGCACGTTTATTAACATCTATATTATTACATTTTATTTAAACACCCTGTTAGGCTAAATATAATAAAAAGGTAGGATAATGTTAGAAAGTTGTCTTACAATAACAATCTCTGTAAATAGAAAGGAGTTCGCCCACTTAGTCTGAAAAGAGATTGCCACGATCCAGGCACCTATCTTGATCACTACCATAACGGGAGTGTGTTGTGTTGAAGGAGGACCACTTCCAGGGGTGTATCTAGCTCACTTACACTTTGCAAATCAGTGATCAGATCCGGAAGTGTACTAGTGAGGAAACACATCACCAACATTCAGGTCCTCTTCATCAAATCAATTTGGATCCACTCCGGCTCCTGGGAAGATTTTATGTAAGGAATCCGTAGGAGCAAGCATCCACTTGAAATCTCACTTTTCAATAGGCAAACATTACATTTCTGTTGTTAATAATCAACTATATAAAAAATTAAAAAGCAAAAGTACAACTTTTGCTGCTTTTATTTTGCTTTTTATTGGAATTCAAATTTTAAAAAGGAGAATAAAACAAATTGGCAGATCACTCAAAGTAAAAAAAATGTATTCTGCTCAAATGTCCACAGGGGCACTCGTGGGCACTTCATCATGTTAAAGAGCAACCTTCACTACAGAAGTAAACATTTTATTTCTGGAAAAGAATTGTAGAGGTTAGTGTGAGGTTGATTATTATCGAATAGAAATCTCTTACACCGTTTGCCTTTGAGACATTGTTTGAAAGGACTCATGCACATACACACATAAGGCACAATAAAACTGAATTGGAGAATGTCAGGAAACCAGAAGAGACAATCGTTCTCTGGTCACAGGCCAGTAACTGGGCTAAATCAGCAAGCACTTGAACCAGAAAGAATACAGTGTCCACATTACACCAAACACATTTCAACGAATCACTGTATATAGCACGATAAAATTAAAGTGGAGGAAGGACTTTAACTGCAAGCAGACAGTTTTGTAATTTAAGCAGAAAAAGTGAGCTGATAATCAAAAATAAATCCTAACTGGGCATAGTAGTAGGAACATTCCTCAGAGAATTAGGTCACCATTCTTGTGACCATAAGGAGACAGATCCACTTATGATCGGTAACTCCGTTTTCGCAGAATTCAGTTTAAGAGAATACCTGTTAAAGTGAGATAAGACTATAAGACTGGAATTTTTGGTGTGCTTAAAGGCAGTCCCTATCAAGTCTAAGGATTATCTGCAAGTCACCTCCATATGCTATAACTCCCAGCTGAAAAGATCTAATCAACGTTATTAGGTAGTGAAAGAAATTGGATTATTTGGGGTGGGACACATCCCACATCAAGAAATAATCACAACCCTTATCAGTGCAAACCCTCAAAGTCACTAAATTAACCGGAGTGCTATGGTACTGAGCAGACAGGCTTAACTGAGGACAATGTGTACAGCATTAATGCAGTAACAAAGCAGTAATAAAGTAAAAATGCAAAACAACAAGATTCCCAAATTGCCAAATGAATTAGAAAAATAGAGTAAAGTATAATATACTAAATGGCACCAAAATGACAAAAGTCCAACACAGGGAAATGGAGATATGATTTTTTAAAAAAAAAGTTTTAAATAAAAACAGCAACAAAAAGCATAAAGAGCAAATGATAGTCAATGGTCACGGTCGGCCAGGACCTAGGCAGAATTTGAGGCTGACCACAATTGAGGGAGGGGCTGATACATCAACCAGGTTTGTCCTGGTCCAAGATTTTACATTCTGACTTAGAGCCTGATTTCAAGTATAGATGCTATTTAGTTCACCTGATAAATAACGCTACCATTTGGTACGTTATTTATCGGTTGCGACAAATAGCATCTATTACGAGTTATTGGGAAACCCATGCAGATTTTGGTGTTTAACGTACCAAATCCGCATGTTATGATAAATACCGTACATCTATCCCCTGTTAAATTTCGGCAAATTTGACCCACCAAAATTGAATGAAGCTTGAGGTATTTAACGCATCCGATAATCCAGGGACAGTTGCCACTTGTCGGCAGGGTGCTTCCAGGGGAGCAGACCTCTTTTAGCTTTTTATATACCTGTAACTTAACCAAGAGGCCAGTCTTAAGACCCTGAGAGCCCACGTATTTGCCCTTGGTACAAGAGGGAGCAGGCCCAGTCCTAGAGGGCTCCTCCCGGGTCACAAATAGCTGGTCCATGCCTCTTCGGATCTTCTGAAGATCCAGGAAGTGTCCTGAAGTGAGTGCCTGGAGGTGCCACATTTGTTTCCGGTCCAGAAAAGACATGGCTTGGCAGTTCGGGCTGGACTGTTCCCATGAGGCACAGGGTCAAGACTGATTTGCATATAGCTGTGTCTGAACTGGGGTGGTGAAGTGAGCTAAAGAACGATGATGGATTTAACCCAGATCTGTGACTGGGGGTGAGTGTCTGAAAAGTTTCAGCGCTCTGTCCATCATCTCCTTGTGTTTGTTTGGTGCCACATTTATTCCTGGTACTAGCTAGTAGGTAAGAATTACTCCCGGGCAAGCCCTAATCAATAGGGAAAAGGTTTCTGCTGCCAACATTACCCACTTTGGGCATTTTCAAAATGTCGAAAGTCTTTGGCCACACTAAATTTGGTGGCTGGACATGTGTGTGGGGAGTGTACTATGGTAATCCTAATGACCTTCCACATCTAACACTAAAATCCAGTTTGAGGTAGCCACTGTAACCACGAAAAACCCAGAGACAGAAGTCAGACAAAAGCAGAATCCTGCAGGATCCACAAGAATTGTCTTGACATCCTGTAGTCTCCTCTTTCAAGTATGCCCCAGGTGTTATATGTGAAGCCAGCAGATCTATCAAGCAGGATTGTACTCCATAGTGCTGAAAAGGATGTCCACAGCCCCCACTCTGTGTATTCTGTGGGGTTCAGAAGAGTCATCTCTGACCATTCAGGTCAGCCTATTTTTTTTGCTCCTACAAGGCATTTCACACCTATTCATACCTACTCAAGGCTAACTACTGGCTGGGAGAGGCTGGAGAGCAACTGCAAATTAGCCTCCAGGAACTTCAGAAAGGGAAAAGGTAAATTTCGAAAAGTTACTTTTCCCTTATATTTATTTTAAAAAATCTGATTTCACTGTTGAATTGGATTGTGAATAATTATTAAAAAAAGGTTGTTTAGCTATTTTTTAGCTGGTCCCATCCCTGAGGCACAGTATTAGTATGTTAATCTGTTCTCTGGGTTTCCACGTATGACAGCTCGTCCTACCGCAGTGAAAATAGCTTTTGTGTGCTAGTCACCCTATGGACATGTTAACATTAGATTTCTACAGTATTTTGGCAGATCGAATTGCAGTTTTGACACTGCCACAGTCAAGCTACAATGGTAGGCCTGAAGCCATGTTTGCTTTGCCACTGTAGTGGATGGCACAATAGGCACTGCAGTCCACTAGTGGCTTTTAATTTCCAGGCCCTGGGTACATTCTGTACAATAGAAATGGAACTTATAGCCTAGTTCAATATACCAATTAGGAGTATACCAATTTGTCTATGTTAAAAGGGGGTGCACAGGCACTTTACTACTGGTTTGAAGGGTCTTAGTGCACAGAGTTCGAAAGCCAGCAAAAATATAATGTTCAGCAAAATTGATTGATGAGAAATCCGGGTGACCACGCAGGAAAGGTGGATTTCCTACAGGGGGAGGGGGGTATGTAAATGTTAAGCATTGTAGGGCTTGAAACTAATCCCTAAGGGACACCACAAAAAACATTATGAAAATAAATCTAAATGGAGACAGCTTGTGCCTCTTTAAATAACAAAGATCAGACCCTCTAGGATATCGCGATTCGAGAAATTCCCGCAATATTCATGAAGTCCTGCTATGGCCGCGTAATTAAACCAACTTGACACAAAATTGGAAACAGCAAGCATTTACTCCCATCATGTAATATGATTTGGTTTTAGGATTTAGTTTGCCATTGCTTATAATTTTTGAACAACCGGGCTTTGGCGTCTGCAGTGCACTTTGCGAATCTTTATATTTTTGGCAGTGATTAAAGACTATGGCATTGTATTACAGATAACCATGGGACTGAAGGACGAATTTCTGACCGGAGAGCAAGTCCTTACAGGCAGATACTGCAATGATGGGAAGGATCCAGTGGGTAGACAGGGGGACCTGGGGACAATGTTGGAAGAGACAACAAGATGGCAGTCTAAGCAACCTACGAGGGAAATTACACAGTGGCCATAGGAGTGAGGTGTGACTCTAGTACTGCCACTGGGCAAGGAGGTGACGCGAGAAGCTGTGGTGGCAGCAGAAAAACACAGCAAAGAGGATTCTGTGGCTGTGCGGTATGCCATTGGCAAGCAAAGGAAGAAGTCCCAAGCAAGGCAGGAGAAGGCAGATGCTCGGGACAGGTGGAGGAGGGAGTGCCGGGTCCAGAGTGCAGATTTTGAGATTTTCTTGTACTTGTCTCCCCATTCCCTTTGACGATATTCAGCTGTAAATACGACCCTAGTCCTTGGCAGGAAGGTAATGTAGGTTGGGACAGCTGCTGATGGTTTCAGAGAGATGCAATAATAGAATAATGGAATTTAAGCAGCCAAACGAAATGCACAGAGCAGTAATTGTTACATAGATGGGAGCTGGAGACAGTCGCCTGCATAATAAAAGGACACCAGGTGGACTCTTAATGATTGGGTTAAATCCTTGAGCTTGTCAACATATGCACACAGTAACTTAGAGTAAAGGAGGAAGTGGCACCACATTGACAGTATTTAAATGTGCAGACAGGGTGAGCACATGACTGTGACAGTAGTTGTACACTGACGAGGTTATATGGGAACGCTCCAGAGCTCTACAATATTGAATGTCACTAACATGAGAAGCTGCAAAATTGCCGCAAAAAATGCAATAGTGTGCAGCAAAATGTCCTTTTTTATGCCACAAAATTCCCTAATTCATGCCGCAATATCCTGGGGGGTCTGAAAGATTGAAACAAGCCTGAGGCTTTGTTACAGACAGCAGTCTCATGCAGCCTAACCAACAATACTGTGTGAGACAGTGCTTAAATTTGCCAACTAATCAGGCAAAACAAAAGCAGCTATACCCCCACATCCAAGTGCTTGCAATGTTGGTTCATCACCACTACACTTCTGTGCCAAGAAACACACAAGAAGCAATAAGCCAAGGTAAAACAGTACACCTTCAAGCCTGGATGGCAGAAAGACTAGAGCACAGAAGTGGCTCTAGCAGAGAGAGAGTTTCATCAAACTGAGATCAGCTAGGCGTTTTAAAAAAAAGCATGTATGCCTATCACAGCTCTTGCAAAGATGGAATACAGATGAAGCCACTGCAAGGGTTGGTGTGGCTTCCCGCTACTCAAACAGACTCCTGTGCACAATTAGCAGCCTTGAAAATATGGTAACTGTTAAAAGCTGTGCATTATATTATCAAATGTGTCAACGATTATCCAGGTGAGATACTGATGAGTAACAAAGAGACCATTAACTTCAGGCTGCTGAGTTGCAAGTTTATATGCTTAAAACGTGAGAGTATTCCAGCAATTCTGAGCCCTTGCGGACTGTATATCCACCTTTTACAAATGGAAGAGCCAACTCTATGACCTATTTCAAACAGCTAGTAAAAGTAGATTAGCAGGCATTAGTTTGGTAGCAAGAGGGGTACCTGACCACTTCAGAAAGAGTAAAACACGGTCCTCGTCCTCTTATTTTGTTCGAAAAGCAAGAATGACCTGATCTCATAATAGGGCTAACTAATGGTGTCCGGGCCTGATGTAGTACGCAAAACTGAATCAGACATAAGTGAGTCCTGGACATTTAAGCTCCCTATGTTGTATGTTTCGATATCATAAAATGGGACTTCGGGGTGAGAGATCCCTCAATGTCAAATATGTCTCCAGCGAGTTCTTAGAAATGGTTACAGACATGTCGGTGGAAATACCACCTGTGCTCTGAGCTAAACCTGGGGGTGCCAAAGCAGGTTACAACTAGCACTGGCAATGCCTATTTAGTCACTTAAGTCATCATACATGAACTCTGTCGCTCATCCAGGCACTCATGAATCCGTTCTTCCACCCACCGGTTCAGACTTGAGCTACCCCACTTGCCCAGCCACAACAAAACACACACAAAGTCAACGAGTATATGAAATCTAAATTAAAAGAATTAAATTATAAAAGGAAGTATGCCAATGCCTAAATGTGGCTGTCATGTGCTTGCAATAAAAGATTTAATTACGTGTAGAAGCAGGCGGCATCTTGCAATAGTACTGCATATAGTGTATCATTGTGTGAAAGTTCCAAAATGTCCTGCAGGTTTAGAAGGCACGTTAAGCCATCTACGAGCAGTAAAACAATTATTAACTATGCAAATACCATTCCAAGATGGCCGCTCAATAAAGATTGTACTGGGAGATCCTGTTGGAACTTTCGCCCTCAGAATCCAACTACCAGCAACTACATTTTGACTGTGCCCTTGTCCCTGTAAAACACTCTGCTCCCTTTTGGATAGGTTCACTCTATATAAATAACATATACATACATTCACACAAGGGTGTTGTACATAGTTTATCAATGTTGTACTGAACCCAGATGGTTGACTTAATGCTTCAAAATAAGGCGGCATCATGGAACAGTGAAACAATAATAAACTATAGACGATGCAATCCCAAGATGATTTACCAGTTCAGAAGCAATATGTGTTAGTCAGCTGCTTGTAGCACTGTCTTGGGAGCTGCAGGAAAAAGGAGAAGGATCAGTGGCAGGGATAGGGTTGGCGCAGTTGAAATTCCATTGCCACGAAAGGAGCGAAAGGCAGACTGGGGGCATGGGCAGCCAAGAGACCCAAGGACTTGGCCGTAGCCCGCTAGTCCTTAAAGTCTGCCTGGTCTCCGAAGAGACGGGTGCCATTGAAGGGCATGTCCATGAGGGTAGCCTGAACATTGCCTGAAAAGACAGATGTTCTCAGCCAGGCGTGAAGTCCGAGGGCCACCGTCGACGAAACTGCTCTGCCCAGTGAGTCGGTTGTGTCCAAATCACAGCACTTAGTGAACTTCGCTGTGTCTCTCCCGTTTGTAACTGCTTGAGAGAGAATGGCCCAAGCCCCCTCTGTGACCTGCGGCAGTACTTGCGCAACCGTTTCCCACAGCATGTGGGAATAATGGCCCAATAAGCATGCAGTGTTCACTAACCACAATGCAAGGCTGGCAATTTCCCAAACTGTCCAGCCTCCTGGATTCCCTGTCCAGGAGTGCGGCAGGGAATGCACCATGGGAAGTGGAGGCTTGGACAACCAAGCTCTTCGAGGTAGGGTGTTGGGTGAGTAAAACTGGGTCCCCTCGAGTGGGGTGGTGGCAGTTGGCAATCGTCCTATTCACAGGAGCCCCTAGCTGGGTTTGTACCAGGTCCCCAGAAGGACGTTGGTGAGGGCTTCGTTGAACAGGAGTAGGGGTTCAGAGGAGGAGACTCGCGGTAGCATCACCACCGTCAAGATGTTAGCCTTGACCTCCACTGAGGGCAACTGAAGGTCGAGGACCTTAGCTGCCCTCCGTACCACTACTGCATATGTAGATCCCTCCTCTGTAGCCACAGTAGGGGTAGAAAGCATGCCGGTATCTGGAGACGTGTCCAGTCCGCTGGCATCACCCAGTTCCTCACATCAGTGCATATCCGGCTCATACTGGTATTCTAAAGGGTCCAGTGACCCCTCCCATTCCTCCCTGAGGTCTAGCCCTTCAGAATAGGGCTCAGACTCCGACCTAGGACACAGGGATCTTGTCAGCGCTGGAATTGGGGTCGGTCAATGTGGCTCCGTGTCTTCGGGGATCACAATGGGGCTGGCGCTGCCGATGGGTGCCAGGAGCACCGGTGTTGAGGCCGGTGAAGGTCATAGTGGCATAACCGGCGCTGATCCAGATCCTGGACGGATCCATGGGGGCACGCTGGAGCCGCTGGTGCGGAACCAGATGATGCCCCCTCTGACTCCGCGGGGCCTGAAGGTGTGCCGGAGGGGTTGGGTCGCTCAACAATGAGACCCATGACCTCATAAAATTCTTCAATTTGAGCTGAAGTCACTCCGGCGCCCGGAAAACTGGGGAGGCACAGAGTCAACCCAGGCTCAGGTGGCATGAGACCAGGCCTTGAACACCGATGGGCAATGACTTGGCAGAGGATTTGATGACCCGGGTGGGGCACTTGTGATATCACTGGACGAGAAAGAGGCCATACCCCAGTGGGACTGAAGCACCTTTGATCTCATACGTGTCTGCAAGGGAGAGATTGGAAAGTATGTCAGACATACTGGTTTGGAAAAGGGGAACGCTATCCCCTACCCCTAACAACACCCCCAAAAGGAACAGACAGGAGTTGGCACTCAACACTGCCACCCACCGTGAGACGCTGGGGATGGTATCGGTGGCTAGGGGTTTGAGCTTCCTGAAGTGGGAGCCCCTGCTGCGGTCGTCCTGAACTCGACATCGAATCCCCAGACGGCACTCGATGTGTTCCATGACAACAGCAGCATGAGACAACTTAAGGAGCAGCGTGACACAGAGCACAGGCAAGGTCACAACATATCTCCTCACTTTATAAACAAAACAACAACATAATAACCCAAAACATCATAAATAATGGCTAGAAACAAAAAACTTCTAATCAAATAGGGGAGAGAGAAGCTAGGATCCATTCAGCTTCCATATTAGTTATCAAGTAATCAGGGGAGAATGGATCCTTTGTCCTGTTTTTACCAGGGTCTTGGGTTCTCACCGTCTAAAAAACCCTCATTCACGTATTAATCGTAGTAGCGGTATATCTTGGTTGTCCGCTTTTGTTTCTTACGTGAAAAGCATCATCATTGGGTCTTATCTGTGCTTTCCTCCACCAGGAGGGAGACCAACTGGTTATTCGCAGTAGTGATCAGGAATGGTGATCAAGAGTGGTGAGGGTGAGAGTGGAGTGAACTTAAAATTGCCTCCTTGCCACAGGTACAAATTTATTTAGTCAGGGGTGGGGCAAGATTAAAAAGAGTTGCAGTTCGTGAATAGAAGGGCTACTAATCTATAGCAGCTGTGTCAAAAAATGGGTGGTCGAGCGGTCGACATGTTTCAGCCCTATGGGTGCCCAGTCGGGTCGGAGGGCTTTCTTCAGGACCGGATTGACAAGTCACTATTGCGTGTCCTGCGTAAGTAAGCAATTGCACTTGCTCCGGAGCACGTCAGACGGAGATGACATGAGCAGCAAGCAAGACTTCTCACTGTAGAAGTACACTCGCTCCGCACGCCCTCCGAGGGAGCCACCGAGCCCTTAATTAAGAGTTATAGGTACAACTGACCCATAACAGTACAGCGCACCTCTTGGCGCCCTAGAAAGAAGTTATAGGTACAACTGACCCATAACAGTACAGCGCACCTCTTGGCGCCCTAAGAAGAAAGGGTAAGTGCAATTACTTACTTCCGCAGGATACGCAATAGTGACTTGTCAATCCGGTCCTGAAGAAAGCCCTCTGACCCGACTGGGTACCCATAGGGCTGAAACATGTCAACCGCTCGACCACCCATTTTTTGACACAGGTGCCATAGATTAGTAGCCCTTCTATTCACGCACCGCAACTCTTTTTAATCTTGCCCCACCCCTGACCAAATACATTTGTCCCTGTGGCAAGGAGGCAATTTTAAGTTCACTCCACTCTCACCCTCACCACTCTTGATCACCATTCCTGATCACTACTGCGAATAACCAGTTGGTCTCCCTCCTAGTGGAGGAAAGCACAGATAAGACCCAATGATGATGCTTTTCATGTAAGAAACAAAAGCGGACAACCAAGATATACCGCTACTACGATTAATACTTGAATGAGGGTTTTTTAGATGGTAAGAACCCCAGACCCTGGTAAAAACAGGACAAGTGATCCATTCTCCGCTGATTACTTAGAAACAAACACACCACCCACAAACATGTGACCCGAACATGAAAAACTACCAAAAAGGATGTCTGCAGATACAAAGTTTTCACATATGACATGCGCCTATCTGAACTATATCCACCCACCATCATCCAAACGGCAAGAATCTACTTCATGGCTTAGTCAGTAAACCTGACAGGTAAACAACGCAAACGGCTTTCCCTTTCTTCCAAAGGCCTACACTCACCAACTTGCAACTCTGAACTCACACCTTCTCCCCCAACTCTCCTCTTCACATACAATGCCACCTTTCTGTTGTTCCACTTTTCCAGTACAACAAGCCACCTATGCACCTGTTTTCACCATCATGGGCTCGGAAAATCTATTCACACCATTCGTCTTCCTAGCCAAAATGACTTTAACCACGTCACCTACTTCTATCCTACCCACCTACACATTTGGTCTCACTTTCTTACACATACTACTTTCAATCAACCATTGGGAAGTCAACTTTTCGGTTCTCTCTCCCTCATCCTTTTGAAAGGTGTTTCGCCAGTAACACCATTTACCCCTGTATTGTAAGTCCATACCACATCCTCCACAAACCTCTTCCCATCCTGTTTGCCCCGCATGGCCATTTGTATGGTACCCTTTAACACTCTATTCAAGCACTCCCCCATACCATTCCCTTGAGGATTGTAGAGAGAAGTACGCACATGTTTTACACCATTCCACTTCAGGAAATTCTGCATGGTGTGAGACTTCAACTGCATGCCATTATCAGTTATCAAGATACCAGGATAACCTTCACTCATAAACACATGCCTTAAATCCTTACCACATTAGCGGTTGTGATATTCCGTAAGAATCCTCAATCACCATCGCAAACCTTCTATCCTCAGGCAGGAAATCCATGGGACCAATAAAGTCCAAACAAACCTTTCTCCAAGAACCTTCACTATCATCCCCGCATAAAGGTCCCGTACTGTGCACGCCAATCTTCAATTTCTTCTCACTTTCTCTGCACAATTCTTCACCCAGACTCTCACATCCTCATCTATAACAGGCCACCAAAATCCTTCTTTGTGCTGTGGTAACAGTCTGTCCTAAATGACCTTCATGTGCCAACAAAAACAATTTCTTCCTCACTCCCTCCAGAGGAACATATCTTTCACCTCTTAATACCAGATCATCAGTAGCTCCAATACTGAGTTCTTCCTGCAATTTCATGAAATTTCTCAACATTGAACTAACATTACCTTCCCATCTCCACCCAACGCTAAAGCACTTCACTAATTCTTTGAATTTATCATCCTTCTCTACCACCTTCTGCCATTCCTCCTAGGTGATAGTTTTGAATCCATCTTCTAATACATCCTCAGTGCTGGCTACCATACACACTACTTCCTCAGTCACAAATTCTTCATCTCCACCACTGAAAGGCAATCTAGATAAGCAGTCAGCCAGCACAATTTTCCATCCAGCCACATACTCAACATCGTAGTTGAAATCTTGTAACTTAGCAGCGAAACGCATGAGCGTGAGGAACCTTTGACTGCCCCTCCAGGACTCAAAATTTTAGTTAACAGTTTGTGTTCTATTTTCGAGGTGAAGCGTGCACCCCACAAATACGCGCGAAAGTACTGGGCACCTCATGCTGCAGCCAAAGCCTCCCTCTTGATCACTGCATAGTTTCGTTCCGATTTGTTAAGTGTACGTGAAGCAAATGCCACTGGTTTTTCCTTGCCCTCCTTACGTTGTGATAAAAAAGCACCAATGCCATGAGCACTGGCATCAACTGTAAGAAAAGTTTCTTTTCCAGGCCCAAATGGAGACAAAATACCTGTATTTACTATTTCGTCCTTAATTCTTTTAAAAGCCCTGTCTTGATTTCCCTCCCCATTCAAACTGTTTAACCTTCCTCAGCAACTCTCTTAAAGGTTCAGTTTTATCAGCATATCACTTACAAATTTGGCATAGTATTCTACCAAACCCATGAATGACTTTAACTGATCCCTCCCAGTCGGAGCAGCAGCCAATTTGATAGAATTCAGCAAATTCTCTTTGGGTTCAACACCTCGTTCAGAAATAATATAACACAAATAATTTATCTCTTTTAACAAAAACCCACACTTGTCCTTTCTCAATGTAAGCCCAGCATCACTCAACACTTTGAGTACTTTACACAATGTATCATTGTGCTCTGCCTCACTCTTTACTGTAATTAAAATACAATCCTCAAAATAGTGAACGTTCTCTACGTCACTGAATAAGTTATGCATCATGCGTTAGAACACGCTAGCAGCAGATGCTAGACCGAAAGGAAGCCTCTTGAACTGGAAAACCCCCTCCATGGTGACAAACGCAGTGAATTTCTTTGATCCAGGATGCAAAGCAATTTGGTGATATGCCGATTTTAAATCTAATCTAGTAAAAAACTTAGCTTTGTCTATTAATAACACTATCTCTGAGATATTGGGCAGAGGAAAGCTATCACTTACAATACTTTGATTCAATGATCTGAGATCAACACAAAATCTCAACTTTCCATCCTTTTTCTTGGTAGTTACTACAGGAGAAAGCCATTCAGCCACTCCCACAGGTTCAATGACCCCCTTCCCTCTGCATATCTCTTAGCATCTCCTTCACCTCCTCACGGATGGAAATGGGAATCTTCCTAACACCATGCCTGATGGGTCTGGCATCCATTTTTACTACAATTTCATGGACATACCTTTTGAGTTTGCCCAACTTATTGCTAAACACACTGTCACAGTTGACTAAAATTAATTGTAAATCGTCAACATTTTGTACTATGAATACTTGTTCTTCTGACCTCGGATCTAATACCACATGTAAATCATGTTGTTGAACCCATCCTAAAATGGCTGGGCCATCACACGAGACGTACATTTTGCCAAACGCCTTCCTACCCTTAAATTCAAAATCAGTCTCCAGAAACAATTAGTTGATCCCGAATCATCTGATCTGTCACAGGACCAAAATCACACTTCACTGCTAGATCTCTTAATCTTGTAACCATTTAATCTACAGTTTCTCTTTCTTTCTGAGGTAGGAAATAAAATTTATGTTGTTGCATAACAATAAATATTTGCTTGCCATAGTACTTTCTTAGTATAGTTTTTGCTTCTAAGTAAGGGTTCTCAATAGGTTGCCCATCAGCTCCTACGACTTTTGGTAAAAACTTAAACACATGCTGGCCTTCTTTTCCTAGAAAATTCAACAATAAGGCTTTTTTCCTGGAAGCCGGAAATCTCAAACCATCAATTGCTTCTTTATAGTTCTTAAAAATAGCAATGCATTCCTCCCATTCTATTGAAGAAGCTTCACACTCAAATGATGAAGAAGGTGTAACCATTTGGCTGGCTGCCATTATTATATCTCTGTGTAGTAACAACGAGAATGTTTGTGGAGGTTTAGGAAAAAACCAAATTTCTTTTTTTTTTTTTACAGGAGGGTAAAAGTAATATGAAGGGGGTGAGAAGAAATACAACAATATTATTTGGATAGCACGCTAAATAACTAGAAAGATAGATGAGCAGTAATGTGGAAGGGTGTGCACATCACTGTGTATTCTTTGCTGTAAACGTGCACTTGCAATGTATTGTGATAACGGTGTGCAAATCACCGTTGCGTGATCTGCACCTGATGTTATATTATACTTCAATATGCCACTGTCTGTTTAGGTGTGCAAATCACCATAGTGTGATCTGCATCAGCAGACACGGAAGGGATACGCCGCGATACTGCTACAGTAACAAAGCTGATCCAAGATGACGCCACGTACAGGGTATCACACGTAATGCCGTAATTAATGAAGAACGCGCTGACAATCCTGGGCGCGGACCCTAAACAAACAGCAGCAGTGCAAGGAATGGAGCTTGCGAATCCAACTGCCACGAGTAAGAAAATAAATGTATTTTAACACCGTACCTTCTCACATGCAGTGCATGGTGAACATCCAGACACTGCGAAACGCATTTGGATACGCCAATAAAATCGCAGTAGATCGTGGCTGTAAATCGAGGGGCGTAGAAAGTAGGTTCGTACCTCGCTATGGTGGGATTACAGGCAAATCGTCACCAAATGTAGTAATTATGAGTCGCACATCGAAGCTGTCCAGAACAATTTATTTTCCCAACAGCCACGAGGTTCCCTTGCCTGCTAAACACAGCAACTGTTCCCTGCTGCGGTTGTCCTGAACTCAGCATTGAATCCCCAGACGGCACTCGATGTGTTCCATGACAACAGCAGCACAAGACAACTTAAGGAGCAGAGTGACACAGAGCACAGGCAAGGTCACAACAGGAGCCTGTGACACTTACAGGTGGGGGCTGATCCCAAATGCTCGTGCTGCCTTCCCTCCTGCAGAGAAGATGCAGGCTGGGTCCAACTGTACTGGATATTGCAGCAAGGATGTGGGAAACTATTGATTCCAATGGCGATGCACACAGGCACACTAAGAGATGCCCTGACAAAGGGGTGCAAAGGGGAGCCTGTAACACCTGAGAGCCACAATCAAATACGTTTCCCCCCGCCTCCATTACGTACAACATTAATGCCTTGTGCTGACTTCAGAGGCACTACACTTATTTACAGCATTCCCACAGGGAGTTGGGGAAGAATGAGACAACAGGCAGAGTTCTCACTCACTGAGTCCAATCCTTCAAATGAAACATACAGAACTAGCGACAACCAAGATGTGCCCAAGGCCAAAGGAAAGAAGCTGAGGTCGGCTAAGCATGGAAAAATTGACAAATATAGGAAGGCCCTCCCACCCCTTCAGAGACGCCTACTAGAGACACTGAAGGAGCAGCAACGATGACAGACAGGATTCTCCGAGACATAGAGACTTCCAGGGAAAAGCATGAGCAAAAAATAGAAGTAGTAGTGATGGAAGTGACTTTGCTATGGCAAGATCTATACAAAGTCACTGGCAGAGTAAAAGAAGTAGAGGCAAGAATTTATTCACTAGAAGACACAGTTAAGGACCTCAGAGGCAGAGTGGGATGCCTGATGGACTCTACCAGGAAACGTGCGAGACAAGCAGAAGATGCGGAGGGCAGTTCAAGACAGTACAACCTCAGTTTAAAGGGATTCCCAGGGGGAGTCAAGGGAACAGACAATTGAGTTTCTCAAAACCTGGGTCTTGTTGATTGTTGACTGGGAGAAATTTTCTTCCCGTTTCATAATTGAAGGATCACCCAGGGCTTTGGCAAGGAAGCCTTCGCCAGGGCCCCTTCTTCCCTGGGCCAATAAAAGCCATATTCCCTAACTATCAGGACCAAAACCTTATCCTCAGGGAGACCAAAGCGACAGGAAAAACACTGTTCAAATCATGGAAAATACTAATATTCCCAGACTATACTGTATTGGTGCAGAAGCAACTGAGGACCTACTATACAGTAAAACAGAAACTGAGAGCTATGGGACTGAAATATATGTTGGTACACCCCGCTAAGTTAAAGGTAATATTCTAGAAAAAATAATTCTTTAAACACAAGAGACTTGGACGTGGCTCCTGTGCCAGTCAGATAGTGTGGCCCAAGGAGCACAGAACCCGCTCATGGTGCAGGGCCAGGACATGGAGAAGAACAGAAGAGGCCTATCCACATCATGGTGGAACTAGAAGGCTTTGTGCCAAAGACGATTCTTTTGTTGGAGACATGGGGGCATCGGAAAAAGACTGAAGACACTATAACCAAACAGTTGGCCATCACACAGCACAGTAAAGAGGGAACAAGACCACCAGATAGGACAGATTAATACTGGTGTGAGGAGGTAGAATAGAAAATTATTCCTACATGAAAAGCAGGGGGAAACTAATGCTCCCCATTAGCTGATATCAGATATCCGGGGTTCACATTAGATAATGGAGCAGTGAAAGCTCTTCCATATTACAACTGCAATTTTGCTAGCCGAAACAAGGGACTGGACAAACTTGCTGGACTTGACCCACCCCGTACCGCTCACTTAGTGAGGGAAACAAGAGTGTCTATTTTGTTGTTCTATGGGGTTTTAGAGTTAAGTAAGGGGAGGGACATGCTAGGGGCTGGTGACAGACCTTTCCACTAGTTGGGGTATGAGCGGTTCTATGCTCGGTAAGAATTGGAAAAGTGAGGTGTGGAAAGGGGGGATTCAAAAAGATATATGGGGTCATTAATATTAAACTATTTGCAAAGGCACATCACATATCCGTACATCTGAAAAGGGCTTCGACATGGGTACATATCAATGCAGGTACAATGTTCATAGGACTAAATGACAGATCTAGAGACTAGTCATCTCCTGGAATGTTGATGGCCTGGGAAGTAAGATTAAGAGAGGGGTAGTTGGCCAATACATTAAGAGACATTCTCCTCATGTTATACTACTTCAGGAGATGTATCTGGTGGGTACTCAATGCAAATTCCTGAATTGAGGGCATTACATTGTTCTTGCACACATGCGCTTCTCTTGAGGCTTAAGAGGGGTGGCAATTCTTTTCAAGAAACACCCGCCTTGTAATTGCACAGGGGATGTGGGGAAGGCTAATGAAGACACTGTATACGCACCTACCCTACTGCAAACAGGAGATATGTAGAGGGGAAGGTCACTCCTGCTGGATGCTGACTCAAGAATACATATAATGTGCGGGGACTTTAACAATGTTATAGAGATAGGCCTTGACAGAACCACATCATCTTAAACCTATACTCCTCAAGAAATACCTCTTTCACAGTTCACCGGATCTTTGGGACTAACTGACATGTGAAGGTTGATTCATCCCAGGGATAGACAATTTTTGTTCTTCTCGGTTGCACACAAAGCATTCTCCAGTGTCAATACTTTTTTTGGTCCCCACGAGAGAGGTGCTGAGAGTGGAGGGGGTTGAGATGCTTGGAAGGGGAATCTCGTACTATTCACTCCTGATGATGAGGCTAGGAGGGTAACGGAAGAATTAAAGGATTAACTAGAGATTAAATGCCTGGGAGCTAATGGATCCTGAAATAAAAGCGGAAATTAGGGCAGATAGTATCTTTCACTTCCAGGAAAATGAGGGGTCGTGTAATCCTAGGGGACTCTCTGGGAAGCCTACAAGGCTGTGCTGAGGGCAGGGCCCAAAACTTCATAACTCGAAAGAAAGGCGCAAACTTGAGCAACTACAAAGCATAAAAAACAAACTCCTAGAGATAAAGAGACACCTGGTGAAAGGACATACCTCCAAACTGCTACAGCTGTAAAAAAAAAACTAGCAAAGATGGAGATTTGAAAAAAACGGATTGAGAAATAGTACAGGAATTTGCCTACTGTTAAATGGTCTTCTATCGTGATGACCGCTTAGGGGGAAGAGGAAACAACACAGCATTTTTTAAACGACTTGACCTCCCCATACTGGGAGGGGATGACAGGGTAGACCTCGACTAGGAGATATCCCTGGAAGAGGCCATCAAACACATGAAAAAAGGAAATACTCCTGGCTCCAACGGGCTGGCAGTAGAATTCTTGAAGAGATTCTCAGCTCTCCTCACCCTCATACCCACAAAATGCTCAATGAAGTTAGAACTAAGAGTACCGACCCACTAGACTTAACCTGAGCAAATATAATACCTATAAACAAAGAAGGGAAACCCTCAGAAAAATGTGCACTATATAGACCAATATAGCTGTTGAGGCTCCCCATTTACAAACGCAGCCAATTCAAACTCACATAAACAAAACCTTGTACAACACTGGGACAGCATACCCGAACAGCTGCATACACATTCCCTAGCCTGTCAGACACCTATGCTCGGTCTCACTCTTACTTGCACCTCTCCCCCCCACATTCACAAAAGCAGAGCAGGTGGTCGCCAGTTCTCCTACATTATACCCAAAACATGGAACGACCTCCCACAACACATCAGAGCTTCCTCCTACCTTCTGGATTTCGGCAAGATGTTAAACACCTGGTGCACAAGTTACTAACTTGTGTAATGATATATCTGTAAGAGACAGTAGTTAGTGACAGATTCCTTACCTTAGAATATCCCCAGGGGTCAGGCTGGATCCGGAAAGTTTTTGTGTAGCAGTACCCTTGCGCGTCGGTAGGCGGCGTCGTGCGGCTCCGCGTCCGTCGTCGGCGTCGGGATCGCCGGGATGACGTCGCGGGCAGTACTTAGACGCCACCCCTGCGCGCTGACGTCAGTGCCCTAGTCATTTTTTGACTAAGTTTTTTGGTGATTTTTCACTGTTTTCTCGAAGTCTCTCGATAGATGCCCCTTGGGTGACCATCCCCTCTATTTTCAGACTCTTCGAAGAATTCGACAGATACTCAGGCTACAGATTATTTTGGAATAAATCCATATTATATCAAATCATGGACTGGAACCATAAAGGAGAACTGCCTTCTGGAATGAAGGTACTAAGTGTGGGCTTTAAGTATCTGTGGATATATGTGATGCCTGTTCTTGGACAAAAACTTGACAACGGGTGTGAGAGACTTCCAGTTTGATGTGCTGCGGTGGAGATCGCTCACGCTAACATTGCCTGGAATAGCAGCACTTTTTAAAATGATAATGGTGAACACCTCCCTTCCTTATACCTACAGACACTTTCCTGGGCATCGATAACAAGCTTCACTCCATTCTCTGGGATGGGGATACCCCTTGTTCAGCATTAAAAACACTGACACTTTCACTGTATAACAGTGTGCTCAGTAGTAGTTACCAAAAAGAACATGGCGTGAAAGTGGGGTGCACCAACGGTGTCTACCATAAATGAATGGTGAGCAGGGCTTGGCATATACATGGAGGCTGAAAGAGTTAACCTACGGAAGAAAATAAATTACTTACCTGTAACTTCGGTTATCCAGTATTGGTATCTTTCATAGATTCAGATCCCTGAATCATTCCCCTTCGTCGAGATAGGAGTACCACTGTAAAATATTCAAGCAGTGCTTTAAAAGCTTCATAGGCTATAATGGCATAAAGTTATGTCAATAGTAGCCTATCTATGTCCTTTTTAATAAAGGACCTAATGTTGGAACCCAGCCAATCAGCTGCCAGCACCCTCTAGAACACTCTCAGCAGAGGCAGGTTCTCTCAGATTTTCTTAGCACAAGTGGAAAGCTTGTTACTCCAGCGAACAGAGCTACCGATGTAGAAACTGCCCTGGTGGAGTGCGCTCTAGTTCTTCTTGTCAAAGGCTTGTTAGACTTGTCATGGCAGAATTGGATCGCAGAAGAGACCCATCTGGCAACCGTGGCTTTAGTTACTGCTGTTCCTTCTCTGCCTTGTCCGTAGGCCACCAGCAGCTCATCCGTCTTTCTTATGTCTTTTGTTTTATGCAGGTAGAATTTTAAACACCTCTGAACCTCCAACGTGTGTAAAGCCCGTTCTGCTGCACTAGATGGGTTTGGAAAAAAGGATTGAAGTATTACTGGTTCGTTGAGATGGAACTGCGTCGGGACCTTTGGGATAAAAGACGGGTTCGTTCGCAGAGCTACATGGTTATCAGTGAAATGCAGAAAAGGTTCCTTGACTGTAAAAGCTTGGATCTCGCCAACCCTCCTTGCAGAAGTGAGAGCCAGTAGGAGGGCCACCTTCCAGGTGAGAAACTTGAGCTCTGCTTAGTGAATTGGTTCAAAAGGCTACCTCATTAACTGTGCGAGGACTAAATTGAGCTTCCATTCAGGATGGGGCGCAAGCACCAGAGGAAATGTGCAGAATAGCCCCCTCATGAATTGTTTTATAAGAGTAGAAGCACAGAGAGTAGGAACTTGAGGAGACTTCCTATAATGGGAAACTGCAGCCAGGTGAACCTTCACAGAAAAGAACGTGAGACCTGACTTTGCCAAAGAGAGGAGGTATGGCAAAATCTGCTCAGGAGGCGCTTGAAGTGGGTGAAGAGTGTTTAGTTGGCATCAGAAACAGAATCGCTTTCGTTTAAGGAGGTATGTCTTGTTTGAGCTGTCCACTTTGGATTTGGCAATAACGTCCATGCACTCCTGCAAGATATCCAAGTCTCTGAATACTAGAAACTCAGGAGCCATGCGTGCAAATGAAGAGATTGCGGGTCCGGATGGTACACTTGGCCCTTCTCTCTGGTCAGCAGAGATGGGAATGGCTGTAGGCGTATGGGCCTCAACTCCGACAGCAAGAGAAGCTCCGGGAACCAGTACTGCCTGGCCCATCGTGGCGCTATCAGGATCAAACAACTGCCTTCCGTCTACATCTTGGTCAATACCCTGGGCATTAATGGGATGGGGGGGAGAAGTGTAAGCATATATCCCGGACCATCACATTAAAAGGGCATTCCCCCTCGACCCTGGTAGAGGGAATCTGCAGGCATAATACTGGCATTTGGTGTTCTCCATCATTGCGAAGAGGTCTAACGCTGGTTATCCCCACATTTGAAACACCTTGTCGAGCTGGGACTGTTCCAGCTCCCATTCGTGACAACTGGACTGCGTTCTGCTTAACGTATCCGCCAGAGTATTGTGCAGACCTCTGACATGCTCGGCCTTGAGTGAGATCCCATGTTGCGTCGTCCAGTCCTATAGCTCATGCGCTTCTTGAGGTAGCGTAATGGATTCGGTTCCCCCTTGTTTGTTGACGTAATACATGCTACTCGTATTGTCCATATGAACCAGCACGGAGGAGCCTGCTATCCTTGGTAAGAAAGCCTGAAGAGATAGGAAAATGGCTTTGAGCTCTAGCCTGTTGATGTGCTGTAGTTTCTGCGCAGAGGACCATTTGCCCCGAATCAGTAACTCTTGCAGGTGGCCTCCCCAGCCGTCCATGGAGGCGTCCGGTGTCAGTATGAAGTCTGGGATAGTCTGGAGGAAAGTAAGGCCATTTACAAGATTTGGTGCATGAAACCACCATCGCAGTGCATCTACCATTCATGTTGTGATCCTCACTACATCCTCGAAGGATCCCGAGGCTTGTTGCCATTGCTTTTCTAGCTCTTCTTGATGAGGCCTCATTCTCAGTCTGGCTGGTGGGACCAGATCTCTTGCCTAAAAACACATCCCTAGGAGCGACTTGTACTTTCGCACAGAAACTGACTTTTTTTATGCTCTTCGCCAGTCTTTGCAAGCTATCTGTCTTTCATGAGAAAGGAAGGCTTTGCATTGAATGGTATCTATGGACGCTCCCAGAACGGATATGACTTGACTTGGATGGAATGAAGATTTCTTTTTTTTTTCGTTTTCAAAAACCTTTATTAAGGGTATAAGGCGTTAACACACAGCATGGTGCCTACATCCCTCAGGGGGCCGGCATTGCAAGGCAATATATTACACTGCGGTGTAGGTGGGGGAAAAGTATACACAGCAAGCCGCCTACAACCACATCGGGCCGGCCGCGTTAGTGGGGATCAGAACCAGCCGTGGTGGCAAATAAGTGTTTCGGCATTTTACTTTTACATAGGCTAACAAAAAACCAACAATGCCACTTCTCTGTATAATGTAAGCAGGCTATGCCCAGAGGCGTTTACGCATTCAGCTCAGTGATCCTTGGGAGAGCAGTGCCTAGTGACCCGTGTCTCCCCAGAGAAAGTGTGTGGCCGCCAAGGTGGCGCTACTTTCCCATTAGGCCATATTTCCCGAAGATGTTCCTCCGCTGGTGTTGCGGGGGGAAGCGATGGGGTCCGCGGTGGAGGCGTGTTCCAATAGGTATGCATGGAGGGGTCCCCATATATCTCGTGGGCGGGAGGAAGGGGGTAGGAGCTCTGCGTAAGTGTATAGTTGTTCTTGACAATATATAAGATCTTGTATCCACTCCTTAAATTTAGGTGCCCTCCCTCTGCCCCATCTACAAGCGATTCGCCTTTTGGCGAGGAGGAGTGCAAGGGAAGTATATTTCCGCACTGGGACAGCCAGCGGCTCCGTGTATCCCAGCAGTGCGGTCAGGGGGTCCGCAGGGATGTGAATCCCTGTCATGTTGTCCAGTGCTATTAGTACCTCCCCCCAGAACTCTCGGACAGGTGGACAGTCCCACGCTATATGTTTGAAATCCGCCCCTCCCATTCCACAGCGATCACATGAATCTGTGTCCCGAAGGTGTAGGCGGTGCAAGCGCGCAGGTGTGTGATAAAGGCGATGAATATATTTATAATGAATGATCCGAAGACGGCTGCTAGCAGAAACATTACCGGTTTGTCTACAACAGTATTCCCATTGCTCATCGGTGAGGGTATGCCCCAGTTCGTCTTCCCATCGTCTCCTTGCAGTGAGGGGGGCATATGGTCTGTCTTTCTGGACCGTGCGGTATAATAGTGATACCACGTATGTGGGCGTTGTCTGCTGTAAAAGGGCATGTAAGGGGGACATGACAGGGGGTTCATGTGGGAAGTCGGGCGTTATGGCTTTCATGTTTTGACGTAGCCTGATATAGTAAAATCTTTCTAAAAAGGTAGGCGTGGTGGGGCCAAAGAATTCCTCGCTAGAGCGAAACTTGCCCCCAGCATACAGTTGTCCCCAAGTTTGGATAGATAGTTTGCGGAGAAGCCGGCGAAAGCCTCCCTCTTGTGTGATCGGGAGATCCCGTCTCCCGGGAAGTGGGAGGAGGGGGGAGTATAGCAGTGCACACTGTACGAGAGTAGCCAGATCACGCCAGGCACTAATGGTGCATTGTACCGTGGTGGAGGCAAGATGTCGTGGGGTTGCCGGGGAACTTAAAAATGCCGAACACGGGGTCGGACGCATATATGCATCTTCAATCGCAAGGTGCGGCATGTAGGGAGGGGGATGTATCCAGTATGAGGCAAAGTGTGCTTGGGCGCAGATGAAGTATAATTCCAGCTCTGGTATTTCAAAGCCTCCTTCGCTGAAGGGTCTTGTGAGGGTGTCCCATCGCAATCTAGCCTGCTTCCCTCCCCACGTGAGTCGTATGAGCTGAGTTTCTACCGCCGCAAAGAAGTGTCGGCTGGGGGCGTAAGGGATGTTGGTGAACAGATAGAGCAGTTTGGGCAATATCACCATTTTTATAAGGGCGGTTCTGCCAGCCAGGGACAGAGGTAGTGCTATCCATCTGGTAATCTTTTCGGTGATGAGGTCCAGCGCGCGTCCGTAGTTGGCCTTCATCAGTTCCTCTCGGTTGCGGGAGACCACTATGCCCAAATAAGTGAGTGTGTTGTCACACCATTTGAGGGGGTAGTCTGGTACGAATGGGAGAGTGGCTTCGGTGAGGGGATATATCTGGGAATTCCCCCGGTTTATGTTGACTCCGGAGAGGCGTCCAAAGAGGATGAGCAATCTAAGAATCGGGTTGAGGCTTATTCCCGGGTCTCGTATGTACAGGGTGAGGTCATCCGCGTATAAGGAGATTAATATTTGTCTTTCCGGATAGATGAGGGCGTGGTCTCGAAAGTGCTGTCGGATTTTTGCAGCGAGAGGCTCGATAGCCAGGGCAAACAGCAGGGGCGAAAGAGGGCATCCCTGCCGCGTGCCTCTGGCCACCGAGAATGGGGACGAGCGCTCCCCATTCACCATCACCGTGGCCCGCAGGCCGGTGTACAATAAATCTATCCACGCCAGGAACGGGGGGGAAAGCCCATGCGTTGTAGTACAAAGGCCAGGTAGTCCCATTCAAGGGAGTCAAAGGCCTTGGTGGCATCTAAAAAAACAGCAGCGGCGTTCGCTTCTGGGTCAATATCCTGAAGCACCGCAAATAATGTGCGAAGGTTGTGAGACGTGCTCCTGTTGGGCACAAATCCCGATTGGTCAGGAAGGACTAATTTGGGCATAAGAGGACTGATGCGATTTGCGATTAGTTTGGCTAGGATTTTAGCGTCAACATTGATGAGGGACAAGGGTCTGTAGGAGTCACACTGCGTGGTCGGTTTGCCCGGTTTCGGTAAGGAGATGATGAGTGCTTCCCGCATTGTTTGTGGGAGAATGCCCGATTCTCGGGCTTCTTCATACACGTGCCGCAGCACAGGGATGAGCAGATGGCGAAAAGTTTTATAAAATTCCGCCGGGAAGCCATCCGGCCCTGGAGCTTTGCCAGACTGCAGTTGCATAATGGCGGAGGTGATCTCCTCATCCTCATAGTGAGTGAGAAGGAAGTCTCTCTGACCCTCCCCTAGCCAGGCAATGGCGGTGTCTTCGAAGAAGGGAGTGAAGTCCATCGGGTGTGTTCTGTGTGTTTTGTATAAATTTGCGTAGAATCGCTTAAATGTCTGCACTATGTCCGGGGTGTCCCTGTGTTTTTGGCCATCCTCATCTTCAATTTCCAGTACAGTGTTGGAGAACCGGGGGGGGCGGATCATGGAGGCCAGCGCTTTGTCCGGCCGTTCTCCCTCACCATAGCAGCGCGCCTGATGGTATTTGCCTCTAAATTTGCATTCTCTGGCGGCCGCCTCCTGGTATTCTGTTATCAGATCACGTAGGCGCGCCTGCAAGCCAGGGGTGGGCGTCGTTTGCAGCTGTAGCTCCGTCTGCTTGAGTGCGAGCTCTAGCTTCCGAAGTGTGTTTCGGATGTCTTTTAGCACCCCCCCGCTTTTAGCGATGCAGATGCCCCGTATGGTGACCTTAAAGGCCTCCCAGACCGTGGAGCACTGGGGAACCGAGTTATCATTGCGTGGGAAAAAATCCGATATTTCTTGTTCCAGCTCTGTCTTAAAAACGGGATCCAGCAGTGTCTGCGGGTTGAGGCGCCAGTTCAGGTAGGGTGAGTCAGCATGAGGTGGAGTGAGGGTGAGGAGGACAGGCGAGTGGTCCGAGTATGTGCGCGCTAGGTGAGACGCGTGTACCATCCAGGGCGCCAGCCTTTTAGTAAGGAGCCAGCCATCTATGCGCGACCAGGAAGAGTGGGCAGTGGAGAAGCAGGAACCTTCCCGAGTCTGGGGATGGAGCGTTCGCCACGCGTCTATGAGATCATGATCTCCCGCAATGTTCTTGAGGGTGTAGTGTGCGTTAGAGTAGTGGTGGGGATGCGGGTGCGATCTGTCCAGCTCCGGGTTTAAAGTGACATTAAAGTCCCCTCCCCACACCAGATGTGTGGAGCCTATATCTAGTATTTTGCCCCAGAGCACGCGGAAAAACTCCGGATCATCTGTGTTAGGTCCATAGCAGGAGACAAGGGTGATGGATATGGCGGATAGTTGTCCCCAGAGAATGCTGTAACGACCTTGGGGATCTCCGTATGAGCCCATGGGGATGTAAGGGAGTGTGCGCTTCACCAGGATGGCGGCACCTCGGGCATATGAGGAATAAGACGAGAAGCAGCGGTGAGCTGCCCACCGCGTCGCAAATGTAGTGGGCGTAGCAGAGGTGAGGTGTGTTTCTTGAAGCATTGCACAGTGAATATTATGGCGGTCTAAATACGCTAGTATGTGGCGGCGTTTGCGCGGGTCTCCCAATCCTCGCACATTCCAGGTTAGGAAATTATACTTCGGGGGGTCAGGTCGGGTCCCCATGGCAGGCGCAAGAGCTAGGAATGGTGGAGCGTGTGCAGCGCGCGTGCAAGTGTCGTGGCGTGGGCGTTGGCATGCAGAGCAGTATTATAACAAGTGGCAACGAACATTCCCAGTTTTCCTCCCCCCCCCACAACGACAGCCCAAACCTGTCGTGATGATTCCTACCCTCCTCCCCATAATCCCCAATTGGCCCGGTCCCAACAGGGGACAAGAAGCACAACAATTTAAACTTTTCAATCTCAAGCAGTGTAGGGTTCACCTGAGTGGGTAGCAGATAGAGGGCGACCGTTCACCCCTTGTGTCAACAAGGGTGCTCGGGGGGTAAAAAGTAGATCTCTTCTCCAAGCCATGGCAGGCTGGCTGCTTCCGACAGCTGTGTATTCGAGAGTAGCTTGAAGGTGCCTGGATGGCATGTTGCGTAGAAAGGGGGCGCAGGGGGGGTCAGTCCATCCCAGAGCACCCCACATAAAGATGCGGATAGGTACTGTCATTCTACATCTGATAGATCACCCTCCTCCCCAGTGCGTCCGGAGGGGTGTGTGCGATTGGTCGCTGTTTTTGGTAGAGTCTTTAAGAAATCCTGGACATGCTCGGGGTTTGTGAAAAAATGCTGCTTCCCTGAGTGAGTAATCTTGAGGCGTGCCGGGTAAAGCATAGCATAGTCTATGTTCAGCTGCTGTAGTTTTCTCCTCGTGTTGGTCACTTTTATAAGCCAAATGGTCTATGCGCGCGTCCATAGTGTCCATCTTCGCCTCTATAGACGTTAGGCTGGATTGTATTCCCAGGAGTATAGCTTTTAGGTCGTCGGTGGATGTGGGTTGTTCCACGGGTGGGGGCTGCGCGCCCTCCATGTCCGCCTGGGACCGCGTGACCTTTCGGGCTTCAAAGGTTAATTTAGGCTGTTTGTTATCAGTACGGCCCATTGCAGTGAGAGAGGCCGCAGCGAGGCGAGGATCCCTCTTGTGGATCAGAAGCGCAGTGCCGCCGTGAAACCAAGGTGTTGGTGAGTATTCCCGGGCGCCCGCCCCAGCTCCAGTGGGCTTCGCCGGCGCGAGTGCGGGGGGTGGGGGGCACAAGCAGGATCACTCCGATCCGCGTGCAGTACAGGCCCTTCTGCTTCCCAGTCTGACCTCCCGCAGCAGCGGCTGGGTGTCCCCCCCGGAGAGCAGCACGGCGGCCGGTCCGCAATTGATATCGTCCCAAGGGGGGGGGGGGGGCCGGCCAGGCAGTAAAATCAGGTATGCCGCGTATCCCAGACGTCCGGCAGGCACTACGTCGCTCTTATGGCCCTCGAGTCTTCCAGCGGTGCAGTACCCCCCGGGCCCCAGGCAAGGTCAGCAGTACATGGATCGCTCAGTCGCCGCAGATCCCCTCCCAGGCCTCCGGGTAGTAGAAAGGCGCAGGGCCGCCGAGCAGCACAGAGGCGCTCCGCCGCCCGCCGCAGCCCCAAGGGTCTCAGTCCAACTAAGGCGCGCTCTCACCTCGGTGTGCAGAAGGCGGCGGCCGCGCCTCCGCGTCCGTCCCCGTCGCGTACACCCCACAGAGTCCCAGGCGGCGGGCCGGAGCAGCCGCGCAGCAGGCCGCCTCCCGCGAGCGGACGCCGGCAGGTCGGACCACAGCAGCAGTCAGATCAGGGGGCACAGCGTGGAGGTCCCCGCACGGCACAAGCAGCACCGCGGGGGATCGTCAGCGACCTCAGCGCAGTGCGGTGAGTGATCGACGATCTCGCCAGGCGTCTTCAGGGCCAGTCAGCTCCAACCATTGCGTCCGCCATTTTGTGGTGATCCGGCGCTGCGAGATGACAGGTTGGTGTTTTCCCGGTTCCACCGGGGCTGGTAGCGAGCCGGGAGCGGCGGACTGTGGTCGGGGGAGAGTGCTATCCCACCACGCTATTTCTTAGCCATACAGGGCTGGATAAGAGGAGGATTCCTTACGGATTGCTGCCCGAGCGGCAGGAGCCTCACAGAGGTGCGGCCATCTTGCTTGGCGCCCTCTAGCGCCCCCCATGGAATGAAGATTTCTCTTTGTTTACAGTGAGTCCCAAAGTTCTGAACATTTGAAGGCAGGTGCTTGTAGCTTGACTGGCCTTTTGTGCTGTTGGTGCTTTGAGCAGCCAGTCGTCGAGATATGGGAATACTTGGAGCCCTTGAGATCGCAGGGCTGCTGCTATGGGCGCCAGGCACTTGGTAAAGATCCTTGGCGCCGATTTGAAACCAAACGGAAGTACCTTATACTTGGTCGTGGGTACCAGCCACCATGAATCTTAAGAATTTCCGATGTTTCGGATGGATGGGGATATGAAAATATGCGTCTTCCATGTCGAGGAAGGTCATGAAGTCTCCGTCCTTTAGACGGTGTAGGATCTTGGAAAGTGTTACCATCCTGAACGTCTGTTTCTTGAGAAACTTGTTGAGATTCCTCAGGACCAATATCGGCCTCCATTCTCCTGATTTCTTTTTTATTAGGAAAAAACAAGAATAAAAACCTTTTCCCTTTTGTGACATCGGAACTTCCTCTATTGCTCCCTTGGCGAGCATGACCAAAGCCTCTTTGAATAGTAAGTGAAGACGAGGGGGGAGGTGGGGCACCCTTGGGTGGAGCAGTCGGCGGGCGCTGAGTGGACCAAAGGTGACAAGGTCCAACACCCAGAGTCCTGTTATTTCGCGCCACTGGTGGACATAGTTGGAAATCTTCGCACCCACAGGTTGGGAGGGGAGGGAAGCTGGTATCCTGGCATGATCATTGCTTCCTGTTTGAGTCACAACCTTGTTGAGGCATTCGTTTGCTGCCTCCCTGGCAAGAGAAACCAGCTGTAGATGACTGACGGTAAGATGGAGGATTGCAGAACTGCCGGTATTGTGATTGGTATGGCTGATACTGTTGAGCCCTCTGGTAACCTCCCTTGTAAGGGACAAAGCCTCGTCCTCTAGCCCCTCTGAAAGGTACCTTTCTGTATTGCAATGTGCCCAAAGACTTCACAGTGTCCATGTCATTCTTAATCGCCAACAATGCCTCATCAATGTGCTTTCCGAATACGGACTGACCATCGAAAGCCATATCCAAGACTTTTGTCTGCACCTCAGGTCTAAAGGTGGTTGCTTTCAGCCATCCTTGCCATCTGAGCAGAGCTGCTCCCGCCAGTTGTCTAAAGCCAGTATTGGCTACATCAAGGGCGCAGTCAATGGTTTCCGAAGCTGCACCCTCCCCTTCACCAAGTATCTTCCGTGTCTCTTTTCGTCAGGTATAAGGTCTATTAAACCTGCCATGTCTGACCACATCTGGCAGCCATAGCGGCCGATAATGGCTAACGCTTTTGCTGCCCTAATTGTAACTGCTGGCATAGTAGAGAAACATTTCCCTAAAATGTCCATCCTATGCCCTTCCTTATCAGGCGGGGTGGTAATAGGGGTAGCAGGGTTTTTGGAACATCTTTGTGCCGCTTGAGAAATGACCGAGTCTGGCTTGGGGTGCCCAATGAGGCAAGATGGAGAGTCCTCTGGCGTCCTATACTTCTTCCCAATACAGGGTAGCATCGGTGGTATGCATGCTGCTGTCTTCATAATTTTGATGCCTTCCTGCCATATGTAATCTATAATTGGTATGAAGTGTACCAATTTCCTGGTGTCCTCCTTGAAATCATATAAAAACATTTGGTCTGCTTGACCGTAATAGGCAGATGAAACCTGTTGGCTGCCCTCTGCATTAAATTATGAAATCCTCCAATGTCCTCCGGAAGAGAATCTGATCGGAGATGCGGAGGAGGGGAGGGAGTTGGTATAACATAATCGTCCCAAGGATCAGGAGCAGAGATTGGATCCGGCAGCTCACCTTCCTCTCTATCCTCATCTGAAGAGGGGGCATCCAGTGCTTCAGGGTCATTTGGCCCGGGGTCAGGAACATTTACAGGTGTGCTTGGCGGTTGAGCGGGTGGCATACCTGGAGGATCTGATTGAGGAACCGGCCTGTCTGGCTGATCCAGTTGCAGCGGGAACCGCTGACGGTAATCCGCCAACATAGCCTGCTGATCCTCTATCAGTGATGGTGGCAGATGGGCCATGTCCCTGGGGCGTGGCTCTGGCTGAAAACCATATGAATGGTAACAGTGACGTGGCGCCACATATCCCTGCTGTAGTATTGCGATTCGTCATGTTAGTCCTCATCCTGGAGCTCAGATGTACTGTGAGCCACACCATAAAGACCATCATCATCATCTTCATCATCTTCCACATAGCCCTCCAGCAGGTGCGACGGGAGTAAAGGCGAAACCTTACTGAATTCCTGCATGGCTGGTCATAGGAAAGTCTTGGTCACTTTGGCAACCTGAGTAACCCTCATTGACCGTGCAGATATAACAGGAAATGAAAATTCCGTCGTCGGCGGTATCGTCCATGGTACCATCATCGATGGTATCGTCGTCAACAGAAGAGCTGTCGTCGTCGACGGGAAACTCGTCGACGAGTCGGTCGTTGACGGGATCTTCGCCAACGGAATTTTAGTCGACGAGGGAGCGTCGATGATCTTCGACGACGATGAAGTTCTTGTCGTCGATGGGCTGCTGGAGACTCTCGTAAATGGTATTGGAGCCTGGATTGCCATCGTCCTCACTGTTGCCGTCGATGACGGCGTCGTCGATGTAACACTCATTGTCGTCGACGAGTGAAGAAACGTCGTTGACGATGATTTTTTTAAGAGATTTCCGCCCCACAGAATATGAAGAGGAGGCTCTTAGGCGATCTCCTTCCTTTCTAGAAGGCGTAGGAGGTACAGACAACTCCGGCCCTGAGGAATGTTTAGCTCCCTTGTCTTTTTTTCAAGTCTTGGTGTCCTGGGAAGGCTTATGATGTTTCCTACCTTCACCCGAGGGACTGTCTTTAGATCTGGCCCTCTCATGAGATGTGGAGGATCTCTCACTCTCCTCCTCCGAAGAAGGCGTCTGGTGTTTAGTGGTCTGAAGCCACAGTAACAACCTTCCCTCTCTGTCCTTGAGGGTTTTAGTTGAAAAGGTGCTGCAAATTTTGCATTCTCTCACCTCATGCCTTGGGTAAAGGCAGAAAATACACTCCTTATGTGGATCATCTACACAGACTTTTCTTGTCACAGGTCTTACATGGGCAGAAAAGGACTTTCTTGTCAGACATGATGCCAAGATTTGTGAAAGTCGAAGAAACAAGCATTCGCAATGCAATAGGTCTCGCATTCGCGAGATTTTGAGCTATTGCCATCATAAATGACAATGGCTTTTATTTATATGTTTTGAAATCCTACAAGCAACGATAAGTATAAAGTGTACATAAATAAATGCCATTGTCATTTTATTGGACTAAAGAGAAGAAAATTACAACAGCAGCTTTCTATAGGGTGATGGAGTTAAGTTGGAAGAAACATGGTTAGGGTTAATACTGCTATGTTGAGTGATTAAAAAATGGCGGTAGATCAGGATTGCAAAGGTTTCTACAAAGTTGTGAGGACAGTATGCAAATGGCCTGAAGGAGGATCGAGGGGTGGGGTTTTGTGAAGTTCTTTTTATATATTTTTTAATTGATTTTCAAAACAGTTGGGCAAAATCACAGTACATGACTGGTTCAGGCATTGGTTTTCGATCGTTTCGTTGTCGATTATCAGCCTTTCAGTTTGTGTAAATAGGTAGATTCGATCCTCATTACAGCAAGATATACCTTAAAACAAGCAAAGTTAAAGGAAAAATTGAGAAGTCCAACTGTATTTGGAGTGTTGTATCGAACAGGCCAGTATCCATAGGGTGATCACCGCCATCCAGGTAATCAAGGATGCCGTTTCAATCTGTGCACTTCTGTGTGTTAACTAAACACATTCTAGGTGCTGCAGTATTGTTTTACCTCCATTACACCAATTAGATTAACACACCAAAAAAGATAATAGTGAAATGTGGCCACGTCACTATCCGGCTAGATCAGAGCACTTTGTATATTACAAACATACAATATTTACAAACACATCATTTAGATATTTGAACTTTTACAGCGAGTTTCACATAAGTAACAACACTGCCTTACAGAAGACATGAGGGTGCCCATAATAAATAGGTAGCTTTTTTGAAGGACAACAGACGTGCTGAAGGGAGGAAAGACTGGCTTTGAGAGGCATGGCTAGTAGAGTACCAAATGAGAGTGATGAGTTAAATTCTATACAATTTATTTTTAATTTGTTTTACTGTCGGAACATGAATATGGGAAAGTTAGCGGGCTAAGGGAGTGATATGTATGCGGTGTAACAAGCTGTTGTTCGTGGTGTGAAGTTTGATGACAAGTGTGATAATCACATGGAAACAAAACTGGTCGTGCCCAGGGTTGACCAGCCATCAACAGGTGGCAGGCAAGATGGCCATGAGAGGGTCGGGAGGGGCGTGAGATCCTCGCTCAATAGGCAGAGATGGGAGGGTCGGTGTGAAAGGCTGAGCTGTGGCCTCTGCCCTCTTAAGAGGCCTCTCGCTCATTAATTTTCCCAGCCTGCACGTTGCTGCTTCTAACAAAAACAGACAACTTACAGGCGCTGCGGAAAGTGTCCCGATGTCAGAAAATTACACTGGTACCACTTCAGCATGTGAGGTGGCACTCCACTGAAAGCGGGCAGCTTTGCAGCAGGTAGACGGCGTCTACTCTCTGAAAATATTGGATAGACAGCATCTACTATTGACTCGAGCCCTGTTTATATTACAGTTTTTTGGGGAAGCCTGAGGCTAGCATGGCAGCTTAATAAAGCTGTCCCTAGGCCAGACCTAAAATACCGAAAATGTATTTTAAAAGCTGTAGAGGCCACCGGTGGAGTCTTTGGTGGTCTGCCAGTTAGTGAACCTATGGTATATTTCACAACTTTCTTTTCAGAATCCCCTAAAAAAAAATCTGTGGCTTTTTCTGCGCTGTAAAATGGCTAAATTTGTCCATTTATGAAAATATGTTAGGGTGTAGAAATGCACTTCCAAATCTCCTTCTAGAGGGCGGAAATTTATGGGCCTTCTTACTGTGCTACTAAAACAGTTGTAATGCTGCTGTAGATTCGAGTTCCACCCGGACCAGTTATCAAGACAAAGGGCAACTCTCACCAAAAACCTCTGACCCTCTACCTAAAAAGCAAATGGCTACATTGATATCTGTCCCTGCCGCCCTTGCCTAGAAAATCTCTACTGTGCTCTGGAGAACACGGTATCACTTCCTTGTATACCTCTGCAGCGTGGACGCATTTACCAACTTGTGAAATAAGTAAACACTGAAGGGGTTTAGCGGTTTGAAGGAAAATTAACACACAGATTACCAGACCACGGCATTTCCCTGTGTGCCCCCCTCACCTCACCCCACTGATTAATAGCTGGCATGTTTAAAGTGGGTGTCAGGTTACTTGAGACTGGGAAGCACGAGAGAGACAGCTTTACAGCTTCCAAGAGACACTGCCAGAAGCATGGAGGCTCGGATCCACCTCCTGCCCTTGGTCCTGCTTGCCCTCGCTGCCCTGTCCCACTGCGAATTACTGTTAGCACAAATGGGGAACCCTCGACCTGTCTCTAGTAGTTCTCACTGCCCTGCTTCTCTACCAGACACAGAAAAAGCAATGGGGGGCGCCTCCGTCTGACCCTGCTCCACTGTCTAATCTCATTGCCCACCACTGTAACCACCACGTGGGACCTCCAACCTGCCTCTGTTTCTGCTCGCCCTTACTGTCCTATCTCACTGCCAGCCACTGTCCACTTGGCAATGCTATCTACAGTAAGCACCGCCAGAGACCCTTATCCTGCTCATACTCTCCGTCACTCACTGTCCCACTGTAAGCTACTGTAAGCCCAACGGGGGACCCTTAACCTGCCCCTGCTCTCCCTGACTGCCCTGTCCCACTGCCAGCCGCTGTAAGTAGACTCGAGGGCGGCTGGAAATCCACGTACTCCTGTCCCACTGTCCGGTCTCAGTGGGTAATGAACAGCACGCTGTGCCAATTCGCTCGTCCTACACAGAACGCTTTAATTGGGTATCAGCAACACCTGACAGTTATAGCGACTTGACACGGCAGGTGTGCCTTATGAAGCGCTACATAAAACAATGTGTTATGTTCTATTACAGTGTATTGTTTATGTTTGATCGTTGATAGGAGCGATTCTGGACTGTTGGAAAATAGTAAACAAAACAACAACAACAAAAAAGTAAAGTCTCTTCACATTGATTCCGACAAAGCCCTATAACGGTCGGTAAATAAACTAGTGTTAAAAACATGTCGATCGAACTCCATGAGGTGTGACAGGAAAGGGAGGGGTGCAAGCGGATGGGAAAAGCATCTGGGCAGAGCAGCGACGCCATGTCCATCCCTCAGCCCGAAGGGAAATAGTGACGCAGCAGTATATTCTGTACGAATTCTGCACGTCGTCGTGCCTAACGTACGCAAAACTCAATAAAGAATAAAGTACACGTAGCGTGTAACAACCAAGTAAAGGGGCCAGTAGCCATGGGAGGTTCCAAATGAAGACAAGGCCGTACTAAGGAGGGACTAGCAAGCCCATTAACTAATCCGAAAGCAGCATTTACGAAAGACAATGACACAAGCCAATTAAAAATATGGGCAGACAGTGGGCACGGCTTCTCTCCCATACTCTACTACAGCAGTCTCTCAGAGCGAGCAGTGCATGCGCGCTGCCGCTAGGCTCGACCTGAAAACTGAGTAGCACTCAGGGAGACTCCCTTCCACATGACGTGCGGTGAAAATCTGAGAGAACCTGCCTCTGCTGAGAGTGTTCTAGAGGGTGCTGGCAGCTGATTAGCTGTGTTCCAACATTAAGTCTTTTTTTAAAAAGGACATAGATAGGCTACTATTGACATGACTTAAAACCATTATAGCCGATGAAGCTTTTAAAGCATTGCTTGAATATTTTACCGTGGGACTCCCATCTCGACGACGGGGAATGATTCAGAGATGTGAAACTATGAAAGATACCCCAATACTGAATAAGTAGAGGTTGTTCCCGGAAAATCTTCAAGATATGGCAGTGGTAGAGGCACTTTTATGCACTCGGAGAACAGCAAGATGGGGGGCAAGGGGAGGAGACCAACACCATACAATACAATAATTAGGAAGATATAGACTATAGTCTGAGTAGAATCTGTAATCAGTGGTCAGTTGACATTAACACTGAAAGTGTGTTTGGAAAATGTTGGGTAGTTCTGTCTTAGCTGAAGCTATGAGATGAGTAGACTGTCACAACAGATGTCATATTGTAGTGGTTTCTTAACCTTTTGACTTCTGGGGACCCCCACTGAATTATTATTGGAATCTGGGGTCCCTCCACTGAGTCATTACTGGAAGCCAGGGACCCAGGCCTAAGCATTGTCGACAAATTGAACCGCCAAACAATACACAAAAAATGCAGAAAAAAGCATTAATCAAACATATAAACAAATGATGACACATTTTATTTAATTTGCAAACACACATAAATAAAAAATATAAAAATATAAATTTTAATTTTAATCGAAAGGTTGGAGCTTTTCTAAATTCAATTGAGGCCACTCATCGTCCATACTATATTCTGTTTGATGCACCTGTTCTGCTCCCACAAATCAATCTGAGGATACTAATTTAATTTTTAGCTTCCAATTTTTAAATTACTTCACATTTACAGTGTTTTAAAATTTTCAATTGTACATTTAGCTTCTAGATTTATATACACTTTATTAATCTGTTAATATTATTTAATTTTCTAAGTGGTCGAGGAGCTCCTGAGGAGGCTTCGTCGACCCCCACGGGTCCCAGGACCACAGGTTCTGAACCACTGTCTTTTTGCTAATAAAACATAAAAAGAAAATATTAACTAGCTCCTTCTTTTTCTCTTCTAAAATAGATATATGCAAAAAGATGAAAGCAGTATAAATATATATATATATATATATATATACATACACACGCACTCCCACAGAAAAAACACAACTGTTTAAAACCAAACAAACAGGGAAATTTGCCAGTTATACATAACTGACATAAGTATAACTTGTACTGCAATAAATTTTAGATCTCATCGGTGTTATAATATGTGATTATAAGCAACCATTGTGAGCAGCCAGTCCCCCACCACACACAGCCTTCAGTCATCCGGCTAGTCATCTGGCAACAGACCCCCAAACCTTTTTTTTAAAAACTTTTGTTTGGCCCTTTGTGTCCCACAAGAGCAGGCATTGGGCCACACTGGGTCCTGCGGGATCGCAAAATGGTAAATTTTTGGCCTTTGGCGGAGGGAGGGGGTGCAGGGGATTGCAGGAACTTCCCTCTCTGACCACTCCCCGCCCCGAGAGCAAGGGGGTCAGGATACCCCTGCACTGCCTCCTAATATCTTATGTGTTTTATATTTTCAAGACATGGGGACCGAGTTCCCGTGTCCTGTAATGTCAGAAGCAACATTCTCTTTCATGTTTCGGTCAGCCAAGCAGATCGCTTGTTCTCACAAGACTGTGAGTCCCACAAGAGCAAGCCAACAGACAGGGGGAAAAAGCACTTGTAACCAATCAGATCCCTCCAATTTTTGAAATTGCATCCTGTCGAAATCTTGCAAAATCAACTGAAAATATAGCTATAAAATTTAGAGCCTTAATTTTTCAAAAACTACTGAACAGATTTTGCACTAAATCACAAAACCACACTTTCGGCGTAAAGATCTAGTTTTCTGCCAAATTTGGTGTCATTCTGTTCAGCCGGTTTGGCTGTATTGTCGTCTAATTCTTCCTATGGAAAATGCATGGGGAAAATGTTTTGGGATCTCCCCTTTTTCTTGGCCCTTTCTTAACGAATCAACCCAAAGCGTTTCAGGAAGGCGCTGAGGTGGGTGAACTTGTGGTAAGTTTTGTCAACATTCGTTTATAAATATATATAAACAGTTCAAGTGGTGACATTTAGCTTCGGGCACTTTGCAGGACCAGTGCCAGCCCTTTGGGGGGAGGTGGTAGGGGGGAGAATCACTAACCCCCTAAATTATGCACAAACATATTCCATTACTGTATTGTGATCAAGGCGTCCTTGACATGTGAACCCTGTTCAAGAAGTGTCAGATTGATGGCCATGAAATAAAATTTCAGTAAGATTTTTACAGCATTTGGCTGGTGTGCCAACTTTTTTGTGTTACCTACACAGTGACAGAACCAGTTTGTGCATATATGTGTGTGACTGTTTTTATGTTTGCTAAAGGTGTGAGCTCCAACAAAATAGAGTTATTCAGAGAATATGAATGATGAGGATACTGCACTCGAGCAATGTTAACAAGGTTGTCTAGAGTTTTTGAAATGTTAGTAATGATTGTTCGGATCAATACTTTGCTTCTTCTACAAAATTCTTACCATTGACAAACTAGATGTGAGGCTGGAAATCCAATAACATTTAATACTGTAAGTGTGACAGATATTTTCTATCTAGTTACATTACCCCTAACACAATCACATCCACAAATTGACAATTAGACTGAATTTTCCAAAAGAGGTCCTGAAGGGATTCCAAAGATTTTGGAATGGACGCCTTACCAACTAAATAGCGGCTTGCTTCATCATTGGCGCCTATCCACACCCTGGTAGGGTGGTACCAACAGGGAGGACTCAACCAAACTTGGGAGTTCTTATATATATCGTGACTGGATTTTTAGCAGGGATCCAGAAAAGAAATGGCAAAAATGTCTTAGGGTATACCCAAGGAGATTTCCTTTATTAGATGTGTCTCCCAGACATGAATAAAAACAGACTGTGGGGTCTATTTCAGTATAAATGTTTCAATAGCCCCTTAAGAAGCCAACATGCTTTGTACCACATTTAAAGCTGACACAGGTCTGAGGTTTTGTTAGGGCTGTGAGCGTTCTTTGCCTGTCTAATCATTCATACCATTCCGCACACGGTATGACTGATTAGACAGGCAGGGACGCAAACAGCCCTGACGACCCCACAATCTGTTGGAAAAGTCTGCTTAGTTGCCTATTTGTGGATGTGAGTGTGCCAGATATGCCTTCAATTGGGACCCTTGTTAGCTGTGCCAGAGACTGAAGCTGCACCTCACTAGTGAGGCCCAAGTAAGCTGATACCAGTCTGGGGTGGCTTGTGTTTCTGGTCAGAGTGATTGTAGCCTGGCAGCTCGGGAAGGATTGCTCCTATTGAAGCAGGACTAATTGCCCTACATCTGGAGTGGACAAGTGGCCAAAATACCAGAACCAGAGACTTTTGCAAACATTCCACCCAAGAACATTTGTTGCTTTAATGCTTTCATAGTGGCAGTGATGCCTCTTACATCTAAGTGCAGCACAGTGGAGGCTTGAGTGGCCAATCAGATGTGATAACTCGCTAGGGTATGGTTATCCATTTTTGGTCCAGGATGTCTACAGTCATTCCATATTATCAGGATATCCACGGGAGATGCATTTATATACAAAATAACTTTAAAATTGATCCAAATGGCACCCATGCATACATCGTCAGGTCAACACTGTTCCACCAACAGTGACGGGCTGCAGTTGAAGACTTTATATAATGGGCAGAAGAGGTATTGCATACTAATACCGCTGGGCAAAAACATACTAATATGAAGAAAAAAAGTAATTGTGAGGCCTGGTCGCTGTCATTTACCAAGAGTAGCCCATGCCACTTCAGAGGTTCCGAAACGTGGCACTCAGATCATCAGAAAACCAATTTATCATACGTTCTCCATCAAAAACACCATTAGACATAGTCCCAATACGACATAGCTGATTTCCTTTTGGCAGCACATAAATATGTATATCAAGAAAGGAGAATGGGGACCAGGAGCTAATTATGGTCCAGTGCCCGTGCTCCACTATCAAGTCGGTAAACCAAAAGGAGGGTCACTGTTCCGTCGATGTGGGTGCTAAAAAGTCACCCTCACATCGATATGCGAGGTAAGAGGAAAATGAAAAGTGGGAAAGGATAGACCTAGGTCTAGGACCCACTTTGCAGGGGGGAGAACAAGTCTTGTCTCTTGTTGCCCTCAAACACCCCGAAGGATGTCATGCTTCATCATTGGGCGTTTGCTCCTCGTCGGGCCGGCGCTGCAATGCCCTACGGGTCCCCCGAAGGGTCACTTTAGCGGAGATCTTTTTAGAGAACAGCCGTTAGATGAATGCGGGTGTGTGGAGTGGGTCCTATGTGCACAGTGAAGGTGTGTGTGAACACTAAAAATGGCTAAAAGATACCAGAGGGAAGAAATCTTTTATTGTGTTGGTCCCCTTGCCATGCTAAAAAACCAAAAGGTTGTGCGTTACGTCTATGGGCAATAATGTACCCCTGGTAACTAAAACGGTCAGGTCGACATGTTTCGCGCCTAGACGGTCATAGCGATCCTTGGCGCTTCCTCAGGACCAGTAATAAATAGTGAAGTGAAGGGTGCAAGTGCTGAGGGGATACTAGCCCCCAGTGTGAAGGAGCGGGCTCGTGCTGTGAAAAACTACAGCGCAGCTACAACTAGTCAGTTGATCTGCTCCTGGAAGTGACCTAGAAAAGGAGTAGAAAAGGAAAAGCAAAAAAGAAGAGAGACGCACATCAATTATGAATCATAGGTTGTTACGTGTGCCTGCAGAGAAAGAGTCAAACACATGTTATGCGTGGGAGACATGAGATTGAAACCGGCTTCACCATGGGGTGGATCCCCAAGAATAGAGGCAGTCCGAGTGTGCACACTGTGCTTACCGCTGGTTGCGCCAAAGGATAGGCGAACTTAGGGGTACTCCTGGTACTCAGGACTGCCCCCACATCCCGGACCGTGCCGTGTCTGAAGGGCCCAGGTTTTCAAGCCACAATGTGGGATAGTTACCTTGGGCCAGAACATGTTAGAATCGCCGTATTCCAGAGTGGGTAGTGTGGTGTGCTGCACGGTAGTGTACTAACGAGACACATGGTGCGTACACACGCATCCTCTACCAAACTGGTTAGGCAATCTCCATCACGTTATGGTGGCACTACCGCGTCTAGTTAACCATAAAAAGAGCAAGACCCTCACCTAAAGTCAAATGGAGAAGTACTCCATGGGCTTGGGTAGTCCCGTACCTTCACGGGCTACAATTAAGGAGAAGAACGTAAGTAAGTGAAGTGAAAGGCAGTTAAAAGCACGCTCGTGCCTCAGTTCTCAATAGCGGTGTGGACAGAGTCCGCTTGTATATACTCACAGTTTGTGGTAATATGTTGCCTCTGAGCACCTACCCGACCTGGCGCCAGCCCGTATGTTGTTAGGCTGGTGAGGTACGGGTCTAGATATACTGCTCAGTGCAGCGGTGCGGGCGGTTCCCCCTTCCGGGTGCTTCGTCATGTTTCTTCGCAATGCGCATGTGTGGGAGTGTAGCGTACGTGTCCGCGCATGTGTGAAATGCTGGACATGTTCCCCTAAGGTCTGTTCAGTGCGCATGCGTGTTACGCGCGCTTTGAAAGTATAAAGTGCTGTGTATAAATCTTCTTAACATTGAAGCGTGGGAACCGGCACCCTTAACATCAACAATACTATAGTTGGAGGGTGGGAAAGCGTCTCAACGTGGTAGGGCTGGGCAGGAATGTACCTCAGTAAGAAGGACTGTTCTAAAAGATTGTGTTGATATAATTCATTGTGTATCTAGTCGACTTGCTAAAGTCCCAGAGACTGGAGTCTGGATGATACAGTGGAATGTATAGTGGCAGTACATCTAACATGTATAACAGAAAGGGACACACTATCTCACACATTCTGATATGTAGTGATGTATTTCCCAGTGCTATATGGCTATTTTTGTGTTCATGGTTGCCACTGGTGTTCGCCCTCTTAAAAACGGGGGGGGGGGATGGTGATTTTATGTTGAAGTAGTTTGGGTTTGGCTTCAGTGTCAAAGTTCAACCCACGGTATCTCATCATTCAGACCTCGTATGTGGGTGCGTAATCGATGAACCCAGCGTTGCTCACGTCTCAGGAGTGCAGTGTTGCTCCATGTCTGGTTTGCCTCCAGGATGGTCCACTCCATCTCGTCGCATGAATGTCCTGTTTCGATGAAATGGTTCGTCATCTTTGTTGCTGTGCGGCCGCAGCGGATAGTACTCCTGTGTTCACCGATCCTGGTCTTAATTGGTCTCGTGGTCATGCCAATGTATCTCAGTTGGCACGGGCATGTGATTATGTACACACAATTTTTGGTGTTACAGTTCGTGTGTGTACGTTGTTCCCACGAAAAATCCTCAATCAGGAGAGTTTTAGTATGTTTGATCGTGGGGCAAGCACTGCATGAACCACATGGGTAGTGTCCGGACACAGGGGGTAGTTTCCACAGTGTATTATTCTGAGGTTTCTTCTTGGGCAGGGGCCGAGTATGAACCAGTTGGTCACGTAAGTTGGCTGTCCGCTTGAATGCGAATCGTGGTTGCTCGATGTTCAATGAGCCAGCATTGAGAATTTTCCAGTTCCGTTTGATAATTTGTTTGATATTGTTAGACAGCGGCGTGAAGGTAGTTACACAGGTTATGGCATCGCTCATAGGGTGTTGCCTGGTTTCCAGAAGACCCTGGCGGTTGTTATTCTTGGCGCGGTTTTTAGCCTTCCGGACAAACTCTGCTGGATAGTCCCTTTCATGTAGGTTCGTGGTAAGCGATTTGGCTTGTTCATCAAAATCCCGAATGTCGCTACAGTTCCTCCGGATCCTGAGGAACTGGCCGTAGGGTAGATTCTCCCGGAGTGCCTTGGGGTGGTAACTTTTGAAGCTCAGGAGGCTATTACGATCAGTGTCCTTCTTAAACATCTTCGTGTGTAGTTGACCATTCTCAAGGGTGATGAGTAGATCCAGGAAGGGGGTGGCCTTATCGGATGATGTCATCGTGAAATGTAAGTGGGGGTTGAGATGATTAAACCATTCGTGGAACTTGGCGCAGGTTTCTTCGGTGCCATTGCATAGGATGAGGACATCAATGTATCGTTTCCAGGTAATGAGATTTTCCTGGAACGGGTTTGTGTCCGAAAAGATATGGGTAGTCTCAAAATGTGACATGTACAGCCCCGCCAAAATAGGCGCAAAGGTACTACCCATAGAGGTAACTTGTACCTGGTGGTAGGTCGTGGTCCTGTACATGAAAAAATTGTTTTTGAGTGCGATGGTGATGCACGCCAGGATAAAGTCAGCCGGTGTATTCGTTGGAAGATCTGCCTCACTCAAAAGGTTCCCTACTACCTAAATGGTGGCGTCTTGAGGGATGTTGGTGTAGAGGGCTTCTACATCGAGGGTGATGAGGAGGTCGATAGCTCTGGTATTCTCTTCATTGATTTCCTGGATCAAATTGAGGACCTCACGTGTGTCTTTTAGGTAAGCAGGTGTGGCCTGGACTAGGGGGCGAAGAAAGAAGTCACTGAATTGAGCGTTTAGCTGTGCCTATGATCAGAACGAGCTAGTCGCGGGTACATTTCCACGCGTACATGAACAATTTTTGCATGAACAGGACCACTACCTACCACCAGGTACAAGGTACGCGTGGAAATGTACCCGCGACTGGCTCGTTCTGATCATAGGCACAGCTAAACGCCTCTCCGAAGCGCTTATTATCAAAATAAACATAGCGGAGAATGGCCTAAAAACTGGTATCAGTATATCGGCGTACAAAACCCGTTTGGGCGAAATCAATGCTGAGATATCTGATCACCGTGACTATCTCTTACAACAGAAGATCCAGAAACTACAGAAGGACGTCAAAAGGTTTGCCAGAGAGAAGATATACCCTTATACCAAGGAGGATTACCAACCCTCAGACAATGAAGTTCTCTCTGATGACAGCTCTACAACCTCGAACAACTCTAACCGGTCATCCCACAGCAACTCGAGTAACACCAGCTGGGGCAGAAATTCAACAAAACAGGGACTTCTCCCACCACCCCCACCACCTTCCATGTATGGCTACCCGAACCAACCGTTTCACCAACAGGGACCAATGTGGTACCCTGTGTACCCTGGTCCACACCAAGGGTTCCAACAACCAATCTTCCATCATCCTCCACCCCCTTTTCAGAGCAGAGGCAGGGGCAGAGGCAGAGGAAGAAGAAGAGGGAACAAACAGATCCACTGGCAGGATACGGAGAACCAACGTACAACAAGGAGCATGACAAACCCAAAACCCTGATTGTTAACCTATCTAAACGGCAACTCAACGCAGACGAAACCACTATCCTAGAGATGGGTATAGGTTTTGTCCCCACTCCTAGAGGACAATTTCCGTATGAACGAGGAACTCCATCTACTGTTCCGGGAAATACGACTAAAATCTTTTTTCCAGGATAAACACACAGGGTTCACGGTTCGATCCCCGGCGGCAGCTCAGCTCAGCACCATGTGACTCTGGGCAATAGCTCACTTAATTTCCACGACGGCCCCCAGCGCCTTGAGACCCGTAAGGGTGAGTAGCTGTGCTATATAAAAACGGACTTTTTTTTTTACACCAGAACGAGGTGACGCTGGGCTCAGACCACCCTCTAAATTCACCCCTACAGCAGGCATGGTACCCAGCGAGGCCCTTACCTTTGAGTAGGCGGTACTAAAAGAGGCTAACCAATTGAAAAGTAAACCCGCATTCAATAACTTGCCGAACAAACTCCGCCAAGCGATCACCTCCCTCACGGACGATGAAAGCATTGTTATCAAGCCGGCGGACAAGGGGGGAGCTACCGTGATCCTTGATATCAACGATTACGAACAGGAATGCCTTAGACAACTCAGTAGTACTCAATACTACAAGAAGCTGGACACTGACCCCACGGAACGCCTCCAGACACAAATCAGGATCATGGTTAATGAGGCAGCCAATGAGGGTTGGATTTCCCCACAAGAAGCGGCCTTCCTGGTGAACACGGATCCAAAGACACCGTATTTCTATCTCCTTCCCAAAATTCACAAGGGCATTGTCCCTCCTCCAGGACGCCCCATCGTGTCTGGCATCGGTTCCTTACTTGAACCACTCAGTCAATTCAGTGACTTCTTCTTCGCCCCCTAGTCCAGGTGCTTACCTAAAAGACACATGTGAGGTCCTCAATTTATTTATTTTAATTTTATTTTATTTGATGAGTTTTATATAGCGCTGGCTAGACCCTGAGGTATCAGAGCGCTTTACATGAGGTTCCACATTGTTACAAAGTTACATCAGATACAAGTTACATCAGGTTCTACAAACATAAAAGAGCATAGAGGACGAGATAAGGAGCGTAGAGGGGTAAAGGGGGTCAGGTAAAAGGGTAGGAGGGAGGTATGGCGGTGAGACGAAGGAAAGTTTGCCCAAAGTCCGGCTGGGTGACGGCCGAGGGGGTAAGTCCACAGCCCATCTCCTCTATAGCTATCAAGGTAGCTCCACCGGGCATCAGCCAAAGTGCTAGGTCTCAACGGTCGATAGCGAGTTCACAGATTCAATGTCAATGTCCTGGTAGGTGAGACGGATGGGGGATAGGCACGAGGTCTGGACGATGTCCAATTTTTGTCTAAGTGTAGTAGCTCGTCGTGATAAAGGACCACTGTGGCAGCCATCTTGGGGTCAGGCAAGAGATTCTGTCCCTGGTTTTCTATTCGGCCAGTCCCCATTTTTAACATTCCCCTTTGAATTCTCAGGGGCCCCTAGTGTATTAGTGCCGCTTTTTCAGGTGTCTCCTAGATCACTCACCCTATTCTCGATGGGGGACCTCGTTAGACGCCATCTTGAAGGGTGAACATTGGAGGGATGTCGCCATGTTCGTGATCGTGCTGTCTGGTGGAAATGAACATCAAAGAGGATGAGGGAGTCCACTGACCGTCAGAGTCAGGGGCCGTTCAGCGGTCGGGTGAAGGATGGGACGATGCTCAGGCGTCGGAGACGCAGCCGCGAAACAGACAGAGAGGATGTGGCATGTGTCCCTTGCGGTGGGAAGGGCGCAGGTCCAATGACGTCGGGGGTTGTGTGGAGGCATGGGGGCAGACCAGGTCCTTAGTCTCACGACCGGACATTATCACCCCAGCTGGCTTGTCTAGCCATAGCCAGCGTCACAGGGAGGAAGAGGGAGATGGCTGTGCGGAGGGGAATTTGATCCAGGAAATCAATGAAGAGAATACCAGAGCTATCGACCTCCTCATCACCCTCGATGTAGAAGCCCTCTATACCAACATCCCTCAGGACGCCACCATTGAGGTAGTAGGGAACCTTTTGAGTGAGGCAGATCTTCCAACGAATACACTGGCTGACTTTATCCTGGCGTGCATCACCATTGCACTCAAAAACAATTTTTTCATGTACAGGACCACTACCTACCACCAGGTACAAGGTACCTCTATGGGTAGTACCTTTGCGCCTAGTTTGGCGGGGCTGTACATGTCACATTTTGAGACTACCCATATCTTGTCGGACACAAACCCGTTCCAGGAAAATCTCATTACCTGGAAAAGATACATCGACGACGTCCTCATCCTATGGAATGGCACCGAAGAAACCTGCGCCAAGTTCCACGAATGGATTAATCATCTCAACCCCCACTTACATTTCACGATGACATCATCCGATAAGGCCACCCCCTTCCTGGATCTACTCATCACCCTTGAGAATGGTCAACTACACACGAAGACGTTTAAGAAGGACACTGATCGTAATAGCCTCCTGAGCTTCAAAAGTTACCACCCCAAGGCAATCCGGGAGAATCTACCCTACGGCCAGTTCCTCAGGATCCGGAGGAACTGTAGCGACATTCGGGATTTTGATGAACAAGCCAAATCGCTTACGATGAACCTACATGAAAGGGACTATCCAGCAGAGGTCGTCTGGAAGGCTAAAAAATGCGCCAGGAATAACAACCGCCAGCAACACAGATGACGAACCATTTCATCAAAACAGGACATTCATCCGACGAGATGGAATGGACCATCCTGGAGGCAAACCAGACATGGAGCAACACTGCACTCCCGAGACGTGAGCAACGCTGGGTTCATCGATTACGCACCCACATACGAGGTCTCAATGATGAGATACCGTGGGTTGAACTTTGACACTGAAGCCAAGCCCAAACTACTTCAACATAAAATCACCATCCCCACCGTTTTTAAGAAGGCGAACACCAGTGGCAACCATGAACACAGAAATAGCCATATAGCTCTGGGAAATACATCACTACATATCAGAATGTGTGACACACTGTGTCCCTTTCTGTTATACATGTTAGATGTACTGCCACTATACATTCCACTGTATCATCCAGACTCCAGTCTCTGGGACTTTAGCAAGTCGACTAGATACACAATGAATTATATCAATACAATCTTTTATAACAGTCCTTCTTACTGAGGTACATTCCTGCCCAACCCTACCACGTTGAGACGCTTTCCCACCCTCCAACTATAGTATTGTTGATGTTAAAGGTGCCGGTTCCCACGCTTCATTGTTAAGAACATTTATAAAGTTTGAAGTACACAGCACGATATACTTTCAAAGCGCGCGTAACACGCATGCGCACTGAACAGACCTTAGGGGAACATGTCCAGCATTTCACACATGCATGGACACGTATGCTACACTCCCACACATGCGCATTGCAGAGAAACATGACAAAGCACCCGGAAAGGGGAACCGCCCGCACCGCTGCACTGAGCAGTATATCTAGACCCGTACCTCACCTGCCTAACAACATACGGGCTGGCGCCAGGTCAGGTAGGTGCTGAGAGGCAACATATTACCACAAACTGTGAGTATATACAAGCGGACTCGGTCCACACCGCTGTTGAGAACTGAGGCACGACCGTGCTTTTAACTGCCTTTCACTTCACTTACTTGCATTCTTCTCCTTAATTCTAGCCCGTGAAGGTATGGGACTACCGACGCCCAAGGAGTACTTCTCCATGTGACTTTAGGTGAGGGTCTTGCTCTTTTTATGGTTAACTAGACGCGGTAGTGCCACCATAACGTGATGGAGATTGCCTAACCAGTTTGGTAGAGGATGCGTGTGTACGCACCATGTGTCTCGTTAGTACACTACCGTGCAGCACACCACACTACCCACTCTGGAATACGGCGATTCTAACATGTTCTGGCCCAAGGTAACTATCCCACATTGTGGCTTGAAAACCTGGGTCCTTCAGACACGGCACGGTCCGGGACGTGGGGGCAGTCCTGAGTACCGGGAGTACCCCTAAGTTCGCCTATCCTTTGGCGCAACCAGCGGTAAGCACAGTGTGCACACTCGGACTGCCTCTATTCTTGGGGATCCACCCCATGGTGAAGCCGGTTTCAATCTCATGTCTCCCACGCATAACATGCGTTTGACTCTTTCTCTGCAGGCACACGTAACAACCTATGATTCATAATTGATGTGCGTCTCTCTTCTTTTTTGCTTTTCCATTTCTACTCCTTTTCTAGGTCACTTCCAGGAGCAGATCAACTGACTAGTTGTAGCTGCGCTGTAGCTTTTCACAGCACGAGCCCGCTCCTTCACACTGGGGGCTAGTATCCCCTCAGCACTTGCACTTCACTATTTATTACTGGTCCTGATGAAGCGCCAAGGATCGCTATGACCGTCTAGGCGCGAAACATGTCGACCTGACTGTTTTAGTTACCAGGGGTACATTATTGCCCATAGACGTAACGCACAACCTTTTGGTTTTTTAGCATGGCAAGGGGACCAACACAATAAAAGATTTCTTCCCTCTGGTATCCTTTAGCCATTTTTAGTGTTCACACACACCTGTGCACATAGGACCCACTCCACACACCCGCATTCATCTAACAGCTGTTCTCTAAAAAGATCTCCGCTAAAGTGACCCTTCGGGGGACCCGTAGGGCATTGCAGCGCCGGCCCGACGAGGAGCAAATGCCCAATGATGAAGCATGACATCCTTAGGGGTGTGTGAGGGCAACAAGAGACAAGACTTGTTCTCCCCCCTGCAAAGTGGGTCCTAGACCTAGGTCTATCCTTTCCCGCTTTTCAGTTTCCTCTTACCTCGCATATCGATGTGAGGGTGACTTTTTAGCACCCACATCGACGGAACAGTGACCCTCCTTTTGGTTTAAAGCACATAAATATGGCCTGGATACAAAAACAAGCAATTCACCTATACACAGCTTTATCTAGGAAACAACTTAGAAGCATAGTTAACAATAAACCTATTTTTACTCCAGAACATGTATCATGAGGTAAAGAAGACATTAAATAGAATTAACATCCTATGTTTATTGTCAGATATACAGAGTTTAACTGACCCCAGATCTGAGTCAATAGTTTTATTGAGTTTATTGTGCCTAGGCCAATTGGTACGCAAAAACAAACCCACGTAACATGGAAGAATGGAGAAACTGTCAACCTAGAGCATTGCGCCAAATAGTGATTTACTAAATGGGCATCAAAATGCATTAAAGTGAAAATGAAAACTGCAGGGTGGTTCTTTCAGTTTCTGAGTAGAATGCCTCTTTGGCAAGAGGGCCTTCACTTCATTCTTATCTTGTAAAATCCATAACGCTCAAGGGAGTTGTGGAAGTTTGGACCCTTCTTCCAGCCTCAGAATTTCTCTACAAGTAGGCCTAGGAGATTGTGTAGATTTGGTTTGCAGTCGCTCTCACTGGGATCCCAAGTCAGGATACCCAACGTACCCAAATACACAAGTCTTCCCTGTGCAATCAACCACAAACCAACAAAACAAATCTATACAGTACTGTCTTGGAATGTTGATAATTTAGATAAGATACTAAAGGACAGAGGCTCCATCACTTTCCTAGTAGAATGGGACATCTTGTGTTTACAAGTATCATGGTGTTTATCACCTTGGGCCTGAAGTAGCTCCCTGGGATGTTATATTCCAGCGACAAGAGTTCACAACTAGAGTAGACCCTCTAGTAGGCTTTCTACATAGATTTCTACAGCCCTTATGTAAAAATGATTAATCTGCCACAAATCTGTCTATCAAAGCAAGTAGTTTTCTTAAACAATAATTATTTGAACATCCATTTAAGTGTTTGAAAGCTAATTACACAACATATTTGCAATGATATTGAAATAATGAGGTACACCTATCCTAACTCTGATGTAATCATGGCTGGCAACATTAATCAAAATCTGATTTGGAATAGTTCCAATGATTTAGTTTGTATACTTGACAGTCAATTAGTCATTGAAACTGCTGGACCCATCAGTCAGAGATATGATCCAGTGGCAAAACTTGTAGTTAATTTCTTCTATGCAGTGCGACTCACATTACACACTTAGCTCCATGGAAGATTGTGTTACTGGACTACACCTTTCACTCATTATCACTGTTTACACTGCGCTCGGGTTTTAAAGTCAAATACAGAGAAAAAGCAACCATTTCCCTACAGTGCAACTTTTTTTTTTTTTTAGCAACTCTCCTCTAAGCTGCAGACTATATTGACTTTATGGGGCAAATGAAAGGCCTCCAATACCTTAAAATAATTTAAGGGGGAGTTCATTCTTTACCAAAATTGGAACAATGGGAGACCCTTGATGGGGGGGGGGGGGCATGGACAACCAGCCAAGCGGGTTGCTAGAGCTCCGTCCGTATACCCTCATTTATCCTGCCATACATCGATATCGCCCTCCATCTGGGCGCCCATAATCAGTACAGCGGTGCCTGAAGCAAGACGGTTTTGAAGACAGAGCCTGAAAAGAGTGAATGAGCAGCGGGGAACCCGCTGACACGCTGTTTCCGTGCAGCGAGGCGCCGAGGCCTACGTGAATGGCTCGCGAGGTGCGGGCTCGCGCCGCCAAGCCCGCCAAGAATAATTGAGTCCCTGGGGCGGAGGCAACGGCTGCGGGACGCTGAGCCTCCCCGTCTCGGAATATAAAGACTGTGGGAGACTGCGGGGGCTTGCTTGTGTGCGAGCCCTGAAGATCCATGCTTCGCTAGGGGGGCCACACAGACCGCGGCAGGACGCCCTCACCCGCCCTTTCACCCAGTGCCTCTGAGAGACGAGGGGGCAGCCAGGGCATCATCAGGCGGCGAAACGCCACGTCACCGGCGGGGGCCCCCGCTGAAACACTGAGGAGAGCGCCTTCCCTTGGGGCCCCCCCCCTCTTCATTGGAACTGGTGACCTGGTGCCCTGAAGCCGCACGCATCGCTGGAGAGGCGCAGACTGCCTTCCGCCCAGCACCTCCCAGGAACATCGGAACAATCAGGGCACCTCCGGGAGGCGAAACACTGTGCCGCTGGTGGGGCTCTGCCGAAATACTCAGGTGAGCGACCTTTCCTCGCCCCCCCCTCCCTCTTCATCGGAGCTGCCACGGGAGGGGGGACTGCACTGACCGTGTGAGTCAGGGAGAGGCCCACACACTCGGAGCACTGCTGACATTACAGCGCTGTGCGGGATGGCGTTTAATCGAAGTAAATCTGCCCCACATCAGGTCCGGAAGCCGGCTCGGGCCTAGGCCGGGGACAAGTAAGGGCCGACGGAAGCGGCTCGTGACATACGCGCGCCCCCACGCACCACGAGGCCCTGAGGGACGAACGGGGAACCACCGCTGACTCCCCCTCATACTAGCATCGCCGCGCTGTGCGGAGTGGACCTGCCCCACATTGGGTCCGGAGGCCGGCTTGGGCCTAGGCCGGGGACAGGTGGGAGACCACGGAAGCGGCTCGTGACATACGTGCGCCCCAAAGCATTACGAGATCCTGAGGGAAAAACGGGGAACCACCGCTGAACCCCCCTTCATCTCAGGAAGGAGCGCCGGCCGCTGCTGAGGGGGGAGAGGTGCACGCCTGGTGCCTATGCAAGCGCTGAACACCAGTGCACCGCCACGATGACTGCAACGGCCGCAGCATAGCTCCCAGCTTGCATATCCACCCCAGCACCACGTTGAGCCAGGGAGACTGTGCTAGCTTACCCTGGCCACTACACCGTTTGGCAGCCGACGGGGGCTGTCGCTGGCGAAGCAGGGCGGGAGACTCCCCTCCCGCCCCCCCCCCCCTGAGTCACTACGCGACGACAATCTTTGCTGGGCACACGGTACCAGGGGAGATCGAGCGCATATCCAGTCTGTGGGCCTGCGCTGGGCTATGTCCGGAGGTCGAATTGGGCCTAGACTGCTACCACGCGCAGATGTGAAAGGTGGGGGAAGGTCCCTCTGCCTACCCCACGGTCGGCATCATCACCCTCCTGCTGCAGACCCTGGGCATCATCCTAGATACATGCTGAAGCAAGGCGCAGTGCATGAGACAGCACAGACCAGTGTGGCTAACGGGATCTACTCTATACGCCCAGCAGCACCAAGGAAATCAGCCCCGTCAGGCAGAGGCCGGCGATACTCAACTATCTGTAGGCACACCTGCAATTGTGCCGTGGGAAGCAAGGAGCCTGATTTCACTGGGCAGGAGCACCACTCGAAAGGCAGATAACAAGCGCGAATAGGGCTGCGCATCCACTCAGGCGGCCAACTGTCCGCCGCTGGCACCCGCGTGGTAAATCAGCGATAAGTGGCTTGCTGTGCCGTTAAAGGTGCAGACCGGACGTCTGACTCTGTCCTCACAGTCCAGCAACGAATGCCGACAGCACAGCAATTAGTTATGGGCCACCTACGTACAAACACTCAGCAACCTAGTGCACGCAGTGGCAACGCAGAACTGTCAATAACAGAGGGAGGAACAGCCTCAGGCATGCCACACACAGCACTGGCCACCAAATTGGACTCAGTACTGGCTGCTGTAGAAAAGATCGGGTCCACGCTGGACCAGACTCGCACCTCGCTTGAATCCAAAATTGATAAAGTCACCTCCGACTTTACTTTGTTGCAGGCCGACCATCACAAACTTGGAGAAAGAGTGCACACACAAGAGCAATCGCTCGCGGAACTGAAGCCAGTCACACAGCAGCTCTACAAGACCTTATAGACCGCGTGCATGATCTGGAAGACAAAGTGTAAGATGCGGAAGGGCGCTCCCGCCGTAACAACATCCGCGTGGTGGGACTACCGGAGGGCGAAGAAGGACGACGCCCAGAAGAGTATATCGAACACTGGATCAAAGAGCTCCTCCCAGATGGCGTCCTGTCCTCCCACTTCGTAATCGAAAGAGCGCACCGCGTCCCTGCACAGAAACCGCCACCAGGTGCCCGCCCGCACCCATTTCTGTTCAAAGTCCTCAACTATAGGGACAGAGACTCGATCCTCAGAGAAACCCGCAAGCTGGCAGACAAAAAGGTGGGCAACAGCCAAATCATGTTTTTTCCAGACTTTACTACACAAGTGCAGCGCCGCAGAAGCACATACACTGCGGTAAAGAGACAACTGCGTGACCTAGGCCTCAACTACTCATTACTATTCCCTGCCATGCTGCGCGTGGTAGCGAAAGGGGTGACGCACTTCTTTGACTCGCCCGCTGAAACCTGGGACTGGCTGGAGTAATCGGGTGCATGGACCGGGCCAAGACCGTCTGCGGCGGAGGAGTCAAGGACGTTTGGCAGGAGACGACGTAGACGCGGTGGACGGAACAGACCTCGGACTGGAGCTACTGCAGCATCCACCGCCCCCAACCTAGAACAGAGACAAGCTGAGAGACTGGGAGGGACAGCGCACAATCCTGACCACCACATGAGTCCATCCAGTCCTCGGACACTGGCGATTCCACGTCCTTCAGACCAGACGACCCCGAAGAATACCAAATGCCAGAAGTTACACCACAAACAGCGGATGATATTATATAACTTTCTATGAACTCCAGCAACTTGTTGAAAGCAATAACCGCAAGTATCTGTCGTGCTGGCGAAGTATTACATTGTGCATAACATATTGATTGGCCACCTGCCCCCTTTTTCAGACAGCAGCAGCCGCCTTGCACGCTGCGACGTACAGCTCCTGCCACAGGCCGTGTGATACGGCACGCGCGACACACACGCTCCTCCCCGCGCTACAGACTGGCATGGGGGATTCACGGCCACACTATGAAACCGAGGGGCGGCATGACTCATATCAAACGTGCGCCACACGTACCCGCACTAGGCGTCACTCGACCACTGTTTTTTTAGCCCTTAGTTGGGCGACATAGTTTGGACGAACACCACTTCGGTATTCGCCCCAACAGTTATACACGGTTTAGTTTGTATTAACACCCTGTTTTTAATGTTGCTGGGTTGGAACATGCACACGCACACCAAACATTATAATGCCCCGCCCTCCCTACCCCGTCCTGGCCGAAGTAAAGCTACGATATGGTGCAGGTCAACGTAATCACATGGAACGTGCGCGGTATACACACACCAACACGCAGATACTTCATCTACGCCTACTTACGGCGCAGAGCTGCTGACATCGCATTGCTTCAAGAGACACATATGTCTCACACGGAGTTGGGACGCCTGCGCGGTAGATGGAGAGGGCAAATACATGGCACAGGTTACTCGGCTCATGCGCGGGGTGTTCTTGTCTGGGTAAGAGCCGGGGTCCCGTTTACAAGCGAGGAGACACTAGTCGACCCGGAAGGTAGATACACATTTGTTAGCGGGCAGCTAAACGGCCAACCGATCCTCTTTGGTTCCATTTACGCCCCTGTCAGTCAGTCCACCTTTTTAGACAGTCTCGCAGGGCAGCTGGCAGGATGGAGCGGAGTCCCCTGGCTCTTTGGAGGAGACTAACTCTGTACTTGATGTGGACCTGGATCGGTCGTTCCCGCCCCTGTCGAGGACCACTGCCGAGTCCAACGCACAGGCCCTTACAGACTGGCTGGCACACTGGGCACTACTAGACATATGGCGCATCACTAACCCTGACGCCCGGATCTACTCATACTACTCGGCGGTACACAAGCTACACGTGCGCCTCGGTAGGATAGTGGGGTCCCCCGCGCTGCTCCCTCTGGTCCACCACACAGAGTATCTAGGCCGGACACATTCAGATCACAACCCCCAACTATTACAACTTAACTGGGAACCTGAGCGCCCTCCTCCCCCTACCTGGAGATTACAAACCGCGGCACTGGAAGAACAAGCCTTTCGCTCATCATTGGGAACGGCAATTCTCGAATATTTCGAAATTAAAGAGGACACAACAGGGGACACACTGGTGGAATGGGAGGCCTTTAAGGTCACAGTACGGGACAATGTATGGGCACGACCTGGAACATACGTAAGGCTCTACAATTCGAACTAAGTAAAATAGAAACACAACTACTGCGATATGAGGTGCGAGGCGAGGACGGGGGTAGGGATAGTCATCGTCTAGAGGCACTGCGCACAAAACATGCTGAACTGATAGAGCGCCTTCGCTGCCACAACTACACAGCACATACGGCCCGTACTCATGCCACCGCTGATCGAGCGGGGCGACTCCTGGCTTGGCTGATCCGGCAACAACATGCCCGCACACCAATAAGTGCTCTACGGGCCGACACAGGACACCTAGTGCACACGCAACGCGACATTCACACAGCTTTGACACAACATCATAGGCGCCTATACCAGTCCCAGAGTCATCATGACCCACACGCCCTTTCGACCTTTCTTGACCAGATACAATTGCCCGAGATGATGTCGTCACATGCTGAAACATTGGACGCAGAGATATCATTAGAAGACATCAGGGAGGCAATTATGTCCTTAACAACAGGCAAGACTCTGGGACCCGACGGGACGGTCTCCCGGCAGAATATCATAAAGCATATCAGGTGTCATTAGTACCGCGCCTACATACTCTTTTTGCAGCCTCTGCAGAAGCGGGACGACTCCCTCCTTCGCTATGTAAGGCACATCTAATATCGCTGCCTAAGCCCGATAGGGATCAAACTGACATGGGCTCGTACAGACCCCTCGCTATACTCAATTCAAGACTATAAAATACTGGCCAAAATCCTGGTAGATAGGTTGGCACAGGTGGTCCCTACTCTGGTGCATGCAGACCAAAATGGCTTTGTGCCACCCCGATGTACCTCACTCAATCTCTGCCGCTTTTTCCGAGTCGCAACTACTCCACATGCGAGTCGCCGCGAGCAGGCTGCCTTATACTTGACCTTGAAAAGGCCTTTGATTCGCTTGAATGGGACTACATGTTTGCGACTCTTGCGCGGTACAAGCTAGGCCCCACTTTTTTGATGCTGACCCGTCTGCTTTACACAAACCCAGTGGTGAGAGTAATGGTGGGCCCGCATGTTTCAGATGTCATCCCAGTGCGGCGGGGCACGAGGAAGGGCTGCCCGCTGTCCCCTCTCCTCTTCGCGCTGGCGATGGAACCGCTAGCGGAATCATTAAGAACGCAACTGCATGATGGCATCCCGCTAGGCGACGACGTACACATAGTATCGTTATACGCTGATGACCTGTTAATTTATCTCAGGGACATCAATCAGATACCAGACCGCCTGGCCCGAATCCTTGGTGAATTTGCAACCATATCGGGTTTGAAAGTTAACGTTGCTAAATACAAGCTATATGCCTTTGGAGAGGGCGTCAGCGACCCAGGTTTTGTGCACAATGGGGTGCGAGTGCAGTGGAGCGCAGACACGTTCCGTTACTTAGGAATACATATATATCGCCAACCACTAGAACTATTTGGCGGTAACCTAGACAGAGCGCTAACGGCCATTCGTTCCCAGATGCGGTTCTGGAGCACACTCCCCCTGGCAGTTATGGGCAGAGTGGCGTTGGTGAAAATGGTGGCCTTACCGAGGCTCCTCTACTACTTTGCCAATCTGCCTAACTATTTTCCTGCTTCCTTCTTTGCTCAACTAGAACAGACGATCAGGGATTTCATATGGGGCCCCAACCATCACAGGGTGGCGATTAAGAAGCTATACTTACCCACAGACCAGGGGGGCCTGGCGGCCCCTTGCTTTGAACACTACTACCTCGCGGCTCCACTCCAGTGGATCGCCAGAAGGTTGGCAGATCGTCAGCGCAGCGACACAGCATCCACACGCCCACCATATACACTGCCTCAGATCCTCATGCTCTTCCACCCTGGCGTGCGAACACATCCTCCAGAATCCCTGTTGTTGAACGTGGCGTACAGATGCTACCGGAGGAGCCTCTACATAACCAGGAGCACCATGCCCATGCCCCCGCGCTCCCCCTGGAAGGCTCCCCCAGGGGCCTGACGATATGTACATCTACTGAGCTACAGCACTGGCACGAAGCCGGGATGCAGACCCTAGGGGATCTATATCGCGAAGGCTCGCTTGTTCCCTACGCGACACTAGCAGAAGGCGAAGGGCTTCCCGCAGGGCACTTCCTCCTCCAACGCTCGCTGGTAGCCACGCTCACAGAGAGATGGGGAGACCTTACCACCGAACCACAGACACACCTCACTATACAGTATTTGCATGTCATGGGACAGGGCAGACACTTGACACGGTGGTTTGCAGCTTCGCTGCGTCAACACGCAGCGATCAGCTTAGACCCTCTCAGACACAAGTGGGAGCACGACTTGGGACGACAATTTACAGATAAGGAATGGGAACAGGTACTGGCTAGCCCGGTTCGTATCCCTAGAAACATGAGGTTCAGACAAATCCAATACTTCATTACACAAAGAGCGTACTTAATGCCAGCCAACATTAACAGATACTTTTGTCGAGCAGACTCTGCCTGTCCTAAATGTGCCGTTTTAGATGCAGACCTAGTACACATGCTCTGGGGTTGTCCCTGCCTTAATACCTATTGGAGAGGGGTGGCAGACGCGCTCCATGCCTGCACAGAGAGAGAGATACCCTTTGAGTGGCGGACATACTTACTGCACGTCTTCCACAGGACACGTAACACCAAAGTCAACTCCCGGTTCCTCGATCTGGGCATAGTCACGGCCATGAGACTAATCACAAAGAGGTGGAAGGCGCCAGACCCCCCACATGTGCAGGCTTGGAGGCGCTCCACTCTTGCGTGGGCCAGAGCAGAAGGCATAGCGATCAAGCGTGAAGAAATCATGGGTCTTAGGAAGGTACCCATATCCGAATGCTGGGAGGCGATCCTGACAGCGCTACAACAGAATACAGACCCGCCAGCCCAGTCCTCGCAGACACGTGACTCGAATGACCACCACCGCGCGCATGACCCGTACCCATAGGACGTACATGCACACCTGACCAGACGCCAACAGCTACGTGCCGCTAACCTGATGCACTCACACGTCGGAAATCCACGGCTAAGGTAACTGAAGTAGGCGCCTTAGGTGGCATGCACAAACGCTCGCATACAAGTAAACATGCGGAAGCGTCCCAACCCAAACCCATGTTTGATGCCCTATATCCTCAGTTACCATAACATGAACAGCTTAGCACACCTATCTACACTGAACTGACCCTCAAATGTTGCATACCATGCAAAGAGTGCACAAGTGTTCCAGCTGTATTAGATATATACAGTGTCATTGTAAAAGCAAAGCATGTGTAAGAAATCAGATGAATGTACTTGTTGAAACATCATCTGTGCAGTAATGAATGCTAATGTCATGTGACGCACAATAACCTCTGTCGCTGCATGTTGCAGCAAAGATAAGCTGATTATTAATGAACATGTTCGCTAAAAACCAATAAAAACTAATTTTAAAAAAAATGGGAGACCCTTGATACACTATGGAATTTATGAGAATGAAAGATCAAGTTACTTACCTTCGTTAACGCTTTTTCTGGTGGATACAGTATCTTAATAAAAGACAAAGAGGTGCCCCTTATTACCAAAGGAATAGGGCACTATACAGTGAATAAAAAAACAGTATCCTTTGGACCCGATATCACACTTATAATATTCAACCAGTCAATATATTCCATTCAAGCCGATACTTCTTCACTCTTGTCTCACATACACACTTGAGGAATATTGCCATATAACTCCCACAGAGGGTCATAAACCATAAAATATACAAGGATGTACAAAGATATATAAATCGATTTATTATAAAAACCAGTGTATCAAAAAGACGTTAAAAAACTCAAGGGCAATGAAACCCTATACTATATGAACACAATACATTGCATGGTAAATAGACAGAAATCACAAAGGTTTCAGAGCAAATAATCACATGTTAAAATACAATCCATTAAAAAACCAAAGATAAAACAACTTAAAGAGAGTACATAGCACAGACAGGTTCAATTTATCATTAGTTTTTTACACATCTGTTTTACACCAATATTTGAGGCAAAGATCCTGGTATGTGTTACTCATAGACCTCCGCCTTTCTAACAGATTGTGTATTTAGATGAGCGTCAACGCGTTTCGATGGATGAAATTCTTAAACCATCTTTTTCAAGACCGAACCAATTTTACTCTCCTTAAATAAAACGAATTTTTCTCAAATAAACAATATCAATTTAACCACCACCTCCCATAGGTAGTACTAATCGTATCAAAAAGTACTAGACGGATATAATGTGATGTAATATCTTTACTTATCTTCACTATTCCGTTCTCAATTAGTGGGAATAAATCTGAATAAAAACTAATTTCCCAACATCCTAAATTGATGCCATATTTTAAGTCTTTAAAACAGGTCTATTTCAATTTGTCGTCCTCTATAACTCCCTCTTTGACATTAGGGTAGTTTGCGCGGTTATCGTCACATACGGTCCTCGTCCTTCAGCGGTTAGTTGGCCTACTAACCGCTGAAGGACGAGGACCGTATGTGACGAAGAGGGAGTTATAGAGGACGACAAATTGAAATAATTCGCCCAATGACAGCAGTAATTCTGCTTCCATTTTTAAGGAGCTTTCTTGAGAACCACCGACACATCAATAAATTATCTGCGGCGGAGGTCTTATAAACGGTGTGCTATAGACCTGTTTGGAAGACTACAAAACCATTTTTAGCCTTAAAATATGGCATCAATTTAGGATGTTGGGAAATTAGTTTTTATTCAGATTTATTCCCACTAATTGAGAACGGAATAGTGAAGATAAGTAAAGATATTACATCACATTATATCCGTCTAGTACTTTTTGATACGATTAGTACTACCTATGGGAGGTGGTGGTTAAATTGATATTGTTTATTTGAGAAAAATTCGTTTTATTTAAGGAGAGTAAAATTGGTTCGGTCTTGAAAAAGATGGTTTAAAAATTTCATCCATCGAAACGCGTCGACGCTCATCTAAATACACAATCTGTTAGAAAGGCGGAGGTCTATGAGTAACACATACCAGGATCTTTGCCTCAAATATTGGTGTAAAACAGATGTGTAAGAAACTAATGATAAATTGAACCTGTCTGTGCTATGTACTCTCTTTAAGTTGTTTTATCTTTGGTTTTTTAATGGATTGTATTTTAACATGTGATTATTTGCTCTGAAACCTTTGTGATTTCTGTCTATTTACCATGCAATGTATTGTGTTCATATAGTATAGGGTTTCATTGCCCTTGAGATTTTTAACGTCTTTTTGATACACTGGTTTTTATAATAAATCGATTTATATATCTTTGTACATCCTTGTATATTTTATGGTTTATGACCCTCTGTGGGAGTTATATGGCAATATTCCCTCAAGTGTGTATGTGAGACAAGAGTGAAGAAGTATCGGCTTGAATGGAATATATTGACTGGTTGAATATTATAAGTGTGATATCGGGTCCAAAGGATACAGTATCTGCCTGTGGATTCCTCACCTTTTGAATTACCCCTGCACCAGCATTCCACAGAAACTTTTTCTTTAGCTCTCCCACGTCGACGAGGACGTCACAATAGCACGACTCCACTCGCGATTCCGTAGGACGTCATCGGAGCCATAAGAAGGCCTCGTCGGCGTGTTGACGTCAGTTCCACCCATTTTTTCCGTGCCTTCGAGGCGAACGGGTGAACCAACAACATTTTGCAAACATACACAGTATACAATATAAGCACCAATATACACAGTATATCTTTCAAGGAAGAAAAGAGACTGAAAATATCAGACATATGATAGCAACAAGCTGCATATCATTTCAAAGACAAAGAAATACTAGTCATATTAAACTCAAAAATCTTTTCGGTATAGAAAGGCAGACAACGGGGAGGCGGGAGGGTCAGTGAGGAATCCACTGGCGGATACTGTATCCACCAGAAAAAGCATTACCAAAGGTAAGTAACTTGTTCTTCTGATGGATACATCTGCCTGTGGATTCCTCACCTTTTAAATTGAATCCCCAAGCAGTCCCACTCCCAGAGGAGGCTGTCCGCCTATCTATACCAAAAAATCTTGCAGCACAGAGTGAGCAAAATGACCGTCCCACCTCACCTCCGAATCTAAGCAGTAATGCTTCGCAAAAGTGTGGAGGGAGGCCCAAGTTGCCACCTTGCAGATGTCTACACCAGGGACACCTCTAGCCAAAGCCGAAGAAGACGACTTAGCTCTAGTAGAATGAGCTCTAATACCTTCAGGATGCACCTTCTTGGCCAAGGCGTAGCAGATCTTAATGCACAAGATGATCCACTTGGAAAGCATTCGCTTGTGGACAGCTTTGTCCTTCATTCTTCCCACATAACCAATGAAGAGCTGGTCGTCCAGTCTCAAGTCCTTGGTCCTGTTCAGGTAAAAACTGACCGCCCTCCTGGGGTCCAGGTGGTGAAGTCTATCCTCTTCCTTGGAAGGGTGAGGGGGGAGTACAGAAAGTAGGCAAGGTAATAGACTGTCCCAAGTGGAAAGGAGTAACCACCTTAGGCAGGAAAGCAGCTCTGGTCCTGAGAACCATCTTATCTGCATAGATGGTGATAAAGGGAGTCTTAGAACTAAGAGCCTGAAGCTCACTTACCCTCCTGGCAGAAGTAATAGCAATCAGGAAAACTGTTTTAAATGTAAGAAGCCTCAACGAACAACTATGAAGGGGATCGAAGGGAGATCCCATCAACAAAGTAAGAACCAAATTTAAGTCCCACTGAGGCATAATAAAAGGAGTGGGAGGAAATGTATTAGTGAGACCCTTAATGAACCTCATAACAATGGGAGACTTAAACAACGAAGGTTAGCCTGCACACAAAGGAAGGCTGATAAGGCCGACAAATAGCCCTTAACAGTCGCCACAGCACAACCCTGCTAGGCCAAGGAAAGAGAAAAAACTAAGGACATCAGACAAATGGGCCTTCAAAGGATCAATTGAACTCTCTCCACACCACCACCTAACAAATCTGGCCCACCTACTGGAATAGACTGATTTGGTGGAGTATCTTCTGGACGATAAAATAACATCCACCACTTCCGGAGGGAGAGAAAAGAAACTCAGGTTGCCCCGTTCAATCTCCAGGCATGAAGGTGCAGGCTCTGGAGGTAGGGGTGTAGAACCTGCCCCTGCGATTGCGAGAGGAGGTCTGCCATGAGAGGGAGACGGAGCGGAGGGTGCAATGAGAGGTGAAGGTGGTCTGTGTACCACACCCTTCTTGTCCAATCCGGGGCGATCAATATGACTTGGGCCGGGTCTTGGTGAATCTTCCTCAGAACCCGAGGAATGAAGGGTATAGGATAAAACGCGTAAAAAAGCTGTGAGCCCCAATCTAACTGAAACGCGTCCCCCAGTGCTCCCCGCATCGGATACTGGAGACTGCAGAATGACGGGCAGTGCGCGGTCTCGTAAGGGCCAACCGAGGAAATCAAATGAGAAAAAACAAGGACCCCCTGAACAATGGATAGTTCAATTCCTAGGACAGGGACTTAAATGGTAGTAACAAAAACTCCTAGGCAATGTCAATAAAGCAAACAATATACACAGTATCTGTAACATTAAGAAAACCAAGGAAGACAGAAAAAATATTTTCAAAGTTGTTACCATTTTAATAATTTCTTCTCATATTGTCTAAACAAATGATATTTATACAAAACATTTAAAAAATGAAACACAATATGTAACACATCACTTTTAATCAATAGATATAAATAAAGGGTTAAAAAGTGGCAATATCTTGATTAACTCGACGCACGTTTCGGCGTATATAACGCCTTCTTCAGGAAAGCCACACAATTATAGATCGTTGCACATTCGGTGCACCGCATTTTTATCAGCCATTTATTAGAATCAAGAACATCCACCAACTATGGAGTTGCAGGTTTTAATCACTAGGAACTAATTTGCAACAGGATCTATAATTGTGTGGCTTTCCTGAAGAAGGCGTTATATACGCCGAAACGCGCGTCGAGTTAATAAAGATATTGCCACTTTTTAACCCTTTATTTATATCTATTGATTAAAAGTGATGTGTTACATATTGTGTTTCATTTTTTAAATGTTTTGTATAAATATAATTTGCTTAGACAATATGAGAAGAAATTATTAATATGGTAACAACTTTGAAAATATTTTTTCTGTCTTCCTTGGTTTTCTTAATGTTACAGATACTGTGTATATTGTTTGCTTTATTGACATTGCCTAGGAGTTTTTGTTACTACCAACCGAGGAAATCCCCACATCCTGAAAATGTGATGGAGTACCTCCTGATGAAGACGCCACTCGTGATCGGCCGAGTATTGCCGACTGGGACTGTCTGCACGCACATTCAGCACTCCGGCCAGATGATTTGCAATAACGCAAATCTGATGGTCCTGAGCCCAGGACCAGAGTCGCACAGCCTCTTTGCAGAAACGATACGACCCCACTCCTCCCTACTTGTTGATGTACCGCATCACGGTAGTGGAGGCTAGGCTGGGGGTTTTTAGTTAAGTCAGGAAAGTGGCGCTCAGGCTATTGCGTGTACTAACTGTAGACCTGTATTGGTGCGGTGCTACCAGGTCAGGGGAGTAACCCGATAACCCCTGGGGAATGTGTGAATCGCAGGATCCACAATTAAAGTAAGCGTAGTCCTGGGCACACGCGGTGAGGGTATTCGTAATATAATATTCAGTATTGGTGCGTTATATAAATGCAGTGGTCGACATCAGTATTGGTTCAAAAAAGTTTCTTTATATTTCAACAACGACTATGTTGAATAGAATAAACCAGCCGACACGTGTTTCGTCACTGGGAGAGGTCCCGTGACTCATCAGGGCTAAACAGCGAAAGCTACTGGAGGAGTGCTGGACCCCGGAAACCGGTGATACTTCCAACCCGGTAGGGGGTGAGCGGGAGACGGGAGCAACTGGGCAGAAGGCGCTGGATGTAGCACCACGCTGGATACGAGGGTAGGAAGGAGGGGGACCGTGGGTTGAGATATGCCGGCGGCGAATATGAAGATAAGGCTGGGGCGGGTACGCCACGGCGCTTGGAAGGTGGAAGGAACTTGGAGTGACAGGAGGAGGCTGTCCAGTGTCCGGCCGAGATGCAGGTAGCAAGGAGCCAAGCAGGCGGGGTGCGAAAACAAGGCCGGGGACCGGGAAAATTAGGGCGGTATCAGGATGTGCGTTAGCAGGATAATGCAGACGCCTTGGGTCCGGATCGAAGAGAGATGAGGAGACACTGGAGCCGTGTGGCATTGAATCCACACGGCTCCAGTGTCTCCTCATCTCTCTTCGATTCAACATAGTCGTTGTTGAAATATAAAGAAACTTTTTTGAACCAATACTGATGTCGACCACTGCATTTATATAACGCACCAATACTGAATGTTATATCACGAATACCCTCACCGCGTGTGCCCAGGACTACGCTTACTCGCATCGCGGTAGTGTTGTCCGTCAGGACCAGAACTGACTGACCACAAAGGGAGGGAAGAAAGGCCTTGAGAGCCAAACGTATCGCCCGCAATTCCAGAAGAGTGATGTGAAGCAATCTTTCCTCTGGAGACCAAAGGCCCTTGATCTCCAGATTCCCCAGATGAGCACCCCACCCCAGAGTGGATGCATCCGTTATCACTGTGGCCACCGAAGAAGGAGGTTGAAACGGCTCTCCTTGAGACAGGCTGCCTGCAACACTCCCGCATAACAGGTCCACTGGTGTGTCCCTGGAGATTCTGATCACCTCCCTGAGATCACAGTTGTGTTAAAACCACTGCCTGTGGAGGCACCACTGCAGTGCCCTCATATGCCAGCGTGCAAGGTTGACCAACAGTACGCAGGAAGCGAAACTCCCGGAAAAGAAGGGTGTACCCATTTTCCACAAGATTCAAAACCCTAAGATCTGACGTAACAGATTTCCAATTTTGTAGAAAATGGGACACCCAACCTCCCACAGGACCAACATGCTCCAAGATGGGGGGGATCTAGAGCTGCTTCCCTGCAGAGCCAGTGGGAGGGACAGAGGAGGAGGAGGAGGAAGAGACCTGTTGGCAAGCAGCCCCTCGCAGACGACCTCTTCCTTTCCCCCGGTATGACCGATACAGAGGGTTCTGTTGTTGCTGTCGGCCACGAAAAGGGGCTGCCTTCCCAAAGTCCCGGAACTTCCGAAAACCAAAGCCCCTAGGCTGTGACTGCGAGTCGAAGGACCTAGCAGTAGCCCTGCTATCCATAAAACGCTGTAAAGCAGAATCAGCCTTGGTCCAAAGAGCCTTGATCCGTCAAAGGGAAGGTCCAACAACATGGCCTGGACGTCAGGAAAGAATCCTGGCCCTCTCAACCAGGCATGTCTCCCAGTCACCACCGAAGAGCCCATTACCCTGGCAATGGAGTCAGTTGTATCCAGGCCGGACTGAATGACCTGACGGGCAGCAGCCTGCGTATCCAATAGTAACTCAGCGAAGTGACCTTGGACATCCTCAGGCAACTTAGGAATCACCTCTTTGGCAGAATCCATCAAAGCATGGATATAATGCCCCATCAAACACGGGGCATTCGTTGACTTCAAGGCCATGCTGGCCGACGAGAACACCTTACTCGTGGATTGCTCCAACTTTTTAGAGTCTCTATCTCCCAGAGCCACCTTATAGCGCCTTGCCACTGACCTTGAAACAGCAGGGGCTGACATTGGCTTCTGCCATACATCCAAAATAGGATCCGTCAGAGCCTCGTTGAAGGGGAGCAAAGGCTCTACTGCAGAAGAAGGAGATTGCAGCCCCTCTGTTAATATATTAGATTTGACCTCTGCCATTGGTAACTGCAAGTCCAGGAGGTCAGCAGCCTTGATAAGAGGCCACATCTTGAGAGGGAAGAGCTTTTGTAGAGGAGAGCTCCCACTCTGGTGAGGTATCAAGACCACTGGCCTCTTGCAGCCCTGCAAAGTCATCCATGGAGTCCAAAATCTCCCCCTCCTCAGCCTGCTCCTGTTGCTCCTGAAATTCTTCTTCTTCCAGGAGTCTCTGGGCCTCTCTCCTCGATCAAATTATCGGAGTCGGCGGAGCCAAACGCGGCACCAGAGACCTTGGAGCCGGCATCGATGCAGGACCTTCAGACGCGGGCAGCGGTGCCGACCGAAGTCACGAAGGTGCCGGAACGGAGCCCGATGGCGCCGGAGAATAGTCCATCCTTCCCTCCTGAGAAGGTATCCGCGTAGAGAAACCTCAGCTTCGGGAGAGGCCAAGACGGAGTCATTGGCATGAAAGGTAGAAAAGGAGCTTGGACATAGTGTTGGTGGACGCCCAAATTAAATGAAAGCGGACCCACGGGGACAGATGGCGCACTGGATGGGTTAGTTGCCCTGGCAAACATGCCATACATCGCATAAAGGAAATGCGACGGATCCGCACCTGGAGTTGGAAAAGGTGGATACAGAATCGCCTGACCTGAGGAAGATCGAGGTCGTGGAACAGGCTCTGCTTGCGGCGTCGGAGACGCTGGATCCGTTATCAGAGCGTCCACAGGTGCAGGTGACTCTCTTCTGGGCGTCGGAGTGTCACTCGGTGTCGGAGAACCCCTCGGTATCGAAGTGCGCACAGGAGACACCTGCGGTGAAGGAGAAGGAGAGACATCATCCTTCCTATGGCAGCGTCGGACCGGAGACACAGACTTCGACGACTTCTCCTTCGAGGAACGATGTTTGGACCCGTGTCATCTCGTTTCCATGTGCTTCTTAGATGCCCTTGAGGTGTGTGGAGTCAGCGACTTCGACCTCGACTTGGTCCTTTTCCGACCCCTCTTCTTCTCCGCTCGGGCCATGAACAGCTTAACCTGCCTTTCCTTTAGAGCCTTCCGATTCATCCGACGGCACAAAGAACACTCTTCAACGTCGTGCTCTGACAACAAACACCAAAGGCAATCTTCATGGGGGTCTGTAACCGGCATATGGCCCCCACATTCCCTACAGGCTTTAAAGCCAGGCTTCTTCTGAGTAGCCATGATCGAAGAAACAGTTTCTGGACAACTGCAACAAAGTAGTCTACAAAGAAATGGAGGAAAAACCTTTACGCATCGACGACGCGGAAAAAAGGGAACTGACATCAACACGCCACCGACGAGGCCTTCTTATGGCTCCGATGACGTCATACATGGTCGCAAGCGGAGTTGTGCTATTGTGACGTCCTCGTCGATGTAGGAGAGCTAAAGAAAAAGTTTCCGTGGAATGCTGACTCAGGGGTAATTCAAAAGGTGAGGACTCTACAGGCAGATGTATCCATCAGAAATGCCAGGTATAGATCATTTTCATCTTCAAACCTACTAGCCAAAAGAAAAAGTTACTTACATTTGGTAATGCTCTTTTTTGCGGATAGCTTTAGATAACTGCAGATTCCTCATCTTTAGAACATACCCAGACTGGATCTGGAGAATTTTTCAACAATGCCAATGACTCTGTACCACTCCATAGCCACATATATGCGTCATGTCTGCACACTGACGTCAGTTTCTTAATTTTGTTTTTCCTTTCATGTCCTCAGACGTGGAGCACTCAAACTGCAGATGACAGTATGACAGAATTTAACTTGGAACTTTATGATGATGTTTAGGAGTCCACTCTACAGCACAGGGACATAGAAGGTCACTGAGGAATCAGAGGATAGAGTAATTACCAGAAGGAGAGTAACCGCACATAAGTAACCTGTTCTTCTGATGGATGCTTCTAACCACAGATTTCCCATCTTGAGAATAGATACCAAAGTCGGAATATCTGGGTGTGGACTCAGATTCGGAAGCCTTGCAGTACTGAAGGGGTTAAATGGCCCTCCTGTTAGAACTGGCTGTCAAGGCAGAAGTGTTTCATAAACACGTGCGCAGATGCCCATGTCACAGCCAGGCAGTTGTCCAGTATCAACACCCCTCCCCCCCCCCCTTGCCAATCACATTATAGCGGCTTTGGCCCTGGTGGAATGAGCATGCAGATCTTCATTGAGCTACTTCTTTGCCAATGAATAGCAGATTCTATTGCAGAGGACTATGCATCTTGATAGAGTTCTTTTCAGCACTGCCTTTCTTTTCTTTGCTCCAAGGAATCCCACAAGGAGTTATTCATCCACACAATCATATTCTGATTGGAAAGTGTAGAAACTCAAAGCCCTTTTAGGGTCAAAACTATCAAGAGCAAGGTGGAGCAAAAAACGGTCAGATAGTGATAGATTGGCTGACTTGAAAAGCTTTCACTACTTTAGGTAAGAAGGCTGCCCGGGTCCTCAGCACTAATTTGTCTGGGTAAGAAAGTGGTGTAGGGCGGCAGCACCTAGAGCATACAGAGGTGATGGTAATCAGAACAACAGTTTTGACCGTCAGTAGTAAGAGAGAGCAGCTGTGCACCAGCTTAAAAGGCATGCACATAGGAAAAGAGAAACAGAAATAAAAAAGGTCGATCAGGTAAAGATGAACAAGTTACTTACCTTCTGTAACGCCTTATCTGGTAGACTCCATCAAGTCGTAGATTCCTTACCTTAGAATTATCACTAGGTGTCACACTGGATCTGGAAATGTTTTTGTGAGCAGTACCCCTGCGCACTGGTAGGTAGCATCGCTCTGCCCCGCGTGGCGTCGTCCATGCCGGAAGTGACGTGTGCAGTGCCTAGACAGGTGCCACACCAGCACGCCAACATCAGTTTTTCACGACTTTCCACGGCAGGAGCATGGAGCCACAAAGAACACTGACCATGGTGTGGAAAACTAGTGCCTTGAAAGGGTAACCGCCCTGTCCCTAGAAATCCGTATGCAGAGCAGGGGAGGATAGGTGAGTCAGTAAGGAATCTGTGGCTAAATAGAGTCTCTACCAGATATGGGATTACAGAAGGTAAGTAACTTGTTCAGCTAATAAGAGACTTCTAGCCGCAGATTCCTTACCTTACAATAGATACCAAGCAATATGATCCCTGGAGGTGGGTCTGCCGACCAATTTCATACGAGGAAGTCCTACAGGACCGGACAAGCAAAATGCCCATTTTGAAGGACCTGACTGTCCAAGCCATAGTGCTTTGTGAACGTGTTCAATGAAGCCTACGTTGCTGCCTTGCAGATGTCCAGGACCAGACCTCCACATGGTAACCCAGTGGTCGCAGATTTTGCTCTGGTGGAGTGAGCACCCAAACCCTCAGGGGCAGGGCACAAGTCCTAAAAAAAGAAGTGGGGGGACTGACCTAGTTAATCAGTATGCAAGTGACATCAAGGCACGTGACAAAACGGTGCGTGACATCACGGCGCGTGACATCACAGGAAGTGGCATCAAAAGAAGTGACCTCAGATCCTAAGCCCTCACATATATGTTTAACATGTCTATCATGAGTAGTACATTGGAGCACATTTCCAGTATACAGGGAAATCCTCCTGAAGACTCACACTGTTGTAAGCGACACATAAAACAATGTTGCCTTTTGTCAGCGTTAACTTCCTCTACCCATAGTGCTTTACAAGAGAAAATTGTGACATTTATATTACAACACCTCCTCAGGGGTAGTAAGCACTATATAAATGCTATTTATTTTGTGTAAATACTGGGTAAGAACTAGACATCTGGCATTCTTACAGTGCCTGCATATCTCCTAAACAAAGCCTGATCAAAGTGAAAAGCTGCCTCTCTTAAGTATGTGTGAAGTGCTAACAAGGTGTGAGCCTTTGTTTCCCCTCTGCTGCATTTGCTTCTAGGTGTGAGGCTACTGACTGCTCCCAGCCAGGAGATTCGAACAAAAGGAGGCCTGATGACCCCTCAGATTCGGCCTTTGTTTTGGGCCCAGCAGGAGTCTGAAATAAGAAAGCCCCTTCCCCGCCTGCACGTTGTTGCGGATCAAAAGCAGACAACAACGTGCAAGCGCTGCTGAATGTGTCCCGGTGTTTGCAGATTACACCGGGACGAATTCAGCATATTTTTCAGTGGGGCCCAACTTCTTGACAGGGCGGAAGGCATCCACCCTGTGAAAAGAGTGGGTGGACGCTGTGAACCCGCGTGTACCCCTGACTTGTGCCCTGCTCAGGTGGTTGTTTCTTTGCCAATGCATAGCAGATCTTGATACAGAGCACAATCCATCTTGAGATGATCTGCTTCTGCACAGCCCATCGTTTCTTTGCTCCGACATAGCCCACAAAGAATTGGTCGTCCACCAGCAACTTTCGTGTGAGGTAAAGGTAGAACAACAACGCCCTTTTGGGTCCAGCCGGCGAAGTCAATCCTCTTCCTTGGAGAGATGCAGCAAAGCGTAAAAAGTAGGCAGAGTGATGAATTGGCCTACGTGAAAGGGAGCACCACTTTCGATTGAAACAAAGCTCCAGTACAAAGCACCAATTTGTCTAGGTAGACGTTGTAGTAGGGAGATTCGGATGATAAGGCCTGAAGCTCACTGACCCTATTGGCAGATGTTATAGCCACGAGAAAGGCTGTCTTGATGTTAAGGAGTCAGAGTGGTCAATTGTGCAAAAGCTCAAAAGGAGCTCAAAAGCATCTTCAGTGCGGCAAGAAATGTCATATCCTGCTTCCTACCTGCTGAATGTGGTCTGTCATGGCAAGTTACAGAGCCTCGGCAGCAGCTGCAGGAGAGGAAGAGGTAGAGGAGAGGAGAGCCGTCTCTGCTGGTCCAAACAGCCTTGGTGGCTGTCTTGATCTTTATACTAAAAGTACTGGGACTGCTGATACTGAATACACTGGAATGGCTGACCCTGTCTGTATGCCAGCCCCCGAGAGTAGTCCATAATTATCTGGATGGAAGGTGGAAATGCTTGGTGGGAGACATGCAAAGCCAGCTGATCTCATCCATGTGTGCCTTTTAAGCATGACTATGGTGTCAATAGCTCTCCCTACGCAGTCAGTGGTATCCAAGCCAGCACACAAGACATAATTTGCCACGTCCTAGCAATCAGGTATCGTTTGAGACAGCAATGCTAAGATGTCTTCTGGGATGATGCATCTGCATTTATAAGTAGCCATCAGAAATGATTCCTCATTAAATCAATATTTAGAATGTTACCTAAGCTTTAATAGCATTCAGTAATGAACTGTTTATTTAGACATTAGTCTTTTAAACAATTCCACTGTTCACAAAATTCTATACATAAACTACAATAAAACTGACAAAAAATAAAAAGTGTTGTAAAAATGATTTTGCCCTGGAGACCAAAAACCAGAAAATTTAACCTTTTACATAAAATACAGATCCTTACCTCATTTCCATGTTAAACTTTCCTTCGCAGCTAGAGTCTCTCCAGTGCACATGTTGCATCAAGATACCGCATGTCCAGGAAAAAGCAGACTGCTTGCCTCCTATCCCTAATACCGTATTTCACTAACATTGGTCTCAACAAGGATTTCCGTTGGACTAAAAACCACAAACAATCTAATAAAATATAGCTATGGTCACATTTCATATTCATACCACACTTACAGATGTTGTCTTTTATGGTCAATCAAACCTACATTATAAAAGTGCCAATCTTAAGCTTCATTGGGTAAGGTTTCTATGTAAGGAAATGTTTCATCCTTCATCCAGGACAGTCTATGATGGTGTATGGATCGCTTATCTTCTAGGTATCTCATATCATTTTCCCTAGCCATATTTTTAATTATTATCCAAAGCTCACCTTTGTTAATTCTTAGTATTAGATTAACATATATCAATAAAAGTTTTCTAACAGATTTAGCCCATTTTAATTCACTATTCTGAATCTTTGACATAATAAAGACATTTTTGAGGGAGGTACCCACCTCTATCGGATTCCAAAATCTGATCACCTTAAAAGGCTAAGCAAGTCCATTCTGTTAGGATTGTTTCCATCCTTATGTCTGGGATCATGGAGGATGGCGGTAAGAGCAAACATTTTGAAGAATCTACCCTCCTCTAGATCCAAATTGATTTTGCCACTTAGACAGAGCACCTCAAAGCCGTATTGAAATTGGGGCTGAATCATTGCTTGACAGGTTGCTAAGATGAGTCTTAGGGAGGGCCCTCCGAACTCTTTACTACATAAGACCACTCATAGATTGTAGTGCTTCAGTATGGTCTTTCCATAGCAATTTTCCGCCCCAAACCAAATCCCTAGGTACTTATATCTGTTAACAACCTCCACTTCTGCATCATCTAGGTGTCACTTAAACTTCAAGTTCCTTTTACTGAACGGCAAGTTTTGTCCCGATTTATTAACAGTTTTGTTTTTTACAGTCTAGAAACACAACAAAAGAGAGGAAAAACGAGAAACATGAAATTGCGTCCAAAGTTCTTTCTGAAGTATGCAACAAGTCTGTTTGTGCTTGGTTGTTCTTTTATTTCATCATTTTAAGGGCAGAACACACATACGCATTCAACACGTTGCCGAACACAAGTAAACAACTCTGCATCGTGAATGTAATATTCTCAGTTCCTTTAACCCCTTCGCTGCTAGGCCTTTCCCACCCTGTGCTAAGCCTTTTTTTGGCTATTTGGGGTAGCTCGCACTTAGGCCCCTGCAACTTTTTGTCCGCATAAAGTATCCACGTCAAATTTGCGTCCTTTTTTCCCAACAACCTAGGGATTCTAAAGCTACCCAGGCTTTGTGGATTCCCCTGTAGGGGACCCAAAATACAGCTACATTTGTTTTTTGCTTTTTAAATGGGAATAAAGTGCTGCAAAAGAAAGCGTCAGTTTTTTCCCTGCAAATGGTATCAACAAAGGGTTTGTGGTGCTGAAATCACCATCTTCTTAGCTTTCAGGGACAGGCAGACTTTTGCCAGAAACCCAAATTGTCTATACAGTTTTGGCATTTTACTGGGACATAGCCAATTTTTGCTATTTCTTGTGCTTTCAACCTCCTTCCAGTTAGTGATAGAAATGGGTGTGAAAGAAATAATGGAGCCCGGAAAGCTATACATTTCTGAAAAGTAGACAGAATTCTGAATTCAGCAAGGGGTCATTTGTGCAGATCCTTCAAGGTTTTTTACAGAAACTAACAGTTGAAAATAAAAAATATTGAAACTGAGTTGAAAATAATACAGCCATTTGTGCCAACATTTTCACCTGTAACTTCTTCCAAGTATGACAGATTTTTTAAAGCAATATACCGCTAAATATAGAACTTGTAGGTTCCCCAAGAACCCGAGGAACCCAGAGCCAATAACTGAGCTGCATCTTGCAATGGTTTTTCATTGTGTACGGGCATATAGCAATTCATTTGGTAAAATATAAAGAGTGAAAAATAGATACCAAGGAAACCTATATATTTCTGAAATGGGAACAAAATATAGAGTTTAGAAGCAGTGGTTATTGGCACATCTCCAAAATTGTGGGTACCCATACAGGCATGTGAATTAGAGGTCATTTTTCAAAATGACTTATTTTTTACCAATTGTCTTATATTTGGAAGGCAGAAATGCAAAGAAAGTCAATTGGTAATAACACTTGTTCTACTACTCTGTGTTCCCCTAAGTCTCCTGATACAAATGGTACCTCACTTGTCTGAGTAGCCCTAGTACCCGCGACAGGAAACAGCCCAAAACACAACATGGAGACACCACATTTTTTCAGTAAAAACTGACCCTTTTTTCGCAACGTGCCTAGCTGTGGATTTTGGAACCTAGCTCTGCCGGCACCTAAGGAAACCTAGCCACCTATACATTTTTTAATACTAGACACCCAGGGAAATCCAGGATAGGGTGACTTTTGTGGCTCTCACTAGGTTCTGTTACCCAGAATCCCTTGCAAACCTCAAACTTTGTAAAAAAAAACAAAAACATTTTCCTCACTTTTCTGTGATGGAACGTTCTGGAATCTGTGGGGAGCCACAAACTTCCACACACCCAGCATTCCCCAAAGTCTACCGATGAAAATGGAATCTCACTTGTGTGGGTAGGCCTAGTACCCGCGACAGGAAATGGCCCAAAACACAACATGGACACATCACATTTTTCCAGTAAAAACTGACCCTTTTTTCGCAATGTACCTAGCTGTGGATTTTGGACCCCAGCTCGGCTGGCACCTAGGGTAACCTACAAAACCTATGCATTTTTTAGAACTAGACATCCAGGGAAAACCAGAATGGGGTGACTTGTGTGGCTCTCACCAGGGTCTGGTACCCAGAATCCCTTGCAACCCTCAAACTTTGTCCAAAAAAAGACATTTTCCTCACATTTCTTTGATGGAAAGTTCTGGAATCTGCATGCATCCACAAACTTTTACCCACCCAGCATTCCCCCAAGTCTTCAGATAAAAATGGTACCTCACTTGTGTGAGTAGGCCTAGTTCCCGCAACAGCAAACGTCCCAAAACGCAACGTGGACATATCACATTTTTCCTGTGAAAACTGACCCTTTTTTCGCAATGTGCCTAGCTGTGGATTTTGAACCCTAGCTCGGCCGGCACCTAGGGAAACCTAGCAAACCTATGCATATTAGAAAAATAGACACCAAGGGGAATCCAGGATGGGGTGACTTGTGTGGCTTCGATTAGGTTCTGTTACCCAGAATTCCTTGCAAACTTCAAACTTTGTCCAAAAAAACTAATCTTTCTCACATTTCTGTTATGGAAAGTTCTGGAATCTGTGGGGAGCCACAAACTTCCAACCACCCAGCATTCCCACAAGTCTCCAGATAAAAATGGTACCTCACTTGTGTGGGTAGGCCTAGTGCCCGCGACAGTAAAGGGCCCAAAATGTACTGTGGAGACTTCAAAATTATAGATTACAAAAAGACCTTGTTTTGCGAGGGAATCACCTGCGGTTTTGATCCCGGGCTCGGTGGCCATCTAGGGAAACCTACCAATCCCAGACATTTCTGAAAACTAGACACCCGGAGGAGTCCAGGGAGGTGTGACTTGTCTGGATACCCCAACGTTTTCCTACCCAGAATATCCTGCAAACCTTAAATTTAGCTGAAACAAATCTAACTTTTCTCACATTTCTGTGTAGGAAAGTTGTGGGATCACCGGTCTGACACAAATTTCCTATCACCCAGCGTTCCCCCAGGTCTCCCGATAAAAATGGTGCCTCACTTGTGTGTGTGGGCCAGGTACCCGCGGTAGGGAAGGGCCCAAAACATATTGTGGAGACATCAAAATTATCTATTACAAAATGACCTGGTTTTGCAAGGGGGCACCTGCATTTTTTGTCCCGGGTTCGGAGGCCATTTAGGGAAACCTACCAAGCCCACACATTTCTGAAAACTAGACACCCGGGGGAGTCCAGGGATGTGTGGCTTGCGTGGTTACTCCAACGTTTTTCTACCCAGTATCCCCTGCAAACCTCAAATTTAGGTAAAAGCAAAAAATTGCATATTTCCCTACATTTCTGTGTGAGATCACCGTGCCGGCACAAATGTCCTACCACACAGCGTTCCCCTTGGTCTCCCAATAAATATGATACCTCACTTGTGTGGGTGTCCAATGCAGAATCGCCTAAAGACTTACTTTTAAAAATATATAGTGCTTGGGGTTCGCTGTGCTATCCCCTTAATCCCTATGTTTTTGGCTCTTCCCAGCCACAGGCCCTTTGCCCACCCACACAAGTGAGGTATCATTTTACTTGGGAGACTGAGGAGAACGCTGAGTGGTAGGACATTTGTGCCAGCATGGTGATCCCAGACAGAAATGTGAGAAAAATTTGTTTTTTTGAGCTAAATTTGAGGTTTGCAGGGGATTCTGGGTAGGAAAACATTGGGGGATCCATGCAAGTCACACCTCCCTGGTCTCCCCCGGGTGTCTACTTTTGAGAAATGTGTGGGTTTAGTAGGTCTCCCTAGAAGGCCGCCGAGCCCAGCACCAAAAACGTAGGTACCCCCCTTGCAAAACCAGGTCGTTCGTGATAGATAATTTTTATGTCTCCACAATGAGTTTTGTGCCCTTCCCTGCCGCGGGTACTTGGCCCACCCACACAAGTGAGGTACCATGTTTATCGGGAGACCTGGGGGAACGCTGGATGGTAGGAAATTTGTTTCCGACCGGTGATCCCACAGCTTTCCCACACAGAAATGTGAGAAAAATTTGTTTTTTTTAGCTAAATGTGAGGCTTGCAGGGGATTCTGGGTAGGAAACCTTTTGGGGATCCACGAAAGTCACACCTCCCTGGATACTCCGGGTGTCTAGTTTTCAGAAATCTGTGGGTTTGGTAGGTTTCCCTAGATGGCCACCGAGCCCGGGACCAAAAACGCAGGTGCCCCCCTTGCAAAACCAGGTCGTGCAGGTGTTTAGCGAAACGAGGTCACGTGTCGTGATCAAACAGGTATGCAATGTAAGACACGAAGCCGCGTTTCGTAAACACAGGGTGTAAAATACACACACCAGGGCGGTACATTTAGGTCACACGTACAAGTAGCTAAGTCCTAATCTGGTACCGGTAATTGTGCAAGGAGGCCCACAATTAGCTTTAAAAAAACCTCAAAATGGTATGTACAATCGGCTAAGCCCTGATCTTGTGCCGGAACTGAGCAACGAGGCGACCAATTAGCTTTAAAGGAACTGAGAATATTACATTCAGGATGCGGAGTTGTATCCAGTTTTCAGCAAAGCTGTCCAGCCTGCCGCGTCTGTTTCCACGCACCGCAAACCATGGCCCTTCCCGGAAGCCATCCTTAAAGGGAAAAACCACACCCACTACGCAACACTAGACCACATCTTTCCAATTTTAATGCGCTTGCGTCGTATAACCAACTTCCGTATTCCATATCCCGGTATCTACATATATACATCTGCGGTCCAAAAAATGTGTTACGTGTGGCATAGCAGCGAGAAATTATGTACAACGTATATTCACCAACATTTCCGGTCCACAACTGTTAAATGTAACATGATACCAAGAAAAAATATATTACGTATATTCACCAATGTTTCAGAGTATGGAGTGCAGCGACATGGAAACACCGGATGTGTAGTAGTGTGACCGATTCAAAAATTTTAACGGGTGCATGCAGGGGGCCAGTGGAGCCCTCAGAAAAAGTGTGTATTCACCAATTGTTCGAGGTACAGAGCGTAGCGATGGGGTTCATGTCTCCACCACCTAATTTTAGGAGAATATCAGAAATACTGTAGAACCTGGTTGATGTCATGTCAGAGTTCATGTCACCACCTCATAATGTTAAGAGCGTATCAGTCGTAAATTCCCACAAGAGTGGGAAGAGAACCTACATTACTCCTCGTTTACTTTGATTTGGATTCTCAAACAACATGTCGGAGGAAATGTCTCAAACTTAGGGGGGAGATTAAGGCTCTCAAAGAGGAGATCTGCAGGAAGCTACAGAAAAGAATTATACTATTATTAAAGAACAGATTGCTTTACATAAAAAAACAGTGAAAGCAAGAAAATTTAGTAAAATAGAAAGAAATGACAGGGATTATGATAAAGGACGAATTTTTACATTCGCCCGAAGATTTGATAATGTTACGGTCCCCAAAAACTGACACCCAACTGCCATAAGAACTATGTAGTCTTTCTGGCGTCAATAGCAGCTCGGATGCCTCCTCTACTGAGTAGACAGGCCTGGTGGAACAACTGATAAAGATGCACAACCAAGCGGTTCCTCCACTTTTTTAGAAGAAGTTTTAAAATGGAGGATTGGAAGCAAACAACAGAGATACATCACAAAACATGGAGAGGGGGGAGGAGAAAGAACAGAAAGAAAGGAGGGGTACTTACCCGGAACCAAAGGAAACAGCTGAACAAGTAGTGGCAGCTAAGCTTGCATCAAGGAGGGATCATATTACTAGACACTACTACAGACAACTTAGTGAGTAACTTGTCTGATTACATTTTAAATTCACTTGAAATTGCAGTTCTTAATAAAGGACTTGGATTCTGTCCAGTGTCTCGTGGTACCTTTTCTGATTTGCATATTGATTTTTTTAAGTTTACTAGAAACGCTAAACTCAAATGTAATTTCGCAATAAATGAGTATAGGGATCCACCGACTGCACCAGAACCTGTACCATCTGATTTTTCAGTAGCACAGATTAAGGATATTTCCACTTTGTTATCCCTAGACAGTGATAATGACTCCTCTATAAGTCATGTATTGGATAGCCTGAATATCAAACAGGACTACACATGTGGTAGCGGGCTTCACATAAGTAGTACATTTACTCCTCATGGGACTCATTTGAACAGTATTGAGGTGTTTCACAAACAAATGGCTGATGACGTGTACCACTTAGAAGACATATTGCTTAAGTCCCGAAGATCTTACCTCAAAGGCAATCTTTCTATAGTGGAGAGGACAGCCCTCACAAACGTAGGTAGTAACAACTCATTGGTGATTCGAGAAGCAGATAAAGGGGGGAACATTGTACTAATGAATAGATGGGACTATGAAGAAGTTCACAGGCAACTAGATAAAGGGATGCACTATAAGAAGCTACAACAGAACCCCTATGCTCATGCCATATCCCACATTAATGAGAGATTGGTACATTAAAGAGAAATTGATCTATCTGATGCAGAGTTTCAATTTTTGAGAATTGAGAATCCCATGTTTCCCTGTCTACACCTGTTACTGAAAGTACACAAAAAGGGACGGTTCTCTCCAGGGCAGCCGATTATCTCTGGGATTGAGTCCTTACAAAACACCTATCACAATTTGTTAATTCCTTTTTAAAACCCCTAGTGTTGAACCTCCCTTCTTTTGTGAGGGACACCACAGATGTTCGGAGCAAATTTGAGGACTTAACCTGGGACGAATCCATGTGGTTTGTTACTCTAGATGTAGAGTCGCTCTATATGTGTATAAAAAGAGACTTTGGCATCATGGCTGTGAACTTTTGCCTGTCAACCCAAAGAGCAAACTTTCTGGAACACAATGAGACGCTACTAGAAATGGTAGAATTAATTCTCACCAACAACTACTTCCTGTACGACAAAGACTGGTACTAACAGCTCAAGGGGTCGGCTACGGGCTCAAAATTTGCGCCATCATATGTGAACCTCTTCATGGGGTGAGTGGAGCACACCCATGCATGGTCCGTAGCGGCTTCTGAATGGACAAAGATCATCTACTATTGGGGTCGCTATGTAGATGACATGAGCATAATCTGATACACACCAAAAGGAGCAGGGAGTGAAGATCGTGGTGTAGTGGTCGGGTGGTGGCACGTGCTGTGTGTCCTAATACTGCCCTCACTCACACAGGTGTGTGACATGCTTCATCATCGGGCTGCTTACAATACACCCCGGCGCAGCCAACGCCTGGGGTGGAGCAATAGGGTTGGGGAAGACAAACACAACATAAAATAGAGAAAACAATGCTTTCAATAGTGACTGGGAACGCCGGAAGTGAAAGTGCAGTGTGGTGTGAGTTTAAAACTTGCTCGGAGGTATCTCTATACCTGTACTTTATTCCAAGATCCTCCGGTCAGGATTAAAAACGTGAAGGATGGTGGTGATAGGGAGATATAATGTGCTCCTTACACCCCTCCTTACTGCCAGGTAGTCGACATGTTTCGGCCTTGTGTCTGTGCCCAGTACTTGGGGTCACGCTGGCCTTCTTCAGGACTCTACCGGTCCCAGTGTATTATGTAGTGCTCTAACCTCCGATCGAGGTTCGTGGGGTTTCTAACAACACCACCATCCTTCACGTTTTTAATCCTGGCCGGAGGATCTAGGAATAAAGCACAGGTATAGAGATACCTCCGAGCAAGTTTTAAACTCACACCACACTGCACTTTCACTTCCGGCGTTCCCAGTCACTATTGAAAGCATTGTTTTCTCTCTTTTATGTTGTGTTTGTCTTCCCCTACCCTATTGCTCCACCCCAGGCGTTGGCTGCGCCGGGATGTATTGTAAGCAGCCCTTTGATGAAGCATGTCACACACCTGTGTGAGTGAGGGCAGTATTAGGACACACAGCACGTGCCACCATAGGACCACTACACCACAATATTCACTCCCTACTCCTTTTGGTGTGTATAAGTATTTGACAGGGGGTTCGGAGTAGGTGAGTTCCGTACCCTCTCCCCTTCTCGTTTGTGTGTAATGAGCATAATCTGGACTGAAACTGAAAACCAGATGAAAGATTATTTTGACTTTCTCAATGACAAGGATTTTAATGTCACGTTTACACTTAGCATGTCTCAGACACAAATTCATTTTTTAGATGCGGAACTCTATATATCCAACATTAAAGTACAGAGCACCATAAATTTCATAAGGAAACAGCCGTGAACAGTATTCTGCATTATGAGAATGCACATCCCCCTTGCACCAAACGTGCTATTCCGTTTGGTGAAAATATTTGTTTGCGCAAAAATTGTAGTGAGGAAGAAAACTCTGAGAACCACGTCAGACAAACAACCACCAGACTAGAAAGGAGGGTATATCAGACTCATGTTCTCCAATAGGCTGTGGGCAAGACAAGGGGTATAAGCACTGGAGATACACTGAAAAGTAAAGTAAGGACGGATGCGAAGGAGCGCCTGACGTTCATAACCACATACTCCGGACTCAATCAGGAGGTTTTCAAAATTCTGAACAGGCAATGGGCGTTGTTGAAAGGGGTTCCGGGAGACAGCAATTTGATTCCAGATAAACCCGTTTTAGCAACAGGAGGAGTAAACCATAAGGGAGGGGCTCTGTCCCAGCTACACCCTACCAAAGATACAAACTTAGCTTAGAAGAGCTATGGGTTTTTACACATGTGGGGAATGCAATGTATGCCACATAGGTATCAATAAACCAAAGAATTTAGTTATAACACAGAGGAGAGACATAGTCACCATTTCATCAACTGTCAATAGTGTTATGTGGTATATGTCATCATGTGTGTTTGTGACAAGATCTACATTGGCAGCACAACATGCCAATTAAAAACATGCATTCAAGAACACTGCAGAGCATGTATTAATCACGACACTACATATTCTCTAGTATCACATCAATGCAAGAGTGGGTCCAATAGGTCTAACTTCAGGTTTCATGGCACTGACGTCACCCTACCAGATAAGAGTGGTGGTGACAGGAAGCAACATCTTAGAAAATTGGAAGCAAGGTGAATCTGTGCCTTGAGAACTGTGAAAATGGGACTTAATACAGATCATGAGCTACATCACTTCCTTTAACCTATTGCTCCTTTCTTTGCTATACTATTCGGTGATTTACTGTTTACATGGACCTTGATACCCTGAATATTTCAATTCCTTTCCACCTTTTGGTGATTGACCTCTTGTGCCTATAACAATCTGGCCACATGTTTATTCTGGTAACCTTTTGTTCAAAAGAGTCCCCTGAGGAGTAAATTTACTACGTATATGAAGGCCCGCTACCACATGTGTAGTTCTGTTTGATGTTCAGGCTATACACTACATGACTTGTAGGGGAGTCATTATAACTGTCTAGGGCTAAAAAAGTGGAAATATCCTTAATCTGTGCTATTGAAAAATCCGATGTTACAGGTTTGGGTCCAGTCGGTGGATCCCTAAACTCATTTATTGCGAAATGACATTTGAGTTTAGCATTTCTAGTAAACTTAAACAAATCAATATGCAAATCAGAAAAAGTACCACAAGACACTGGACACAATCCAAGTCCTTTATTAAGAAGCGCTTTTTCACGCGAATTCAAAATGTAATGAGACAAGTTAATCACTAAGTTCTCTGTCGTAGTGTCTAGTAACATGAGATCCCTCCTTGATGCAAGCTTAGCTGCCACTACTTGTTCAGCTGTTTCCTTTGGTTCCGGGTAAGTACCCCTCCTTTATTTCTGTTCTTTCTCCTACCCCTTCTCCATGTTTTGTGATGGATCTCTGTTGTTTGCTTCAAATCCTGTATCTTAAAACTTCTTCTAAAAAACTGGAGGAACAGATCGGTTGTGCATTTTTATCAGTTATTCCACCAGGATCTGTCTCCTCAGTAGAGGAGGCATCCGAGCTGCTGTTGACGCTAGAAAGACTACCTAGTTCTGATGGCAGTTGTTTATCACTTTTTGGGGACAGTAACATTATCGAATCTTCGGGCGAATGTAAAAATTCATCCTTTATCATAGTCCTGCCACTCCTCGATATTTTACTCAATTTTCTTTCACTGTTTTTTGATGTAAAGCAATCTGTTCTTAAAGAATAGTATAAGTCTTTTCTATAGATTCCTTAAGATCTCCTCTTCGAGAGCCTTAATCTCCTCCCTAAGTTTGAGACATTTCCTTTCGGCATGTTGTATGAGGATCCTCATCATAGTAAACGAGGAGTTATGTAGGTTCTTTTCCCATTCTTGTAGTAAGTCCGGGTGCAGATCGTCAAAATTGGGGAATTTAATACCGACACGCTCTTAACATTATGAGGTGGTGACTTGAACCCCGACATGATATCAACCAATTTCTACAGTATTACTGACATGTTCGTTACATTAGGTGGTGGATACATGAACCCTATCGATACGCTCTGTACCTTGAAAGATTGGTAAATGCACGCTTTTTTCTGAGAGCTCCACTGGGGTGCATGAACCCGCTGAAATTTTCGAATCGGTCATAATATTACCTATTGGGTGTTTTCATGTCGCTGTACTCTGTACCCGGAAACATTGGTGAATATACTTTATATTTTTTTTCTTGGTATCATGTTACATTTAACAGTTGTGGACCGGAAATATTGGTGAATGTACGTTGTACATCATTTCTCGCTGTTATGTCACACACCGCATTTTTTGGACAGCATATGTAAATATGTAGATACGGGGATAGGGAATATGGAAATTGGTTTTACGATGCAAGTGCATTAAAATTGGAAAGATGTGGTGTAGAGTTGCATAGTGGGTGTGGTTCTTCCCTTTAAGGACGGCTTCTGGGAAGGGCCATGGTTTGCTGCGCGTGCACATGGTCAATCAATCAATCAGGGATTTGTGAAGCGCGCTACTCACCCGTGAGGGTCTCAAGGCGATGGGGGGAGAATGGTGGGAAGGTCGTGCAGCTCAGAGTCAGCTAAAGAGCCAGGTCTTAAGGCTTTTCCTGAAGGTGTGCAGAGTGGGGGAACGTCTGATGTTGAGCGGGATTTCGTTCGTGGTCGCGACGGGCCGGACAGCTTTACCGAACACGGGTAAACAACTCTGCATGGTAAATGTAATAATCTCAGTTCCTTTAAAGCTAATTGTTTGCCTCCTTGCTTAATTACCGGCACAAGGTCAGTGCTTAGCTGATTTTACGTACCATTTTGAATTTTCTTTAAAGCTAATTTTACGCCTCCTTGCACAATTACCGGTACCAGATTAGGACTTAGCTACTTGTATGCGTGACCTAAATGTGCCATCCCGGTGTGTGTATTTAACACCCTATGTTTACGAAATGCTGCTTCGTGTCTTACATGAATACCTGTTTGATCACGACACATGGCCTCGTTTTGCTAAACGCCTGCACGATTTACCTTTGTAGAGGAGATTTATTATACTGGCTGGGTTTAAAACAGGCTTGTCAGCTTTCGTGGATGTCGTACATGCACCCAGTTTTATTGTTTCATGTTCTGTGGCTCGTCGTATTTTGAGGTCTTCCCTGATGGAATGCAGTACGTTATAACTAAAGTAGAACATGGGGCTACTTGTTTAAGATGCATAAAGATATCTATAGTCACATGATATTCAGGTGATTAGTAGGTGTAGACAGCTTTTTAATACTGTAAACTATTAATATTCTCCTTGTTATTTCTTCCCTCCTTTGTCCAGTACTTTGCTTTATTGATCAACTATACCTGAAATTAAGATTACTCTGTTGGAATCGTGATTCCCAGGACAACCTAACCTTGCTCATTTTTTGAGCTTCCATTTGCATTTAATTAGGTACCTTGATTTTTATTGTATTTTCACTTTGGTGAAGGGATTTTACGTAAAAGAACTTGGGATCACTATATGTGAAGTTTCACTTTTTGGGTGAGTTCAATCATATTGGAGAGCTTTGATAACTTCTTTTATTTCAATATGAAGGGCTTGTTTTTTCACTTTGGTGAAGGGATTTTACTAAAAGAACTCAGGATCACTATATGTGGAGTTTCACTTGTGGGGTGAGTTCAATCCTATTGGAGAGCTTTGATAACTTCATTTGTTTCAATATAAAGGGCTTGTTTTGTGTGATTTGTGGAGGCCACAAATTGTATATTTTTTATTGTATTATTTATTATTTCTACTGGGTGCTTCACTGGTATGGAGCATATGGGACAATCCAAGTGAAAAGGGGTCATCAATATGGTTTTGACTTTTGCTTCTTATATTGCACTCACTAAGTTTTTGCTGTAAGTTAACTACTGATGGATGAATGAGGTCACACTGACCATGTCTGTTGTCTTCTACCAGCGTGGAACTGACAACATCGGAATTTATTACGAAGTTGTCACCTATCGACTGTATTCCTACTGCTATTAGAATAAAACTGGTACTTTGCTTTTATTTATGACGTACGGCCGTGCCTAACTAAGAGAGTACCTCTAGTAAACCTAATTGGATTTGGTCTCTCTGCTTGGGACATTTGGGACACACGTTGTGTCCTTTGCTCCTTTTCTGCTTGTGTGAAGCTGTTTTTAGCTACTCTCACTTTATCCTCTGACTCCCGCTTTCGTGCCACTTCACTCTTTTTTCATTTTCTTTTCAGTTTTTCTTTATACTCTGTCTTATTTTAACGCTCTTGCTTACTTCCTTAAGCTCACACATGGACAGCAAATATTGTAGACCTCGTCCAATATCTTTGTGTTTGACAATAAAGGCTATTTATAATCAAGGTTTTACTATACCAACGCTGTTTGTTATGGTTTGTAGTGTTAATATGTTGTGGGTTTTTACCTCCACTGGATGTCTTGTGATTTTTATTGTATTTCCGTTTTACTGTTGTTACTATGCATTTATGACTATTAAGCCAAGTCCCTCTCTTTTCTATTATATATGGACTTGTCAATTTGGTATTTGTTTGTGAATGTCAAGTATTTGATTGTTATTGTACTTGTCTGTTTATGCCTTTTTAAAAACTTTTTTAGACAACTTATTCATGTGTATGTTTCTCGTGACGTAATTGCAGCCCTGAAGAAGCCCATGCTTGGGCAAAAGGCGTTGGCTGCGTATGTTTGTTCTGTCCTTAAGATGATGAAAGAAAAGAAGTAAAAGAACAACCAAGCACAAACAGACTCGTTGCGTACTTCAGAAAGAACTTTGGACTCGATTTCATGTTTCTCATTTTGCCTCTCATTTTTTGTGTTTCTAGAATGTTGAATTGATGACCACCTGGTAGCTGGTCATTTGAGGTGGGCAATATCAATATAGTACTAAAGCACAAGTTACTAACTTGTGTAACGATATATCTGTAAGAGACAGTAGTTAGTGACAGATTCCTTACCTTAGAATATCCCCAGGCGTCAGGCTGGATCCGGAAAGTTTTTTGCGTAGCAGTACCCTTGCGCGTCGGTAGGCGGCGTCGTGCGGCTCCGCGTCCGTCGTCGTGGTCGCCGGGATGACGTCGCGGGCAGTACTTAGACGCCACCCCTGCGCGCTGACGTCAGTTCTGTACACGACTTTCCGCGCCAGGAACGCAGAGCCATGCAAGAAGCTGACATAGGTGTCTGAAAAATACTAGGGCCCTGAAAGGGATGTCCTTAACCCTAGAAATCAGTTTGCAGAATGGGGAGGATGGGTGGGCGGTAGGAATCTGTCACTAACTACTGTCTCTTACAGATATCGTTACACAAGTTAGTAACTTGTGCATCTGAAAGAGACACGTTAGTGACAGATTCCTTACCTTAGAATAGATACCCCAGCAATACCAACCCCGGTGGTGGGTCTGCGAACAAAGATCAGACAAGGAAGTCCCGGAGGACAGAACGGCCAAAGAAGCCGTCCCTCCGGACCTGACTGTCAAGGCAGTAATGCTTTGTAAACGTGTGCAGCGAGGCCCACGTAGCTGCCTGACAGATATTCTGCAGCGGAACACCGCGGCCCAAAGCCGTGGTAGCAGCCGTTGCCCTGGTGGAATGGGCACGCAGCCCAACAGGAGGCTCCTTCTTAGCCAAAGAATAGCAGGCTTTGATACACAAGGTTACCCAGCGGGAGATGGTTCTCTTGTGCACCGCCCGACCTTTTTTGGCGCCCACGTAGCCAACAAAGAGCTGGTCATCCACCCGGAAATGGTGTGTGCGGTTGATGTAAAAGGAAAGCTCACGTTTTGGGTCCAGACGGTGGAGCCTCTCTTCCTCTCTGGAAGGATGCGGAGGCGGAAAGAAGGTGGGCAAAGTGATGGTCTGCCCAATGTGGTAGGCAGTAACCACCTTTGGCAAGAAGGACGGACGCGTCCTAAGAACAACCTTGTCTGGATGGACAGACAGAAAGGGAGGTTTACATGATAGAGCCTGGAGCTCACTCACCCGCCGAGCGGAGGTGATGGCCACCAGAAAGGCTGTCTTCAGAGTCAGAAGACGAAGAGGACAGTTATGTAGAGGCTCAAAGGGAGCGCACATAAGAAAGGTAAGAACCAAGTTCAAGTCCCACTGAGGCATCACAAACGGAACAGGAGGGAAGAGGTGTGTAATGCCTTTTAGAAACCTGTTAACAACAGGGGACTTGAAAGGGAGGGCTGATCAGGAAGCCTGAGGAAGGCCGAGATGGCACAAAGATAGCCCTTGATGGTACCCAGGGCAGAACCCTGTTGGGCCAGGGAAAGAAGGAACAGGAGAACCTCAGAGAGAGGGGCAGAAAGGGGATTCACAGCCTTTGCTGTGCACCATGCCACAAACTTGTTCCACCTGCAGGCATATACCACCTTAGTGGAGGGACGCCTGGCTGCCAGAATCACATCACAAACTTCGGGAGGCAAGTCGAAAGGAATCAACTGCCGCCGCTCAATCTCCACGCAAGCAGGTGGAGGCTGGACAGGTTCGGGTGGAGGACCGTCCCCTGCTGCTGCGACAGAAGATCCTCCCGAAGAGGCAGACGGATCGGGGGATCTATGCTCATACTGAGTAGCTCGGGATACCAAACTCTTCGAGCCCAGTCCGGAGCCACAAGAATGACTTGGGCCCGGTCGTGCCGAATCTTCTTCAACACTCTGGGTAGAAGTGGTATAGGCGGAAAGGCGTACAACAGACCGCAACTCCACTCGCGACGAAAAGCGTCGCCGAGCGAGTGCCGCCTTGGAAATTCCAACGCGCAGAACTGATGACATTGCGCGTTCTCTTCGGTGGCGAATAGATCTAACCAAGGCTCTCCCCACTGTAGAAAGAGTCCTTGCGCCACTTCCGAGTGAAGACGCCATTCGTGATCCATCATGCACCTGCGGCTGAGTTCGTCCGCCCTGGCGTTCAGGGAACCTGCCAGGTGTTGAACCATCAGGAATATGCCCTGATGTTCCAGCCATGTTCAGAGGCGCAGAGCCTCCTGACATAGGGTCCACGACCCCACCCCGCCCTGTTTGTTGCAATACCACATGGCGGTGGTGTTGTCTGTGAACACCTGCACTACCGTCCCTTTGACAGAGGGAAGGAATGCCTTGAGTGCAAGTCGGATCGCCCGGAGCTTCAGAAGGTTGATATGGAGCCGGGACTCCGCCGGAGACCAGAGGCCTCTGATCTCCGCCTCTCCCATGTGACCGCCCCATCCCAGAAGGGACGCGTCCGTCACAACTGTGTGCTCTGGCTGGGGAAGGGAGAAGGATCTGCCCATGACCCATTGCCGGTTCGAGAGCCACCACTGCAACTGTTTTGCAGTCCCCTCCGAGATCTGGGCGTGATCGGACAGGTTGCCCTGGTGCTGCGCCCACTGGAACTTCAGGTCCCACTGCAGAGCCCGCATATGCCATCTGGCATGATCGACCAGCAGGATGCAGGAGGCCATGAGGCCCTGCAGCCTCAGGGTCATCCGTACCGAAACCCAGGATAGAGGCTGAAAGATCGGAATCATAGCCTGAATATCCCGGAGTCGCTGTTCGGGAGGTTAGGCCCGAAACTGCGTCGTGTCCAGAACTGCCCCGATGAAAAGGAGCTGTGGAGAAGGAATCAGATGCGACTTCGGCACATTGATGGAGAACCCCAGCGAGTGCAGGAGTTCGGCCGTAGTCTGGAGGTGGGAGACGACTGCCTGGGACGAGCCCGCCTTCAGCAGCCAGCCGTCGAGGTAGGGGAAGACTGGAACCCCTGCCCGGCGCAGATGAGCTGCGACCACCGCCATCACTTTCGTGAACACCCGAGGGGCACTTGTAAGGCCAAAGGGGAGCACGGTGAACTGAAAATGCTCGAGGCCTACCGTGAACCGCAGGTAACGCCGGTGGGCCGGCAGGACGGGGATGTGGAAATAAGCGTCCTGTAAGTCCAACGCTACCAACCAGTCTCCAGGGTTGAGGGCAGTCAAGACCTGAGCTAGGGTGAGCATCTTGAACTTCTCCTTCCGGAGGAAGCGATTGACGTTCCGGAGGTCCAAGATAGGACGCATGTCCTCCTTGTCCTTCTTGGGCACCAGAAAGTAGTGGGAGTAGCAACCACGTCCTACTTCTGGGGTCGGAACATGCTCGATGGCCCTCTTGGCCAAGAGGGCCGTGACTTCCTTCTGCAGAAGCACCAAGTGATCCCCTGACATGCGGTGGAATTGAGGTGGCATGGCTGGGGGGGTGGTCTCGTAGGGGAGGGAGTAGCCCCTTCGGACAATGTCCAAAACCCACCTGTCCGAGGTGATGGCACGCCAGTGGTGAAGGTGATGGCGGACCCTGCCCCCTACTGGCGTGCTGTGCACCTGAAAGGAAGGACTAGGAGGGCTTGGAGGCCGCAGACGGGGTGGGGTTGGTGGCCTGACCCGCACGCTGGTTGCCTGACCCGCCACGGCGGGAGCCACGTCCTCGGCCACGCGAAGACGCTTGCTGCGCGGGCCGGTGGCTGGGCAGCGGACGTGATTGGGCGCCCCTTCCGTGGCCACGAAAGGGGCGAAAAGCAGAGGTTAGCGGAGGGCGCACAGCAGAAAGGCCCAGGGACTTGGCAGTAGCCCGTGAGTCCTTAAAACGCTCCAGCGCATGGTCTGCTTTGGTACCAAAAAGACCGACTCCATCAAAGGGCATGTCCATGAGTGTGTTTTGGACATCACCCGAGAAACCAGTTGTCCTCAGCCAGGCGTGGCGACGCAGCGCCACTGTCGTTGCAAGCGATCTGCCCAGCGAGTCGGCGGTATCAAGGCCACAACGGATGGTGTACTTTGCCGCATCCCTTCCTTCCGCAATTGCGCAGGAATGCAGTGTCTGGACCTCCTCAGGACACTGGGGCAAAACGAGCGCCACCGAATCCCACAGAGAGTGGGAGTATCGGCCCAAAAGGCAAGCGGTGTTGACGGACCGCAAGCCAGCACTGGAGGAAGAAAAGGCCTTCTTCCCAAATTGATCCAGGAGTTTAGATTCCCTATCTGGAGGGGCGGTAGGGAAGGCGGTTTGGGAGGCAGAGGCTTGGACAACCAAGCTCTCGGGGGTGGGATGTTGAGAGAGAAACAAGGGGTCGCCCGGAGCAGGGCGATGGCGTCGGGCACGTTCCTATCCACAGGAGCCCCTGTGGCGGGCTTGGACCAGGTGCCCAAAAGAACGTCAGAAAGTGCATCATTAAACGGCAGCAATGGCTCCGAGGAGGTAGCTGCCGGCTGAAGCACTTCCGTCAGGAGGTTAGTCCTGACAGCCACTGTAGGCAATTGGAGGTGTAAGGCTCCAGCTGCTCTACGCAACACCGTTGCGAAATTTGCTCCCTCCTCCGTAGCCACGGAAGGAGGAGACAGCATGCCAGTGTCAGGTGAAGTGTCCAGACCACTGGCATCCCCAAGTTCCTCTGCCCAGTCCTGATCATAGTCACACTGCTGTGTGAGAGGGTCATCCGACCCCTCCCAGCTCTCCTGGTCCTCCTCCGGTTGAAAATAAGGAGGAGGAGGGACGTCCGGGACCCAAGGTCTCATCGGCGCCGGAGCCGGCGTCGGGCGACGTCGGTCCGACGCCGCGTCCGGATCCGGAGAGAACCGGGGAACGACGCCGGCCGGAGCCCCGGGCGGCGTCAGGAACGGCACCGGGGACATCGGCGTCGGCGGAGGCGTGGTTAGGTCAACCGGCGTCGATGGGGGTTGCGGTACCACCGGAGCCGGGATCGGGGCCGGGAGCGAGGCTGGTGGGACAGGCAGCGCCGGGACCGGAGTCGTCGGCGGCGCCGGGGCAACCCCATTAGGGCCCGCGGGGCCCAAAGGTGCACCGGAGGGGCCTTGAGGCCCGAAGAGGCGGGCCATGGCCGACAGGAATTCCTGTATCTCGGCCGGAGTCGCCCCCGAACCCGGGAAGGACGGGTAATGCGGGGGCTGCGCCACAGGCACATCCGGAGCCGCGGGGACGGTGCCGACAGGGGCCTCAGCCGAGTCGCGAGACCGGCGAGGCGAAGTCTTAGAGCGATGGTGCTTCTTAGACTTCTTGTGCTTCGACTTACCCGAGGAGTGCGAAGACTTGGACTCCGATGACCGGCGAGGACTCCGCGACCGGCCCCTCGACCTCTCGCGTGACCGGGGCTTGGTGCGGCGCGGAGCCGACTGCCGGACCTCGAGGAGCTTTCGAGACCGCTCTCGCAAAGCCTTCGGGTGCAAGGCCTGGCAGTCGGAGCACGACTTCGTGTCGTGGTCGCGGCCGAGACAGTAGAGACACTCTAAGTGCGGGTCTGTGAACGACATCATTCGACCACAGGCGTCGCATGGCTTGAAGCCGGGCATCCCTACCGACACTGTGGAGCCGAGATGACTCGAAGAAAACAGTGAAAAATCACCAAAAAGTTAGTCAAAAATTGACTAGGGCACTGCTCTTCCCGGATCTGCGCTTACTGGCGCGGAAAAAAGAAGAACTGACGTCAGCGCGCAGGGGCGGCGTCTAAGTACTGCCCGCAACGTCATCCCGGCGGTCCCGACGCCGACGACGGACGCGGAGCCGCACGACGCCGCCTACTGACGCGCAAGGGTACTGCTACGCAAAAACTTTCCGGATCCAGCCTGACACCTGGGGATATTCTAAGGTAAGGAATCTGTCACTAACTTGTCTCTTTCAGATGCACAGAACTACCCACCTGGAGATGGTCCGTTTGTGCATGGCCCCACCTTTCTTAGCGCCCACGTACCCAACAAAGAGCTCGTCATCCACCCGGAATTGTTTTGTGCGATCCAAGTAGAAAGAAAGCGCACGTTTTGGATCCAGATGGTGGAGCCTCTCTTCCTCTTTCGAAGGAGGCGGAAAGAAGGTGGGCAAAGTGATGGTTTGGCCAATGTGGAAAGAAGTAACCACCTTGGGAAGAAAGGAAGGTCTAGTTCTCAGGACGACCTTGTCCGGATGGACAGCCAGAAAGGGAGGCTTAGAAGAAAGAGCTTGCAGCTCACTCACCCTGCGTGCAGAGGTGATGGCCACCAGAAAGGCAGTTTTCAAAGTGAGAAGTCTGAGAGGACAGTTATGTAGCTGCTCAAAGGGCGCGCACATGAGGTAGGTAAGAACCAAGTTCAAGTCCCCCTGGGGCATTACGAAGGGAACAGGAGGAAACAAATGAGTAATGCCCTTAAGGAATCTATTTACAACCAGGGACTTGAAAGGAGAAGGCTGATCAGGAAGCCTAAGAAAGGATGAAATGGCCGAGAGGTAGCCTTTGATAGTGCCCAGAGCAGAGCCCTGCTGGGCCAAAGAAATGAGGAACAAGAGATCCTCAGAAAGAGGGGCAGAAAGGGGATCCACAGCCTTTGCTGTGCACCATGCCACAAATTTGTTCCATCGGCAGGCGTATACCGTCTTAGTGGAGGGACGCCTGGCTGCCAAGATAACATCACAGACTTCGGGAGGCAGGTCAAACGACGTCAACTGCCGCCGCTCAATCTCCACGCAAGGAGGTGGAGGCTGGACAGGTTCGGGTGGAGGACCGTCCCCTGCTGCTGCGACAGAAGATCCTCCCGAAGAGGCAGTCGGATCGGAGGATCGATGGCCATGTTGAGCAGCTCTGGATACCAGACTCTTTGTGCCCAATCCGGAGCCACAAGAATAACTTGGGCCCGGTCACGCTTGATCTTCTTCAGCACTCTGGGCAGAAGTGGTATAGGCAGAAAGGCGTAGAGAAGACCACAACTCCACTCGCAACGAAAAGCGTCGCCTACCGAGTGCCGCCTTGGAAATTCCAACGTGCAGAATTGCTGACGTGCGTTCTCTTCGGTGGCGAATAGATCTAACCAAGGCTCTCCCTACTGTTGAAAGAGACCTTGCACCACCTCCGAGTGAAGACGCCATTCGTGATCCATCATGCACCTGCGGCTGAGTTCGTCCGCCCTGGCGTTCAGTGAACCTGCCAGGTGTTGAACCACCAGGGATATGCCCTGATGTACCAGCCATGTCCAGAGACGGAGAGCCTCTTGACATAGGGTCCACGACCCCACCCGCCTTCTTTGTTGCAGTACCACATGGCGGTGGTGTTGTCCGTAAACACCTGCACTACTCTTCCCCGGACAGAGGGAAGGAATGCTTTTAGTGCAAGACGGATCACCCGAAACTACAGAAGGTTGATGTGGAGCTCGGACTCCGCCGGAGACCAGAGGCCTGTGATCTCCGCCTCTCCCATGTGGCCGCCCCATCCCAGAAGGGATGCGTCTGTCACCACTGAGTGTTCTGGTTGGGGAAGGGAGAGGTATCTGCCGTTGACCCAATCCTGGTTCGTGAGCCACCACTGCAATTGTCGTGCAGTACCCTCCGTGATCTGGACGCAATCGGACAGATTCCCCTGATGCTGCGCCCACTGGAACTTCAGGTCCCACTGCAGAGCCCGCATATGCCACCTGGCATGATCGACCAGCAGGATGCAGGAGGCCATGAGGCCCAGCATCCTCAGAGTCATCCTGACCGAAACCCGGGATAGAGGCTGAAAGATCGGAATCATATCCCGGACTCGCTGTTCGGGAGGATAAACCCGAAACTGCATCATGTCCAGAACCGCTCCGATGAAGAGGAGCTTCTGAGAAGGGATCAGGTGTGACTTCGGCACATTGAGCCAGGGTCAACATTTTGAACTTCTCCTTCCGGAGGAAGCGGTTGACGTCCCTGCGATCCAAGCTAGGACGCAGGCCCTTGTCCTTCTTGGGCACCAGAAAGTAGTGGGAATAACAACCACGACCTACATCTGGGGCAGGAACACGCTCGAAGGCTCCCTTGGCCAAGAGAGCCGTAACTTCCTGTTGGAGAAGGGTCAGATGATCCTCCGACATGCGATGGTAACTCAAGTTACGGGATCTGGAATATAAAATCTTTTTAATATCGTTATGATATATTATTCGTGAACAGAATCAAGGTAAGATGTGTTTACATCGGAGTCCATCTTTTGGCTACAAAATATCTTATAGATTAAAATCACTGTAGAACATATAGGTCACACATGTGCTGAGTAGCACTCGCACTCAGCACATGTGCGTGCTATCTATGATGATCTGTGGTCTTATGATACTTTTTGCATTAATGAGTCACGTCATTGGTATTCATAGATTAGCATTATTCATCTAGGTTATCATAGGAACTCACCTGATGTTGAACTGTTCTAACAGTAGGATTGCCTGAGTGGTTAATTCTCTTTCTGGTTCTTTTATTAATAGTAGGTCCAGCTTCATTGTTGGATCGTTATCTCTTAAGACATTCTGTTCTTTCTTCTTTTTTCTGTTTATATTTTTGATTAATTGTTGGAGTTCTTTGACAATTACCATCACTTTTATTTATTATTTATATCACATGGAGGTGGTCTTGCATGGGGTGTGGTAGCTATCATTCATTTTTGATGGGATATGAAGAACATCTTTATTTTCGTTTCCATTTAATTCTCACTGTGACATGCTTTTAACTGTTTACTATATATTATAGTAAACTTTTTTAAATAGAAAGTTATAGTAGGACCTTGATATGTGCCCAGATTGATATATTTTCTGTGTGTATATGTGGTATTTTATATTATATCCTTTTTCTTCAGATTCATGGCTACCTGAAGGAGGCGTCTTGCCGAAACGCGCGTAGATTCAAATACTGTTAGCCATCTGTTGTTTTTCTTCTTAATTTGTTAAGAAATATGATATGGTCTACTAATTTTCGACCTTGAATTTTTCATCCATAATGATGTTGTGGGTAGAACATTTGTATCAAAATTGTCATCTATAAAAATGTGTATTGTAGTTTTGTATGTCATAATATATATGTATATTTTTGTATTTATTTATGAAGAATGATGTGAGAAAATATGAACAATATAAAGAAAGTATATCAGATTATTTAAATTAATAAAAAACATATTTTGGAATAATAACTATCTTTCTGGTCACATTCTGTTATCACATAGCATAGGTCCACATTTTTTAATTGTTTCCTAATAAATCATTTGCAAATATTGTTTCTTCGCCCTGATTTAGGAAACTGTTCAGGGGTACCCTTATTTTCACATTTAGTTCTCCACAGCCTGTCTGTGCGGGGTTGTTGCTCTAGTTCTCTAGTTTTAATTGATCTCTTGTCACATGTCACAGGGTGGTCATTTTCACTATTCCTTTTTCTCCCTCTATTGTCACTTCCTTTTTTATTTTTATTTTAGTTCCTCATTACTGAGAAAAATTATTCAGTTATACTAGAAACTTTTCTAGTTCCATTAACTGGATATTTCATGGTCTTTCCTCCCTTCTGCTGTTTTAGTGGTTTGATATTTTCACATATATCTCATCGCATCTTGTGTACTTTAGAGTTATGGATAAGTTACCAACCTTTGGGTTTTCAGATGAGGACTTTGTTTCTCTAGTGGGAGAAAGTTCTACCACTGGAGCCTCAAACAGAACTGCCCCAATAGGTAATGAAAATTTACAAAAGCTTACAGCATTAAAGAAAAAAATAAGAAGAATTGAACTGCATGGGCAGTTCATGCTCGAATATCTTAAGGCAGGCGTCATTCCACAAGGGCTCAGAGTCAAAAACATTCCTGGGCTTTTTGTTCAAATTCGAAAATTTTTAGAGCGCTGGTCACTTATAGCCAACAGGTGTTCGCGAGACTTTATGATCCTCATTATTGAAACGGCAAAGGAAATAGTACAAACATTATATGAGGAAGTACAGTCTCTAGAGACAAAAATCAAAAATAGCCAGGCTTTAGAGGAAGCCATTAAGCTATTAGAAGAAGTTGAAAAAGATCTGAATTCATACAATGACTATTTGTTAAAGAGAAAGACTGATAAATTAAAGAAAGACATCAGGTTCTTTAATCAAGCATATGTTTATCCTTATCTTGCGGAGCATTTTTACCAACAAGAGGAAACAGGGCAACAACAGTATCAGGCTGCATATAATAAGCCCCCCAGGAAAACCACAACCTTCTCAGACACATCTGATTCAGATGGGGAAGAGTATCATTACTTTTCAGACAATGGTTTAACCACTGGTGCTACAGGTGGAGTAAGAGGCACACGCCCTTTTTTAGCCAGACGAGGGACTCAACGCACTCGGTGGCGGCCCAGATACCAACCCAGATTCAGGGGCAATCAAGCACCAGGCCAGAATCAACAGTATCTACCTCCGCCGAACCAACAATATCAACCAGTTCAGAACCAGCAATACCCAGTACCTCAAGGTCATTACCATCAAGGTGTGAATCAATATCCACACCAAGACGAGAATCAATATTTAGTGACAAGACACGGCCAATATTGGCGGGATTGAATGACATCCCCATTTTCAATTTAAGTGGACATACATTAGATTCCGCCACTGAATCCCTTCTAACTAAAGGTCTGTCTTTTGTACCACACACTAAAGCCAAAACTTTTGAAATCTTATGTGATCTAATGACATTCTTTCGTAAAATCAGACTCCATTCCTTCTTTGAAGGCCAAGATACTAATATGTCATCTAGTTCCAATACATCGGGATTAGCACCTGTTTCAACTTTTTTACCAACTTTAGAACAGGTTGCTCCTGAAATAGCAACATTTGAACATGTAGTCTATAAAAAACTGACTGCAGCAATGAAATATATTCCAGTCCCCAATTATAACATCTCTAGGGAAGAGAACTGTTCACTTCGACAATTGGCTCACAATAACAACTTGACAGTCAAGGGTTGTGACAAAGGTGGTGGGATAGTTCTTATGGATACCCAACAATATGTCATCAAAATGGAAGCAATGCTCCATGATACAGAGCATTATATTCCCATAAAGATAGACCCCACTAAAAGAGTCCAAAAATTAGTGTTGAATATCACCACTCAAGCTTTAAGACAGAATTTCATCTGCGAAAAAGAATGGGAATATCTCAATATAGACAAACCCAAAATGTCGGCAATTTATGGTGTCCCTAAAATACATAAAAACAGCATGGACCCACCATACAGGCCCATTGTCACAACCATTGGCTCGGTCACAGAGCCCCTTTCGAAAATGTGGACACTCTTTAAGACCTCATGTCCCCAAAATACTTTCGTATGTGAAAGATACAAGGGACATAATAAATAAAGTGGAACATCTTCAATTTAATGCTTCTGTCCAGACCATGGTCACCATGGATATTGAAGCTTTATACAGCAACATACCCCAAGATGGAGCCATTCATGCTGTAGAATGGTTCATGGAGATCTTTGATATTACATGCCCTAGATCATTTATTATTGAGTGTCTCACCTTGGTACTCCGAGAAAACACTTTCGACTTCAACGGATCTCTATACAAACAGACAAAGGGGGTCAGCATGGGGGCCTCTTGTGCCCCCACAGTAGCGAACATTTACATGGCCTTTTTTGAGTCCCAATTCATTGATAATGAGATTGCCCCGTTCAGTGAGTCGATAAATCTGTGGTCCAGATTTATCGATGATGTGTTCTTCATTTGGATAGGGGACCCTGACATACTTCCAGAATTTTTGTCTTGGATTAATCTTTGTGACAATAACATCAGATTCACAGCAAATACCAGTAATATTAAGGTGGAGTTTTTAGATATTAAAATTCAAAACATTGAAGACCATCTAGAGGTAGACTTATATATTAAGCCCACTGTCCGTAACACCTTACTGCATTTTCAAAGTTATCATCCGTCATCTCAAAGAACTAGCATCCCTTTTGGTCAATTCTTGCGCAGGAATTGTACCACTTTACGAGATTTTGATCTGAGTGCCTTGGATCTGAAGGCTAAATTTATGATGAGAGGTTACCCTAAACGCCTGGTGCGTGATTCGTATAAACGGGCTCGTTTTTACGACAGACAACACTTATTGACACCTCAGATTAAGAAACCCAATTCTAGATTAGTGTTTGTCACACGCCATTTAATGATGAACGACAAAATCCGTTACATCATTAATAACAACTGGCATATTTTAAATGCGACCAAAGAACGGGAAAATATATTACCCAAACCTCTTTTTGCCCATAAGAAAAATAAAAATTTGAAAGATCTAATAGTACATTCTCGGATGACGTCTCCTAAAAAGCATATGATCCAGACATCTCTGACCAGCCAGGAACCCCCATTGGGAATTTCAGATGTTTGTCATGTGTTGCCTGTCAATTTGCTATTGAGGGTTCCAGTTGCATGATTAATGATAGAAAGATAGAGACAACCACATTAACAAACTGTAAAACAACTAACATTATTTATCTCATTGTATGTCCGTGCCACCAAGGTTATGTTGGTGAGACCTCACGCACTATGACTACCCGTTTAACGGAACATCGGTCAGCTATAAGAACTAGAAAAATAGCTGCCCCTTTAGTCAAGCATTACTTGGAGGCACAGCACACTACACAGGACCTTAAATGGTTCATTCTTGAAAAATACGAATAAATTCTGGCCAACAAAGTATTGATATACGTAAACGGAGGGAGGTTTTCTGGATCTATTTTTTGGATACCTACAAGAACGGGTTAAATAACTGAAATTCCCTGGGATCAGGTGATTAAGTACAATAATGGGTAATTTGGTGGAACATCATTCAGGTTCCATCATTTTTTATTTTTATTCTTTATATACCATTATCTTCATTATCTTGCAGTCCAGAGTGACATCAGAATACATGTGAATAAAGTTTTCATGTTTGAAAAGAACATCCTGTCTCGTCATGGTTTCAGATATATTTGCAGACCGTAGTTGAATCTCATATATCATTCCTGTCAGTGATTAATCACATTTTGAGTCATATTTTACTATGAAGATCTTTCCAGTCTCATTCACAAGATTTTCGTTTGATTTTTTCCATCTATCATAGTGTATTTTCTTGTTTGTTGAATGACTTATTTGCGGTCCGGATTGACATTCATGAATAGACATGAATTAAGTTTCTCTTGTTTGACAAAAACATTCCATCTTGTCTGGTTTACAGATATATTCGTAGACCTGAGTCAAGTTATACATATTGGTTTTGTTAGTGATCGTTCATATCTTGAGCCGCATTTTACCATGCAGATCCTTCCAGTTTCACTCATAAGAACTTTGCTTGATTTTACTCATCCATCATGGCGCGCCTTTTGGTTCTCATAATGACTCATTCGCTTCAGGTTCCTCTTTCTCTCTTTTCTTGACCGTGGATTGTGATGACATTTCCTTTTGAACCGGAAGTAGTCTGGAACATGGGAGGGTGTTTTTTGACATGAACCGGAGGTACTAATCATTTGATAATTATCAGGTGGGGTTTATAAATGGAAGTTAGCAGCTGTCGTGGTTGGTGCCATCATCATTTATCGGTCAACACGACACTGTTGCAGCGGACATCGAGGGACTGCATACATGGACTAGACGGCAGTTAGACCATTGTATATAAGAGACGTCATATTTATTAAGGTATGTTGATTAACGGGACTGTTTACTTATAGGTTGTAGTACCTGCGTAACTTTTTTAAGTTGTCTTGTTTAATAGATCTTGGAGTAAAATAGTAAAACAATCTGGTTGTTTTTAGGGTACGACCCCTTGTCATCTACGGGAGCGTCATTTTATCCCGGGCGTGGTGTCTTAAGAAGGACACAGGGCATGCTGGAACATCACTCACCTTTTCAAATAACGGGCAATGTTACATTTGTTATTTGCTAGGTAATTCATTTTATTTATCTTTTGGTGCCAGTCATATCGTATATAATATGGGAGAATGAAGTTTCTCACATCTACATAAAAATAATTGTTTCGTCATTTCAGGACACTATTTATGATTCACTTTGTGATTGAAGGCTGTCTGGAAACAGAAAGATTTGCGTGTGCAACTTGACAAACTTTCAATGGGAATATTGTTTATCTTTTAAAATAACGGGCAACATTGCACCTGTTATTTGCCAGGTACTTCATTTCATTCATTTCTTGGCGCCAGTTATATCGTACATAATATGGTAGTATGAGGCTCTGCATGTATACAAAAACATTTGTTTCGTTATTATAGGACACTATTTATGTTTTACCAGTTGATTGAAGGTTGACTGGACATACAAAGATTTGCGTGGGCAACCGGACAAGCTTCCATTAGGTAAATTAGTGTGCATTTGGCCAGTGGTACATCTAACCTCACTGTTGAAAATTGAGGGAATACCATGTTGAATCTATGAGTCATAATTGAATGCCATATTAGAGACATAATTGGTGTCTAATTTTTCTTATATTATACGTTATTAATTCATATCATATCCTTTATTTTGAAGCATCTACTCAAGTTACGGGATCTGGAATATAAAATCTTTTAATATCGTTATGATATATTATTCGTGAACAGAATCAAGGTAAGATGTGTTTACATCGGAGTCCATCTTTTGGCTACAAAATATCTTATAGATTAACATCACTGTAGAACATATAGGTCACACATGTGCTGAGTAGCACTTCGCACTCAGCACATGTGCGTGCTATCTATGATGATCTGTGGTCTTATGATACTTTTTGCATTAATGAGTCACGTCATTGGTATTCATAGATTAGCATTATTCATCTAGGTTATCATAGGAACTCACATGATGTTGAACTGTTCTAACAGTAGGATTGCCTGAGTGGTTAATTCTCTTTCTGGTTCTTTTATTAATAGTAGGTCCAGCTTCATTGTTGGATCGTTATCTCTTAAGACATTCTGTTCTTTCTTCTTTTGCTGTTTATATTTTTGATTAATTGTTGGAGTTCTTTGACAATTACCATCACTTTTATTTATTATTTATATCACATGGAGGTGGTCTTGCATGGGGTGTGGTAGCTATCATTCATTTTTGATGGGATATGAAGAACATCTTTATTTTCGTTTCCATTTAATTCTCACTGTGACATGCTTTTAACTGTTTACTATATATTATAGTAAACTTTTTAAATAGAAAGTTATAGTAGGACCTTGATATGTGCCCAGATTGATATATTTTCTGTGTGTATATGTGGTATTTTATATTATATCCTTTTTTCTTCAGATTCATGGCTACCTGAAGAAGGCGACTTGCCGAAACGCGCGTAGATTCAAATACTGTTAGCCATCTGTTGTTTTTCTTCTTAATTTGTTAAGAAATATGATATGGTCTACTAATTTTCGACCTTGAATTTTTCATCCATAATGATGTTGTGAGTAGAACATTTGTATCAAAATTGTCATCTATAAAAATGTGTATTGTAGTTTTGTATGTCATAATATATATGTATATTTTTGTATTTATTTATGAAGATTGATGTGAGAAAATATGAACAATATAAAGAAAGTATATCAGATTATTTAAATTAATAAAAAACATATTTTGTAATAATAACTATCTTTCTGGTCCCATTCTGTTATCACATAGCATAGGTCCACATTTTTTAATTGTTTCCTAATAAATATTGTTTCTTCGCCCTGATTTAGGAAACTGTTCAGGGGTACCCTTATTTTCACATTTTGAATTAGTATAGTGAAACATGAAAGTAATTTTAAGTGGTGGATAGGTTAGTCAGTTATTTGGATTCGGAAGGATAGCAGAAGGATAGAAAAGGAAAAAAAGGTTTGTATTTATATAGCGCTTGTTACCCCTGATGGGGTGTTGAAGTGCTTTTTCAGCGAGTAGCACGCTACTCCCGAACCCATAAAGGATTAGTGGTGAATTAGTATAGTGAAATATGAAAGTAATTTGAGTGGTGGATATTAGTCAGTTATTTGGATTGAGAAGGGTAGCAGAGGGAAAAAAGGCTTGCATTCATATAGCACCTGTTACCCCTGATGGGTGTTGAAGCGCTTTTCTGGCAAGTAGCACGCTACTCCGGAACCCATAAAGAATTAGTGTTGAAAATTAGTATAGTGAAATATGAAGTAATTTGAGTGGTGGATATTTGGATAGAGAAAGGTAGGTGGCGGTATAGAAGAGGGAAAGAGGTTTGTATTTATATAGTGCTTGCTACCCCTGATGGGGTTTTGAAGCGCTTTTTTGGCGAGTAGCACGCTACTCTGGAACCCATAAGGATTAGTGTTGTATTAGTATGGTGAAACATGAAAGTAATTTGAGTGGTGGATATGTTAGTCAGTTATTTGGATTGAGAAGGGTTGGGGAGGCGTAAAAAAGGGAAAAAGGTTTGCATTTATATAGCGCTTGTAATCAATGCAATACTCTTTATTTCAATACATGCAGGGCTTTAAGTGGGAGGAAAAAAGTGGTGGTGGGGGGGTGTCACTCAGAGGAGCGTGGCCGATTTAATTAAGGGCATGGCTTAAAACACTTACGCTAAAACTCTGTACTTAGCATAGTGTGCTGCTGCCCCACTGGTATTTTGCCGCTTCTGTCCATACATCCAGATATTTAACACAACAGGTTACATTACATCTACAACAAGACAGGACTATTGGCTTTGTTAATGGTTGTATGTTGCATAAGATGATTAAGCAACAACTATTTCGTTGTATATAATATTGAAAAAGCCTCAGTTCTTGCGGGCGAGGTTGGGGTGTAAGGTCGGAGGTGCCGACTTTGGAACTGAGAAAGCAGGTTCCAGCCTGACGTCGGCTCAACATCCTGCGATTAAAAAAATGAATGTGTCCTTGTGTAATGTAAATGATGCGCATGTAAAGCACTCCAATACCTTCAGCCGAGTTTGCGCAGCATAAAACTGAAAAAATGAGTCTCTTTAAAGTTACATCAAAAGCAGTGAAGAGTGATACTACTGCAGAGTTAGGTTTTGTCTTTTATTTGAGTTGTTTTTTTTTTACACCCTGACAGTGAGGGAAAAATGGAGAGCCCAATAGGGGCCGGTATCAGCACCTGCCTTTAAGAACTGCTGGTGCTGAGCACCTGCAAGACCCGGCCCACTTAAAGCCCTGAATACATGGAGAAACTAACAGCCTGCAGTAGGTCCAACCGGTGAAGCCTTTCTTGGATTTCTTGGATTCAAGGTTTCTTGGATGGACGTTGTGGAGAAACGAAAGCTGGGAGTGTAATGGACTAACCCACATTGAAAGGAAACATGGATCCTAAGTACCAACTTGTCTGGGGAAAAGATAGTATAAGAAGGCTGAAATGATGAGGCCTGCAGCTGGCTGATAAGACGCACAAAAGTGACCCCCAACAAGAAGAAAATAAGTTACTTACCTATAACTATGGTTATCCAGTATTGGTATCTTTCATAGATTCACATGCCTGAATCATTCCCCGTCGTCGAGATGGGAGTCCCACAGTACCATAATCAAGCAGTATTTAAATAATGACATAGGCTATAATGGCCCTGAGCCATGTTAAACATAGCCTATGTCCTTTTATAAAAAAGGACCAAATGTTGAATGCAGCCAATCAGCTGCTAGCACCCTCTAAAACCTTCCCGGCAGAGGCAGTTTCCCTCAGATTTTCCCAGCACAAGTGAGAAGTGAGTATCTTAGTAAATTACAAGGAAACAGCCTCTACGGGGAGGAGGGTGGGTGCATGCGAATATATATATATGAAAGATACCAATACTGGATAACTGTAGTTACAGGTAAGTAACTCATTTTCTTATCCAGTATTGGGGTATCTTTCATATATTCACATGCCTGAATCAGAGTAGCAAGCAGTCACATCCAATTTTTGTTTGTCTGTTGTGGATGGTGGGTGACTTTTATCACGTAGTGAACCCCAAAAATTCGAGGTAACATGAAAAAACCCTGAGAGCTATACCTGTGCGTACTGTTATGTTTATCAGTGTATGGAATATACTCTTAAAAGAAGGGTAAATTATCACTTATATACTAGCATTTCCATATACACAGCATTAGCGAGAGGACAGGAAAAAGAAACAACAGCGTAACTAATAGTACACCTTACTTAGTTATGCTTTATGTCTTCCAATACATGGCAGTATTTGAAACCACCATAAGAGCAAAAGACTCTTTCTAACGGCTAGAAAGAGGCTTACCTTAATGGAAGAGATGGCGAAGCACCGCCTCGCCAACCGCTGCATCTGCATCCTGTGCGAATTCCAGGCAGTAGTGCTGCATGAAGGTATGAGTGGCCCTCCAGGTTGCAGCACAACAGTCTTTTCCAGAGTCACTCCCGCGAAGAGAGCCGCTGACATAGCAACAGCTCTGGTGGAGTGAGCCTTTGCTGTCCTTTCCAAAGGTTTGTTAGCTTTGACATGACATAACTGTATCGCAGCCGATATCCATCTTATTGGAGTCCCTTCTCTGCCTTGGCCATAGGCAACAAATAATTGATCAGTCTTTCGAATGTCCTTCGTTCTCTGAAGATAGAACTTAAGGCAACGTTTGAAATCCAGCGTATGTAGTACTTGCTCTGCAGGCGTTGATGGTTGCGGAAAAAAGGACCAGAGAATAACCGGCTCATTGAGATGGAACTGTGACAGCACTTTAGGAATACATGTAGGATTAGTTCTTAGAATCACAGTGCACTCCTTAAATATTAGAAAGGGTTTCTTAATGGTGAACGCCTGCATTTCGCTTACCCTTCTGGCTGAGGTGAGGGACAGCAGAAGAGCGACTTTTCATGTTAGGAATTTCAATTCAGCTTTATGAATGGGTTCTAATGGTCTGTTCATGAGTTGTGCAAGGACCACGTTGAGGTTCCAATCCGGTGGAGGTGCTCGCACTGGAGGGAAAGTACGGAACAGCCCCTTCATGAATTGTTTGATCAGGCTTGAGGCACAAAGAGAAGTGGCACTGGAAGATTTTCTATAGCGAGAGATGTAAGCCAGATGCACCTTAACTGAAGCGAAAGCTAACCCAGATTTTGCCTATGAGAGGAGATATGGTAAAATCTGTGGCGGGGATACTTGAAATGGATGCAGACCATTTTGTTGGCACCAAAAACAGAACCTTTTCCATGTTAGTTTGTACGTCTTGTTGGTGCTCTCCACTCTAGATTTCGAGAGGATATCTCTACACTCTTGCGAAATGTTCATGTCTCTAAAATCCAAGAATTCAGGAGCCAAGCGTGTAAGTGCAGTGACTCCGGATTCGGATGGCGCACTTGACCGTTGTCCCTGGACAGGAGAGGAGGAAACAGCTGCAGACGTATGGGTCTGGCTTCTGAAAGGTGAAGAAGTTCAGGGAACCAATGTTGCCTGGGCCACCTGGGCGCAATGAGAATCAGGCGACATCCTTCCAGCTTAATTTTGGTCAGTACCCTGGGAATCAATGGGATGGGAGGAAAGGCGTAGGCATATATCCCTGACCATCGCATCGAAAGGGCATTGCCCTGAGACCCCGGGAGGGGGAACCTGATAGCATAGGACTGGCATTTGGTGTTGATGTTCGTGGCAGACAGGTCCAGAGCTGGCTTCCCCCATAGTGCAAATACTCCATCCAGCTGGAATTGGTTGAGTTCCCATTCGTGGCAATTGTCTGTAACTCTACTGAGAGCATCTGCTAGCGTGTTGTGTAAACCTGGAACATGCTCGGCCCTAAGACAAATTCTGTGCTCTGTTGCCCAGCTCCACAGTTCTTGCGCTTACAGAGAAAGCGTGAAAGATTTGGTCCCTCCTGGTTTGTTTATGTAGAACATACTGGTCGTGTTGTCTGTACGGACCAGTACAGAAGCGCCTGCTATTCTCGGCATGAAGGCCTGTAAAGAGGCGAATATAGCCTTCAACTCCAGGCTGTTGATATGACTTTGTTTTTGAGAATTGGACCATTTGCCTTGAATTTGAAGGTCCTACAAATGACCTTCCCAGCCTTCCATGGAGGCATCCGTTGTCAGGATGTAGTCTGGTATCTTTTGCAAGTACGTCCTTTTGAAAGGTTTGGGGTGTGGTAACACCATTGCATTGCTATCTTCATGGCCGGAATAACCTGAATCATGTCTTCGAAAGATCCCGATGTTTGAAGCCATTGCTTTTGCAATTCTTCCTGGAGAGGTTGCATTTTGAGTTTGGCCAAGGGAACCAGGTCTATCTGTGATGAGCACATCCCTAGGAGCGACTTGTATTTCCTTACTGAAACTGACTTTTTTCTTGAGATGGCCATAGCCAATTGTAGTAGACGGGTTTGACATTCTTCCGACAAGAATGCTTTGCATTGAATCGTGTCCAATCTGGCTCTCAGGAATGGTACTATTTGATTGGGAATAAATTAAGACTTTGTGATGTTCACTGTCAACCCCAGCTTGCCGAACAGCCGAAGACAAGCGTTCGTGGTCCTGGTTGCTTGCTTTGCCGTTGGTGCCTTTAGCAGCCAGTCGTCCAAATAGGGGAATACTTGGTGACCTTGAGAACGTAGGGCTGAGGCCACAGGCACAAGGCTCTTTGTAAATATCCTGGGTGCTGACCTGAGGCCGAAAGAAAGAACTTTGAATTGGTAGTGGGTACCAGCCACCGTGAATCTGAGGCTTCCGATGAATGGGGGTGTGGAAGTATGCGTCTTCCAAATTGAGGGAGGTCATGAAGTCTCCTTCGCCAAGACGTCGTAAGATCTCGGCCAGAGTTACCATCCTGAAAGTTTACTTCCTCAGGAACTTGTTTAACTTTCTGAGATCCAAAATCGGTCTCCATTCCCCTAACTTCTTCATAATCAAGAAAAAACGGGATCAGAAACCTTAACCTCTTTGCAGAGTTGGAACTTCTTCAATAGCTCCTTTTGGGAGCATAACTTTTGCTTTTTTGTGCAATAAGTGAAGACGAGGGGGAGGGGCTCCCCTGGGTGGAGTAGTTGGAGGTTTCTCTACGAACTCCAGAGTATGACCGAAAGCAATCAGAGCCAGCACCCAACGGTCCGTTGTTATACTCTCCCATTGCTGGAAGAAACTGGAGATATTTGCACCCATGGGAGGGTAAAGGGAGGGGGGAGCTGGTACCCTGTTCAGATCATTGCTTTCTCCAGTTATCTCTGCCTTGGGTCGATGCTCTCTTTCGGCCCCCTTGATGAGAGAAACCAGCTGTGGAAGGTTGACGGTAGGTAGCAGGTTGATAGGCTTGCCTGTATTGTGGCTGATATTGTTGTGCCCTCTGGAAGTTTCCTCTGTAGGTGGCAAAACCACGTCCTTTTGCTCCCCTGAATGGTATTTTCCTGTACTGGAGGGAGCCTAATGATTTTGCTGTATCCGTATAATTTTTGATGGATAGAAGTGCCTCGTCTATATGTTTACCAAACAAAGCATTCCTATTAAACGGCATATCCAGGACCTTTGTCTGGACTTCCGGTCTAAAGGTGGTGGCTTTCAACCACCCTTGGCGCCTCAAGACTGCAGTACATGCGAACTGGCGAAAACCCGTGAAGAAACGGTTCCCCATGATGTCCAACTTACGCCCTTCTTTGTCCGGATGGGTTGAGATCGGGGTGGCTGGGGTTTTTGATCTCCTTTGTGCCGCCTGAGAAATAACAGAATCTGGCTTAAGGTGGCCTGTCAGGCAGGAAGGCGAATCTTCTGGGGCCCTGTACTTCCTCTCTATACGCGAGAGCATTGGTGGTATTGTTGGCCGGGGTCTTTATTATCTTCACTCCCTCTTGCCAGATGTAGTCTATGATTGGTATTGTGCGGATGGATTTCCTAGCTTCCTCTTTAAAATCATACAGGAAGCAGTCCGTATGTTTAACAGCCATGGCGAGATGGAATATATTAGAAGCCCTCTCCAAGTTGTGGAAACCCCCTATGTCTTCTGGAGGGGAATCCGCAGGATGGTGTGACGGAAGAGAGGGAGAGGGAATGATGTAGTCCTCCCAAGAATCTGCAGGCGTAGGTTCTGAAATTTCACCTTCTCTCCCCTCGTCCGAGGAGGAAGGGTCACCGGATCAGGCTCCTGGATAGGAGAGCGTGTTACTGTAGGTGTCACTGGCGAAACCGGTGTTTCAAAGGACTGTGGTTGAACCTGAGACGGCTCCTTGTGAACATTTTGAGATGGAAATCTTTGTTTGTAGTCTGCCAGCATAGCCTGAAGGTCCTGAATCAAGGATGGCGGAAGATGTGCCATCTCGCTAGGGCAAGGTTCGTGAGTATAGTCATAGTGTTGATAATGACATGGCGGTGCCAGATATGGTTGATAGTATTGTTCATCTTCATGGTATCGTCACCTTCCTGGCACTTAACATGCAACTCTGATGGACTATGTGCCACTCTGTATACTCCATCATGATCCTCATCATCTTCTTCCGACTCCTGTAGGTCCAAAAAGTGCGAAGGAGGCAAAGGGGAGATCTTACTGTATGCTGACATTTCCGGATAAAAATATTTTTTCGTCAGCTTAATCATCGTCGACAGTGGCGTAGACTGAATCCTGGGCAAAGCCAATAGAATACCGGTCACCGACGGTGGTGTTGCAATCCATGTTGCCGTCGACGGTGTCGTTGTCGAAGGAATCGCTGTCGGCAATGTCGCCGTTGACGGTGTCGTCGTCAGCGGAGCAGTCGTCAACGGTGTCAGCGTCGACGACAGTAGAGATGTCTACGGTATAGTCATCGACGGTATCTTCGTCGACTTCGCCAATGAAGCCTTCGTCGACTGCACAGATGGGGTGGACGTCGACGATGATGGCGTCAACTATGCTCTCGTCGACAGTATGGGCCCGGAGATGGCCGCTGTCGTCATCGTACCTGCCGTCGACGGGACCGACGACATAACAGTGTAACTTGTCGTCGATGATCTAGTGACTGTCGTCGACGGAGGCGTCGTCAATGGGGATTTTTCAGTTCTGAATTTCCCCAGATCTGATGAGGAGGCTTTAAGGTGCTTCTTTTCTTTCCTCACTGGAGTACAGGAGACTGAAGACGAAGGCTCAGGGGAGACTTAAGAATATTTCTCCTGATTTGAGCTCTTGCTCTCTGGGGAGGGTCTGAGGTGTTTCCTGCCCTCTCCAGAGTCTTTCTCCTGAGATCTTGCTCTCTTGTGAGGCTTGGACGAACCATCACTGTCCTCTTCAGACGACGTCCAGTGCTTAGTGGACTGTAGCCATAAAAGCAGCCACCCCTCTCTATCTCTTAGGGGTCGATTCCGATTCGGGCCGGAAAAAGCACCGACCGACTCGGAGCCGGAAAATTTACCGACCGAGACGTACCAGTGGCGCCCGACACGCCAAATACGATGCAAGCCGCGATAAATCCGACCGACACGTAAGGAAACCAAGCCGACCGACCGAGCCGCACGGAAAATAGCAATCCGGCCGGAAAAACACGCGAATCCAACCGACCGACACGCACCCGGAACAAATCCGACCGAAACGTACCCGCCAACTCCAAACCGCAAAGTACGATGCAAGGCGCGAGAAACACGACCGAGTCGGACGGAGGACAAGCCGTACGACCGACACGCATACAAAACCGAGCCGAAGCAATACAATACACCGCGACCGATGCGTACGCAGCATAGAAAACTGCACAAACACAGCGTGAACGAAACGGAAAACACCGTACGAGACCAAAGCAGGGTCCGACTCGGTCACAAGAACGTTTCCAACATACACAAACAACACAAAGGAAAAATCACCCAAAAAAGGCCAAACAAGCAATTACCAAGCCAATAAATACTGGGGGGTGGGGACAGAGAACAAAGACACACCCACAACTCCACCTATATAAAGGACACAAATCACTACCATGAGCCTTTGCAAATGCCATTCCACTGCCAGCACCCAAGAGAAAGCAACCACACACCCACAGCTCATCCCTCACACAAGCCACACACCATCAGCACACCAACAAATACCTACCTCACATACACCCAGCAAAACACACACTCACACACCCTCACCTGCACACCAACACACACATCACTCACCATCACCACCCATCACCATGCCCCCAAGAAGAATCACAAGTTCCTAGATTGTGAATTGGAAGTCCTGGTAGACGAGATCCTCAGGGTAGAGCCACAGCTGTTTGGCACATTGGTCCAACAGACCCCCATGTCGCAGAAAACCAAGATGTGGGAGAGGATCATCAACAGGGTGAACGCCCAATCACCATGTCGGCGCACAAAGACCGACATCCAGAACAGGTGGTATGACGTGCGCAGGAGGGTACGGAAACTGCTGAAGCAAGACTACATCAACAGCCAACACACCGGCAGTGGCCCTCCTGCCAAGCCAATATACCTCAGGCCCTGGGAGGAGAAGGTGCGGGCCATCCTACCGCCAGTGAGCATATATGGACTAGAGGACATCCCAGAGCCTGGTGAGTACACAACAAATGTACACAATATACTGCCACAAAACACACACACATCACTGTCAAGGGGAGAGTCAAACCATGCCCTCATAGCAATCACACAGCAACCAGAACAGAATCATCCCAAAATGTGTATGTCAGTCAGAGAAACACAACACATGCCATCAAAAAAGTCACATCCAACTGTGCCAACACATGTACAAACACAACCACAACTACAGCTAGGCAGTGGCACAAATAGAACCAACAAACACATCCACACATGTAGCCACCACAACAACACCAACACACAGTGAAGACCACTCAAAGGAAGGAATACTGTGTATGCTGTCCAAGTCAGTGTAGCCAATAGCAACATGGGAGTTGCAGTCACACATATTGCCCGCCCCAAAACTGTCCCATCAACACCACCATGAACCATGCGCACATCACAGGGAGTGGAGAAGGACTCACAAGATGGCTGACACTGGCCACTGCTGTGGGGAGCACAAGGCCCTGCTGCCAACTGTGCACCAACAAACAGCAGGACACCACTGACTGACATCCTGAGAGACAACTCACACTCCCTGCAATGCAAGCACGTTCCATGGTGGGATATCTGGCTGGCTGGGTGGGAAGGGGGACTTGCAGCACTGACTATAGTCACCAGCACCTCCCCTCACACCCTCCCCAACACAAACTCCACAGTACCCACCTGCTAGAATGCAATGCCCTCCATCCTAACACAAGATCCCACAAAGCACCACCACCCTGGGTTATGTTGTGTGAAGCACAGGGACACTCTTGGGACTCTTAGCCAAACAACTGCCAGGACAACACTCCCAGCCATCCTGTCAGCACAGCCAGCCCAACCCACAGGGAAGCAGAGTCAAAAGGAAGGAAGCATGGGCATGCTGGGAAGGGGGGTGGAGGCAATAGCATGATGGGAGTCGTACTCACAGCCCTACACCCCCCACCACATGGCCCAGCAAGCTCACACTCACGCATGCACATCCCACAGAGAGTGGAAAGGCCCATCAAAGATGTCTGACACTGTTGCTGTGTCGTGGGGAGCACAAGGGCATGCTGGGTACTGCTCAGCAACCAACAGCAGGACACCACTGTCAGCCATCTTGCCATTGCCCTCACACCCACACCCACTGAACTCCACACAAAAGCAAGTAAGTATGGGAATGCTGGCAAGTGGGGTGGAGGCAATGGCATGATGGGAGTCGTAGTCACAGACATAGCTCACCCCCACAACTGTCCCATCAACACCACCCTGAACCATGCTCACATCACAGGGAGTGGAGAAGGACTCACAAGATGGCTGACACTGGCTACTGCTGTGGGGAGCACAAGGCCCTGCCGGCAACTGTGCACCAACAAACAGCAGGACACCACTGAATGACATCCTGAGAGACAACTTACACTCCCTGCAATGCAAGCACGTTCCATGGTGGGATATCTGGCTGGCTGGGTGGGAAGGCGGACTCGCAGCACTGACCATAGTCACCAGCACCTCCCCTCACACCCTCCCCAACACAAACTCCACAGTACCCACCTGGTAGAATGCAATGCCCTCCATCCTAACACAAGATCCCACAAAGCACCACCACCCTGGGTTATGTTGTGTGAAGCACAGGGACACTCTTGGGACTCTTAGCCAAACAACTGCCAGGACAACACTCCCAGCCATCCTGTCAGCACAGCCAGCCCAACCCACAGGGAAGCAGAGTCAAAAGGAAGGAAGCATGGGCATGCTGGGAAGGGGGGTGGAGGCAATAGCATGATGGGAGTCGTACTCACAGACATTGCTCAGCCTCACAACTGGCCCATCAACACCACCCTGAACCGTGCTCACATCACAGGGAGTGGAGAAGGACTCACAAGATGGCTGACACTGGCTACTGCTGTGGGGAGCACAAGGCCCTGCTGCCAACTGTGCACCAACAAACAGCAGGACACCACTGACTGACATCCTGAGAGACAACTTACACTCCCTGCAATGCAAGCACGTTCCATGGTGGGATATCTGGCTGGCTGGGTGGGAAGGGGGACTTGCAGCACTGACTATAGTCACCAGCACCTCCCCTCACACCCCCCAACACAAACTCCACAGTACCCACCTGGTAGAATGCAATGCCCTCCATCCTAACACAAGATCCCACAAAGCACCACCACCCTGGGTTATGTTGTGTGAAGCACAGGGACACTCTTGGGACTCTTAGCCAAACAACTGCCAGGACAACACTCCCAGCCATCCTGTCAGCACAGCCAGCCCAACCCACAGGGAAGCAGAGTCAAAAGGAAGGAAGCATGGGCATGCTGGGAAGGGGGGTGGAGGCAATGGCATGATGGGAGTCGTAGTCACAGACATAGCTCACCCCACAACTTTCCCATCAACACCACCCTGAACCATGCTCACATCACAGGGAGTGGAGAAGGACTCACAAGATGGCTGACACTGGCTACTGCTGTGGGGAGCACAAGGCCCTGCTGGCAACTGTGCACCAACAAACAGCAGGACACCACTGACTGACATCCTGAGAGACAACTTACACTCCCTGCAATGCAAGCACGTTCCATGGTGGGATATCTGGCTGGCTGGGTGGGAAGGAGGACTCGCAGCACTGACCATAGTCACCAGCACCTCCCCTCACACCCTCCCCAACACAAACTCCACAGTACCCACCTGGTAGAATGCAATGCCCTCCATCCTAACACAAGATCCCACAAAGCACCACCACCCTGGGTTATGTTGTGTGAAGCACAGGGACACTCTTGGGACTCTTAGCCAAACAACTGCCAGGACAACACTCCCAGCCATCCTGTCAGCACAGCCAGCCCAACCCACAGGGAAGCAGAGTCAAAAGGAAGGAAGCATGGGCATGCTGGGAAGGGGGGTGGAGGCAATAGCATGATGGGAGTCGTACTCACAGACATTGCTCAGCCTCACAACTGGCCCATCAACACCACCCTGAACCGTGCTCACATCACAGGGAGTGGAGAAGGACTCACAAGATGGCTGACACTGGCTACTGCTGTGGGGAGCACAAGGCCCTGCTGGCAACTGTGCAACAACAAACAGCAGGACACCACTGACTGACATCCTGAGAGACAACTCACACTCCCTGCAATGCAAGCACGTTCCATGGTGGGATATCTGGCTGGCTGGGTGGGAAGGAGGACTCGCAGCACTGACCATAGTCACCAGCACCTCCCCTCACACCCTCCCCAACACAAACTCCACAGTACCCACCTGGTAGAATGCAATGCCCTCCATCCTAACACAAGATCCCACAAAGCACCACCACCCTGGGTTATGTTGTGTGAAGCACAGGGACACTCTTGGGACTCTTAGCCAAACAACTGCCAGGACAACACTCCCAGCCATCCTGTCAGCACAGCCAGCCCAACCCACAGGGAAGCAGAGTCAAAAGGAAGGAAGCATGGGCATGCTGGGAAGGGGGTGGAGGCAATAGCATGATGGGAGTCGTACTCACAGACATTGCTCAGCCTCACAACTGGCCCATCAACACCACCCTGAACCGTGCTCACATCACAGGGAGTGGAGAAGGACTCACAAGATGGCTGACACTGGCTACTGCTGTGGGGAGCACAAGGCCCTGCTGCCAACTGTGCACCAACAAACAGCAGGACACCACTGACTGACATCCTGAGAGACAACTTACACTCCCTGCAATGCAAGCACGTTCCATGGTGGGATATCTGGCTGGCTGGGTGGGAAGGGGGACTTGCAGCACTGACTATAGTCACCAGCACCTCCCCTCACACCCCCCAACACAAACTCCACAGTACCCACCTGGTAGAATGCAATGCCCTCCATCCTAACACAAGATCCCACAAAGCACCACCACCCTGGGTTATGTTGTGTGAAGCACAGGGACACTCTTGGGACTCTTAGCCAAACAACTGCCAGGACAACACTCCCAGCCATCCTGTCAGCACAGCCAGCCCAACCCACAGGGAAGCAGAGTCAAAAGGAAGGAAGCATGGGCATGCTGGGAAGGGGGTGGAGGCAATGGCATGATGGGAGTCGTAGTCACAGACATAGCTCACCCCCACAACTGTCCCATCAACACCACCCTGAACCGTGCTCACATCACAGGGAGTGGAGAAGGACTCACAAGATGGCTGACACTGGCTACTGCTGTGGGGAGCACAAGGCCCTGCTGGCAACTGTGCAACAACAAACAGCAGGACACCACTGACTGACATCCTGAGAGACAACTTACACTCCCTGCAATGCAAGCACGTTCCATGGTGGGATAACTGACTGGCTGGCTGGGTGGGTGGGAAGGAGGTCTGGCTGTCAACCAAACCCAAGCAATGCAGACCATGTTCACACCCCAGAGAATACATAGAAATGCCCAAATGATGCAGGACAATGTGCCACACCAATATCAACCCCTGACTGTGACGACTTAGGACAATACAATGTACAGGCCCGCACCCCGAGGCACAGTCACAACTGTCAGGTGTGTCAACCACTGATGCCTGCAGAAACATGACATACATTGTTTGTGTCTCCCAAAAACAGGTGATGATGGGGACACAGCAGCAGACGCTGAGGAGTCCCAGTCCCAGGCACAAGAGGATGCCGAGCTCACTGGCGTCGTACAGCCTCTGTCCTCCTCGGACGATGAACAACCTGGCACATCCGGTGCAAGTCAACATGCTGCACCAGCAGGACCATCAGCTGCAGCACCAGCAGGTCCACCAGCTGCACCCCCTGCACCCACCCCTCCAACGACTGTCACCACGAATACCATCCCTGCCGACATGGACAGAATAAGGAGCAACACCAGCGCAGTGACCCTGGACCAACCTGGGGCCATGGACACCACCACCACCACCAACCCCCAAGGTGGACCAGGGTTATCTGTGCGTGCAACTGCACACACTGCACATGTCAGCAGGGGTGGTGGGAGGGGTGGGAGACAGAGGTCGCTGCTTGCAGACGTTGCTGGTGTGCATGAAGACCCACAACTGGTACGCATAGCTGATGCGTACCAGTCCAGCACCGGAGAGCTCAGCCAGGTAGTGGGGCTCCTCAGAGACATCAAACAGCAGCAGGCTGCCCATCATGCCCGCTTGGACTCCCACATGTCCCACGTGGAGTCACACATGTCACGTGTGGACTCCCACATGTCCCGCGTGGAGTCCAAGTGGGATGTACTACATGAGATGACGGCGGTGCACAGGGACATTTTACAATGCCTCCGCCAGATGAACAGCAACCAGTCCACACCTCCCTGTGTGCCAACAACATCTGGTACTGAACAAACAGCAACTGCCACAGGGAGGGAGGAGGACTCTGGCGGAGAGTCCCCTGCACCGCAGCAGCCTGCACTTGAGGGCCCCCCCCAAGAAGAGGGGTCGTCCGAGGAGGGGAAAGTGAGAGGCTGATGGCCAAGCGCAACTCCCAGGAAGCCTGAACCTGTTCTGGATTTTCGCCTTTGTGCACAGACTGTTCACCCTGTTGACGGCAACACTACTCCCACACATTGCATGGGGAGTACAAGTTGGAACAATGTGTCAGACAACTGTGGCCCCGATACTGGGGATCCTGTCTACCTGGACTTTCAATTCACCTAGGAACTTGGGATTGCAAGATTCATGTACAGCACAACCCATCCTATGCACTATTAACACAGATGTATCACAATAAACACACGAATACACCATACTTGCCTCTGTCGTGATTCCAACGTGGGTGCTGTCATGGGGATGATGAACTGCAAAATTACACTGTGTATGCGAACTGCAACAGCAAGGACAACACAGGCATGTGAGTACAGGCAACGTGACACATATGAGGGAGACACACCACCAGGGCTACACAACACATACACACCTAGGCCATCTGACTCATTGCCTACACTGATGTTGCCAGGGAAGACGGTGCAATGCACAGACACCACACCCATTCCCAGTTGTAGTCAAGTAGCCCACAGGTGCAGTAAGCAAATGGCAGTCAAATGTGTGACCACAGACAACGCACATCACTAAGTGAAGCACAGGTTTATTACACAGTAGCAACATGCCGTAACCACTACAGATGCAAGGTAACCCCACCTGGTAGCGGGCACACAGTCAACAACTGTAGACGGAAGGAAGTCCATGGGTGTGGCGCACATCACCTGTAGGGACACAACAGCTACCAGCCTGGATGTGCAATCACGCCGTCGGTGGACACAGTTGACCAAACGAATCTGAAAGTACCCTGTGAAGGACAGAAATGACACACAGTCAAAAGTAATGCAGTACAGGACAGAACAGCAAAACTCATGCACAATACATGTTACAAGATACCCACCCAGAACCAAGTTAGCATGTCAACACTGTTGGGGAGTACAGCCCACCTGTCACCACACATCGCAACACACATCCTGTCAAGTAGCCCATGGACACACTCCAACAGCACCAGAGCACCACCCACACATCATGCCAACTCACATCATTCACATGACACCTCAGGATACTCACATTCAGCTAAAGAAGTTGGTGATGAGCTGTGTGCGGACATCACCATCACCATCATCATCATCATCATCGTCACTGGCATCGTGGTCCAGGCCAGGATCCTCCACAGGTGGCGGATGTTGGTCATCGTCATCCTGGATGAGAGGCAACTCCTTCCGCACTGCCAGGTTGTGTAGCATGCAGCAGACGATGATAATCTTGCACACTTTCGCAGGGGCATATGGGAGGGACCCTCCGGTCTTGTCCAGGCAGCGGAAGCGGCTCTTCAGGAGACCAAAGGTCCGCTCAATCACTCTCCTGGTCCGACCATGTGCCTCATTGTAGCGCATCTGGGCAGGTGTCACAGGGTTCCTGAGGGGTGTCAGCAACCACGGCATGTTGGGGTATCCCGAGTCACCTACGGACAGACAAGTGCACATCAGCTGACTTGGAAAAGTGGGCGGAATACTACAGATCAGATCACACACAATGGCACAAAGTCAGTACACACCGACAAGCCAGGCACGCTGGTTCTGCATCTGTGCCATCATCCTGGGGATGCGACTTCTCCTCATCACAAAGGCATCGTGTGCTGAACCAGGGAAACGGGCACACACGTGTGTGATGGTCATGTCTGCAAGACACACCACCAGTGCATTGACCGAGTGGTAGTGCTTGCGGTTACGGTAGGCCTGCTCCTGGGCCTGTGGTGGTACCAAAGCCACATGTGTCCCATCAATGGAGCCAATGACATGCGGCATCCTCCCCAGGGCATAAAAGTCACTCTTCACGTCAGTGAGTCGTCGCAGTCTAGGGAAATAGATGTACCGGTTCAGGAAGAGCAACATTGCCGCCAAAACATCGCGGAGCACACGGCTGAACATGGTCTGTGACATCCCACCAGCAGACGCCACAGTATGTTGGAAGGTACCGGTGGCAAAGAAGTGTAGGGCTGCCATCACCTTCACCTTGGGGGTCAGCGCTGTAGGATACGGCCGGCCAGGCTGCAAATGTGGGGACAACTGCACTGCCAAATCCTCAATCAGCTGCCTGGTGAAGCGGTACCGTCGGATGCTGTCCCGTTCCACCATCGTTGCCAGGTCTGGGAATGGCCGATGGACAGCAGGAGCCCTGCAGTGCAGAGGAGAAGTAAGCAAGATCGTCAGTCACCCCACATATGCGGCATTGAACACACTCAAGATCCCAACATACATCATCATGAGGCACAACTACATGAAGTGTGCAGTACCGGAACGACATGTATGGTACATACATGGCCAACATCTGTCAACACGGTCCTACAGGTGGCATCAATTTGTCCCAGGTTGGCCCATTGGATATCATGATGCTGTGTCACAGTCACCCCCACAGTGACATGTGAGGACAGATGTGCCCCAGGCACCACAGCTCAACGACAGGCACATTCCCAGGGACCCTGTAATGCCACATGGACACTGGCATCACCTGGAGTATCATGTGTACACCACAGCAAAACAAACATGGCCCCCACAGGTAGTGGCCACACTTGCCATGGCAGGACAGACATGGACGTCTGTGACACACACGCACAACATCAGAGTCCATGCACACACAACGTGGATGTGGAGACTGTCTCCCATTGTGCACATGAAATCAGAGACATTGTAAACACTACATGCACAAAGACTGTGGAGGGCCATCACTATTGTGCCACTGGGACACCCTGGCTCAAACATACCGTCCCACATGGGACTCACGGGGTATGTGACATGACATACACAAACATCACTGTGAAATGTGACCATGACACATGCACAGATATGAACAGTTGCACATCACAGTGGTCACGTACAAGTAACACCCAGGATCCTGTCCCCATGAACACGTGCACAGCCTGGGGGTGGCTGCCCACAGGTGACACCCACAGGACAACATGTACACCAACATACACACAATAGGAAATGCAGCCTTACATGCCTTATGATAAGGTTTGGACAGGCTGTCGTGATGTAGGTGTGCCCCTCACTCCCTGGGAGCTATCTGTGGCTGGCATATGTCCATCTGAGACAGGCATGCTGACCTATGCCAGTCACATGTACAGTGATGCGTTGAACCGCAATGGACCGATCGGTGCCTCCGGCCGGCCCATTGCTTTCAATGTGTGCGGGTACGCGTTGTACCCCTGTGCGCGTTGAACTGCAATGGACCGATCGGTGCCTCCGGCCGGCCCATTGCTTTCAATGTGTGCGGGTACGCGTTGTACCCCTGTGCGTGTTGAACTGCAATGGACCGATCGGTGCCTCCGGCCGGCCCATTGCTTTCAATGTGTGCGGGTACGCGTTGTACCCCTGTGCGCGTTGAACTGCAATGGACCGATCGGTGCCTCCGGCCGGCCCATTGCTTTCAATGTGTGCGGGTACGCGTTGTACCCCTGTGCGTGTTGAACTGCAATGGACCGATCGGTGCCTCCGGCCGGCCCATTGCTTTCAATGTGTGCGGGTACGCGTTGTACCCCTGTGCGCGTTGAACTGCAATGGACCGATCGGTGCCTCCGGCCGGCCCATTGCTTTCAATGTGTGCGGGTACGCGTTGTACCCCTGTGCGTGTTGAACTGCAATGGACCGATCGGTGCCTCCGGCCGGCCCATTGCTTTCAATGTGTGCGGGTACGCGTTGTACCCCTGTGCGCGTTGAACTGCAATGGACCGATTGGTGCCTCCGGCCGGCCCATTGCTTTCAATGTGTGCGGGTACGCGTTGTACCCCTGTGCGCGTTGAACTGCAATGGACCGATCGGTGCCTCCGGCCGGCCCATTGCTTTCAATGTGTGCGGGTACGCGTTGTACCCCTGTGCGCGTTGAACTGCAATGGACCGATCGGTGCCTCCGGCCGGCCCATTGCTTTCAATGTGTGCGGGTACGCGTTGTACCCCTGTGCGCGTTGTACCGCAATGGACCGATCGGTGCGCACCCATTGACAATGGGCTTGCCTGGCAACGGACGCGTTTTCGAATTTTGAACGAGTCAGTTGCTGGAAAATCAGTTGGTCACCCACAACAATGTTGCAAAATCATGTATGTCATGAAGTTGAAGTTTTGAAGGATGCTGTGGGCGTGTTTTGGTGCTGCTATTCCATGGATTGGCCAGATTCAGAAAATGCAAACGACTTGGACCTATCACTTTGGACACAAGGGACAGTATCTGCCTCTCCAGCACATATATATTGCTGCCTGTTCCCCTGAGAGCCCACTTGCCTGCACTACATGCTCCAGGACGACATCTGCCACTGCACTGCTGCTGTCTCTGCCCCTCTGGACCCTGCAATGGCACGTACTGTGGAGAGAGCCCCAGCCTTCAGCCTTGAGGAGAACCAGGCCCTGCTGGACAGCCTACTTCCACAGTACAGCAAGCTGTATGGGACACCAGGGGAGCAGGTGAGTGTTCTGTGCACCTCCTTTCTGAATGTGCATTTTGTCTGACTAGCAAGGCTGAAAGTCTGCACGCCACTGGCTAGCAGGCTCACTGAGTAGTTGTCACCCCCCATAGTGTGTAGTGACTTGCACTGGACAGGTATGGTGCAGTGACAGTGCTTCTGAACAGGGTTTTACTCCCCATGCAATGATACCATGTAGTGACTTCTGGAAAACTGTCCATGGGCAGCCGTGCACTGCCTGTGTACACCATGTGCCCCTGTGATTGCGACATGTATATGCAACTGTGTCATGCACGGATATGTTGCATGTGTAGTAATGGCCTTATCACTTTGTCATCCTGACAGGCTTCTGCCCATCGGAAGCATGAGATATGGAAGGACATCGTCCGGGCTGTCCGGTCCGTGGGGGTCTACAAGCGCCGGATCCGCAACTGCCAAAAGAGGTGGCAGGACCTTCGGGGCTGGACCCGGAGGATTGCACGGGTCCAGCTGAAGCTGTCGCCTCCTCGCAGGAGGGGCGGAACACGGACCCTGACCCCCCACATGCTCAGGATCCTGGCGGTGGTCTTTCCAGACCTGGATGGGCAGCTGAAGGCCAGAGAGCAGCAAGGAGGGGGTGAGTCAAAGACTGCACTGTGTACTCTGTCTAACATGCTATGTGCCCTCCTCGGGCCTGGTTAAACTGCCACAGTACAGCAGTCATGTTGTCCAGGAGCCATGTCCCTCTATTGTGCACTGCCCACTCCTCATCTGATACCCAGGTGTGGCCCTTACATGCAGGGAATTCTGTCACTTAGGACTGTGTCCTTGCAGTTTGCTTGACTCAAGGTGGGAGACAGCATCTGTTTCCCTGACTCTGTGGTGGGCATCATGGGTGGGTCCATTGCTTACACAATGCCTGTATTCTGACATGTATTCAGCGTGTTACTTTGATCTGTGGTCCAATTGCTGAGCTGATCCACCACATGTGGCTGGGGTATCTGGCACACACCCATGCTGCGGGTGGGAACAATGTTTGGGCCCCAGGAGTATGTATATGACGTGTGTCACACATACATAGCCAGCTGCCTACAGTCCAGGGCTCATCCCTCATTCATGTGGGGCTGGACAGTCATGGCTACTCCAGGCCATACAATACACTCTGTACTCCCACTCCCGTGTATCAGCTGACACATTGTGCGCAGTGATTTGACCCCTCAGGTGTCTGCCTCTGTGTCAGTGTGCTGTGGATTAGTCGCCAGGACTGCTGTGGAGTTTCTTGGTAGGGGCTCAGCATGCCACTGGAGATGTGACCATAGGAGACGATACTTGTGTGACACATAGGTGTCTGATCAGCTGCCCATGCAGACTGGGGCATGTGAATGTGAAGTTCAGGCAGCTGTTCCCCATGCACAGCAGAGTGTGAGGGGCTCAGGTTCAGAGGGTAGTGTCACAGGTCTCCCATATGTCCAATAGGTATGACCTGGACAGATGAGGGTTAAGAGGATGTGTTGTGGGGGATGTACATGTGCACTTGTGCAGCTCCAGGACTTGCATTCCCCATGACCTACTATTGTGACACAGTGCAGAGTGTTGTTGTCTGGCTGCAAAGTCATACATCACTGAGACAGTGATGTATGACTTTGCAGTCATGCCTCCGCCATGGCATGTGTCTACTGATTGGTGAGCCTGCAGGGGAGTGACATGTGCTACATGCACACCATAGTGGCGCTGGCTATCAGGACATGGGTGCATCATGGTGTCTGTCGCTGGTATGCATCACATGCATTTCCTATTTGACTCTGGGCATCCCTTTCATCCGGAAACCTGTACTGACTCAGTGGCAAGAGCTGTGATGTGTCCACACCGTGTCCTCTGCACTGTCCAACTACTGTGTACTTGGTGCATGTGTCAACACTGGGGTGTTGCAATCCAACAGACACCAGACAGATGGGTGCAAGGCCATGTGGGATGTGAGTGCCATGCTTGGCATCAGACTGACAATTGACTTCTCCTGTTCAATTAGGGCACTTTTAGCAATGTACAACTGATGATCCCAGGGCTTGCTCTGTGATGTGCTGTGCTCACAGTGGTGTGTGCGTTATGTGCAGGTGACTGATGTCTGTCTGTATCCCCATTGTTTGCAGATACATCCACGGCCACGGAAGGGGACAGCTCCACGGACCAGGAGGAGCCAGAGAGCCAGACTGGGTCAGCAGCCGAGGAGTGGTCGGAGGGACCCAGTGGCACGGAGGGCGAGGGGAGCCACACCGAGGAGTCCTCAGCAGCATCCACCTCAGCTGAGGACCAGAGCAACTCGGAGGATGACTCCCTTGTGGAGGCGGGTGTCAGCAGCCACCACACCCCAGCTAGTGTTGCTGTCCCCGCCACCACCAGCACCACCACCGCCCTCCCATCGGCTCCCATTCCCCAGGTCCGTGGAGGCTCCCATGTCCGGGAGCGTGTTTCCTTTGGGCCAGGCACCGCACCCCTGCCCCTGTGTCCCCTGCTGCCCTGAGTGAGGAGTCTGTGTACCTCCTTCGCCAGCTCCATGTAGGGCAGACAGCCATGCTGAGTGTCCTCCATGCGCACACCGCGCTGTTGACTCAGCTGGTGTCGTTCATGGAGGGCATCTCATCGGGCATGTCTGACCTACAGAGGGGCAATAGGTCCATGGACTCCTCCCTGACGGCAGCAGTGTCCCTCCTCAAACGGTCCCTCACCCCTCCTGCCTCTGCTCCATCCACACTCCCCAGCACCTTACCCGTCCCAAGCACACACACACCGGCACAGGCACACACCAGCACACACACATCCAGCACACTGACACACACGCCAATGACAAAACGCACACGCACGCACATTCAGGGGACTGAAGCCAGACTCACAGGGGATGGGGCCCTGGAACACACACACGCATCCACATGCACTGCGCAGTCCTCAGTTCCCTCTCCCTCCAAAGCACCCTCCCTTGCCTCACATGCAACCCCAAAGTCACAGCAGCTCTTCCTCTGTGACCTCGGCCTCTTCCCCACCGATGAAGCTGCTCCAGCATCCCGGGGGAAGAGGAAGCCCACCCACACGGAGCAGAGTGCCCCTCGCCCCCGGACACCCTCCCCCAGGCGCAGACGGACTGAGGCCCCCACCCGCAAGTCCCCCCGGAGTGGTAAGACAAAGACCCCGCCACCGCCCTGCAGCTCAGGCACAAGGTCTCCGTCCTCCATCCCTCAGGCCCCCACTGCACAGGTGCCCCCACCACACCCTGCCCCAGGTTCCCCCACCCACAGATATACCATCCCCAAGATGCTCCGGCCTTCTCCCCCTGCCACTTGCTCTCCCAGCACCACACCCCCGCTGCGCTTGTCTGTGCCACTGATGTGGTGAGGGTGTCCTCCCCCTCTGTCCAACCCACCTTGCCTGTTCCCCATTCTCCTCCCCTGGAGGTAGGCACTGCAGTGGAGTCCACTACCGCCCTGTCTGACTTGGGCACTGCAGTGGCGGACCTGTCCACCCCATCTGCAGGGTCCACTGCAGTTGTGCCGGCACCCACGACATCTGAGTCATGCCCCCCAGTTGTGCCGGCACACACCATGTCAGACACCTCCACTGCAGTTGTCAGTGGCTCTCCAGCACCCACCACCCCTTCCCTGACTCCCCTGGTGAGCCCTGATCCTGTCCCTGCGGTGCCTGGCCTGCCCCCGGTTGCCCCTCCTAGTGGATTGTCCCTGGTTTTGTGCAGGCATGCGTAGGGTGACATCTGCCAGTGTCACCCTGTTTGAACTATGACAATGGACTGGCCATTGGCCTTTGCTGTATTTTTTCTGGACGTCGTTATCAAACAACACATATGCTGAATAAAGCAACTTTCTTTTCTCTAGTGCTCATGCTTCAGATGTACATGTTGTTGGTGCTGCTAACCATGCCCTTGCTGCAGTGATGGTGATATCTGGTCTCATGATCATGAAGTGTTACTGTGCAGGAACCCATGTGGTCCAGGGGGAATGTGTCCTATCATGTGGTGTATCCATGTCATCAATAGCAGCATCTGAGGGTGTCATGTGTTCAGTATTTGGCAATGGGTTTCCTACTTACATTGGCAATTTCATATCTGTGGCTTCCACCCCTGCACATCTGTTGTGCCTGCCATCGTTGCATTTGTCTACTTCCCTGACCGTGTTGCCATCTCCAGTGGACATGCAGGTTTGGGCATCAATGGGGAAGGACTCATCCGTGTAGTCAGTGCAACATTGCTATACAAGTGTGTTGGATCTGTGCTGATGATTCCGTTGGCACATCCATGACCAGGCTGATGTGATGGGAGCCCTCATTTGGTGCTAATTGTTGATTGTGTGACCAAGTGCTCAGCTGACATGATGGGGCCCTACTGAGGCAACATATGGCACAGCTTTCCTCACACAGGAGTGGAGTCCCCTCATGGCAGTGTGTACACGTGTGACATTGCCTGCGCCCAAGGTGTGTGTTGTATGTGCATGTCTGTGTGTTCACTTCCATTCATCTGCGCATGCTGTGATCCCTAGTGTTGTACCTGTTTGTGATGCTTGCTGACTTGAGCTATGTTCCCCCAAAGTCTTCTCCCTGTGTTCTCTGTGATGTGGGTGCATGGCACATTACTGGTCATCAGGGTGTCACCCATAGGTGTGTTTTCGGTCAGGGCTGAGTTTGTGTGCAGACGCAGATGGGTCACAGTCAGGTTTCCCCTTGGCACTTGTTGTTTGCCCCTGTCATGTGATTTCCAGTTTGTGTTATCTTTCAGTGATTGTGACACGTTGTGTGTGTGACTGCTGGCACTCCTCAGGGTCCGGGCTGCAATGTTGGTTGTTGTCTATGTGTGTTCTTTGTGGGTGACCTTGGCTTCTTCATTGGTGTGTGACTGTGGCTGGGATCCCATTGGTCGGTGTGGTATTGCCGTCATGTCCATGTACAGCGTAGTGTGCCGTGTGTCAGACATTCAGGAGTCTTGTTGAGTGTCCATGTGTGATGTGTTTCTACACCTTGGTTCCCACCCACCACCCTGGAATAGTCATGGGTGCATGTGCAATGTCACCAGTGCATGTGTACTTCACTGCTGCACATTGTCAGAGGTCGAGGGGTGTGGTGTTGAGTGTGTGCAGATGAGAGTTGTTGCCCGGCTAGGCCCCTGCCTCCATGTTGGCCTTGGCTTACTGGCCATGCTGATTGATTTGTGCTTGTGTAGGTGTGATGGTAGTTAGTTGCTCAGGACACCTGACTGTGGTTCACAGTGTGAACGACATTTAGCTTTGTCATCACAGTGGTATCTTTATTCAGCCCAGGGTCACCACATTGTGGGGGCCCTGGGGGTGGTGCTGTGGTGTGTCTGTGTCTTGCTGTGCCAGTTGTTGTTCCTACGTGCCTGTGTGACATGTGTGTTTTGTGCTCCCTCTCACCTGACAATGCCTGCTTGCCCACATAGGGGATTTGGATCCATGAGTTACCTTAGTGTGGCAGTGTATGCACATCTGTATGATTGGTATTCAGCTCTCCTCATGTGTTGTGTGGTTGCCTGGGGACACTGGCACCCCCACCCCTCACCTGCTGTGTATGATGACAGTGTTGGTCTGCCTGTTTGTGTTTGTGCATCTGCACCACTGCATTGGCATATCTTGGGTGTGCCATTGGCTGTATGTTGTTTGGTGTGTTTCCCCTGCTGTCCCTGGGACTCCTAGGTCATCGGTCAGCACAGTGATCATGGTTTGTGTGTCCCATTGCTGCCATGGTATGGTATCTGTTCACCTCACATCTGCTGTCTCCACAGGATATCTGCATTTGTGTGCCCATTGGTGCAAATATGTGGTTCTGCATTCTGATGGTCACTTCTGTCATTGTGTCATTGATGACTGTTGACGGTCTCAGCCCCCATGGGTGTTGTTTGTCTGCACATGGCCAAAGGAATGTTTCATTTGCACTGCAGTATTTGGCTCCCCCAATTTATGTTGCAATGGGACACATACACTACTTTGCCACAGATGAGTTTTTGGTTCTGTGACCAGGAATGATCCATGCAGTTTGGCAGTTGCAGCTCTTTCTTTGTCAACAATTACCTTTTGGTCACTGTGATGATGAGGGTGTAGACCCCATTGCCACAATGGTCAAAATGTGCTTCAGCTATGGACCCCACACTTGCCTTTTGGTCACTGTGATGATGGGGGTTTAGGCCCCATTGCCACAATGGTCATGGGCTGCTTGCATTGTGGGTGCCACACACATATATGTGTGGCACATGTGCTAGGGGGTCACATTGTATGTTCAAAGTCATGTTCGGTGTTGTAGGCATTTGACACAGCCTACACACGCTTGTCATGGTGGTGGGGGGATGTCTTAATCTTGCATTCCCTAGGTTGTGGTGTGCTTGTTGTGTCATGCATTGTCCATCCTATGAGTGGGGGTGGTAGTAGTGGTAGGCATCCTGCCCCCCCTGGGTGAGGGTGGTAGTAGTGGTAGGCATCCTGCCCCCCCTGGGTGAGGGTGGTAGTAGTGGTAGGCATCCTGCCCCCCTGGGTGAGGGTGGTAGTAGTGGTAGGCATCCTGCCCCCCGTGGGTGAGGGTGGTAGTAGTGGTAGGCATCCTGCCCCCGTGGGTGAGGGTGGTAGTAGTGGTGGGCATCCTGCCCCCTGTCTAAGGGTGGTAGTAGTGGTGGGCATCCTGCCCCCTGGCTAAGGGTGGTAGTAGTGGTAGGCATCCTGCCCCCCTGGGTGAGGGTGGTAGTAGTGGTAGGCATCCTGCCCCCCGTGGGTGAGGGTGGTAGTAGTGGTAGGCATCCTGCCCCCCTGGGTGAGGGTGGTAGTAGTGGTAGGCATCCTGCCCCCCGTGGGTGAGGGTGGTAGTAGTGGTAGGCATCCTGCCCCCCTGGGTGAGGGTGGTAGTAGTGGTAGGCATCCTGCCCCCTGGGTGAGGGTGGTAGTAGTGGTGGGCATCCTGCCCCCTGTCTAAGGGTGGTAGTAGTGGTGGGCATCCAGCCCCCCTGGCTAAGGGTGGTAGTAGTGGTAGGCATCCTGCCCCCCTGGGTGAGGGTGGTAGTAGTGGTGGGCATCCTGCCCCCCGTGGGTGAGGGTGGTAGTAGTGGTGGGCATCCTGCCCCCTGGCTAAGGGTGGTAGTAGTGGTGGGCATCCAGCCCCCCTGGGTGAGGGTGGTAGTAGTGGTAGGCATCCTGCCCCCGTGGGTGAGGGTGGTAGTAGTGGTAGGCATCCTGCCCCCGTGGGTGAGGGTGGTAGTAGTGGTAGGCATCCTGCCCCCCTGGGTGAGGGTGGTAGTAGTGGTAGGCATCCTGCCCCCTGGGTGAGGGTGGTAGTAGTGGTGGGCATCCTGCCCCCTGTCTAAGGGTGGTAGTAGTGGTGGGCATCCTGCCCCCTGGCTAAGGGTGGTAGTAGTGGTAGGCATCCTGCCCCCCTGGGTGAGGGTGGTAGTAGTGGTAGGCATCCTGCCCCCGTGGGTGAGGGTGGTAGTAGTGGTAGGCATCCTGCCCCCGTGGGTGAGGGTGGTAGTAGTGGTAGGCATCCTGCCCCCCTGGGTGAGGGTGGTAGTAGTGGTAGGCATCCTGCCCCCCGTGGGTGAGGGTGGTAGTAGTGGTGGGCATCCTGCCCCCCTGGCTAAGGGTGGTAGTAGTGGTGGGCATCCAGCCCCCCCTGGCTAAGGGTGGTAGTAGTGGTAGGCATCCTGCCCCCCGTGGGTGAGGGTGGTAGTAGTGGTAGGCATCCTGCCCCCCGTGGGTGAGGGTGGTAGTAGTGGTAGGCATCCTGCCCCCCTGGGTGAGGGTGGTAGTAGTGGTAGGCATCCTGCCCCCGTGGGTGAGGGTGGTAGTAGTGGTGGGCATCCTGCCCCCTGTCTAAGGGTGGTAGTAGTGGTGGGCATCCTGCCCCCTGGCTAAGGGTGGTAGTAGTGGTAGGCATCCTGCCCCCCTGGGTGAGGGTGGTAGTAGTGGTGGGCATCCTGCCCCCCGTGGGTGAGGGTGGTAGTAGTGGTGGGCATCCTGCCCCCGTGGGTGAGGGTGGTAGTAGTGGTAGGCATCCTGCCCCCCGTGGGTGAGGGTGGTAGTAGTGGTAGGCATCCTGCCCCCCCTGGGTGAGGGTGGTAGTAGTGGTAGGCATCCTGCCCCCCTGGGTGAGGGTGGTAGTAGTGGTAGGCATCCTGCCCCCTGGGTGAGGGTGGTAGTAGTGGTGGGCATCCTGCCCCCTGTCTAAGGGTGGTAGTAGTGGTGGGCATCCAGCCCCCTGGCTAAGGGTGGTAGTAGTGGTAGGCATCCTGCCCCCCCTGGGTGAGGGTGGTAGTAGTGGTGGGCATCCTGCCCCCCGTGGGTGAGGGTGGTAGTAGTGGTGGGCATCCTGCCCCCCTGGCTAAGGGTGGTAGTAGTGGTGGGCATCCAGCCCCCCCTGGGTGAGGGTGGTAGTAGTGGTAGGCATCCTGCCCCCCGTGGGTGAGGGTGGTAGTAGTGGTAGGCATCCTGCCCCCCGTGGGTGAGGGTGGTAGTAGTGGTAGGCATCCTGCCCCCCCTGGGTGAGGGTGGTAGTAGTGGTAGGCATCCTGCCCCCTGGGTGAGGGTGGTAGTAGTGGTGGGCATCCTGCCCCCTGTCTAAGGGTGGTAGTAGTGGTGGGCATCCAGCCCCCTGGCTAAGGGTGGTAGTAGTGGTAGGCATCCTGCCCCCGTGGGTGAGGGTGGTAGTAGTGGTAGGCATCCAGCCCCCCCTGGGTTGGGGTGGTGGTGCGCATTCAGGCCCCTGTGTGCATATGTGGCATTGGTGATGGGCATCCCGCCCCTATGGTGCTGCTGTTGCTGGTGTAAGTATATTCAGATTCCCCGTGTATGTGTGTGATGTGTCGTGTACGTGTTGTATGTGTTTTGTGGTTGGTGTCTGGCTTACCTTCTGCGCCGTACGCGTCCGTGCCTGTTCCGGTAGTAAATGTAGAATATTGGTATGATCGGGACGAAGGGATTCATGGTTGGTTCGTGTCGTTCGTCCTTCTCGTTGCTTCGCGTCGTCCTCGTCGCTTCGCCTCGTCCTCGTCGCTTCGCCTCGTCCTCGTCGCTTCGCCTCGTCCTCGTCGCTGCCGTGTTCGTCTCGGAGCCGTGGATCGTGTTGTGGCGCGAATCGGAGCTTATGTGCGCCTCTCCCGGATGCTTTGACGTGCCGTGCGTAGCTACGGGTTCGGCGCGTACGGGAAGCGCATCGTACTTGTCCGGCCGGACGGGCTGCATTTTTCCTTCCGTGCGACTCGATTCGGCGTTTCCGGATTCGCCTCGGTCGGAGAACAGGACCTGGTTTGGGTGAGTACGGCTCGGCCGGAATTTTTGCTGTTGTGCGCATCGTACTTGCTCGTTCGGTGTGCTGTACGGATCGGTCGGGAAACAGGCTTTCGCATGGCTTTTTTCCCGGCCGAATAGTATTGGGTGCGCCTCCGACCGAGATCGGAATCGGCCCCTTAGTGTTTTTGAAGAGAAAGTGCGACACATTTTGCACTGCTTTACCTCATGTGCTGGGTGGAACAATAAATACAGTCCTTGTGAGGATCATCAACATGGACCCTTTTCTTGCCACAGGTCTTGCAGGCACGAAAAAGTAGTTTCTTATTAGACATGATGGAAAAACTTTTTATGAAAAAAAACTAGAAGGTAGACGAAAACTGAGTAGAACTCAGGGAGACTCCCTTCACACACGACGTGCGGTGAAAATCTGAGGGAAACTGCCTCTGCTGGGAAGGTTCTAGAGGGTGCTAGCAGCTGATTGGCTGCATTCAACATTTGGTCCTTTTTTTAAAAAGGACATAGATAGGCTATGTTTAACATGGCTCAGGGCCATTATAGCCTATGGCATTATTTAAATACTGCTTGATTATGGTACTGTGGGACTCCCATCTCGACGACGGGGAATGATTCTGGCATGTGAATCTATAAAAGATACCCCAATACTGGATAAATACCTGTTTACAGGATCAACAGCCCCAGGGTACAGCTGTGCAGAGGATCTCAAAGAGCACAAATCAAGAAGTTCAAAACCAAATTAAGGTCCCACTGCGGCTTAATGAAAGAAGCAGGGGGAAACATACAAAAGCCTTTTTAAGAAACGCATCACCATGGGTGCCTTGAACTAAAATGGCAGATCAGGTCAAAGAAGGAAGGATACAAGGCAGACAAATAACCTTTAACTGTGCTCACATCAAAGCCTTGCTAAACATAAGACAATAAAAAGAATAAAACATCAAGACAGTTTTGTCTGTGGGTGGGGTCGTATAGCTTCTCCCTTCACATCGACAAAAACATTTAGCGCAATGGCCTGAGTATATAGACTTGGTTGAGGGGCGGTAAGCAGCCACAATTACACCCTCTACTTACTAAGGAAGGGCAAAACCGCTTAGTCAGTTCCACTCAATCTCCAAGCATGGTGGTGTAGACTGTGGCGGTTCGGTTGAAACACCCTGCTGTCATGTGTAGCATGGCTTTCGTATGAAAATAGCGCATGTTACATTCAAGTCAGACAGACTGGATGTATATGCGTAGGGTCTAAGGAAGCAGCAGATTAATTACCTGAATGGTAATGCTAACAAAAGTGTGCTCGATAGTCAAGTTTTCAGTTTAGAACCTCCATACTTTTCTGACCGAGAACGAAAACTTTCCACTTCTCTGGTGCATCAGTTGTAATGGCTGCAGCAGAAGATGACCTGGCAGAAGTATGTCTTGGAAGGAAAAGCGAAAATAGCATTAGCTCAAGTTGCTTCTGCAAAGGACATTGATTGCACACTTTTATAGTCAGTAGGAGCAGAACATGATTCACCTGTTTTACTCCATGAGACATCATTGGTAATAAAGGTATATAAGTTACTAGGTGCAGAGGCGGGGTTAGACACGTGAAAGAGTTGCTGAGGGGGATGCTGGAGGGCTCAATTTCACCTGCTGACCCCATAAGGTATGTGGGGAAAGGATTAGTTACTTACCTGTAATCCTAGTTCTCATCCAGGGGTATACTCATCATAGTCATAATCTATGAATAATCCCCGCCCACGTGCGGGATCCCGGAGTATATAGAAATATATATATATATTTATAAATATATATATACACATATGTGAAACATATAAATGCAGCCTAAAAAGTTTCCAACATGGCAGAACTGCCGAAATTACATAGGTTTGCATTGTAAAACAAATACTCTCCTAACCCATAAGGAAAAGAGTACATTCACAGCATAATTGTGATATACCAATGCTTTATTGCCACAAGGAAAAACTTGTAATTGCAGGCATTCGCCTGTAGGCTGCATTGCAGAGTAATAATGAAACAAGACAAAAAGAAAAACTGGCACCTTGCCTTTAAGGCTTCCAAGGGTTAGGGTACCGTGCCTTTAAGGCCTGCCAGAGACCCTCTGCTCCCATCATGCACCACAGGTGACAGTTAGGTCAGTTCTTTTGACGGTGTATAATGTAGAGACACCTGAGTAGAGGATGCAATAACATAGAAGAACTCCAGTGATGCTCGTCCGGGGAGGAGGGAGGGTCGCTTATGACTATGATGAGTATACCCCTGGATGAGAACTAGGATTACAGGTAAGTAACTAATCCTTCTCATCCAGGGGATACTCATCAATAGTCATAATCTATGAATAGAGTAGCAAGCCCATACCCAGTACCTTGCGGACGAGCAACGGAGTATACAGAACATTACATTCAAATTGCAATCATGCAAACAAATTCCTCAAAGAGGCCTGCCCCACCTGGGCATCGGCCTGTGCATCAGAATCTAGACAGTAATGACGTGTGAAGGTATGAACCGACCGCCATGTGGCTGCCTTACAGATTTCAGACATTGGCACATTGCGAAGGAGAGCTGTGGTAGAGGCTTTCCCTCTGGTAGAGTGCGCTTTAGGTCTGCCTGGTAAGGTCTTGTTAGCTAACTGGTAGGATAAAGCTATACAAGAGACAATCCATCGAGAGATGGATCTTTTAGATGCAGCTAGACCGGTGTTAGTAGAACCGTAGTTAATAAAAAGCCGGTCAGACTTCCTAAGTGTGTGAGTTTTATCAAGGTAAAACTTCAGCACTCTCCGGAGATCTAAAGAGTGTAATGATCTCTCGGGGGAGTTGAAGGTTTAGGAAAGAAGGTGGGCAGCGTAATAACCTGATTGATGTGAAAATCCGAGACCACCTTCGGGAGGAAGCTCGGATGTGTACGTAGCACCACCCTATTGGCATGAAAAACAGTATAAGGTGCCTTACAGCACAGGGCCTGAATCTCACTCACCCTGCGTGCAGAAGTGATGGCTACCAAAAAAGCAGCCTTCCAGGTCAAATGCTGCAACGATGCCTTATGAATAGGCTCGAAAGGAGCACCCATAAGTTTCGTAAGCACAATGTTAAGTTCCCAGGGAGGAGAGGGAGATCTCACTGGGGGGTAAACCTTCCTGAGACCCTCTAGAAAATCCTTTACCACTGGCATCTGAAAGAATGAACCCTGGGTCGGGGACTTCCTGTAAGCTGTTATAGCAGCTAGGTGAACCCTGATGGAGGGATATTGTAGGCCTGACTTTGCCAAGTATAACAAGTAGGGAAGAATCACTTGCTCCTGACCTTTAGTCGGATCAAACTGGTTGTCCTTGCACCACAGGTAGAATCTCTTCCACTTGAAAGCATAAGATTTCCTAGTGGAGGGTCTCTTTGCTTCCTTGAGAATAGACATACAATCAGCAGGAAGGTCTAAATGTCCATACTGTATGACTTCAGGAGCCATGCAGTCAAACGCAGAGACGAGAGGTTGGGATAAAATACTCTCCCCTCGTTCTTGGTCAACAGGTCCGGTTGACAGGGAAGCCTCCGGTGTGGGACTTCGGACAGCTGCAGGAGATCCGGATACCGCCACTGGCGCGGCCACTCTGGTGCTATCAGGATCATTCTGGCATTGGTCCTGTAAAACTTCTGTATGACCGCAGGGATCAGAGGGAGAGGTGGAAAAGCGTACAGCAATGTCTGCGACCATCCTATCAAAAGTGCATTCCCCCGTGATCCTTGTTGTGGGAATCTGGACGCGAAGACGGGGCATTTTGTATTTGCCGCGTCTGCGAACAGGTCGATGTCTGGCACTCCCCATTGCCGAAAAATGTCCTGAGCGACTTCTTCGTTTAACACCCAGTCGTGTGCTTCTACGAAGTCTCTGCTGAGAACATCTGCCTGCACGTTCAAGGTTCCTGGAAGGTGAACGGCTACGATCGTGAGACTCCTCGCCAGAAGCCACTTCCATATGGTCTGTGACTCCAGAGACAGGACCCGTGACCTGGTGCCTCCCTGCTTGTTCAGATAGTACATTGTTGTTGTGTTGTCTGTCTGAATCTGAATGGAGCTGGACTGTAGGGACGGGTACAGCGACTTGAGAGCCAGATGGACTGCCCTTAGCTCCAAAAAGTTGATGTGATAACTTTTCTCTGTCTCGGACCAGAGACCTTGTACCTGAAGCTGGCCCATGTGCGCTCCCCAACCCTGCAGTGAGGCATCTGTAACTACAGTCTGTGTCGGAGGTACTTGGTGAAAGGGGACCCCTTGCAGAAGGTGAGAACGTTTCATCCACCATTTGATGGAGTCCCTGGCCGCCTGAGGAAGAGAGACACGATCTTCCCAACGGCCTGAGTGCTGAGTCCATTGATCTTCGAGGGACTGCTGTAGAGGCCGCATGTAAAGCCTGGCATTTGGCACAATGAAGATGCATGAGGCCATCGATCCCAGCAGTGATGACACCTGCCTTGCTGTAGGATGTATAGTGCTGAGAAGTGCGCGGCACTTGATCAACATTGAGGACAACCTCTCCTCCGAAGGACACACGCTTGCCGTTGCGGTGTCTAGGGATGCGCCCAGATAATGTATTTTCTGCGTGGGGTTGAGAACTGACTTCTTGTAGTTGACTTGCAACCCCAGTGAGTGAAGCAGGTTGAGACAGTAAGTGAGATGGCTCTGGAGTAGAGAAGGTGTTGAACTCTTCAGGAGCCAGTCGTCTAGGTAGGGGTAGACGAAGATTTTCCTCTTGCGGAGGAAAGCGGCTACCACCGCCATGCACTTGGAGAACGTCCGGGGAGCGGATTTGAGACCGAATGGAAGTACTCGGTACTGATAGTGCTGACGAGACACCTGGAACCTGAGGAACTTGCGATGTTTCACTGAAACAGGAATGTGAAAGTAGGCGTCCTGCAGGTCGATGGCACACATCCAGTCTCCCAGATGAAGATGTGGGAAAATCTGGTGCAGGGCTAGCATCCGAAATCTTTCTTTTCTTATAAACCTGTTCAGCAGGCGCAGGTCGAGGATGGGCCTGTACTCTTTGGCTACTCCTCGTTTTTGGACCAGAAAGTACCGTGAGTATACCCCTTGATTTTGCTGGTGAGGTGGGACCTCTTCTATAGCCTTTTTGGAGAGGAGGGTACACACTTCGCCCTGTAACAATACATTGTGTTGAGGAAGGCACGTCAAATGAGGGGCAACTTGCGGAGGAGGGGTCTTGAACCTCAGCAAGTAGCCATGCTGTACAATATTTAGCACCCATCTGTCTTTTGTTATTGTTTCCCACTCTTCCAGGTGAAAACGATACTCCCTCCTACCGGAGTGGCAAACGGGTGCGGAGGAAGCAATGTCTCACTGTTTAGGAGGCTGCTTGGAGGAGGACTGCTGTTGCTTATTGTTCCCTCTGCCCCTGCCAGGACGCTTGTTCTGGTATTGGAACTTTGTTGGTTTTGGGAGGACCATTGAGGGGTTTGAACCCTCTGTTGGAAGGGCCGCTTGTCGTTCTGACGGAAGCGTTTTCGAAACTCCTTCCGCTTCTCCAGTCCAACTGCTTTGACTGTGTCTAGCTCGGCCTTCATCTTTGTCATCTCCTCATCAGCATGAGAACCGAATAAGGAGGAGCCGTTGAAAGGAAGGTTTAGGATCTTCTTCTGGGCGTCCGGTTTTAGACCTGTGAGGCGCAACCACGCTGAGCGCCGTGAACAGATGCCCTGTGAGTAGCCGTGTGCGGCGAGATCTGAGGCGTCAGCCGCCGCGCTGATGATTTGATTGGCTACTAAGCCGCCCTCTTGCAAGATTTCATGAAAGTCTTGTCTATCTTCTTTGGGAAGCTTGTCGGTAAACCTAGACAGGGAGTCCCAAAGAGACCTATCATAGCGCCCAAGAAGGGCTGAAGCACTTGCAATCTTCATCGATGATGCCGAAGTATTGCACATCTTCCTGCCATAAGAGTCCATTTGTTTACTGTCCTTTTCTGGAGGAACAGAAGCGGATGAGGCTGCGGAGTGCGCTTTCCTGGCGGCTGCCACAATGATTGAATCCGCCGGAGGATCAGACCTAAGGAACAAGGGATCCTGGTCTGGAGCTTTGTATTTTTTGCAATCCTCGACGGAACTGATCCCACTGTGGCTGGAGTAAGGAACGTGGTCATGGCTGGTTCTAAAAACCTGGCACCAGAGGTAGCAGCGGTCTGGGAGCTGTACGATGGTGCAATGTCTCGAAAATGACCGATGTAGGGATCACAGGAGTACATAAACTGATGTTTAGTTTATTAGCTCCTCTGCCCAGTACGTCAGAGAAAGTCCCAATGTCATCAATAGGAGACACCCTTGAAGGTGGTGTAGATGAGAAAGTTGGCGAGTAGTGCCGAATGGAAGACGAAGAACAGGTAGAAGATGCTCTGCGCCTCCTCTTATGTGGATGATCGTGCGAGCTGTGACGACCTCCTGACCGAGATCGGCGTGTAGAAGGCGACCTTGGTCTTCTGGAAGGCGACTTAGAAAGTCTCGTTGCGTAGTCGTCCGAGCCCGGACCTCTGCGGGCACCTGTTCCGACCCCCTGCAGCCAGCGAGGGACAGGCCGCAAAGATTCTTTTCAGCAACTGTAGGAGATTTCTCTGGTGAAATCTGTACAATATTCAGCCCTGGAGATGACTGCCTTGACGTCGAACGGGATGTCGACAAGGTCTGCGTCACCCTCGTCGTCGATCTGCGCTCTGATCTTGATCTCGACGTCGACCGCCCACGGCGATGGGGGGACTTTGAGCGTCGACTGTCGGCGTCGACGGGGAGACTTCGACGTCGCCCTTGACGCTGCCGCCGATCTCCTCGACGGCGAATGATCAGTAACAGGTCTCGACGTCGACCGCCCACGTCGATGGGGGGCCCTGATGTAGCCTGACGGCGCCGATGGGGGATCTCGACGTCGACCTCCTCGATGTCATCGACCTCCTCGACGTCGAATGATGGGACCTCGACGATGCTCTCGACGTCGGTACGTCCCCTCGCGTCATGGCCTTCGACGGTGACTCTCTCAACGTCGACCCCCTTGAGGGTGGCGGAGAATGCCTCGACGTCGGTATGTCCCCTCGCGGCATGGTCTTCGCCGGCGAGTCTCTCAACGCCGATCCCCTCGAGGTTGGCGGAGTGTGCCTCGACGTCGACGGAAGCCTCGACGTCGACGGAGTTTTGGACAGTCTCTCAGTACCCACAGCCTTCGAGCCTGAAGTGCTGAGCGCCGACTTACTTGGCTTGTCCCTTGACGTTGAAGAATGTCTCGGCCTCTTCGACGGCGATCTCGACGTCGACGGCGAACATTCAGGCACCTGCTTCTTCCTGGACTCAGGAGAGGTGGAGCGATGCCGTTTTCGGTGTTTACTTGAAGAGGGAGCTCTATCTCTATCCCTCTCCAGTAGGGCATGAAGCTTGATGCGTTCTCTGTCGCGCTGGGTCCTCTTCGAAAACTTCTGGCAATGATAACACTGGTCAGGATTGTGTGACGATGGAAGGCACACAATACACACCGAGTGTGGATCTGACAGTGCCATCTTCTTGCCACAGGAAGGACATTTCCAAAATAAAGCAGGCATTCTGACTGGAAAGATTTTTGGAACAAAAAAATGCCAAAAGCCAGCCGAATATACCTCTAGGTATCAGAAACTGTCAAAATTTCCAAGGTTTAATATCAAAAAATTATCTTTCAGTCAAAAACTGAAGAGCAAAAACTCCAGGATCCTCACAGAAGGAGCCAGAAAAAAGAACTGACCTAACTGTCACCTGTGGTGCATGATGGGAGCAGAGGGTCTCTGGCAGGCCTTAAAGGCACGGTACCCTAACCCTTGGAAGCCTTAAAGGCAAGGTGCCAGTTTTTCTTTTTGTCTTGTTTCATTATTACTCTGCAATGCAGCCTACAGGCGAATGCCTGCAATTACAAGTTTTTCCTTGTGGCAATAAAGCATTGGTATATCACAATTATGCTGTGAATGTACTCTTTTCCTTATGGGTTAGGAGAGTATTTGTTTTACAATAAAAACCTATGTAATTTCGGCAGTTCTGCCATGTTGGAAACTTTTTAGGCTGCATTTATATGTTTCACATATGTGTATATATATATTTATATATATATATATATATATATTTCTATATACTCCGGGATCCCGCACGTGGGCGGGGATTATTCATAGATTATGACTATTGATGAGTATCCCCTGGATGAGAACTATTCATCACTTGGCATAATAAAGCTTACAGCTTAATGAAGTAATACAGCCATTTAGGTTGGATGGCTGAGACTATTACAGATTATTTGGTAGGGACTACTAATAAGTTAGGAATGAGTGATGAAATATAATTGGGGACTTGTTAGGCTTCGCTCAAATTTGCAAATTAACTGCTGAGTAATTGTTCTAATGCACGAGTTATGTAGACAAGTATGCATAATAAATAACTACATAATTGTGAAATACTAGCCCATGTGTGCATATTGATTCAGGGTATAGGGCATGCTTCAATTTCATTATTGCCTGCAAGTAAGAGATTCTCTCATAAGTTTGTCTGACTCCTAACATTTCCATCTAGCAGAGCATAACTCACTATTGCAGGGGTGAGAAACATCTGGCAGTTCTCCTTTCTCAACAAACAGTACATTACCTTTTAGGGTAGAGGGGATCAACCAAGTGTTTGCCCAATACTATTGAAATGAACATGACGCATGATGGTGCCTTGCTGTGGGACAGCAGATCATTTCGGTGGGGCAGTTGAAGTAGAGGGCATATGCTCAAAATACCAAATTCCCCAAGCCCAGTCTGGGCTAGAATAATCAGCTTTATTCAGTCACTCTTACCCTTCTAGAGAATCCGTGGACTTAAAGGGAGAGGTAGGAACATGTCCATGAGCCTGGAGGCACATCAAAGCCAGATCATGTCTCCTAGAGACTCTTGAGGAGGAAACTCAAGAGCTCAAAAGGCCATCCAACGCCAGCGAAGGCAGAAGCAGGACGCTCCTGTCTGCTCAGCTCCAGGCCCCCAAATGAATGGCCCTGTTGTTCGTTTTCCATAAAAAACACAACTAATCATCCCGGCCAGCTGCCTTCCCATCCCGGGTTCCCTCCTAAATAAGCAAACACGAGTCCCGGGCAGACATTCCCACTCAGTTTCTTGGCGCCAATAATTCACTCTCTCAGCCAATTTTAAAAATCAGTACCAGCCGCCCTCATCATTAACAGACGAATGGGCCTAGGATGATTTTCCTTTCCTCTAATTCAGTTTGCTCACCCTTGTCCTGAAGATGAACCCCACTTATTGGGTTCGAAACGCCGTCGACCACCATACAACATGAACTCCTATTACTCCTTGTAAAATAACTGTGGAGCTCATTATACTGTTGTCAATGCGATGCCTTTTTAAACCTCACTATCACCCTGCATGTCACGCTTCCTTTCACTTAAATATATGTGAGCACCTGAATACTATACAAAAAATTGTAAAATAAATGTTTATCATTTATCTGACCTACATGACCTTCCTTTGATCTTTCCTTTGCTCCCTCATGAATTAATTTCAAAATCTTAGAATCAAGTGTTCCCTGCTGGGTCACTTTCTCGCTTTGGACCATTTAGGCCACACCTGAACCACTGTTTCCTAAATATCTCGCCACCCCAGGCTCACATATTGGGGTACCCTTGTCTTCTCAAAAACCCAAAAGGCCATCCAAGGCATATTTTCCAAGGTGGCAAAATGGTTTGAGGAAACACCCCACTGGTCAAAGACATTCTGAACTATTTTTGGATGCAGACATTTGTGTTTGGCAAGATGACACCTACTGAGCTTGCCTGTTCTTATGGTGAGGGATCCTGCCGGGGCGATGACCATCAAGGGAATCCTGTGAAATACCAGCTATAGTCAAAAGCTCAGAGCTTCTAGACAGAAGACACAAGATCCCACTCCGCCCTGGTTATTGCAGTACCATATGGCATCATGTTGTCCGTCATTCAGTGCTGACTTCTGCCCCTTCTAGGCCTATTTGGGTGTTAGATGAGGCACTATAGAGGTTTTGTCAGTGGTGGCGGGAAAAAGAGAAGACTGATGCTGCTGCTAACATGGTCCTCTGGGACCTCCTTGTCCCTACAGACACAAAAAGAGTACACTGGCAAGGCTGTGAGCACTAACTATGCAGACAGGCAAGGCTTGAGACCCAACATTCTGGTATTCCAGGTGGAATTAGCAAGGAGGGGGAGTAATCATAGAAGCGAGCCACAGCTCTGCTGTGCTTAAAGTATTTGAGAGAAGCATCAAACTTCTCACCATAACTCATGCCTTCATTAAAAGATATGTCAATGAGGGAAACATGGATGTCCCCAGAGATGCCAGTGGAACGCATTCAAGCATAGTGTCTGCTTATGACACTGGTGCTCATGGACCGAACAACAGAATCGATGGTGTCTAAAGCTAGAAAGCAAAATGTATTTCACAGCACCCAGACCATCTTAAGCAGTGTGGGCAAAAGCACTGTGGAAATCTTTGGGCAAAGCAAGCAAACTCTCATCTGCCATATTCCAAAGGATGTGACCTTAACAGTTCACAAAGTATAGTATTGCATTCCACGACAGTAGAATTGCTACCATGTCCCAGTGACCTTGGATAATTACATCCCGTGAGTCCTCTCCATCTTTAATCTTATCAGAGTCCAACATTAGAAAAATAATAAATCTTCAGTTTAGAATATCCATCAATAATCTTAATCCATTTTGCCCAATCTATACTTGCTTTCATTCCCTTGAAACCCCTCCTTTTTTTTTTTTAACAAGGGGGTGTTGAGTGTGCCCGCCCTGGCGACGATGAACAGATAAGAGATCACTGAAAAGGGGCCTGTAGGGAGCCCAGTGGGTACTGCATCCCCCACCCAACATGGAGCATGACTTAATGATGAAGGATGCTACCTTGGTGGATGAGGGTCCGTGCCTCCTGAAAAAGGATCATCCCAGAACTTAAGAACAGCTGACTCTTTGCTGTGTTTTAGACAGTTCTACTGTCACAGGATGTCATACTCTATTTTGTGGATACTTCTATTGAGAAGACATATGGCAGACCACTAAACCTCTCTTATAACCCCCTCCCCTCTTCTCCCCAGTACATTGTGGTTTGAGTTTAACCCAGAAGGCAAACAGCATTTAAGGACAGTTCGGTGAAGCAGTGAGAAAAAGAGTTTGGATTAAACCCTGATGGTGGAGGCCTGAACTACCAAGTTCTCGGTCTTATCAACAAGATCTATTAGAGAAAGAGGTGAACATTTTACTACAGAAAAATGCGGTGGAGAAGGTTCCTTCATATCAAAAAGCATTGGGAGTGTATTCCCGAACAAGAATTCAGGCCTATTCTCAACCTCTGGGTACTGAACAAGTACATAAGAAAAGAAAAGTTCCCCTCAGTGGTAAATTTCCGGGAAGAGATTACAAGAATAGCAGTGGCAGTAATAGAAAAGGAGGTTCCCACCTTTCCTGGTCATTGCTTATTGAGTTGGTTCCCACACACCTCTAAAACCAAAGTCACGAGCAGACTTCAAGATCTGGCTTTCATACTAGAAAAAAGGGAAACCACAAGCAAGGAACAGTTTCTTACCTATAACTCCAGTTCTCTCGTAGGGGTATTTCCATGATAAGTCATAAGCACTTGAATAATCCCACCCACGTGCGGGGACCACAGAGCACTTCTTTTAGATATATCTTCTTAGGTGGATATTGTTCTCCTTTCTTTAGGAAGGCCTGTAAAGACACTTAAGAGATAGAGAGACAATAATGCAGCCTAAATACATTGGCTACACTGGCCGCATCTTCATCTTGAAGTGAAAAAGGGTGCCAGTACACTATTTTGTGCAATTTTGTAGTGTTTAACACAGAAGAATCCACTTCCAAAAACTCCTTTTTTCATGATGGAGATGAGTGAGGACAGAATAGCCTCATAGGCTGCCATTATATGGCTTGAAAATAGAAGCTGTGCCTTTCAGAATCCAGAGACCACCAGTATCAGATCATGCACAGCTAGTGGCAGTTAATTCAGTTCTTTTTTCTGGCTCCTTCTATCAGGACCCTGGAGCATTGAGCTCAACGTCTTTGGCCTTTCCCTTCCTTTTTCTGCATTTTTCTGACAGGAATTTGTACAGTTCTTACTTAAAAATGGCCTCTCTTTTTGATTTGTTACTTGGTCTCTCTTTTTGATAAGTGTCCAGACTGTAGTAGAAAGAAGGCCAAGACTGATCCTCACAGAGTGTGTATACTCTGTTTGCCAGAAAGTCAAGTTCCTATCTCTTGTATGTTCTGTAAAACTTCCCAAAGAGCACTCTGCAAGACAGGGAGAAGGTTTGCCTCCAAGGAGAAGAGGAATGGCGAAAACAGCAGGTGCAGTCTTCAGGTGGGACTTCAGGGCGAGGTGAGGATCAGTACTATACCAGGGCTCTACCTTCAGCCTCTGGAGGGCTCTCCAGCAGAAGAGGGGCTGAAAAACTGTACTGGTCCCAGTCGAGGACGATGACATCGAGAGGAGGTACAGCACTGACCTGTTCGCCGTCGACCCAGGGTTCAGGGTCGAAAAGACGTTGATGCTCCACGTCGAGAGGAAGTATGTCGACGTCGATTGCAATGCTGATGACGAACACACCGCATTCGGCGTCAGGAAGCCCACTGCAGACAGCAACACCTCGCAGGTCGCCGTCGAGGTCTTTATCGGCGTCGACACACCGTCATGGTCGCTCAATGTCGAGACACCACCGATCGACGTAGAGACGAGACCCGTCATCGAGGCGGTGTCGACGGTTGCCGTCGACGAATAGATCAACGTCGAGGGAAGACGGAAAGGTTGTCTTCAGTGACTTTGTCAGCCTCTTCAAGGCTTCAGGATGCGCGCAAAAAGAGAAGACTAATTTACACATAGGATTCAGATTATTCCCGGACCTATTCTCCATCTCGGGATGTACCCCCTCCAACGCCAACGCTTCCTTCTCAGCATCCATCCTCTCTTCTACCAGATGCGGAACCAAGACCTCAAACACAGCCTCCGCCTCCTCCTCTGCCGCCTCCACCTCCTCTGCGCCCACCTCCACCACCACCAACACCAAGATCTAGGTCTCACACTTGACATCAGTCTCACAGACGAAGACACTCCTCTACTCACTCAAAACGCTCCCATCGTCGGCAGTGTGAAGAAAGGTCTCATTCGAGACATACCAGGGATACGCCCTCCTCAAGCACAGGGAGATACACTCCGACACTCTCGGACTCCCCTTCCTCAAAACCCGTGGGGGCCCACAGGTGACCACATGGCGCAGGGAATTAGAGAAATGGGCAGGATATGAGAGGGGAGAGCTGTTGAGAGACACTATGAGGGGAATAATCACCTTGGATACGGCCCGTGCTTGGGAGGCATTGGTAGATAGCCTTATAGATCCAGAGAGAGAGTCACCGTTAGTGTCACATGTGGGGTCGCCCGCTTCCGCCATTCATTAGTGCGAATGGACTCAGAAACAGTGAGCTAGTAACCTGGTGCCCTCCTTAACCACAATTGTTGCACTACTCCTCTGAGGGTTACAACGGACTCATCCTTCTTTCTAGATCGCTAATGAACATGGAATGAAGGTAATAAACTTGTACAACTCTATGCAATAACTCATGGAAAGAAGAAGCGGGGGGGTTTGAAAGTCTGAAAAGGTTCCAGGTAATATGAATGCAGGGCACAGAAATATATTACTGCACAATATTTGCCAACAATAAACACTTTGTGCTTTGCATTTGCCTTGAAACCTAATAAAAGTTTGTTTTAAAAAAAATAATAAAGAAAAATTCAGAATGCTCGCATTACACCAGATCTACCCTCAGCTACATCAGGGGGACTGGATGTATGCAATATATCTTCAAGATACCTACTTCCACATTCCATTCATAAAAAAGCATCAACGATTTTTAAGGTTTACAGTAGGCACAAGGCATTTTCTATACAAAGTCCTCCCCTTCGGACGGAAGTCAGCTACCCAAACATTTGCAAAAATGCATGGACGTATTCACAGCACATCTGAGGAAATGAAAAATATTTGTGTGCCCTTACCTAGACGACTGGCTTTTAAAAGGAACATCATACAAAGAGAAACAGCCATTTTGGAATATGACTCCACACTCTAACCAAGTTAGGTCTTCAAGTAAACCTCAGAAAATCTACAACCTCCCCAGTTCAAAACATCCATTACCAGTGAGCTATAATAGATACACAGTTCGAAAAAGTGTATCCTTCGGAGGAGAGACTTATCAATCCAACTGAAGTGTCACACTGTATTGTGAACTCCTCTTCCAACAGCTCATCAGATTTCATCTCTGTTGGGATCGATGGCCTCGTGCATTTTTCTCGTTCCTCATGCTAGACTTCACATGAGCCATCCAATCACTCTGATGAAAAGAACCTCATTCTATCAGGATCTGCCAGGTCAGACTCCAGACCCAGATGCATCCCTACAAGAATGGGGAGCACACTTGGAACTTTTAAGGACCCAGGGACTATGGTCACACAAAGAGAAGACCTACCACACCAACCTACTAGAGTTGAGAGTAGATCATCTGGCTTTAAAATCTCTTCTTCCGGCAATCAAAACATCTTTCCCACTTGTTCAGATGGACAATACAACAACAATGTACTACCTGAACAAGCAGGAGGGACGCATTTGAGACCTCCGTCTCTAGAGACACAAGCCATATGGAAATGGCTTGTTGCAACAAACTTGACAATTACAGCTGTCCATCTCCCAGGTGGTCAAACCATTTAAGTGGACACCCTCAGTCGAATCTTCCAAGAAAATCACAACTGGATTCCAGACAACGAAGTCGTAGAAGAAATTTTCCAAGAATGGAGGTATCCTCAAATAGACTTATTGGCGGATGTCAAAAACAATAAATTGTAAAACTACGGCTCCAAATATTACCAGCTAGGGGCGAAAGGGAATGCTCTTTTGATAGACTGGTCGAAGAAATTTCTCTATGCATTTTCACCAATTCCCCTTATTCCTCTAACAGTTCTGACCAATATTTATGAGTTTTGGGGGCCAGATTCTGCACCCCAACTTTCCATCACGGAGCTTCGTGGCATGGTTCCTGAATTCCTGCAATATGGCCATCTAGGTCTTCCAAAAGAGTGCAAGAACATTTTACGAGAAGCTAAACGACCTTCCACAAGAAAATCATGTGTCTTTAAGTGGAAGAGATTTTGCATTAGGTGTATTCAGAACAGCCACAATCCTTCCTCCAGTCAAGAAGAGGTACTGAAACCAGATCTTCTCCATCTAGCAAGGTCTGGTTTACAGTTTTCTTCTATTAAAATTCACCTTGCGGCTATAACTGCTTATAGGAAGTCCCCATCACAAACCTCTTTTTTTAAAATGCTTGAAATTAAAGATTTTCTAGAAGGTATTAATAAGGTTTTTCCACCAGTTAAGTCTATTTCTCCTTCTTGGGAGCTTAACATCGTTTCTCTAAATTAATGGGACCCCCATTTGAACCCATACACAAAGCCACTTTATAACATCTTACATGGAAAGCAGCTTTCGTAATTGCTATTACCTCTGCACGTAGAGTTAGTGATAGTCAGGCTTTATGCGCTACGGAACCATTCACAGTATAGCAAACATAGTAATAGAGTGGTTATGAGAACATATCCCAGTTTCCTTCCTAAGATGGTTTCAGATTTCCAAATTAACCATACTAGTTCCTTACCCAGTTTTTTTCCCTAATCCATCAACACCAGCAGAAAAATCCTTACATTCACTGTACATTAAAATAGTCCTGAAATTTCACCTAGACAAAACAAAGGATAAAAGACAGTGAGGCCGTCTTTTCATAAATTATGGTCCAATACAAACAGGCTTGCTTTCTTCTAAACAATCTATTTCTAGATAGATTGTATCATGTATAATTCTTTCATACCAGATAGCAAAGAAACCCCTACCTGGTAGGCCTAAAGCACATTCTATATGGGGATAGGCTGCTGCCATAGCCCTTCTTCAGAGATATGTAAGGCGGCTACTTGGAGCTCTGTTCATACACTACTGCCTAGATACAGATTCAAGAGAGGATACTCAAGTAGGGCAGGCTTCTTTAAAGAATCTTTTCAGGTAATTGTTAGAGCTGTTTTTATTTTATGTACTCCTGTTTGTGGGTAGGGCTTGCAATTCTATTCAGTACTTATGACTATTGATGAGGATCCCCTCGAAGAGAAGGAAATTCACCTGTAATCCTAGTTCTCATCCAGGGGAATCCTCATCAAAGTCACTAGCAGTCCTCCCACCTCCCCGGACAAGTACTATTACAGCTTTTAAAAATAGTTTCACCCAAGATTCCGAATTTCTGTAAAAATGACCTGACCTACCTGTCACATGTGAGGCATGATGGGTTACAGGGGGGAACTGTAAGGTTCTTAAAGGCACAGTGCCAGTTTTCTCCACTATGCTTTGCATTGCAGCCATTAGCTAACAATGTATAATATTCCCTTTCTTTTCCCTTTAAAAGATATGGTCACTTTTTTATAGTGACACTTTTCTATCCAATTGGCTTCTTTTTAAAATGTAAATCCAATTAAATCTGGGCATTTTTAGACCTTTTAAGCAGCAAACACATATGTAAGGTACCATGGTACAAATTCTTGTTATACATATTGGTATACTTTTTGAAGTGCTCCAGGACTATTCAGTACTTATGACTATTGATGAGGATCCCCTTGAAGAGAACAGAGTTTTATCCAGTATCAAGTATGCTACAGCTATGGCCAGCACCAATGCAGAAGCGGCCAGCGAAACCTTCTACACAGCAGCTGGGTATCGCCTGGAGGCCAAAAGTATATCGAATTGACTTTTCACAGGAGCCAGTCAGTGCCAAGGGAGGACCAGCCGGCAAAAACAGTGGGGCACTGAAATGCGCCAAACAGATCGGAAACCATACTGAAAAGTAAAAGCATGGACTCTTCGAAGGTCGTACTTTACTGCAGAGTTGTTAATAGTCTGGTGAATTTGGGTAGCATCAACTCCAGAGTCAGCACTGGGTCTGAGTCAAAGGTCAAAGCCGGAGTCAAGTTCTTCAAACGCTTCTCTGGAGACGAAGTATTTAGCCGTCAAAGAGCTTTGCTAATTTTTCTTGTTTCCTCTTCAACTTGCCTGATGAAAGTGGGTGAGAATGGGAGCTGCCTAGGCACTTCGAAGTAAAACAATCCAGTGTTTTTGTGTTTGGCGATGTAGTTTGACTTTACGCTCCCTGGTGGCCTTCAGATGCATCAGAGAGCATTTGTCGCAGGCCTTAGAGTCATTTTTGGTACAGAGGCACCAATGACAGACATTGTGGGGGTCTGTAACTCACATTGGTTTGCAACATGAGCAAAACAATTCAAATCATGTCGTTTTAGTGGGTGGCACAGCTGCACGCTGCCAAAAGATTTTGAAAACAGACTTAGCAATTACTGAAATAGGTAGGAGTGGAGCTATGGATCTGTGTTGATGGGTGTTGAAAAAAAGGAACTGATGACAACAAGTAGGGGTGATATCTAAATGCGTCTCTGAGTCGTCATGTCTAGAAGCAGGACAGAGTTGCAGCAGAGACCAATGTTACCACCTGCTGGCATGCAGAAGGTATGTCACACAGTTTTCCTATCCAGTCTTGCACTTGGGAAGGTTTCAAAGGTGAGGAACCTGCTGTTAGAAGTATCCATCAGAACATGGGTTTAACTGTTGATCACAACAGCAACAGAACCAAAACCTTCTTTTGGCATTCAGACAACTAGCACCTTGACATCTAAGATACCATAACATCCACTATTTTAACTGAGAGGCCATGGCCTTGAATTCTCGGTCTGCTCAGAAGGTGAAGGCATAGTTGTAGGTGTTTCTCTCAAAAGGTATACTGAAGAAACAGCATGTGGTACCAAAACACTGCAAGAGGCCACAGTCTAACAGTCTGTAAAAGGACAAAGTATACAGCCATTATTGTGGTTGGAAATAACTGTAATCCCCTTTGTAATCTGAACTCTTTCTGTGGCATAAAGGTCTCCCACAAAGTTGTCTCCTACAAAGTTGTAGCCATGTGATTTTTGTTGAAAACCCTACCGTATATAACTTCTCCCCCTATAAGCGTAAGGAAAAAACTTGTTGCTTTCCTTAGATGCAAACTATCACTACACTCCTCTATCTCTATCTGGAGAGCTTAGCCTTAGACGTTATGCTGAGACAGGCACTTAAAAACTGGCTAAGCATGAGCAGTCATGGGAGCGCATTTTAGTTTTAGAAACAAACTAAGAACAATTGAAATTTAAATGATTTCAATGGCCACTGGTAACGATGGCATGAGACTGAAATCCCAGCAGAGATTCGACACCTGTGGTGCAGAATAGTTAAAAGGAAGGGCACTGGCAAAACGGCACCAGGTATATCGTAGGACAGTGGTTCTTAACCTGTGGTCCAGGGACTTCTGGTTGTCCGTGAAGCCTAGTCAGGGAGTGTGCAACTGCTTAAAAAATTAAATAATAATAACAAATTAATAAAGTGTATATAAGTAAAGAAGCAAATTGTAAACATGAACATTGTTAAAACGTTCTGTAAATCCAAAGGAATTTCAAATTGGAGGCTAAACATTAAGTGAGCATCCTCAGACTGATTCGTGGGAGCAGTGCAAGTGCAAGGAAAGCTCCAACCTTTCCATTAAAATGATTATTTTGTTATATTTGTTTGTGAATATTTCATAATTTGTGTATTTGCTTGATGAATGCTTCTTTCTGTATTTTTAGTGTATTGTTGTGTAGTTCAAATCATTGAAAATGCTTAGGCCGGGGTCCACGGCATTCAGTAATGCGTCATAGGAGGTCCCAGGATTCCAATAATGATTCAGTGGGGGTCCCCGGGTTCCAGTAATAATTAAGTGGGGATCCACTGAAGTCAAAAGGTTAAAAACCACTGCCACGGGATCTTGTCACACCTCGTCACTGTCAAACCGATATTAAAGATAACAACTCCAGAAAAGTATTCCATAGTATTCAAAGCTATCCATGCAAAACACAAATGTGATTTTGGTGCTTCCGAATGCTACAGTCATGGTCAATGGCTGTGTGAAACTTGAACTGAGCAAGATGAAGTGTGCCTTCGGTGTGAGACAATCGGCTCTGGTAGAAGCGTGTTTCAAAGAAGGCAAAGTGGTTTTCAAGTGATGTTATGTCATACCAATTTAAATCACCTCTGAAGGTCAATGTCTCATAAACCAACAGCAGCAACCCGATCAGAAAACAGTAAGGGGCGTCCCGATTCTATGTCAGGACTGGAGTCATGGATTATGCTAATCTTTCTTATTTATTTACTTCCAGCAGACTTCAACTTAATATAAACTACCTTTCCCAGAAAACCCAGAGGAAAGGACTGCAAACAAAGTTCAACGAATGACAGACACATCCTTCCATAACAGGCCGCCTCCTCTAAACCAGTTCCTCTTTCTTTCCTTGCTACAGTAAGATAAGTCCCTTCCTTTTTATCTCTGGCAAGTAAATTGAATTTGGTTAATCCTGTATTTGCTTTTTAACGCTTGTGGGCTTTGCAGATCCCCGTCGTGGGAGTGTGACTCATCACTTCATTCGTGGACGTATTTTTAGGTCTCGCCAGCGCGCATGCGCTACTCTGCGAGGCTTATTGTAGGGACTTCCATCTCGCACATCTTTTCCTCCTGTTGTTTTTTTTTCCGGCCACACATTTGATTGGCCATTTGCGTAAGGCTTCCACAAAAGAAAGCACACAAATGGCCATAGGCTTGGGTATGTTCCGCCTTCTCTTTAAATGTTCCCTCCCATAGCCTATGGGTCTCGGGAGCGAGCAGGGGCGCACAGGCTGCCAGCTGCATTCCTGGTGTCTCAGGTTACACGTGCAGCGCCGCGTCTGCTTTTTCTTGTCTTTATTTGCATCGGCTCGTGCCCAGCTGATTGCTATCTTTGTTCACACTGGTTATTACTTTGATTGGTTTTGCTCGGAAAAAAACTCCGCTGACAGCATTATTATTTTTTTTTTTTGATGGCCTCAGACCCTAAGAGGTGACCCGCAAGCCACGGAGTACCCAGTACCCCGCTCCAGACGCAGAACGCTTCAGCAAGTACCAGAACCTCAGACACGTGATTAAAAGAGGGGCGGTTGAACACTACGACGTCATGTTCAGTCCACATAGGAGACCGCATGCCACGACTACACGTCACTAGAAGCTGGACAGTCTCTTGTCAGAGGGCCCTGCAGCAGACACCAGACCTACAGATAGAGCCAACTTATGCTTAACCAAACATAGCGCTGCTGAAAACGCTGCTTTAAGCACTACATATTTAATCCCCACCTAGGGCGCCCCGCCCCCACATCATTTGAAGGCTACTCAGACTTATTAAAGTGGGGTCTGCAGCAGACCCCAGGAGCCTAGACACTGCCAGAGTGTGATTAACCGAAGGGAGGGTCCCTTGAAGCAGCGCTTTGAAGTCCCAGAGGCGGTTAGCCAGGGCAGGCAGGAAGATAAACACACAGGCTATTACTGGGGGCTGCCCGAGTGAGGCCAGATTCTGCTCCTGTCTGCTCGCACCGCCCTTGAACACCTCAGGGGGTGGTCCTTCCTCACTTTATATTATTCACCAAGTGTGCACTCGTGTGCCCTAGTACTCAAATGTAGGGAAATACATATGAAGGACTAGTCACATACAAGGTAGAACTCGCGTGTGATTGTTCAACATCTTTAAGATTGGGTTATTGTGGCAGGAAAAGCTACTTTCATCTATGCTCTGCCCGGGGCTGCTCACTCCACCTGAACGCGTGTACCCATCGCCTTTGCGCGCGCCTAGACTAGGGCCTCGTTAGGGCGCTATCCACAGCTTGTAACTAGGTGCGCGCCCCCTGGTGGGGACCAGTGATTCACACAGGCACATACATGTACAGGAAATATCACGGCATGACCTTGGAGAGAAACATGAACGAAGAAACACCTTTCCAAAGGAACCGTGAAAGAGACATGTTAGGTGGGAAGTTTTTTAAGTCGCTACTGCGAAAAATAACAAATACATGAAGGCGAATTACTTGAATACAGTGGTTACAGATGCAATCAAGGGATGGGTTCGTGCTATTATAAGAGATAAAGGGCAGGATTACTAGAGCAACGAACTGGGATGGGTCGTTTAGGGTTTGTTAGAGTTCAGGTAAGTGAAGTGGTACCAGTTATGGTTCAGTTTAGAGTTAGGTTTATGGTTCGGAACATGAGCAGGGAGTTAAAGAGACAGGCACAGACGGGTACTCAGTAGCTGCACGTCTTTATCTCCATGGGTAGAGTGTCAGCGCTCCTCAACACGGATGCACCACTTCAATATTAGATTCCTGGCACTTCTCAGTTACAAACAGGGACTCTGGGTCAGTGAGCACCTGCACTTCTCTTTTCGCATCTTATGCACTGACTTAGGCTCATCTTACCACAGGGCAGATTGAATGAATTCTTCTAAAAGGAACGAAGTTTCGTTTACAGAGTCATGAAGTTAACAAAAATGTGATTGATATTTTTCTCTAGCGGTTTCTCTTTAAAGGCATTTATTTCTCTGTAACACTTTTCTGTAACCGTTGTCCTTGATAGTAATTTCTATATCATTTTTTCTCTGTACTGGTTATTCCATAAATATATTTGTCCTGATAAAATTGTACAGTGGATTCCATGTAAAGTAGTTTTCGCATACCATAATCCTCGATGGGTTCCGGAGTAGCGTGCTACTCGCCAGAAAAGCGCTTCAACACCCCTTCAGGGGTAATAAGCGCTATATGAATGCAAACCTTTCTCCCCCTTCTATCCCTCCGCTATTCTTCTCACTCCAAATAACTGACTAATATCCACCACTCAAATTACTTTCATATTTCACCATACTAATTCACCACTAATCTTTTAGGGGTTTCCGGAGTAGCGTGCTACTTCCCAAATAAAAAAAAAGGCGCTTCAACACCCCATCAGGGGTAACAAGCGCTATATAAATACAAACCTTTTTTCCTCTTCTATCCTTCCGCTATCCTTCCGAATCCAAATAACTGACTAACCTATCCACCACTTTAATTACTTTCATATTTCACTATACTAATTCAACACTAATCCTTTATGGGTCCCGGAGTAGTGTGCTACTCGCCGAAAAAGCGCTTCGACGCCTCGTCAGGGGTAGTAAGCGCTATATAAATGCAATTACAATGTCCAGTGCTGTATGCCTTTCACAGACAGCGTCTTCCGTTCGACTCGTTGTCTCCTTTTTACAAACACCATCTAGGCACGATACTCTCTACCCCAACCCTCCCGGAATTTTACGGCACAACTTCACACTGACTGACTCCGTCCTTAACCTACATACCTTCCACAGATGCTACACTAACATGTGACTGGCTGCGCACTGCTGCCAACGTGCCTCTTATTGCCACAACAATATGCTGCGATTGACTTTCCACAACATAACAAGCTTTTAATTGGCTGGGCAAGCAACAGACTCTTCCCTACCCCTTCACAGGCACAAACAGGACGCCAGTGACGTGGCGCCAGTGCTAAATGACTTTTCTGTGCCAATACCAGCCATTCGAACGTTTGGCGTGATAAAAAATAATAGGCAAAACCTACCAGCACAGCCACTTCTAAACGAGGCATACAACGTCACCTTAAATAACATTTATTACAGCCCTTACTCAACATTAACTTTTTTCTGTGCCTCTATAAATTCACTTCCATTCAGTAGATACTTTCTACATTTGTCCATCCGTATAATAGGTGTTTTCTGTCCCAGCCGACTGGCACTATTACAAATATTATACACCTTCTAACTATTTTGGAACTTTTTTGCACTAATTTTTCAGATTCTAATTACTTTCAAATAAAGCCTTTGCATAGCCATATAGAAAACTAACACACAACTAACAAAACAATGTATTTGTTTTTAAAAACCTTACAAAAGCCACTAACCGCATCACAGTACGCACATAATTAATCTCATTACAAATTGGGTTTTTTGAGTGAAAAGTTACATATACCACCAACATACACACCAACAAAACACACTACACACATACATCCCACAAACACACATCATATCACAACTCACCACTACATTCCACACCATGCCACTACCCTTACGTCACTACCCTAAGCACAACTCGCACAAAATCTTTACAGTATTGAACACAGCAGCCACATTGCTCTACAACATACCTTAAAAACATTGCCAATAGCTCTCACTAAACACTTATAACGTCCCAAAGGCAAGACCTATTGGCTATGCCAATGCTTGTTTCTAAATTCTCGTGACGCAAGAGTGCAGTGAGGCATTGCCCCTACTAGAGGCCGCATATTGCGGTTGGGGAATGGGTACGCATTTTAGTCAGTCACTAACTTGCTGGCGTCCCCGCAGAACTAGGGCCTCTCCCGAGCTGCCTATAGAAGCCATAACTCCCCCCTGGGGGGTCTGTAATTAGTTAAATCAAGCGGCGGTTGCCCGTTTCTACCGGGTCTATACTGCTGTGCTCAACCAGACACCTTCTGGAGGTTTCAAGCGCCGCTTCGGTGCTGGGCCCAGGCAGTAATTACTTGTCAGTGCCAGTTGAGTGTAAGGCGTGTTGCAGCCAGGCCCGGTTCTAGAGGGTGGGCCAGGCCCACCCAAGAACGATCCTGGCCCACCCAAGGCTATTCATAAGTGGAAAAGCAGGTACACGTCCCCATCACAGTTACATCGCTGTAAAAATTGCAGGTTACTCACAGTTTAAACTTGAAACGATGTACCAAATACATGCAGTGCTGTTAGTTCTTTGAATGTGCCGGTTCATTGGATTATCTGATGACTGCTGGCTTATATGACTTCCAGCCACCAAAATTTAAAGCTGAAAACTTCCCAATACGATGCTGCTGGTTAGTTTCCATATATTTTATGACTGCTGGCTTCTCTGACTTTCAGCCACCAAAATTAAAAGCACAAACATTCGGCAGGCAAATATCTGTAGACTGTCTGTTTTAAGGGTCAAAACCAAAACGCCCATAAGCTTAATTCAATAGGCTGTGTTTCAAGCCACACAGGTCACACATCAGATCTTCAATTATGTAATCAGGCAGATTTCAAGCCTCACAAAGTCCAACGCCCAAAACATACAATATGTAGGCTGTCTGTTGTGGAAGACACCGGTGGGTCATCCAACGCGTTGCTCAGGCATGTTTTCAGACTTCTTTTCAGACTCTGGCAATCTTCTTTTAGTTTCTTTTGTAATATCTTGGCTTTTTACGTTTCTTTTCAAAATCGTCGCCACTTTTGTAATCTAGTACAGTGAGCTATGAACTGACATAAAAAAGCAGGATGCAAACTCCATGGTTCAGGATAGAAAGTTATGTTTTTTTTCCCAGTATTTCATTATCCTAATGTTGCCAAAAAGGGTTTGTTTGCGTAGAAGTAAATTCTTATTGGTAAATCCAACCCTAAACACTGTTACGTTCTGAATCCTGAGTTTGTGCTTCTCCAGACCAAGCACTCTTAAAAATGCCTACCAGTATGGATGAGATGTGAATCCAACACCTTGTAGCCCCCTTTGTCCTATGTAACATTTTCTATACACTGATTTACACAATTACGATTCATTGTCTCTGTATGTATGTATGTGTGATGCACTATTATGTTTTTTTCCAAGAGCACCATACCTGTCGTATTTCATGTGCCCTCAAGACATGTGTTTTAATTTTCATAGTGTACACCCATTGTCCCTCAACTCCTGTTGAAGTTTTTATATTAAATGAATGGGCTAGCAGGGCTATGGAGTGCACAGTATTGTGTTGTTTGGTATGAGCATGTATATTTTCATGTGTGCTTACTACAGGGCACCGCAGTATTGTTTGCCTGAATATTTGCAATGTAACAAAACACCCAGAAAACTCAATACTAGCAGCTCAAGCATGCTGTTACTTCTTTCATTAAGGGTGAGATGGGAATGCTGGAAGTGTCACCACTAGTGGGGGAAGGCTAAAATGGCCAAAAAAGACAAAATAAAGATATGCATGGCTTCAAAACAGATCGGAGAAAGACACAGGCCCTATAGCCAATGATTTATGGAAGGAAGCATTTGCGTCAGCACCAGAGTTAACAGCAAGATCTAGTTTCCACTTGGTTCAAATGAAATGTTCCACCTAATGCACTACACCAGGATTCAGCTGTAGAAATTTGGGAGAATAATGAAATGTGGATGTGGGAGATTTAGAAGGAACATAATAGTCTTGGCTAAGTGAGGAGAGCAAGTCAAGCGGAGTGGGTAGTTATGTACAGTAGTGCTGCTAGCTAAATGCTTAGTAGTTACAAGAACTTAAAAACGACTCTATAATTGATAATTTGTAGCTGAGTGAGGAGAACAAGTCAAGTTGAATGGGTAGTTATGTACCATAGTGCTACTAACCTAAAAACTACCCTGTATTAAGATTTTGTAGCTGAAACTGCTTACAACGGTATATATGGGTTATTGTGCCATTTTGCCTGCATTATATTCATATTTGGATATTACATTAATATATACAATCAGCAGACTTCACATTCTCCTGTTGTAATGTTGTCACAAAAAGTTAGCAATTTTTTAATTGAACATAAAAAATGAAAAATGTAATAAAATGTAATTTTGAAAGATTTTTTTTCATCATATAAACTATGAAATCCCTGATCAAGGTTCCCCTAACTTTGTTTGTGTAAGCAAATGTACATCACAGGGTGGTAGCCGAAATGTAATTAACTTATTTTAAAAATGTCAAATGTTTAGCCAAAACATGATTTTGCTACTTATATGGCATACATAACAGGTAACTAACTGTATAATATGGTCCAATGCTCCCATCCAGATGTTCTGGTGACATCATAAATTATGAGGCCAAAGGCTGAGTGGTTTGTAAATTCCACTAGAACCCCGAGATGGCAATAGAGGTCCATATCATAAGCAGAACTGTTAAGTCTTTTTTAAATTACATGTTTATTTTTGGGTACTTAGCTTGAACAAGTTGTCTTCTTCAAAATCCAGCTAACAGTGGACGCTGAGGGAATTAGAACATTTAGGTTTTGTTTGCATTTCTTTAAAACATTGTTGATATAACCATCAGCAATGGTTATGGTCAATAGATAACTGAAAAATCAGAGTTTTAAAACTGAGTTATGGTTCTGACTCAAATGCAGACAAACAGTCAAATTTGCTGCCTATGGTTACTAAAGCACACAATGCATGACATAATTTGCACCACCCACAATGTTGCTGCCCTTTTCTTTCTTTCTGTTCCGTTGGGATACTAGTGTTTTGAGCATGACTGGCAGCGTGAGTTATGGTCAGGGTCGTGTGCGTGGTCACCAAAACTGGTGAGTTTCAGTGGTTTTCCGTGTTTGTTAGAACCATGTCAGTTTTTAACCACGGTTTTTAGTTAATATATATGCATTGAAAAGGAGGAAAAATAATGGTTAAGTATGCATTATGGTATGAGGTGGGTGTGTGTGTAGTAGTTACAGGGCCTACTGCACCAGCATTTTTAAACTTCATTGCTATGCAAAACTGGCAAAGTTTTTTTATTTAAAAACATGAAAAGCTGCAAAGGGAACGTGTGGCAGCAGGAACGTTTCTGCTGCTGAACAGGACCAGAATCATCATGATGTAGTCCATCATCACGCAGCGTCCTTCCACTTCCACTAAACCAAAAGCTCAGCAGGGAAAACAAAATATGTATCTCGTTGGCTGTTGGTTATGGTGCTGAAATGTCAAAATTCGACAGATTTCAGTACCTAAAATATCAGATTTCTGCAATACTTTGTTGTTTTTAAGCCACTGTCCATTCATCTTCGTGGCCCACCCATCCTTGTTCATGGCCCTTCCAGCGCAAGAATCCTAGAGCCGGGCCTGGTTGCAGCCCCAGAGCATAGACCCTTTTTCTCATGCCTCGCACGAGCCCAAAGTCATACTGGTTTGCCCAGGGCCATATTCTGCCCCCAGGGCTCATGAAATTAGGACAATCAGTCCTTTGTGCCCTCAGCATGCCTAAAAATCATTTCTGGCATTCCCAGTTGTTAAATACGCCCTAGGGCTCTTAAGGATATTGTTATTGACTGCAATGCCTACTTGGTGTGATCTTGAGCAATATACTATTGAAATAGAGGGTGAATATTTAGAAGAGGAGTCTGTTACGGTCCTCCAGCTAGATGACGAGTTCGGCTAGGCGGTGGCTGTAAACATCCGTCATGCGGTGGCCTCGGCCGTGGAACCCCCTAGAAAGGAGGCTTATGCAGCTGGCTTAAACCTTCCCAGGTCCTCTGAATTTGTCTCTGGACGGATCCCTTACCTGGTATGTTTTCCCGGGTCCCGACCAGGCACAGCAATGCCTCTTCAAACACAAATCCGACTCTGGCATGGACCTGAGCGCCTTTGAAAGGCTTTAGAAGGCTTTCTTTCCATGCACTATCCCACTGGATTTGGGGTCAGTGGCAGATGCCTTATGCGCCCCTGATGACCTGTCTGCTCCTCCACCCCCTCCTGATGGGGCCGATGACTATTCCCATGGGGATTCCAATGATGAGGTGGGTCTTTCCCGCCCTTGCGCCCTTTGCCCATTCTCTCCACTTCAACCACCCCAGATGCAGATGATCCTTCTATGTTGGACCTGGATGGTCTAATACACCATAGGTCAGCAGCGTGGTTTCCATCCCCTAAGTTGGGCAAGTATGTGGCAGGCCGTTTCCGGAAGACACTGGAAAAGGAGGTTCCGGATAAGCTCAGAAAAGAATGTCCATGCCCGACCCTGGCAGGCAAGGTAGCCCTCACGCCTGAAATAGAAACCTGTATGGCTACTTTCCATCAAAAATACATATGAGACCCTAAGAAGGGTATTGACAGGTCATGGAAGTCCTGCCAGGGCAAGCTCCTGGATGTGATGGTCCCACTTACAAAAATATTGGAAATTTCAGAGGGGGCCAAGGTTTCGGGATCAAATAAACCTGCAAGAGTTCAATGGCTGGCTAGTGTAGAGACACTTCAAGATGGAGGGCATCCATCTCCTATGCGACCTGTTACTGCCGGAGGACTGGATGATGCGCCTTAACCTCAAAGATAGGTACCGGACGCTCCCCATTTTTCCACCTCACCGCTGGTTCTTACAAGCCTGGTGGCAGGCCCAAGTTTACAAGTTCCTAACTCTGTCTTTTGGACTTTCCTTTGCGCCTTGGTGCTTCACCAAGGTGTTGAAAACGGTGGTAGAGTCCCCCAGGCCGCAAGGATATTGCCTCATCATTTATCTGGACGGCATCCTTATTATGGACCAAGATCCGTTCCAACTCAGGGACCGGTTGCAGGCAACGATTCTGTTGCTGGAAAGTTTGGGGTTATTCATCAATGCCAAAAAGTCTCTGTTGACCCCATCCAAACAGACCGCCTTCCTGGGGTTTGTCATCAATTCGTCAGAGAAGACACTCAGCCTTCCTTCCAGAAAAATAGCAAAAATCTGACGGGAATCACAGAAGACTCTGGCCCGCACCACAACCTCTCTACAACAAATAACAGCAAGTGGTGGGTCTTTTATCCTATTCCATTCAAGCGATCTTCGTGGGCCCGTTGCACTACAGGGCCCTTCAAAGGCTGAAGGCCTTCACCCTGCGCCGTGGTCTTTGATATTCAAAACAAGTCCCTCTAACAGAGGAAGTGAGAACCGAAATGAGATAGTGGCTGGCTCACATGGAGGCCTGGAACGGGCGGGCTATCTTCGGTTCAGACCTGGATATATTGATTGTGTCCCATGCCAGCACGTCCGGTTGAGGGACGCTCTGCGGGGACTCATTTACAGGAGGAAAATGGTCCGCAGCAGAGCAGTCCCTCCATATCAGTCGCCTCAAATTGATGGCAGGCTCCTTCTCAATCTAATCCTGGACCAAGGAGAGAGTCAGTTCTTAGGGGCGTGGCTAAGCCAGCAATGGAGCCGGACGTGCTCGAGTAGAGCTCCGTCGCGGGCTCCCCTCTCTGACCTCATATATCCGCAACAAGACATCTACCGGGGCCGCTGTCTTCCCTGACTGCGCCGGAGACTGACATGATGCTTCAGTGAGACGTGCAGCTGCAGCGGACGTGAGAATTCGCAGCGCGCCTCTCCGATGCGGAGGCCGCCAAGCAGATCGTCGCTGCCCCGGGGGAAGGCATCCACGCTAATCCGGGGATTGGCTCCGCCCACTGGGCCCTGAACTGTGGCGCAGATCGCGGCGCGAACACTGCACTCCTGTTGCGGCTGAGACTGACCGACACTGCCGCTGGCCGTGGGGGCTGGCCGCGGGGGCTCTCAATGAAAAGGAGCTGCCCCGGTGCGAGCTCTCCTCCCTTCCCGCGACTCAGAGGCGTTTTTTGTTGATTTGCTTGGGCCACCGAATATCGGCCCGGTACCCCTGCTGCTGACAACCCTGAGGCCACGCCACATTGAGGATCAGCACCTCTTCCCCTCCCGTGTTATCCGCATTGAGCGACCGCCGGAGGAGGTGCGAGGAATGGATGGTGAGCAGGATTAGCTGCACAGCATGGAGCCACGAGAGACACGGTGAGCAAGACACCCGGTGGCAGTACCCTTCGGCGGCGCCAGCGGCGGGGGGACACGGCAAAGCGCCGCACAAACGGGCTTGGCCCGATGCAGAAGACCCCCCCCCTTTTTATATACCGCTCTACATCTGGTGAGCCCCCACCTGTGGGGAGTAAGCCGCGGGTCCGGGAGGCCCAGACAGTGCCTGGAGCGTCACCCAGCTACGAGGACCGCCTATGAAGAGGCGCTGCCGCGGCACGATCTTCTCTGCTCTATCCGCCACACAGAAGCGCCATCGTGGACTCACGCAAATTATTGAATCCCAGCCTGGTGTCCATGCTATTGACAGTCCCAGGCCACAGTGCACTGGTAACGCGTCCCACCACACCCCAATTGTGACCCATCCTGCATAGCAGCTGAAGGAGACGTGGGAGACGGCGGTACAGATGTGTGGCTGCGCGGCGTGGAGGCGCCAGGGACGATATGATTGGGATACCAGATGGGTGACTGGGCGACTGAACGGGACCCCTTTACCGTGACTGCTCTGCCCCGAATGTGTCTGTGAAGGGGCACCTTCATGATCTTGCGTGGTGGCGGCGCACAATTTGTTTATATCGACGCCTGCGACCTGTGGTGCGGCGGCATGGTTACCCCACTGAGCGCTGCCTGAGGAGTAAAAGTTGGGCCTGTTGCGGCAGTCTGGGACTCAGCGTGCATTGAGAGAGACAGGGAGAGTGGGATCGCTCAGTGGACTCCAGGGTGAGTTATGCTGGTGTTACCCTGTCAGCGTGCGTCCTGCTTTGCGTGATTTGCCCCACCGTATGCTCCTCTCCTCGGAGACTTCCTGCTGGTGAAGCTGTGGACTGGTGACTGACTGCACATTGAGGCCTATCGCGACTGGCGCGCCCTGCCTCCCTCGATTGCGGCACTGGGCCTCGAGGTGATGGTATTCGCCCAGCTACTTCTGTGTCGAGGCTCTCGAGGCATGAGTTACGAGCAGAGCGGACGAGACACGTAAGCCCTGCCTGCTTGATCTTGGACCCCGACTATTGCGAACAGTAGGTGAAGATCCCGGGGATTGCTCTGAAGGTACCTGAGACGTGAGACGCCCCGTTCGGAGCTCACTGCCTGCTGCCTCATGTCCCGTGGGGATCGAACGAAGGTTGGCACTGGGGGTATGGCGGCCCCTCACCCTCAGACACGTGCGCAAGCGGACAGAATGGCAGAGGCGGAGACGGCAGACCCCATGGTGAATAAACTTGACGCAGTGCTGGCGGCGGTCGAGAAGCTCGGAGAGACGATGAATCAAATCCGCACATCTCTGGAAGGCACTTGATCTCACGCTGCTGCACGCGGATCACCGGAAACTTGCAGACCGCACTACTGCCACAGAAGGGGAAATCGCGGAGGTTTCGCCGCGAGTGTCCACGGCCGAGAAGCACATCCGCGACCTAGTGAATTGGGTGGAATTCCTGGAGGACAGGGCAGAAGATGCTGAAGGCAGGGTCCGTCGCAATAATGTACGCGTCGTGGGCCTTCCGGAGGGAGTGGAAGGAAGAAATGCAGGGAGTTATGCAGAAGACTGGATTCGATCACTGTTGCCCGGCGAAGCTCTGTCTCCACACTTTGTAGAAGAAAGAGCGCACAGGGTGCCTGCCAAGCCCCCGCCTCCGGGCTCGAACCCGAGGCCGTTCTTAATCCGTTTATTAAATTACAGAGACAGAGATGCCATACTCCAGGAAACTCGGAAATTGCAAGAAATACAAGTGGACAATCATAAAGTTATGAACTTCCCAGACTACACCTTCCAAGTCCAGAAACAGAGACACTCGTATTTGGCGGTGAAGAGAAGTTTGCGGCAATGTGGTCTTAAGTATTCTCTGTTGTTTCCTGCAAAGCCGAGAGTCGTCGCAAATGACAAGACCCATTTCTTCACCACCCCGGAAAGTGTGGAGGAGTGGCTGGATTCTTATAATTCATCATCAACCAGACGACGGGAGGCAATGCTTGAAACTACCCTACGGCGTCGCCGAAGAAGACGAAGGAAATCGCAGTCCTCGACCCCACAGGACTCTGGCTTAACACCAGAATTGATACTGAGTTGTCAACTTGAGGCGGTTCAAGCAGTGGTGAACATTAGTGGATCGACGGAGGGGGGTTCCAGTTCGGACCCTGACCAACAGGGGCCGCACAGTGACGAGGAACTTTCCGACAATCTTCCTGTCTCTCAGGGCTCCTGTGTGTGGCCACGTCACTTCGCAGACTTCTGAAAATATTGCTTGACCACATGTCTGTCAACTGTTTGCTTCCCCCCTTCCACGCAGGCTGAGAGCTGTACGACCTCACCGGCTGCGCAAGTATAAAAGACTCCATTTGCTGTCTTTGAACTGTAATGTTTGAGATTGACATTCATATTGATGTTGCTCTTGCGGAGCGGGTCCTGGGCATGCTGGCATATCTTATTTGGAGCCCTTTTTTTTTTTATGTATTGGAATTTCATGCATAATGAGTAGGCGGCGGCTCCGTTCCACAAGTGTTTGACCAGAGGTGGGATTCGCCACACACGACGGCTTCCTCCTTTCCCTTAGTTCATTTCTACATTGCTGTGCATAATAGTCTCCCCCCGACGTTAGTTGTGTGCCATTGCACTTTAAGTTTGGGCACTTGCTTGTTGCAACATTGCTCTCATGGTATTTTTGATTGTAAGCTGTTTTTTTGTTTTATATGCCATCTTTTTTCGACTAGGGTATGGTTGTTGCAGCATCGGCCAACACAGGGTAACACATACTGAGGCGACCTCCATACGTTTACTGTCAGCCATACTCGCCACTTGGCTTGATGGCTTCAATTATGTCTCTGACACTCAGTGGTTATGGCGCCCTTTAAGATAGATACATGGAACATGCGAGGCATACATAGCCCGGAACGTCGTTATCTTATATATTCACATTTAAAACGTCATCACATACAAATAGCTCTCCTCCAGGAGACTCATTTAACCCAGGTAGAAGTCACACGCCTTCATAGATGCTGGAGGGGACACTTATATGCGATAAGCTACTCTGCATATGCACGGGGGGTCTTAGTGTGGGTCAGACCAGGCACCCCGTTTCGTGTGGAGGACACCACAGTGGATGAGGAGGGTAGATATGTCATAGTCAAAGGGATGCTTGATGGCAAGCCGGTGGTAATAGCCTCGCTTTACGCGCCCAATACTGAACAGGCAGCATTTTTAGATCGGATATCACAAAAACTATCCACATGGCATGACACCCCTATGATTTTAGGCGGAGATTATAACTGTGTGCTGGACGTCTCCTTAGACCGCTCCTTCCCTCCCTTACCTGGCACTGCTACACACACGGCTGCGAAAGCGTTGGCGCGCTGGGCCATGCAGTGGCGCTTCTCCGATGTATGGCGGCACAGAAACCCTCTAGACAGGGTGTATTCTTACTACTCTGGGGCCCACAGACTCCACGTACGCCTGGACCGCTTCATGGTGTCGACTGACCTCTTGCCATGTATTTCCGACTCTACCTACATGGGGCGCACGCACTCTGACCACAATCCACACGAAATGGAGTTACAGTGGGAGATGGAGCTGCCGCCGATCCCGATACGGCGTCTCCAGCCGGATGTTCTCCTGGATGCATCCTTCCGGGACTTACTGGCCACCACTGTAGCGCAATATTTCGAAGAAAATGCGGGCACCGCCACGTCATCTTTGGTGGAATGGGACGCCCTCAAGGTGGTAGTTAGGGGACATTGTTTGGGGACGCAGGCGGGCATGCGGGCACAGCTGGAAAAGGAGCTCACCGTCTTAGAGAGGAGATTGGCCGCCAGTGAACAGGCAGCTGTAAACGGTACTCAGGGACAGCTAGGCCGCCTCCAGGAAGAACATGAGCAATTGCTAGAGCGGCTGCGCTGTCTTAATTATGCTGCTCACTCGGCGAGGACACATCATATGGGTGACAAGGCAGGCAAACTGCTAACTTGGCTCATCCGACAGAATGAGACATCAACACCCATAGTATCGGTGAGGAAGGCGAATGGGGAGGTTGCGTACACACAGCGGGGTATTCATGATGCGTTTGTCACACACTAACGAGATTTATATAAATCGCGCGTACAAGCTACGCCCCTAGCGTTACAGACATACCTGGAAGACCTAGATCTGCCGCGGCTCACGCGTGCCCAAAGTGAAGACTTAAACACCCCTCTTCACCTTGAGGAAATTCGAGAAAGTCTTTTTTCACTGTCCAATGGGAAGTCGCCAGGACCGGATGGACTGCCGACTGAATTTTATAAGGCATATACACATATCCTAGTGCCGCAGTTGCTAAAGGTGTACGAGACCGCACTCGATGAATCCACTCTCACTACCACGCAGAATGAGGCTCTGTTGGTCTCTCTCCTCAAACCTGATAAAAACCCCGACCTCCTGGGCTCCTATCGCCCGCTTCGCTCCTTAACTCGGACTATAAAATCTTTGCGTCGCTCCTAGCCAGACGCCTTTCACCCCTAGTGAAATCATTGGTACACCCTGATCAGAACGGTTTTGTTCCCACGCGTTGCACTTCTCTTAATATACGCAGGCTTTTTAGAGTGCAACAGTACGCAACGCATAGCTGGCCCCAATCAGGCTGCCTAGTATTGGACTTGGAGAAAGCCTTCGATTCCTTGGAATGGCCTTATCTGGCATCTGTGCTAGGCAAATACGACTTAGGGGAACACTTTTTAAACATGGTTCGTTTATTGTATCAACGTCCCACTGTCCGGGTCCGTACTGGCAGGTTAGTTTCGGACAGCATCAGAGTGAAACGGGGGACACGCCAGGGCTGTCCATTATCCCCGCTATTGTTCTCCTTAGCCATGGAACCTTTAGCCATGTTGCTCCGGAAAAACGGTGAGGAGTGGGGGATACGGTTGGGAGATGGGCTACATGCTGTTTCCCTGTATGCTGACGATCTGTTGTTATATCTCCGAGATGTCACTGCAATACCGGCATCTATTGCGGATATACTCACAACCTTTGAGGAAAATTCGGGGCTCCGGGTCAACTGGGCCAAGTCGGGGATTTACTCATTTAATGCAGACACAGTTGAGGAAGATGTGTTCGTAAATGGCGTGCCCCTCACGTGGTATCCCACCACATTCAGATATCTTGGCATCTTCATATATCGATCGCCCGATGACTTATCAGAGGGTAACTTGGTGAGAGCAATTTCGGCTATACGGGCTCAAATGCAGTTTTGGAAAACACTTCCGTTAAACGTAATGAGCCGTGTCACCTTGCTCAAAATGATCGTACTCCCCAAACTGCTGTATTATTTCTCGAACCTTCCAATTTATATTCCACCCAAGACTTTCAGAGAACTGGAACGGCTATTCCGAGAGTTAATATGGAACAAGGGGAGACCGCAAGTTGCTCTGTGGAAACTGAATGCTCCCATTAGTAAGGGCGGGCTGGCTGTCCCTAATATGGAGTTGTATTACCTAGCTGACCAGCTCCAATGGGCTGCGAAATGGCTAGACGGCAGGTGTCTGGAAGACACGGCGACCATGCGCCCGCCCTGGACCCACTCCCAAATATGTCATTTGTTCCATCCCGTCGCCAAGCTCCCGCGACCACCACAATTACATTTAGGATTAGCTCATAAGTGCTATAAAAGAAGTTTATATCTTACTCGCACAACACTTCCATACGCCCCGATTTTGCCATTGTTGGGGACACCACGGGGTACACTAGGCACATCGGAGGCAGCCCTGGCGACCTGGCATGCGGCGGATCTAGACACCTTAGGCGATTTATACAGAGACAGCGCATTATTAGCATTCGACACGCTGGTTGAAGACGCTGAGTTGCCAGCGGGACAATTCCTCTTACACACTTCTATCTTGAAGGCACTGACGGCCGCCTGGGGGAATCGGACTACTGAGCCACCGACACACCTTTTACTACAATATTTATATATCATGGGGGTGGGATCCCACGTAGTACACTGGCTGATGGATGCACTGCTTATACATACGTTGAAGCCGCTGCAGCGTCTCCGAGTAATATGGGAGACAGACAGAGGCCGGCCCTGGACTGATAAGGAATGGGATGTCATAATAGCGGGTGCCAGAAACATACCAAGGAACTCTAGGTTCAAACTTATACAAACATATATCGTACAGAGTGCATATCTCTCGCCTGACATGATAAATAGATATTTCCATACTGCCGCCTCTGCATGCCCACGCTGCCAGCATCCTGACGCTGACCTACTCCATATGCTGTGGGCCTGTGCATCCCTTCAACAGTACTGGCAGGAGGTAGTCGCAGTTCTAGCTTCATGCACAGGCACGCCGTTACCATTGTCATGGGAAGTCTGCATACTAGGGCTTTATGCCAGGTCCAAAAAGAATAAGGTCACCTCGAGGTTCCAAGATTTAGGTATAATCACAGCAAAACGCTTAATAACCAAGAAATGGAAAAATGCGAATCCTCCGGAGATACTTAGTTGGAGGCGTTCCCTCACAATATGGGCACAGGCGGAAAGCACGGCGCTGCACAGAGAGGAAACAGCGGGGCTCCGCAACTTTCCCATTGCGCAAAGCTGGGATGCCTTACTCATTGTCTTACAGGCAAGCCATGCACCGGAAGCAAATAATTCCCAAACTACTGACTCGAGTTAGGCAAACTAATTCCTCATTACTCAGTTTAGCGCCACAGGTACGCTTCGCCACACATGGAGCAGCACACTATTGCACCCCTAGACCATTGTGGATGATCACTCACACCCCTTCCGTTTTCAGAAGCAGAGGTCCTCTTCGCTAGTTGAATATTACGCCTCGATATGCGCCCTGCTCCAATCCTCGATAAGATATACTGTTCAAGCGGCTAAATGCCGATGATGCAACTTTGTACCCCTTGATTCTGTTTGCAATTTTATAGATGGCAGGCATGTTTCCTTTTGTAAATTATAAATTTCAGTTAAGATTGTGTATTTTAGGAAAAATATGTCTTATTGGTACTCTCCAGTGTCCACTACCTGCATCCTATCATCATGTCAAGCCTATCTTTCCCCTTGCAGTGAATTGATGAATAGGCCTGATCCACACGTATATGATGTATAATAATAAGATCCTGCCGCAACAGTCCAGTTCGGCTGTGTAGTACGTAAGTTGCAGACAGCGATGACTGCGACTTGTATTACATGATGTAGCAAAAATGTGGGCAATGGCACGCAGAAACCCCGGAACATGTACTCGCAAGAAGCAAGATTCTGTAATTGAGAATAGCGAACCAATGTCATTTATACGCTGTTTTGCTGTGAAAAGTTATTTTATGTATGTGTTCTATACTTATGCTCTAAACATCTGAGTATCTTGTATAAAATTGTGATGAGTCATGTTACAAAAACAGAAAATACTAATAAAGATATTTAAACAAAAAAAAAAAAAAAGGAGAGAGTCAGTTCTTGTGTCCTGTTAAAGATGGACATCTCGACGGTCTGCTACATAAACACTTGGGGGGGCACCAGGTCCAAGGTTTTAGCAGACTAGCCAAAGACTTTTGGACCTATTGCCTGACCAACAATATTTCGGTCACAGCGGAATACTTACTGGAAGTGCGGATTGGTGCTCGAGGGAATGGCCAGACAAGAGTCTGTGGCAGTCATCCCTCGGATCTTCCAGGCACTGAACATTTGGTGGGGCCCCTTCTCTGTGGACCAATTTGCCTCCCGTCTGGACCAGCAGGTGCCCAGATACTTTCGCTGGAAGCTGCACCCTATGGCAGCGGCGACCGATACATTTCTACAAAATAGGTCCCAGGAGACGGATTAGGCGTTCCCTCGTTTTGCAATGATTAGAAGGTTGTCCGCACAGGTACGCAGACAGAAAGCGAAAGTAGTCTTGATCACGCCTTTCTGGAAGTTTCAAGTTTGGTTTCCAGTTTTTCTGGAACTTTCTTGGGATTTTCCAATCTGCCTACCTCATGCTCCAGATCTCCTTCTGAATTCTCTGGGCGAGTTTCACCCACTAGTCCTGCAAGACCGGATGCCCCTGTTGATGCAGAGGATTACCGGGAGAGATGGAGAGCCCCAGGCCTTTCACGAGAAGCTGAGACACTCCTGGCATCAGCATGGGCAGAGGGGACAATGAAACGTTACAGGTCAGCATGGACACGATGGGTTCGCTGGTGTGTTCAACACAGTGAGGCTCCAGTGGGGTGCGAAGTTGTCCCACTCATGAACTTCTTGGCCTCGCTGAATTCACAAGGTCTGGCTTACAGGATGATAAATTCGTACAAATCCGCCATTTCGGCGGGTCATTTGCCAATTGAAGGTTCCCCAGTGGGGGAACATCCGATGGCTTGTAAGATCATGAGGAGGATCCATTTGGCTTTGCCTCTGGAACCTTGGTACTCCAAGCTTTGGGATGTTAATGTGGTCTTAAACCTCTTTCGTTCTTGGCAAAAGAATGAATATTTATCCAGGAAGGAGCTATAGGCAAAGCTTGCAATGCTGCTCTGTCTTGTATCCTGTCGCAGAGTGTCAGATGTGAGAGCACTGGATATTACTGGCAGAGTCTTTACCCCACAGGGTGTCACCTTCCACTTTTTCTGGAGAACGAAGTCCAACTCTAAATTGGTGTCCTACCCAGCTTTCGGCAGATTTCCCAAACTCTGTGTGTTGAGATTCCTTAAGGCATATGAAAGTATGATAGAGGGCATTCAACCTCCCATCCCCCTCTGCCTCCCCATATGAGAGAAAGTTGTTAATTTCTCTAAAGAAACCTTTCAAAGCGGTGTCTTCCCCCTCTGATTTTTTGCTGGGTCATGCAAGAAGCTGGCATTAACCTATCACAATTAAGGGCACATTCGGTGAGACGGGCCATGACCTCTGAAGCCTTCTCCCTAGGGGTAAGACTAGAGGACATTATCAATGTGGTTGACTGGTCTTCGGACTCAGTGTTTAAACAATTTTACTTCAAACCGGTGATGGATATGGCATCTTTGGTGGTGGATAAGCTTTGAACGAGGATAATCCTTGCCTCTGGTCCTGACATAGAATTAAAACTTTCCTAGCATTCGTAACTGAAAGTTTAAATTCTATTAAGGACACGGAGGAGAGGATTATTCCCGCCCGGGTTTCTGCAAATATTGTCCCAACCCGGCATTTTGTTCATTGGGAGTCCTCATGCACAGAGTACTATCTTCTTCAGAGAAAGCTTTGTGAGTTATAAGTACATTTGAATTACCAGTTCTGATGGATTTCTGAAGTTTCTTCTGTGTTCATTATAGTATATATATATTGGTAACCAGTTTAAGTCTTCTTATGCAAGGCATTGATGTTGATTCCAATATGCAAGTTGTTTTTTCTGGTAAAATATTGGTGCCTCCCTCCTAGGACACCACAGTTATTATGCGTTTATATGTTTTTCATAGGTGCCGATTCCGCCAAAGGAGAATAAAAAGAAAGTTTGGGTTCTCTTCTGCCGCACTCAAGAAAGAGGAAGTGGTTTAGGGGAGGCGGACTGTTATGGAAGGATGTGGACTGTCACTGGTTGAACTTTGTTTGTAGTCCTTTCCCATGGGTGTTCTGGGAAAGGTAGTTTATATTAAGTTGATGTCTGCTGGAAGTAAATAAGATGAGCATAATGCTCGCCTCCGTGTCCTTAATAGAATTGAAACTTTACGTTAGGAATGCTAAGAAATTTTTAATTCCCTTATGAAGATGCCTCTCTTTTTAATGGCCTCGTTACATTAAGCTGCTCAAAGAAGAAAGATATAGAGTATGCAAATTTGAAATACAGATTTTAGTTTCCAAAGCCCTATTAATTCTAGAAGTGTATGTCTGTAATGAACATGCTGAAATAATTTAAAAAAAACAATAAAAAGGGTAAATTACATTCTCAAGCCTCATTACAGTGACCCATAATACATTTTTCCTTTTCTGTGCGCTTACTTTCATGGTATTTTACAGTGAACCTGCTTGGTAGATGCTTAAACAAGGACAAACCTAATCGCTGCGTTAAGTTCTTCAACTTCTTCCCTGAGTCGTTTTGTTTCCTCCTGCAGCTGGCTCCTCTCCTGTTGCAGTTTAGAAACATATTCAAATGTTTTCTGAAGTGTTATTGCATGACTGACCTACATTGATGAGAGACAAAGAGACAAACAGCACTTTACTAGCTGGAACCATACCGCGTTTAAATAGAGAGAAAAATGTCAAATGTATTTCAGGCTTATAGTAAACAAGGGCTGAAACTCTTCCTGGTAAGATTGTCATTTTAAGGTCTTGGCTACATACAGCATTTTGTCTGTTGGCCAGACCTTTTGTTTCTAATACATTAAATATACTTTGATCAGGTTTTTGGTCAGGTTCTTATTCAGGATTGTGCTGTTTTGCTGTCTATCTCACTTCCCTGCTACTGATTCGAAGGCTGTCTTCGCTATTCTTGAGCTTGTCCTGCGCAGGAGCGTTTAAGTCTCATAGTGTTATGATTAGATGGGGTAGCCTTCCACTGCTAACGTCAGACTTTGCTTTGCAGTGCACTGGAGGTACTATTTCCTGCACCTTTCTCTCCCTGCTACCCCTTCTTCTGATCCATCTCTATTCCCCCCACCATCCCTCTACCATCACCCAGCGTCCTCTTGTCGATTTCTTTTTTAAACAGTTTTTGCCACCTGCTGCACTATCGGACATCTTAAAATGGCTGTGTGACCAGTCAAAAATGGCGACATGCAAGGCAGACCTCTCCAACTGAGCTTGTTTTACTTTAACAAATCCCGTTCAAAGATGGTCACCCAGATGAGGAAACAGCCATGGCAGCCATCAATGAATGGGATTTGTTCAAATAAATTCAAAGCTGGCTAATGCTGATACGCATGTATCTGTGTTGGCCATCTTTTTATATATTTAGTAATATTTGATAAAATTCTGTTACAATATGGCCACCATGGATGTGCATGCATCTACAATAGCCATCATGGAAGGGCATTTGGTTAAAATATGACAAAATGCATTCAGAGATTGCCACCAAGGATGAGTGTGCACCCGCAGCATCCATCTTTTCATGACTGTTGTTTTATTTTAACAAAATGCCAATGTCAATGCAAGATGGCCTACACGGACACATCTGCATTTACAGTGGCTATTTAGGATAGCAACAAGCAATAACAAAGTGAATAGGTTTCACACTCAAACCCTCCCGGCTTTGCCAGTGCTTCTTTTTTTGGGGCTAGTTAGCGAGGTAACTGGGGGGATACTCACTGGTTTTGTACTGGGAGATACAAAACTGTGTAGAGTGCTAAAGCCAATTCTGATATTGAACCTCCTTTTCTGTTCAGCCGAAATATGTTTCATTCTTCGATTCTAAGAGAGAGAAAAAATGTTATTTTACGAAGCTTGTTGCATGGCAGCTTACATTTACATGTTACTCTGTGTTTGCTATTTCTACTAAAAAATAAAATGTGCACTGTCATAACGGAGACTTCTTGCAAGGGACTATAGGGGACAAGCAGCTCTGTCGTCTTAAGAACTTTTCTTACAAAAGAGATGAAAAATTAGGCTTTTCCATTTGATTACATTACACAAATAATTCTGAATCCTTGTTGCTAATAAAGGTATTTTTTAAACATAATGACTTTCTAAAAGCTTCAAAAATATTTAATGTCTGTTAGTACTCTATTATGAATAATTTATTTTGCCCATACGTCATGTCGGAATGAAAGCTCGGTGCTTATGGAAAAGGAACGAACGTTCTTACATACCTTAAATGCCACATTCTGCGGCTCATTCGTTGTTTTTCCGGAGCTGTCAGTTTTAGAAGACTGGGTACCAGGACCATGATCATTTATACATTGTGATCTCTTTATCAAATGCTGTCGTTCTTGGTCTTGCAAAAGAAACGTACATCATGTAAGTAACTGTGAAAATCGAACTGCCTAAAATTGCACAAGAGCTTAAACTAATATTGTTGTTTTATTGACGCCGGACAAATCAATCAAGCAGAAGTAAAATCTGATCACTTGTAGTGTTATCCCAATAACACTGGGGCCACACTTTTCCCGAGTGCCCCTCCCTCCCCCCCCAAAAAAACTGTGACCGTTCCAGAAAAAAACAAGCATTGGCATAGCCAATATGTCTCGCCTTTGGGCCGTTATACGTGTTTAGCCAGAGCTATAGGCTTTGGCAATGTTTTAAGCAAAGCCCACAAAGAGAACACAGCATGCATCACAGAGCAACGCATGTGTGCTGCCTCTAGGCTCTACCTGAAAAGGAACATGCGTGTAGCACAAAAAATAAATTGGAAATATATTGCTTTTTACTTGGATATGTTGTGGGCTACTGGGAAATAAATGCTAACGTACACTTCAATGTACCTTGTCAAAAACATGGGCATTCAGCTGTTCCTGCGGAGATTGGCATACTGCTCTTTTTGGAGCTCTTTTTTTTTAAGAAACAAAATAAAATATAGTAGTATATACTTATAAAACAAAATTAAATACATTAGTATGTTTTATTAAATAAATTAAAAAACAGTTGTGTAGTTAAGTAGAATGTTGAAGCCATTTCACAACAAAAGAGGCATTTGAAAAAACAAGCAAACATCAACAATTTTTTATGCACTGAATGGCCTTATTTTGACTTTTCGTTGCTTAAAAACATCTTTCACTTTAACGCAAATTAATGGGAATGTAAAATATCTCAGATTTTCTTGTCTGAAGCCCCCTCTTCTCTCTTTGTAGATGTTGAAATATATGATATTTACCCCTAAACTAAGTAGCAACTGTGCATGCCCACTGCATATGTGTCGGTCATTTTTTGTTCTACATGGATAACTTATTTTCCCCTACTAAGAAGGCCATTTCCCTGCTCCCATACAGTTTTGGTGGCGCCAAGGTTCTCATTTTGTAGATAAGATAGATAAGAGCAGTTGCAGCCAATTCGGAGCCTGCCTCTTGGGTCCTCACTGTACCACCAAGCTCACTTGAATCATCCAGTTTCCGGAATCTTGCTGATTCACTTCCTGTTTGTCTATGCCACTTACCAACTATGCACCTTGGGTTGAATTTCCACGTTTTGCTCAGACTAAACGTAGAGATGCAATTTACCATGCCACATATCTGTAAAAAAAATAAAATAAAAAAAAATTCCAGCAGCGAGCTTAAGAAATGTCCCCCAGCTTATTAGGCCTGTTAGATTGCACCTAGAGTTGGGTATCCTGCTATTCATTTTGAGCATTATACATAATAAACATAACATCACCAAATGTAACAGGTGCATGGCGGTGATGTTAGCACGCCTTGTAAGTGGACGTGCTCCTTACCCTAAACTTCATCCCACAGTTTCACTGATACACAGTGGGTATGATTACACACAACACGGAGGAAGGGCGGCCTCCAGAGAGCCCTTCTCCGCGTTTCCGACATCACAACCAAAGGGGGACAGACGCGGCTCGCAAGGGGGGGGGGGGTTGTGCCGGCCAGGGGCATTTTTGAAATAAAAAAATCCTACCTGACTCTGAGGAGGTCCGTTGTCCGCGCCGCCTCGGGTCCGACTCCGCTTGGCCCTGCCTACGCCCTACAGCCTCTCAGCCAATCCTGGCGCTGCTGGCAGCGCCAGGATTGGCTTAGGGCACGGTTACCTCTCGCCCGCCTGCCCATTAGGAGACCGAGGTTTGAGCCTTTGCTCAACCCTCGCTCTCCTAATGGGCATGCGCAAGCAAGTGCACACACAAGTGCGCATGACTGGGCACGGCGCGTAAATTCGGTGCCCTTCCCCACTCATGCGCACTTGTGCTGCCTGCTGCCCCTGGTCCCTCTAACAATCATGTCAGTCAACATGACGCAGGACCACCCACCCCTTCAGACTCTGAAGGGGTGGGCGGTCCGACGTCATGCTGACTGACATGATTGTCAGTTCTCCTCGGCTCTTTGAACTTAAGTAAACTGATTCAGTTTACTTAGGTTCAAAGACGCCGAGGGAGCTGCGGGCGGGGGGGCTGCGCATGAGTGGGGAAGGGCACCGAATTTTCGCACCGTGCCCAGTCATGCGCACTTGTGTGTGCACTTGCTTGCGCATGCCCATTAGGAGAGCGAGGGTTGAGCAAAGGCTCAAACCTCGGTCTCCTAATGGGCAGGCGGGCGAGAGGTAACCGTGCCCTAAGCCAATCCTGGCGCTGCCAGCAGCGCCAGGATTGGCTGAGAGGGGCTGTAGGGCGTAGGCAGGGCCAAACGGAGTCGGACCCGAGGCGGCGCGGACGGCGGACCTCCTCAGAGTCAGTTAGGATTTTTTTTATATTTCAAAAATGCCCCGGGCGCCCGGCCGGCACAACCCCCCCCCCCCCGCGAGCCGCGTCTGTCCCCCTTTGGTTGTGATGTCGGAAACGAGGAGAAGGGCTCTCTGGAGGCCGCCCTTCCTTTTAGTGCTCAAATGGGCTACTCGTCGACGATAATGCCGCCTTCAACCGCCTGAAAGCCCTGCTCTGCGACTGCCATTTGTTTTAATGATGCCAAATCATGTGCCATGGTTTGGGAAATGTGAATGGTGTTTCCCCGCTGTGTGCTAGGCATCAGTCAATCAAGTCTTTTCACTAAACACTAGCAGGGAGCAGAGGCTAATTCTGTGATCATTTGTGGGGCTTGAAAGTTTATTACAAGGCAGGAATGGAACAATGCAGCTCTGCACTGCCCTATTCTTTGTGAAGAGAGCTCCCGGACCGCCGTTTGTTTTGAATGGCTTGCCGACGTTTCTTCAACACTTTTATATCCACCTGAATCAGCAGGACTTCAGGCGAGTTCCTTAGTAATTCCATCTGCATCGAGCGAGCTAAAAATTAGATAATATTGCGGCTTTAATGCGGTCTATGCTGCTATGCATTATGCCCTTCTGGTTGGATTTTGATATTCAAATGCATTTGCAAATGGATGCCTGAATAGAGTCAGGCGCTCTGCTATTTGTGTATTTTGATGGAATTGAGCAGGTGAAAACGAGCTCGCTGCAGCCTGAGCTTATTTGTTCTTTTTCCCTGTGCCAAGTTTCAGTTTTAGTGGATTCAAACTCTGAGCCCAGCACTAACCAGGCCGGATTTCTAATTTCAGAACTGTGGGATCTGCTCTATCGATCATGTTGTTTTCCACTCAAGGTTGATTTTCAATCTTTTAAGGAGACCCTTATACCTACCAAGTACCAAAATGTGTTTTGTTCTAAGTTACAGTAGTTTATAATGTTTAAACCTACCTATGTGATTTTAAGTTTTTGAAGTGTCATCTTTTGTCATTTGCTTAGCACTAACAGCCTGATTTTGAGGTGATTGTTAATTGTAAACCTGGGGAAAAGCTCTTTGATTTACCCTTACCACCTGTGGTGGAATAACCACAGATTTGCACTGCGGTAAACGGTTCATGTCCACCATCAGTAATATCCCCGGCTCTGGCACCCACTCCACCAAGAGTATTACAGGAACAGGAAGCCATGAGCATTAGTATTTGTGTAGGGCAAGTTAAAAAGTCTATTATGTTTTGCAGTGAAGGAGCATGTTGCCTCCACACTCCTCAACATGGACGTCATTTAGGGGTTGTCTGGACATTGCCTTTGCAACCACTGGCCTCAGAGGTGGCAAAATTATTGGAGAGCTCATCCTTATGGGCGTCGGGGCTACTCCTGCTCATTTTTTATTACGCTAATAGTGAACAATCTAACTTTTACAGGGATTTGCAAGAGGCTAGTGGGCATGACACGTCCCCTGAGGCACAGTTTGACTCGCCACTTGGCCACCAATGGAAGAAAGTGCCTCTTTTGCAGTAGTAGTGGTGCAGCGGTTGGCAGATGAGGTCATAGATTTGCAGCTGCCCTCAGTTGAGACCAAACCAACCGTCCTTGGAGACATTTTGGAGACTGGGCCAGCCACGTTGGAGCCTTTCCTCCTTTTTAATGATGCCCTCACTGATACCTTGATGGCCTCTTAGTCAAAGCCCTGTTCCTACCTACCGATGATTAGGCAGATGGCCAGGCATCACAGACCGGCCCGTGGTCATCCTGATTTTGTTACTAAACATCTTACTCCAGAGAGCCTTGTGGTTTAAGCTTCAACAAGTAAGATGAATCCCAATTAATTCCCCACAACCCCTCTGGATAGGAAGTCAAAGAGGATTCAGGCTTGTGGCAAATGTATGTTTTCCTCTATCAGTCTAGCAGTGTGGTTGGTTAATGTTGTCTGCCTATATGGCAGCTACACAAATGACTTGTGGGACATGGGCAAGGAGATCTTGCCAGCAGTCCCAGAAGTTCTTAGGGTCTCTTGGCTCAGACAATTCATGATGGACAAGACACAGCCAAATATTTTATCAAGGTGACCTAGATACTACTGATTGCCTGGGGAGGCCGTTGCTTCCAGCGTTGTGCTTCGCTGACATGCATAGATGCGATCCACAGGATTTTCCGGCAATGTATACACCTCTGTCATGGATATGGTTTTGTTGGCTCATGCCTTTTCAGTGAAAGGCAGATTCCCTGGATCTGTTGAACCCTGCCAAGCAGTTTCCACACCAATTAAAAAAACTCAGAGGCTATACCATAGGTTGGACATATAGGCAAAGACATTCTCACTAACCAGTACAGCAGCCACCCCAGTGTTTTCGAAGTCATGGAGTTGGGTCTGGCAGGCAGCATGTAAACCAGCAGGGGCATCTGTAATTCCATTCTCCCTCCTCTTCCTCTGTTGCAACAGCCACTAAACTGTTTTAATTTTCCCTTAGTGGTGCATGTCTATCCAGTGGGGGGTAGGATCCAGCACTTCTTCCCAGGGTGGCGATCCATCATGTCTGACAGACAGGGTCGGTGCATCCATTGGGGCGTTGGGGCGTGGAAGATGCGTGTTTTAGTGTAAAGCACACATTTTACACGTAGGCATTTCAGGCAATATTCCACTTTGACCTCTTGCCTGGTTACTCGACTTGTTATGATTTGAAAGAAAGCTAGATCAGACTGCATTAGAAAATCTTGTTTTGCACCAAAACCTATATTTTTTGCGCTGGCTTCCAAACATGCCCCTTTGCATACATTGACAAGTTGTTGGCACAAAGAGGTTTGGGCACTGAGGGAGGGTCAACTTCTGGTGCAAATAGCTTTTCCGCATGAAAGTTGATCTGTTGCTGATGTTTTTGCATTGTCATTGTTTGTGTCGCTCGAGTTGCACCCTCTTGCGAGTAGCTGCAGGGAGATCCGGTGCAGCAGAGCAGGGCGCATGCGTGCTTGTGGTGTAAAATACATCTCCGATGGGCACCTGCAGTGGACAGTGATACCGCTTTAGGCTACGGATCCCAACTGATACAGGGGCTTGGTCACTTCGCATTCCCTCATCTCCTTGTGGTTTGTGTGTCCACAGCCAAGGTTGGCAACTTTTCCATCCGTTTAATTTCCTTTGTGAATGTATCTCTTAATTTGTTTTGTACATCAGACAATGTGTATGTTGCACTTTGGTGGCTAATCCGGCGAGTCAATGCTGAGAGTTTAGATGGGATGGAGATTCTCATTTGTGTCTGAAGGGTTACAGTTGTTGGTTTGTACACGTGTCCTTCAGCCATTGTAATTCTCTCTTCCGCATACACCTCTGACCATTATAGTTTCTAAAGAGCAGCGTTAGTGTGCGCATCTTTGCACTCGAGTATCTCCTCTGCAGTTCTTCAGTTTTGTGACTCGCCATGGGCCCAATGATATTATGTTTGTGTGATGATGCGTTTTGTTGTACATAAAGGGACATCCGCAGTTTACTTTTTTTAAATATGTGTGTATGTGAGTGTGTCTGTGCTGCAGTTGATGGTACTTCCTTACAGATGTGCTGTCAGTAACTTGTGTGTACATCACACAGCCACATTGTAAACCGATATCAGGATATTGTTTCTGGTTCCACCCGCAGATTCTTGAATTCACCTGAGTAAGTGTTTGTGTGTTTTAAGTGGCACCAGAGCGCGGCGCGGCTTGCTGTGTCTGTTCAGGTGACATCCCGCTAGGCCCTCGGCAAACGGCCTACAAACACTTCCGCAATGTCACCAACAGTTGCTCTGCCAACTTTCCTACATCAAGGGCAAAAACAAAAATTCACAAGTGGTGAGGGTGCAGATCCTTTTACTCCTGTACCCATGTCCGACCATATTGTGCAAATATCTGAAAATGCTATCTTTTTATTACTCTCCAGTGAAGGATGAACTGTACACCTTTAAATACTTTCATTTGCCATTCTAATAGTTTTCTCTGCTAAACAGTACATTCTAATAGTTTTCTCTGCTAAACAACTTTCTATTTACTTTTCGAGTTTATGAGCGGTTTCAGGGCGCGCACACTGAATATCGACCCCAGAGTATCAATAGGGCACATTATCAAGGATAAAACATCAAAAAAAATATAGACAGGTGTGAGTCTAGATTTTCTACACCTAACACCACATATTGTATTAATTGTATTTATATAGCGACTCTACAATAGTCTACAGTGATGAGTACATATCACAAGAATTACCACTTGCTATTGTTTAATATGCTAAACTGAGGGAGACATTAAATGTACTGTGTTCTGCTATAGGTGATGAACTTGCCACATAGAGAATTTTATGGCGTTCCGAAGCATGAGTTGTGTTTGAGGGTTGCTCCCTTCTTTATTCCTTTTTGTTTCCTTTGGCTCTCATTCATAGTATATGTACAATTGCTAAGTGCTTGTATTCATAAACCTTCTACTCTATTTAAAGGTATTTTCTGTATTCCTGGTATGAATGGCTCCAAACTAAATGGCCAAGAATGAGTTCTGGTGTTGGAATATGCAGAAGGGTTCAGGTTTGTGCAGTAGAATGTGATGAGTTTTCAACTTCCAGAGAAAATATAGAGAGGACATGAGATGAGAGAACTCTCTTAAGGGCATACTTTTTGAGGAGGCCCTCTGCTTTTGATTGCAGTGGCTCAGTTTATTTGGTGATTCACAATTCCAATCATGGGTAAAACATGGCTTGTTGAACATAGATGAGATGTACTTGCAAATTGTTTGATTGCATATTGCATTTCAGGTTATCAATTTGACCAATCCTTTGACTTCTTACCAACAAAATATGAGTGTCTTCCTGGTCGAGGACCACACTGCTTTTTCTCTTATCTGTCTTGTATCAAGACCCTGCTGGACTATGGGGTGAAAGAAAGCTTGAAAAAGCAGCTACCTATGTTATATGACATCTCTTTATTAATGTAATAACTGCACTTTCACAATTGCTTTATTAACCTTCCTGCTTTCTCAAATTTGCTTGAAAATGCACCATTTGTCCACTCTTTTTTCAAAATTTTCTCGGGGGGAGAACCCCCCCGAAACCCCCTTAGGTTGTTCGGGCTCGCTCGCTACGCTCGCTCGCTGCGGTGCAGTATGCCAATAATTTTACGTCTCACCACTTTCAAATGTCACCAGCCACCACTGACAACACCCAGTATGCATCTGAAACAGTTTCCTTGTCCATTGTTTCGCTAGATACGTTTTTTTTTTTGCTTCCATGAGCAATTGCTTAGAGGCTCAGTAACACACTACCAATAAATGAAGTGCGATTCCCTCTGTTCTGTGACTGGTGGCTGCTGGTGGCACGATAGTGGAAAGACTCACATCAATTGTTACAGGTTTATTGCTTTCTATGAGTGTCAACAGCTTTCTAGATATTTGCTCATAATCCCCACTCCCTACCCACAATGTGTATGCATTTTACTTCTTTCCATATCTAAAAAAATGCTGTCTGCTGAATTTATTCCATTTGTCATTTGAAGCTCGTCCATTTTTTTTTTTTTTTTACCTTAAAGGCCCCTCTTTTCATTGCTTTAATGTTGGAAGCTGTTTTTTATTTTGCAGAAAGCTAAATAAAGCATACTACTGTTTCCCAATCTGGGAAAGATAAAAAGAAGATCATGTTGGCTAACAAAAGAATGTTTATAATTCACCCAACCCTGGGATTGCCACAGCTTTTGTTACTGTTGTAACTAAGTGCTTTTCCCTATTCCTGTACCCCTCTCTTTCACCTGGTTCATCCCTTCTTCCTTCACCCGTTCCCACCCCCCCTTCTCCTTTCTTCCCAGTAGTACATTCCATTCTAGTAGAATCTTGGTGTGAATCTCACCTTGTCAGCTGGTGCTTAAGGATCTAAGCTGAATAAACGTCCTTCTCTTCTTCAACCTTTGTGGAGACGTTTATTTAACATTTTGGCGACGATTCTTGCTGTGCTGGGGGCAGCCCTTGATCCTCTCCCCAGTTTCTTCCACCAGCTGTCAACGTGTCTACTGCTCTTATTCGAAAAGCAAACACAAGGAGATGATGGACGGAGCGCTGAAACGTTTCAGACACTCACCCCCAGTCACAGATCTGGGTTGAATCCATCATCGTTCTTTAGCTCACTTTGCCATCCCAGTTCAGACACAGCCATATGCAAATCAGTCTTGACCCTGTGCCTCATGGGAACAGTCCAGCCCGAACTGCCAAGCCATGTCTTCCCTGGACCGGAAACAAGCATCCTGGGACCAGTTTCGGGCTAACAGCCCTCATCAGCCAGGCTAGCTTGAATCCAGTGGCAAAGTGAGCAAGGGACCCACGTCTGGGCATACCCTGCCAACTTAGGGCGAACAAAGCAAACACAAGGAGATGATGGACGGAGCGCTGAAACTTTTCAGACACTCACCCCCAGTCACAGATCTGGGTTGAATCCATCATCGTGAACAGCTTTATTACTTCAGGTAGAAAGGAAGAAAACTACCTTCGTGAGCAGCTTCCATTCGTCAAACCTCCGTCTTGGTGGTGAGTGCTGCGCGCTTTGTGAGCAGCCTGCCAGCTATCCTTGTCGCTGACAGGCACAGCTTTGCCGTTCCCTGCGCTGCATTTTTCAACCCTGTCTCCTTTGGTCAAGTTAAGTCTATTTCCTCTCGGCTGCCAGTGAAAAAACACAACATTACCTCTGCGCTATCTCCTTTCGTAAACGTCTTCTCCTTGGGATTACCCCAGCGTTGTGTGTTTTCGCCGAGGGAGGGTTGTTTAGACTTTCTCCTCCTTTTATATTGCCAACATTCACCGTGGTCTAAAAGTGCACCGCAGCGAGATATTACTCGCCCTATCTCCTCAGCGTCTGGGAGTTGCCTTCTCTCCCTCAGATGTCGGATGACGCATCGTCACCCCGCTCGTATCTCTGAGAGTGCCGGGCTCTGTGAGGAATTCACCGAGGGAGGGGCTGAAGGAACGCTTCGAGTTTGTTTACCTCAGCTGTTGCCGGGTAACGAAGTGCGCTGCTCTGTTTTTAATCTCTGAGCATTGGGAGGAGCCGAGAGCACCGTCACGCTTCGTTTCCTCAGCTGTTGCTGGGTAACCCTGCACGCCACTTGCTCCTTCGCCCTGAGTCTCGGTAGGGGCTGACAGCACCATTTCAGTTTAGCTTTCCCAGCTGTGTTGTGCCACGCAGCTCGCCGCTCTGAGCTCTCCCTCTCCTTGAGCGCCGAGCACTGGGTGGAATTTCTCCAAAGGAGGCGCTGTCATTCTAACTCAGCCTGCCAGCTTGCATCACCGCTGACAGGCACAGCTTAATCGTTATACGTCCAGTGAGCTCTACTACTCACGTTCACAATTATTATTTCTACACCATTATCTGGATACCATTTTCACCTCTGCCTGCCAGCTTTCTTCATCGCTGACAGGCACAGCTTGCTAATTATTCAATCAGCGCGCACTTCCACTACCCTTCCAGCTTGTTTTCATTCAGTATCATCTTAGCCTTAACTCCAAGGTGCCTTCTTTCGCTGATAGGCACAGCTCATTTACTAAACCTCTCTGGACATAATTGTATTACAGAAGTAACCACGTGCTATTATTCCTGTTTCCCATGGACTGTAATTATTTCTTGAACTTCATTATACTTGCAGTGCTTTCTCTTTTGCATATTAGTAAGTCTCACCATCAACTTATCTATATGCCTGGTATTTTCTTTATTGTTAACAAATTACGTACATTTTTGTAATTTTACTGTGGGTTATATTTTGTCCTACTAGCCTTCCACAGTTTCTTGAATAGTATTTTTCTCTCTCCTCTCCTTATTCTCATTCTTATCTGTATCCTTCCTATTTTCACATATTTTCGCACTTGTTTACCTCTCTCTATTCTTGCTTACTTTCATTCTGATTCTTCCTCTCTTCCCTATGGCAGCATTTACAATGTCTCAACCTCCTTCATTTCTTAATGAAGCAGGAGAACCACTTATACCATGGTAAAAATGGGTGAACCTTTTCGAATCTTATTTAATTGCTATAGGGGGTGATAGGTTTTCGTCCTTACGAAAACAGCATATCCTTCTGCATAACCTGGGAAAACATGCTAGAGAGATTTTTGATGATCTTCCAGATTCCATAATTGAGGGTGAAGATGTTAATGATGATGCACATGGTGATGTTCAGCATGATGTTTATCAAAGCACTCTTAAGAAATTGGAGGCTCAATTTGGGGAAAAGATTAATGTAGTTCTAGAACGGCACAAATTCTTTTCACGATCGCAAGGGAAAAATGAAAAAGTGTGTAATTACATTGCTGTTTTGAGGGGATTAGCATCAACTTGTGATTTTGGTACTTTAACTGAAACTCTTATCAGGGATCAACTAGTTAGATGCACATGTGATAAGAAGATACAAGAAAAACTTTTAGCTGATGCCCCTGATTTAAAACATGCTATTGATATCGCGAAAAGTATAGAACATACAGCTTTTTGTATAAATGAGATGAGAGATGCAGTTGATGTCAAGCAAGTGATGGACAATGGAGTAAATAAAATATCTACAAAAGATGATAAGACCAGATCTTCGCCTGCTGAGGTTGTGAAACAAAAAACTGATGGAAACAAATTTGAGTGCTACAGGTGTGGTAATCCCAACCATTTGGCCAATACCGTAAGATACCCCGCAAGAAGTGTTACTTGCAGGAAATGCAATAGAAGAGGACACTTTTCTAAGGTCTGCAAGGAAATCAGGAGGAATGTTACCCATATGGTCAGCAATGAACCAGTTCCTAATGAAGATATCGTTTTTCAAGTAGCTAACAATACGGAATCTTCTAACAACAACTATCCCAAATGTGAGATCATGCTAGACGATGTCCCATATGTAGTGTTTGCTGACTCTTCTTCCCCATATACCCTCATCAGTGAATCCACGTTTCAAGAAAACTCAGGGAACAAAGTCTACACTCTATTACCTCCTGACATCAGACCGGGGGATACAACCACGATCCTATACCCCTTGTAGGCATGCTTCTTATGCTCATCGATTTCAAGGACAGATCCACTTTGGGAAAGGTTTACATCACTAAGAATGGTTCAGATTTATTAGGGTGGAAACACCAAAAAGATTTGGGGATCAAGCTAGATCCAAATGCTCCTGAACCGGTTTATCTTGTGGAGAGGTCGAATATAGGAAAAGAAATATGTGAGAAATTTCCCGAAGTGTTTTCTGATAAATTAGGACTGTTGAAAGGTTTCTTACACAAGATCAAACTAAAAGCTCAGCACAAACCAGTTGTCCACAAGGCCAGGTCGGTTCCTTTACTCATAAGAGACCCACTCAAAAAAGAACTTGACAGGTTGGAAGCCAGCAGTGTGATCGAGCGTATTGAGAGCTCTGAATGGTTGGCTCCCATTGTGGTGGCATCTAAGGAAGGAGGGAAGAGCATTCGGCTATGCGTTGACCTTAGAGACTTGAACTCGAACATATGGGTGGACAGACACCCCCTCCCAAATATCAACGAGATGCTCAGTGTCATACAGGGAGCAAAGTTCTTCAGCGTTCTCGACCTCTCCTCAGCTTACCACCAGGTAGCTCTCCACCCTGACTCCAAGTCCCTCACCTCTTTCATAACTCCGTTTGGGGCATACCAGTTTTCCAGGATGCCGTTTGGTCTAGCATCTGCTGCGGCAGTGTTTCAACGCATAATGCAACACATCTTACAAGGAACAGACAAAGTGCTGTGTTTTCAGGACGACATCCTGATTTATGGAGAATCAGAAGTGGAACATAATAAGGTTCTAGAGGAAGTCTTAACGAAACTAAACAAAGCTGGGTTCACCACTCAAAAGGACAAATGCAAAATAGGTGTTGAATCTGTGGTTTATCTAGGTCACACCATATCAGGCAAAGGAATCAAACCTAAATCTAGCCTAGTGGATTCAGTCAAGCTAGCTCCTGCTCCTACAAATAAAGAGGAACTTAAATCTTTTTGGGGCCTGGTCAAATATATGTCCAAGTACGTAAAAACTTTGCAGAACAAGTTCACTCTCTTAGAGAGTTACTCAAAAAAGGTACCCCGTTCGAGTGGAACTCTCAGTGTCACAATGACTTCACACAGATCAAGCAAGCAATAGTAGAGGCACCCATTTTAAGTATGTTCGACCTCAATGCCAGAACCACTTTGACAACCGATGCCAGCATGAAAGGATTAGGAGCCTCACTTACACAATACGTAAAGGGACAAGAAAGGGTGATAGCCTTTGCATCAAGAACTTTGAAAGAACCAGAATGCAACTACTCCACTATTGAAAAGGAGGCCCTCGCTTGCTATTGGGCTATAAATTATTTTAAACTCTTTCTATGGGCGATTCCATTCACCTTAAAAACAGATCATAAACCGTTGCTTCCCTTGTTCTCAACCAAATGCATGGAAAAAACTACTCCCCGCATCTCCAAATGGATTTTAGGTCTACAAGGTTTTAACTACACCATAAGCTACGTACCTGGCAATGAAAACCTTGTTGCCGACTGTCTCTCTAGACTTCCAATCACTAATGAGAACCCCCAAATTTACCCCCTATTGAGACCATTCTTTCAGTTGATATCCCTGCCATTAGCAAGGATGAATGGGAAAAATGCATGAACAATGACACTGTTCTCACTGATCTGAAAAACACTATCTGCAATGGGTGGCCTAAGAGTCTTAAAGATTTACCAGAAAATCTTAAATCGGGGTAGTGAAGGATGAGTTGTCAATCATAAAGGACCACATTTACAGAGGAAATAGGATTGTTCCTCCTGAAAAAATGTACGAACGCATAATTCAGATAGCCCATGAAGGCCATCTGGGCAGGATCATGACTAAAAGCAAAATCAGTCAAGACTATTGGTTCCCCAACATGGATTCCATGGTAGAAAGGATGGTGAGAGACTGCCTGGCGTGTGGATCCAGTGACAAAGCCAAAGTCATTCGTAAAGTTCCACTCATGCCAGTATCAATCCCCACTAAACCTTGGGACAAATTAGGCCTGGACATTATAGGACCATTAAACTTGCTCAACTACTCTCAAAGGTACATGTTCATACATATCGATTACCATTCCCATTGGATTTCCACAAAAATGGTCACCACCATCACTACGTCTTCATTAATTGAATTCCTTAAAGATACCAAAGAGGGTGTACCCAGCACATTAATCACAGACAATGGTGTTCAATTGAATTCCGATGAAATGAGGCAGTTTATGACCACATTATCTATATCCCATCTCAAATCACCACTCTACTGTCCAAAGCCAATGGATTGGTAGAAAGAGCCAACAGGATGATAAAGGACACCATTCAATTGGCCTTGGCATCTCGTGAACCTGTTGAAGAAGCCGTAAGACAAATGCTATGGTCATATCACATCACGCCTAATGGTATTTCCAGTGTTTCTCCGTTTGTTTCCCTCAAAGGGAGAAATCCTGGTTCCAAACTCACACCCAATTGGCTCAATGGGGGGTGTCCGGTTTGGATAGACAGGAAGTCTGTTCTGGAAAAAGTTGGGCGTCATCAACAAGATTACAAATCCAGATACGACCAGAAATGGGGTACGGTCAACAAGGACTGGCAGGAAGGCCAATGGGTGGTCATCAAAAGACCTAATGTTCTTCGAGCCAAAGTTTCTTCATTTTCCAAACCTATGAGAATAAAACGAGTCAATAGTAACTCTGTTGTTTTGGAAGACGGAAGCACCTGGAGCATGGACAATGTAGCTCGCTGTTCCAAGGTACACTCCTCGTCGTCTTCCAGTGAAGAAAGTCGAGACGAATCATCCTCCATCTCACAAGGTTCTAAAGAGTTCAGATGTCGCCGACCACCAGCTTGGTTGGCAGATTATAAAATGTAAATCTTTTGTATTTTTCATGACGAATAGCATTGTTTTCTCCATTGTGAATGTTATTACCATTACCTTGTTCTATCCTTAGTTTTCCCTTATTCAAAGGGAGATGTGTTGTAACTAAGTGCTTTTCCCTATTCCTGTACCCCTCTCTTTCACCTGGTTCATCCCTTCTTCCTTCACCCGTTCCCCCCCTTCTCCTTTCCTCCCAGTAGTACATTCCATTCTAGTAGAATCTTGGTGTGAAGCTCACCTTAGAATGTTGGTGTGCTTCACTTGTCAGCTGGTGCTTGAGGATCTAAGCTGAATAAACGTCCTTCTCTTCTTCAACCTTTGTGGAGACGTTTATTGAACAGTTACACTCCCTTTCAAAGCTATTCATTTTGACCATATGTGCAAGAGAACGGGTTGAGGCAGCCCTGCTAGGATTCAAGCTTTGGAATCCGCTCATTATATGCAGTTCACCGGCGCAGGCAGCTACACACTGAGCAGTGTTTCCGGTAACCGAACTTGTGCGTTGAAAACCACACGCACATCACTGTGTTTCTTTGAATGGGACAAACAGACAGTTCTGCAGCAAGAGCATTGCTTTTGCTATTATCGTTTATTTTATGGGACACCACACATATGCCACAGGCTCCTGGAGTGTATGAGGAATGAGATGGAAGGTGTAATCAAAGCCAGAGGGGAGGTGAACTTTATGGAGTCGATAAGACGCTGGCCCTGCAAAGGCTCTCTAACTTGGCTAAACGTTTTTGCTAAACGTTAAGAGAATCTCGATCACGCCCATTTCATTACAGAATGGGTGGGAGACAAGATCCCAGCGCCTAACAAACACTGTTCAGTAGTCTCAGTTTTCACACCACTTCTCCCTTCCTCCTGCCCATGCGATCACAAAACAATTACACTGAAAATAACTAGCTGTGAGGGGCGGGAGGTGTTGCTGGGGGAAGGCACAGGTACTACAAGCAGCGCTGTGTCTCAGGAAGCGGCGAAGGGCAGAAAGAAAAAGTAGTTCACTCACGCAAAACATATGGCCAATAGTGAAATGATCCAAGTAGAAGGGGCAATCGCCAGGGCAGGATCAATACAGCCACAAGGCGGGACAAATGTTCACTATACACCAACGAAACCAAACGATGGAATTTGTATAGGCAGACCAAGCAAGCAATGTAAAGCGGTGGGCGTGTGGTGGGTGTGTTCCAAATCCACAGATTGAATACTCCAGGCCTCGCAGAGCAGCGCATGCGCGCTGCCTCTAGGCTCAACCTAAAAACTAGCACTTTTAATAAATGCCTCCCAATGCAGTGATGTAATCAGATGTACTGAGGTGAACCTCTTCAACGTGATAAAGAAATACACTTTTTTGAATTTTGAAGTCTTTATCATATTTTTATATGGTGCTTGTTACACTATTTACGTGCAAACTTTTTCCTAAATTTGACCCGCGTTGAGCCGGTCCTGATGAATATGGGGATGTTGTTCCAGATCCTAGGTGCAGATGGAAAAGGCCTGCTGTCTTGTCAACCGATTCACTGTTTAAGGAAGCGAGGTCTCCTTAACCCATGTGAAGTGTGTTAAATAAATGGAAGGGGAGGACATTTACAGACAACCTGAACACGTGAGGGTGAGGAAGCTGTAAGGAGGCTGCAGCGGATACTTACAGAAACAATGAATGGAGCCTGTCACATGACGTGTATGCAGATAGCTTCCTGCGCCCCTCTCAATGTCAGTGCCCCGAGCCCAGGCACACCTCGCCCATGCCAAAGGCTGACTGGTCAAGAACCGAACAGAATCAACGGGTATGCCCGCTCAACATGATGTCACGTATTTGGGAAGGATTGCTCGTGTGAGAAGAGCCTCTCCTGCAGATCAGCAGCCCCTCCCTCTTGTTCTCACTGCGGTGAGTCAATGGTGAGGCCGCATCATTCTTTAATACCATTTATGTCTAAAAGCACCCAGCAGGCAGCGCACACCCAACGCATGCGCCGCAGCCTGAAAGCGCTGCTTGTTTCGCAAGACTGCGTGATGTATGGTCGAGACTCAACCTGGTAGAAAAGTGCAAACGAAACAAAGACAGCACTGTTCGCTGACACGTATCTACCCATGCAGTGACGTACCTACTCCGTGCCATATTTATTTAAGCACATACCTTTTCTGTAATATACACTCTGGTTCCCATTTCGTAACTTAGCCGGGCTCTGCATTTTTCTCACAAAGGAAGAATTCACATGTCCTTTTGCAGTGACACTTTTTACTGAAATCGCGTCGTTCAGAAAGTGACAGGACGCCCAGTTGTGCGGGACACGCAGGAAGACACTGCGTGCTGTGTCGAGGAGCTGCGTCTAAATACAAGTATTTGCAATGCAATAGGTCTCACATTTACGCAAGTTTAAGCTATTGGCATTGTAAATGACCATGCGTTTTATTCATTTAAAAAAAAAAAAAAAAACATAAATAAAAGGCATTGTGATTTACAATGCCCCTAGCTCAAACTCACGTAAATGCGAGACCTATTGCATTGCAACTGGTAGGTATCACCATACAACGGGCGGGGGTGAGGAAGAAGGCACGGACAACGGGAGGGAAGGCGGGGGTAAAGAAGGCACAGACAACGAGAGGGAGGGCGGGGTGTTAAAGAAGGCACGACAACAGGAGGGAGGGCGGGTGGGTAAATAAGGCACGGACAACGGGAGGGAGGGGGGGTGTAAAGAAGGCAGGGAGGGGGGTGTAAAGAAGGCACAGAGGGGGGAGGTAAAAAGGGCGCCGACAACGAGAGGGAGGGCAGGGTTGTAAAGAAGGCACCAAACCATGTTGTGCCTGCACTAAGAGAAACTCGATAAAGAAAATAGTGCTTAAAGGCTAAATAACAGGTACCGTGTAACAACCGAAGTAAAAGGGCCAGTCACCATGGGAGGTGACAAATGAAGACCAGGCAGTACTAAGAAGGGACTAACAATCCTATTTACGAATCAGAAGCCAGCATTTAGGAAGGACAATGACACAAGCCAATGGCAAATATGGGCGGAGAGTGGGCGGGGCTTCTACTCACTACTCCACTACAACAAGTCTCGCAGAGCAGTGCATGCACGCTGACTTTAGGCTTGACCAAAAAACTGGTCGGTGTCTGTCATCCCTCCCAGAGTTATGCATTTGTTGAGTGGGGGTGTTAGGAGGCAAGACAGTCTTGTCAAATAATCTCATATCTGGAGTTGACACAATTGTGCCGTACCCGGAGCCCCAAAATCAGCACACACAAATATTGTTATGTTATAATAACACTAAAGTGTGGTGGACAAACCCTTCACGTGCACTGCACTACCTTCAAAGGGCAGTAGACATGAACGTTTAGCCCACCACACTACTAAGAAAATCCTTCTGGTGCCACCACCTGAAAGATTTTCTTTATGTTGGGACAAGAGGGAAGAGCTTCCCTCGTGTCTTGAAATACTTATGTCCTGACGTCACACTGATTGAAAGTGAAACAAGTCATTGCCATTAGATGCCCGCTGGATTGACTTTAATCAGCATAGTTCAGCCCCGTAGGCACTAACCCAAACAAAACAGGTACTGATAGAAAGGGAACAATATTCCATTTCCAGGGGTACTTCTCCTGAAGATTATGTACTAGGGGATCGCCACAGGAAAGCCTGCCCCAAACAGGGTTCCACCCACTAGATATCAGGAAGAGGGAGCAGACTCCCCCTGCCCCTCCCCCGAGCTTTCCTTCATATAAATGTGAGCAAAATGTCAGATTTTAGCCAAAGTATGACATTTTATGAAAAATAGTAGGATCAACTCACAGATCATTTTTAGGTTTGTAATTTCATGCATCACCCACTTAAAGTTTGCGCATAATTTGTCCATCTGTGTTATTATGAAATAATGAGTAAGTACGCAATACATTGGGTGTGTGGTCTTACAGGTCAACATGGAAGCCATGTTCTACTAGAGCTCCCCTACAGAGCCTGCTTTATACACCGCAATCATCCACAGAAAGGGCCAGAAAACTAAAGCTCCCATACAATGCTAGCTTAATCCGTTGCAATCATTCACAGAACGGGTCATAAAACTAAAGCAAATAAAGCCAGCGTGGGCAACATTGCAGGTAGCAGGAGGTCCGGTTGATGGGTGCCACAGAACAGGATGAGTGGTGGGACCAGGGGCAACCTGGTACCGTGTGGCAGGTGAGGCCCTTCCCTGCTTCCATATCTGAGGCCACACCAGCACATCCTGAGAAGCATCTGGCAAGTCCTGACTGACAACATAGCTTAGATCCACGCAAAAGTTGTGCGGAGAGAGCTGAATGGGGGAGCCACATCCAAACAAACACACCGGATTCTTGTAAAGTAGGACTACTCACTCGTTAGCGTCTTAAGTCGGGGGGGGGTGATCTGCAGTTCAGTTGAAGAGCCAGGTTTTGAGGTCCTTCCTGAATTGAGGCAGAGACGGTGATTGCTTGAGATGCAGTGGCAGGGAGTTCCAGGTCTTAGCAGTGAGGTAGGAGAAGGATCTTCCTCAAACCGTGGTATTGCGGATCCGTGGGATGGTGGCCAGGGCCAGTTGGGTGGAGCACAGATGTCTGGTGGAAGTGTAAAAGGAGAGCCGGTGGTTGAGGTAAGCAGGTCCTGCATTGAGGAGGGCTTTGTAGGCGTGCATGAGGAGCTTGAAGGTAATTCTTTTGTTGATCGAGAGCCAGTGGAGGCCTCACAGGGGACTAGTGATGTGGCTGTGGCGGGGGATGTTCAGGATAAGTCTGGCAGAGGAGTTCTGGATGTTCTGTAGTTTCTTTAGGAGTTTTTGGGTGGTGCTGGCGTAGAGTGCGTTGTCGTAGTGGAGTCTGCTGTTGACAAGCACATTGGTGACTTTTTTCCTGGACTCAATGGAGATCCACTTGAAGATCTTACGAAGCAGGTGGAGCATGTGAAAACAGGAGGACGAGACGGCATTGATTTGGTGATTCATAGACCGCGAGTCCAGGATGATGCCAAGGTTACGTGTGTGGTCCGTGGGTGTGTGGGAGGATTCCGAGGGCTGAGGGCCACCAGGAGTCCTTCCATACGGAGGTGATGGAGCCCAGGATGCAGACTTCGATCTTGTCTGAGTTGAGCTTGAGGCAGCTGTCCTTCATCCAGGTGGCAACTGCCGTCATCCCATTGTGGAAGTTGCTCTTGGCAGCTGTGGGTTCGTCTGTGAGGGAGAGAATCAGCTGGGTGTCGTCTGCGTAGGAGACGATGTTGAGTCCGTAACATTCATTGCCTGAAGCTGAGCTGAGAGGTGAGCTGGCTATGCGTCAGAAGAGACTGATGTGGAGCTGAGTGTTACATAATTGGATAGGACGGGGACTCCTTTCCTCCAATGCCAACGCTTTATAATAGCAAGCAAGCTGAGAAAGCCTCTTAGGATCCTGGCTTTAGCTGCGGCACCACAGAGTTGAGCTGGGGACCGAAGAATACAGAAGGGAGAAGGTCCACAGAATTAACGTGATAGGACCACCGTGGTGACTGAGTGACAGCTGGCAAGGTCCAGCAACAGAGGGCCACAAGGCAGAGACTTTGTCCCCCCTCCCTTTTCCCCCGGTGGCCACCCAGGGGCGCAACTAGACCTGAACTTTGGGTGGGGGTCTAACAGGTCAACTAATACAGGCAGGGCTAACACTTTAAACAATGGGGCGGAGCTATCGTTAGAGCTAATAGAAGAAAACAGAGATAAATTGAGTTTTTAAATATGCCGGGCAAACCAAATTTTACAGCAAACGTGTTTTAGTGGATTTGGCAATGTTTTTAGGCTAATCGCAGAGATCTTTTCTTTTTTTTCTTTTTTTATAAGAACATTTTCTGTGATTTTCGTTACAACAAGTATGACTGGCACAAAGTAAGCACATTGTAAACCGAATGCCACATAGCACACGGCGTCCCTGGTCCATCTCATAAGCGTAAATACCCAATCCACGCAACTTCTCGGGTCAGCCACCTCCCACCAAATCATAATAAGCCCACCACTCGTGCCAAACCTTGCAATATTTGTGGGGGCACCCGCGTGAGGTGTAGAAAGCCTCCTCCAGTTTCACGCACCAGTCCATACCATGCTTCCAAGCCGCCAAGGGCAGAGTACTGGCGGAGTTCCAGTGTTTAAGCTATGTCCCTCTTAGACAGCAGTGTGCCCAACCCCACCAGCGTCCTGTCCCCCGGAGGTCCCCCCCATATCCTCCAAAATACCTAACAGAGCAATCCTGGGACTAGCCTCCACATGGGATCCCACCACCCTAGATAGAATCGAGAATATTCTGAACCAGTACCGCTGTTGAAGGGGGATGGCCCACACTGTATGGAAGAAATCCCCTCTAGGCACTCTACACCGCGAACACGCAGGGGATGGAGACACCTGGGCCCTCCAGAATCGGGAAGGTGTAAGGTACACCTGGTGAGGGTATTTAAAGTGGATAAGCTGGAGCAGAGCAGGAATCGCCAAAACCTGAGGCACCATGCAGGCATACAGCCAGTCCGCCTCTTCCAGGGGACCAACACATTCAGCCCAGGGTGCTCTCAAGGGCCCCAGCAGGTCTGGGGAGTGCACAACCAAAGTCGTATAAATTTGTGATATCCTCCCTTTCCTCTTGGTGGCCATGAGTATCTGCACTTCCAGTGGATTAACGTCGGCGACATCCCGGAGGTCATTGTGATAATCACAGAGAGCGTGTTGGAGCTGGAGGTACCAAAAGACTTGCAACATATGCAGTTGGAATTCTGACTGAGGATGTAGGAGGCTGGCATAGTATATGTTGCACACATATTTAAGTGGGCACCCTGCACTAATCCAGACAACCCTTATGGTGATTTTAGTGGTCTTAGACAACCTTAGAAAGCTCTCTAAGTGGTAGCTGTGGAAAGTAGCCTTCAGGCTTAATCCAGAAGGAGTAGAAAGCAGCTTGTTTTACCAGTACTAATCATATGGTGTAGGTTAAATTAAAAAGAACCACACAGTGTAGTTATAAAAATAGTTATGTATTATAAGCATTCACTAACACATTGGTATATCTCGTAACCAGAGATATAATCACAATACACACAATACTTCAATAGTAGAACAGGTAAGTAGCACAAATACACAGTGGTCCCCAGGGGGAGACCAAATCATATACTAATAAAGTGGAATCCGAACTGCGACCGAAGTCGAGACTGGACCCAGAAGACTTAGAAGAGCCTAGGAACCACCCAAGGTAAGTACCCAGGAACCCCACGGAGGCTGTGTGCAGAGTGGAAACACAGCCACGTACTCAATGCAAGTCAATAGAGAAATCGTGGTTGCAGTTTTCAAGAAGGAGGACCCTTCCCAGAGGACCCTGAAGAAACCCTGTGGAAGATGGAAGGTTGGAGAGTCACCCCACCCGTGGATACCCCAGGAACCAGGATACCAACACCAGGGAAGCCGGGTGCATAGGTACGAAGTGACGTCGGAAACCGCCGTAGACCACAATCGAGGACCTAAATGAAGATGCCGCTAGCGAAGAAGGTGAAAGAGTCCGGTAGAATCCAAGGGTGGATTCTTGAAGAGGAGCAGCAGAGGGAGCAGAGTCTATGCCACTCGGGAGTGACCAGGAGGCACGGAAGGCCAATGACCGCTGAAGACGGAAGATGCAGGAGAGTTGACGTGACCTTGTCGCTGCAGCTGTGAGGACCAGGAGATGCTGTGGAAGACCAGGAGCCATTCACAAGATGTCCCAAGTTGGAAATCTAGAGCCAGGGGGTCAGTATCTGGCGGGAGCACCAACAAGCCTTGGCAGCAGCAGCAACAGATGCGGAAAGCAAAGAAGGTGCAGTGTCAGGACCAGCAAGGGACTCACCAAGTACAGGAGAGTGAGAGCAGGCCAGAGCAAGCTAGGGAGCCCATTTGGGACAAAGAAGACCCTCACGAGGACCCACAGGCCAGAGGCACAGGAGTCGCAAGAGGACCTTGAGAAGCTCACCAATGATGCAGACCCACGGTAGAGAGGATAGGGTGAGGACGAAGATCTTGGTAGGAAGAGATGCTGGAGGCTGGAGCTTCCTGGAGCCCGAAGATCTCTGGAGAAGAGAGTCAACAAGCCTTGGCCACGGCAAGTCGACGGGGTGCACAGGGGTTCTGTTCCACCGGTACCAATGAAGGATCCGGAAGCTCCGCCAGCCGTTCCAGCCCAGTCGCAATATCCCTCGGAAATGAGACGCCAATCCCCCACTGCCTAACACTGATGGAGAGCAGTGCCGGCGGCGCACGCACCACTCCCTTCAGACCGCGGATGAAGGTTGCAGGACCGCTCCCCTGAGGCCCGTAAGATCCGGCTGAGGCGGAGTTCCGGACTGCCGCCGTTAACCGCTTGAAGCCGCCAGCGGTTGTGGGGTGAGTGCTCCGGGCGCGGGAAATTTTCTGGGCTCCCCCCCTGCCTACCCACCTCCTCTGACCGGGGCACGGCCACGTTTGGCAGCGCCTGGCCTACGCTGCCGGATCCTGCCCTTCTTCAACGGCCGCGCGGGGTCAGGGCCCGTGTCCGGGCCTAGGCGGCGCACTTCGGACGTCGGTGGGTCGGGTTGGGGGGGACGAGGGCCGCTCCATCGATCCCTGCGCCCGGCTTGCCCCCCCCCCCTACTGCCACGTCCTGGATTGGCCCTCTGCCATCGGGCCCCACACGTCCATTGGCGGCCTCGGTGACGCGTCGCCGGCTCCCCCTGCCTTGTAGCGCCTCAGCCAGCCAAGTCAGAAGCTTGAACCACCACCACGCGGCCTACGCTTTAACTCTCGCCTGCCCAGCCCATCTACACACTGCAGTGTACGTCAGCACCCCGCACCTGGGCAGTGGAGAAGCCCTCCCTTCGGCCTCCCGCTGTGCGATCCAACCCTCAGGTGGGCACTACAGGGCGCCCTTCACCTCCCCTGCACTGCGCCTGCCCCAACCTCAAACCACTGATCACGCCCACGCCTGGGACCTGGCCCACTCCCTCCATCACTGATCGCCTCGGCTGCCGGCTCCCTGACCGCCCGTGGACCAGACCCTGGGTTGCTGGTGGTACCCCTTGGGAGGTCGCAATAAGGCATGGGCCGCAAAGACCCCAAACAAAGGACCCTGCCCTTCGAGAAAGTGACAGGGAACGATCAGGACGACGGTTCCAACATGGCAGACGACGCCCAGGGCCCGGGGCGGTGGAAGATCCAGCTGCACAATCCTCCTCGCTGCTCCAAGAGATGAGAGCGGGCTTCCGGGCATTAGATGGGCGCTTCGACACACTAGACAAGCGCCTGGACACCATGGGGGCCAAGATTCAGGCGAACGACCAGCGCCTAGATGTAGCAGAGGCACGTATTTCGGACATTGAAGACGGCACCGCGCAGACCCTCAAAAGATTGGAGCGCGTGGAACGCATCCTCAAAGAGGTAGCAATCAAAAATGAAGATCTTGAGGCGCGCAGTAGGCGCAACAACATCCGCATTTTGGGGGTGCCAGAGACCACAGCTACTGGCTGCCTAGATCATTTTGTTGAAACGCAGACCTGTTCGGTAGGGAATCCTTCACCCCTGGATTCGTGGTGGAGCGAGCGAGCACACCGCACCTTGGGCCCCCGTCCCAACCCGGGCTGCCCCCCCATCCCATAATTGCCCGAATTTTGAACTTCCGAGACCGTGACACTGCCTTACGCCTCGCCAGGGAGCGCGGCAACACCACGTGGCAGGGCTCCAAACTGGCGCTCTACCCAGACTTTACACTCATGGTACAAGAAGCCCTCCGGAAATACACTGGCGTGAAGGCCACACTCAGAAACTTGGGACTAAAGTATGGCATGCTTTACCCGGCTCGATTACGGGTGGACGTTGACGGCAGGGCCCGGGTTTTTGACTCCCCCACTGAAGTGCAGGAATTCTGCCGCTCCTACAAACACAACAACAACCACACGGTCGCAGACGGGCCGGTCCATCTTCTCAAGGCAGCGGCTCCAACGCAAGCATGGAACTCTTTTCAGGCTCCGGCACTGGCTGACTTTTCTCAAATGGCGTATTGTTAACATGTTAATCTAGCTAAATAGGGATATTGATTACTCCACATCACGATATGTTTCAATGGGCTGGCCGACTGTCGGTGAGTTGCCACCCCTCATGGTGTACACCTTCGAATTGTTGTTAGGGATACTGATGCGCCACTCCAGGGTTTTTTCCTTCCAGGTTGTTCTATCTTGGTGCATCATATTTTGTTGTAATATGTGGGTTTTGCCTTGCCTTTTTTGGGGCGAGGTTGGGTGGAGGGCAGGAGGGGGACAATTGCTCTCATGCAGACGTTTTACAGTAACCGTTAGTTTGCTCACTGTCTATTTTATTGTTCTTCAACAATTGTTTATTTTACTTGTAAATGTCAAGACAATTAGATGGCACAGCTAGGTAATGTCAGTGGCCCTTCCGATCTATCCCTGTTGTCCTGGAATGTCAGAGGCCTTAACGATAATCGAAAGAAAAGGAATGTAGTTCACTATTTGATACGTCATAACATCGATATTGCTTTCTTACAGGAAACACACCTGTCCAAATCTGACCCCGCACGGTTTGCCTCTAGCTGGGGCGTGCATAGATATTTCTCCAACTTCAGCAGCTATTCCCGGGGCACGGCTATCCTGATACACAAACGGGTGCCCTTTAGTCTACACTCCTCCATAGGGGACAGCGAGGGTAGATACCTGATTGTCACTGGCTCATTAATGGGATATAGCGTTGCCCTGGTTTGTGTCTATGCCCCTAACACCGACTCCCCGGAATTCTTTCACTCTCTACATGTTCAGCTCGCAAAACTGGACCCTGGATTCCTATTAGTGGGGGGTGACCTGAATTTGCTCTTAGACCCGGCCTTAGACAGTACAGCTTCCTCTCCCTACACCAAGCCGCGAGCGCGCAGGGCTTTTCTAGACATTTGTCAGCAACTATCTCTCCACGACATTTGGCGCAAGCGCAATCCACGCACTACTGAATACACGCATTATGCTGGCCATCACAACACCTGGACCAGACTAGACTACTGGCTTCTTACCCCTGGAGTGGCTTGTTGGTATCATTCCCTTACAACTTTACCGAGGACATACTCAGACCATTCCCCAGTTAAACTCCTCCTGAGTGTTCCTAGACCCGAGGGATACGAACGACAATGGCGCTTCCCTACTCGCGCCCTTGACGACGATCTATTTCACTCTGAGCTCCACGAGGCCATAGAAGAATATTTTGCCATCAACACTGGTTCTGTTGACTCATGGGCCGTCCTCTAGGAGGGGTTCAAGGCTTACATTAGGGGAGTATGCATAGCCAAACAAGCCGGGGTACTGAAAGCTTTGCGAACCACACTATCCCGACTGGAATGCGACTTAAGAGACATTGACAGTGTCACAATAAACATGTCCAACCCTGAAGCTGCCACACGCCGACTCTCCATCCTCACCGATTATAGAGACGCAGCAGATCGCGAGATATTTTTTGGGGGGAAATATCACTCCGCTCGCCGTTATGGTGAGGGAGAACGCCCTGGCTGGGTGTTGGCGCAGATGCTTTGCCCACCGTACAGCAAGGCGTACATCACTGAGCTCAAGTCCTCCACTGGCTTTCTGCTCACGAATACCTCGCAGATACGGGATGAATTCCTAGATTACTACACCTCCTTATATGCATCCAAAGTGGGGCGCGACCCCACTGCACAGGAGGCATATCTGTCCGAGATAGGTTTGGCATTCCTGGAAAAGCACATGCAGGACTTTTTGGCTGTGCCGATCTCAGTGGACGATGTCACCAATGCCATCATGGCTCTTCGCGGGTCCTCCGCCCCTGGCCTAGACGGCTTCACTGGGATCTTTTATAAAACGTTCAAAGACATCCTAGCCCCCTAGCTTATAGAGGTATATGCTGAGGCCCTCGAGAAACAAATACTACCCCCCACCTTCCGTGAGGCAGTCATCATACTATTACCCAAACCCGGCAGAGACCCGACCCTGAGTGGTTCGTACCGCCCCCTGTCTTTACTAAACTTGAACTACAAAATTTTGGCCAAAATTCTCGCCACGCGTCTATCTCTTTTGATGGAATTCATCATTTCCCCTGCCCAATCAGGCTTTGTCCCCCATCGCTCCACCTCACTGAATCTCCGGACGCTTTTCTCGATCCTGCACAGGATCAACCCGGAAACCCCAGCCGCTGCTATTTTGTAAGACACTGAGAAAGCGTTTGATACTCTAGAATGGCCCTTCTTCATATCCATCATGCGCCGCATGGGTATGCCGATGGGATTTATCGCTACCACCATTTTGCTCTACAGCCACCCTACAGCGCGACTTCGTCTGAACGGCACGCTATCTCAGCTGTTTTCGTTATACCGTGGCACCCGACAGGGCTGCCCCCTGTCTCCACTCTTATTTATTCTCGCAATGGACCCGTTAATCAGGCACTTCCAGGAGAAACACCTACACAGGGGCCTTCAATTTAATACTGGTCTGCTATTGGTCTCCCTTTACGCGGATGACACTATCCTTTATGTTAGGGAGCTGGGCTCCAATTTGGAGCCCCTCATAAGGGAAATAATACGATTCGGGCAGCACTCTGGTTTAGGCATCAACTGGCATAAGTCCGTCATCTTCCCCCTCACAACATGGACAACGCAATGGGACTGCGAATTCCCCCTGGAATGGTGCACTGACTCTGTCAAATATTTGGGCATTCATATCCACCTGGACACTGCCCACATCCTCCGTCTAAATTACGGTCAGGCTATCACCGCCCTGGAATCGCAAGTGGAGCGCTGGTTATGACTCCCACTGTCCATCGCTGGCAGAGTTGCCATAATAAAGATGATAGTACTCCCAACATTTTTATATCTTTTCAACAACATCCCTGTCCCCCTCCCCAACAGTTGCTTTTTAACGTTGCGATCACATCTCATACGGCTGGTATGGGGCGGCAAACAACCCCGGGTGCGCTGGCAAGTATTGACCCTCCCGTATGAAAAAGGGGGTTTGGAGTCCCTGACCTCAAATTGTACTACTTAGTGGCCCAATCTAGCTACGCCTTTGCTTGGTATCACCCAGATGCCAGAATCCCCTATCTCCGCCCTGAGTCAGATTTCGTGTTGCCAGAGAAATTATCTGCAGTACTGCCCAAGGGCGTTCCGAGAGATCCCGACGATATACAGACGGACTCCACCACCAGCTTTGCCTGGGACAAGCTGAAGCGGACAACGGGCACGCCCACACTTTACTCATCAGCACTCCCACTCCCAAACGCGCTCTGGCTCCCAATCACGGGAGAAAAATTGGTGCAACGCACATTAACCAAATTTGCCATCACCAAAATGGGAGACTTTTCCCCTGGCGGTCACGCCTTTGCCGAGGATCGCTTTCGCGAAGCCACATTCATGGATCGCTTTATCCTTAGACGCATTAGCTCAGCACTACGGGTCTCCCTGCCCAGCTTTTCTGTTGAACCGGACTCGTTCACTCCGCTGTCCTTAATCATTGAATCAGAGAGAGGGCTGCATCTAATATCCAAACTGTACTAGGCCTGCTCCGACCTCATTACAGTACCTGATTACAAGATTAGTAAGGCTTGGGAGGACGACTTAGGGCACCCCTTCACGGATGATCAATGGGCCACATGTTGCACGATGACGAAGGAGATCTCCTTAAATAGTCACCACAGACTGCTCCACTTCAAATTTCTGCGACGGGTATACATCACCCCAGCCAGATCTCACAGACTTGACCCCTCCATGCTCCACACTTGTCGTAAATGCCTTGCCCCTCACACCGACTTCGCTCACCTCACGTGGACATGTCCCAAACTACAGTCTTACTGGGAGTCGATTCATAAGACGCTAGGAGACATGACTGGCCTGACACTCGCTCCCATTCCAGAGATTGCATTACTGGGATATGTGGTTAACTTCCCCAAGAAAATCCGAAGGTTTGCCGCCATTGGCCGTTTGCTGACCAAAAGGGAAATCGCATTACACTGGGGCCGGAAATCAGTCCCCACTTTACAAAGTTGGCTGCACAGCCTAGCGTTCTGCAACACAAACAGCGAGACATACTCTTCTACATTGCCCCGTTCATCCCGCCCCAAAGATATCTGGGGGCCATTCAGGGCGTACACGGAGGCCACCCGCCACGCCACCGCTTCACAACTGGAGCAAGGTATAGTCCCAGTCAGGGTCGGATAGACGCCCTCGGCATTACAATTATTGATCCGTAATGCTGTACTTACCTACTTCCATGCTGTATTTCATTGATTGTATGAATATGTCGGTGCGTAATCCTCTTTGCAGGAGCAACGACCGTGGGGCTACCGGAGGAAGCTTTCAACGAACACAACAGGACATAGTGATTATACATGCACCCATTAGCCACTGTATGTCTTCTTTTTCTTATCTGACATTGTGACGTTGAAATGGTCAAATTATTCACTTTATTCCTTTGAATGTATCATTAACAGTGAGCCCATTTGTCTGTACTGCATTTTCATGCTAAAATGATAAATAAAGTTTAAATAAAAAATAAAAAAAAGGATCCTGGCTTCAAACTTGCTGTGAAGACAGTGCAGGCCTCGAGGGAGTTGCAGAACCACCACCTGTGTTGCTGAACCTTTCGTAGTCCGTGGGAGCTCAGAAGCAGCAGACCGGTCCGCTTCGTTGCGGTGCCTGCAGATGCAGGGGAGTGACTCCTTCACTCCAAGGGAGATTCCTTCAGGTGTCTTTGATACCCACAGGCATGGAGAGGAACCTGGATGGAGCACAGGCACAGACGACATAGAAGACTGGCAGGATGACGAGACCAGGAGCAGCAGGAGTCTTCAAGATGCAGTCTCGGTTCCCAAAGCGAAGTCCAAAGTGCCCAGACGGTTGAAGATGAAGTGGTTTCGGATTTCAATCTTATCCTATGACGAATCTGAAGAGCCACCCACAGGTAAGCCCTTAAGTCCCCAAAGGAAAGGGTTTGGGACGATCCAGGGGTCCCTCCCAGAGGAGGAGCTGGACCGAGGGGAGGATACTCCCATGTCCTTTGTCCAGTTTTGCGCCAGAGCAGCAGCCAACGGCTCCCTGAACTGGTTCCAATTGGAGTATGAAAGGAGGGCACAAAAGGTGCCCTTCAAAGCAGTCTGGTGGCGCTGGCAAGCGGCCCCACCCCAGCCTAATACACTAAGCCCTGTCTGGGAGGTGGTCACACCTCCCTGTGACAGGAAACCTATTGTTCTACCTTCCCCTGCTGGAGCCTGGCTCTGCCAGGAGGGTAGAATCGTGTCTGTGGTCGGCAGCAGCACTAGCTTGCTGTTAGACCCTGAAAGGCTGGTACAGGGAATACAGGGGGGCTGGTACATGGGATCCTACATCCAACACTGGAATCAGTGTTTGGGTAGGATTCCAACATGTTTGATACCAAACATGACCAGTTTCGGTGCAACCAATATATAGTTAGATATCTCATAATTTAATTGACTTGATGCCCACTATATGTATAAAATGGCTGACCGCACTTACAAAGCCTGGAGAATCGACTCCTGGGTTTGTAGGGGGTGTCCTGCTCATGCACGGCACCCTCACACTAATAACCAAGCACCCTGCCTTCAGGATTGAAAGGCCTACCTTAGGGGTGACTTAGATGAGTAACCTCATATATAAGGAAACTTATATCTATTGTGAGGGGTGCCAGCACCAATTCACACAGGCTGCAATGGCAGGCCTGTAGTCACAGTTTGAGTGGTCTCTCATGGTTGGCACAATACATACTGCAGCCCATGGGAGACCCCTGGTGTACCTATGCACTGGGTACCTCAGTAACAAATACTAGGGACTTATATGGGTACAACAGTAGCAATTAGGATGGTACCAAAGTACTTACCATAGTCCAATTTAGGGAGCGAGTACAGTGACTGGGGTCCTGATTAGCAGGATCCCTGTCACACTAGTCAGAAAACAGTATGACACCAGCAAAAAGTGGGGGTGACCATGAAAGCAGATCCTACTTTCCTACAGAGGGTCTTGAAAGGAGCAAATGTAACTCTTGTCCCTGACATCCCTCAGTCGTATGGTGTCAAGCTGGTTCCATCCTTGTAACCCCTCAAGGCTCGCCACTCTTGCCAGCCACCAGCCCACCCACAAAGGGGTCTTCAGTGTGAATTGTCGGTCCCAGCCCATCCAGTGCAGCCCTCCAGGCCCTAAATACCATTTTTTGTGGGGTCCGGAAGCATGTCAGGGACCGAGGAGTTTAGGATATGAGCCAATGTGGACCCTGTCATGGCGGGCTGGGAAAGAAACAGAAGGACATCATTCGCATACAGGGTGATCCTGTCCTCTGTCGCGAGGCCCCAGTCGAAACCCCACTCCTTCGCATCACAGCGCACCCAAGCCACAAGAGGCTCAATGGCCAACGTGAAGAGGAGGGGGTAAAGGAGACAGTCCTGCCTGGTGACCCGTCGAATAGGAAACCTGGGGGACATCACACCATTTTTCCTAACCTGGGTCTATGGGGCGGCATACAAGACTTTGACATAGGCCCGGTAATTGGGGCCTAAGCCCAACTAAAGGAGGGTCTCTTACACGAACGACCAGTTCAGGGTGTCAAAGGCTTTCTCAAAGTTGATAGGCATAACCTCTGCCAACCCGCCAATCGTGGAAATATACGGGCCAGTGCTAGCTGAACCTGCCTAATACAATGTCTGGTGCTACAAGGATAAACCCTCATTGATCCGGATGGACCAAGTGGGTCAGGACCTTCAGGAGACTATTAGCCAACAACTTTGCATAGAGCTTGACCTCTATATTAATGAGGGAAATGGGATGATAAGAGGCACACTAGCCCGGCTGACAGCCTGGTTTAGGCAACACTACCAGTGTCGCAAGATCTAGCGCCACGGAAAAATGGCAGTTTGAGACCGCTTCCACAAACAAGTTCAGAATAGGGGAAAGGATCGCTGGCCGAAGCCGTCGGTAATACTCCATCAGGAAAACATCGGGTCCCAGAGTTTTGCCCCTGTTAAGTTCAGATAGCGCCTCCCTCACCTCCTCAAGGGTAAATGACTGGTCCAGATCGTTCCTGTCAGAAGGCGACAGATGGGGAAGCAGTATACCTGCGACAAGGGGGGCAGCGGCTTCGCATGGCAAATGGGCACGTTGAGCATACATGTCCTCATAATACTGAGCGAAGACCTATGCTATCTCGGTGGCCCTCCCCACCAGCGCCCAGGTCCTGCCCAGCATTGGGGGAATGATTCTAGTTTTGATGTTCTTGGTAGCTAACTAATAGAGAAGCTTACCTAATTTATTCCCCCATTCATATACTCTTTGGGCGGAGGCAATCCAGCATTTGCGGGTACCTCCAGACACAGTTGGCACAGGGAGGCCCTGTCAAGTGCAAGTCGGCGCAGCATTGGCTCCGTGCCCCTGTGCTTCAAACTCAAGATAATATGGACGCCTCAAATTATCTAATCTGTACCAGCCACTCGCGGTCCTGACCCCGAACATCAGAGCGGGCAGCCCCCCGCATGAAGGCCTTACAGGCACCCCACAACACTCCAGGGGATTCTACCTTGTCCTTGTTGACATCTAGCAATGCATTGAGTTCCAGTTGCAAGTAGGAGGTAAAGCACTCCTCCATCAGGAACCAGGCATTCAAACGCCACAGGGGCCGAAGCCTGTCATCAGAGCTACCAAAGTGCGCAGTCACTGGTGTCGTGTAGTTCCTATAAAAAGTATACAGGATATGCGCGTTTAGACAACATACACTGTAGGATTGGTGTCAGACTGACTCTGAACACCCCCACCGGGTATGTTGGCCCTTTTGTACCAACTAGCTCACAGTGCCACTAGAATCGCCTCTTACCAAGGAGAGAATAGTTCCTGGCACCATCGAACATGACAACCCTGATCCCTCAGGACCGTGGAAACAATATACTACCTTTCGCTCAGTCACAGTCATGTA